>JAKCOX010000077.1:2400000-3000000 GCA_022605575.1 Laterallus jamaicensis coturniculus | reverse complement strand
ACTTGCTTTCCTAGAACTTTTGGGGTGTTAATGCTACTTCCATCTAAAACTTGGAAGCTTTTCTCTTTTTGTGGTGATTACTATGAATTAGTTGAAAGGCTTAAGTTTCTATTAAGGAGTGAACTGACTTTTTTTGTAGCACAGGGATTTTAGCTGTATTTGATCTCCTGACTCCTCAAAGAAAATATATGTTGATATGTGACAAATAAATGAGGTGATGTGCAACCCTAAACTATTTTTGTTATTAAATAATAGATACTGAATATACATGTATTGCAGATGGAAGGAAACTCTCGGAATGTCAAATCCAGGTGGGCTCCATGGTTTTTGGAAATTCTCTCATGAAGTCCAGGATTTCAGTACAGACTAGGTGATAACTGTCCTGAGAAGAATGCTGGGGGTTTTTTGGTTTGGTTTTTTTTTTTTAAGTGAAGCTTATCAGCTTGTCTGTTGCTCTTCCTGAAAGGAAAGTTGAATTAATTACTTAGCCTTTAGGCAGCATTCCTGGCACCACTTCTTGCTAGCTCTACTCATAGTCTACAACTGAACACAAAGTCAAGCCATCCTATGTATTTTGAGACAGCTTTTTTCTTCTTATGAATGTATCTGTTTTGCGTTTGCTGTGAACATCTTGTGGAACTGATAACAGCATCTGGTAGCATGCTGTGCCAAGCTAAGGAGTGTGATGGTGCTGATGCTGCTGCAGAGATGGGTGACAATCCTGCAGTAGATGCAGGAGAGACACTTTCACCTCTTTTCTCTTTAATCCATGTCTGTGTGTTTCTTGCAAGTCTGCAAATGTCTGTTTAATTCCTATTACCAGAATTGGACAGCACCAGTAGGTTTTACTTACCTAGACTAGGCTCACCTGGGACTCCAGCCCAGGGGTCCAGAAGCCTCATGAGCTCAGAACCACAGTCTAGGAAGGACTGTGGTCAGCCCTCTTCCCTGTTTGTCCAAACTTGCTGATTGGGCAACTCTGATTGACCTTCGATTTGCATTGTCATCTCTCATTTGACTGGTTACCATGGGGCTGTGAGCACAGCCTGTGGCTGTCCCCTGACTGGCTCCCAAACTTTTGTCTGATTCTATAGAAAATCTTGTGTCCTTTCTGTTTTGACTGGAAATACTTTCTATTAAAAGGAAAAATCATATATGTGTCTTGCTGTAAATAGTATCATTAAAAACCAAAGAGCTTTAATCTAAAGCAGGTTTACATGGGAAAGTCTTGGTACTTTTTAGCACATAGTTTTCTCATTATCATTCTACTGCATTTATATTAAGTAACGTTCACAATTCCCTCTAACTGCTTCTATAAGGGTACTTGTTGAATTGTATAGTGTTTCTTTTTCTGTGAACTGTTCTAGACAAAATGAAGAGTGTATGGTTACTGACCACAGGACAGATCCTGTAGTTAAGTCCTTTGGAGACTGTAAACCAGTTATCGACTAGAAGAATTTCTGCTTTAGCAGAAACACGATTTTTTTTTGGTGATGGGTTACAAACAGATACTGACTTGCCTGAACAATGTCAGGAAGCACTGCAACATGGCTGCCTTAATTTGAGAAATGTGTGTATGCAATCTGAGCCCTTGAGAGTGGGAAATAGAATTTATTCCCCCTGTGGTAAGAGACCTGTGTATCTAGTAGCACTACCTTTTCAAGACAACTACTGAAGTTAATGATGTCTTTCCTCACTGCCCTGTACAATATCTTACGACCTCTGCATTAGAATTCAGATTAAGTTGCTTGAAAGAATTTTTTCTGGGCTTTCAGTAAACAAAATATTAACTGTAAGAGCCAAATAGTTTTCCCCCTGTCCCTTCACATACAATTTACCTTTGTTTTATATACAATTCAGATAAACATAAACAAGGTGATGTTGCACTTCTTACTGTAATATTTGTCTTGAGTGAGTTCATTAAGGTAACTGTAAAGAGGTGCACATGAGAGAGAAAGGGAAATAAAAGGAAAGTGCTGAAGCTTCAGAAGTAAATATGAGGCCCTGCAAGAGATTTTTTTTGCCGCTGTATATTGACTGAAACTCATTATATCAAATGTGTCAGAACAGAGAGTAAAGATCTGTTGGGCTGATTTGAGTACAAGTGCTTGTGCATACAGCCTGACAGGAGACAAGTCTCTAAGCCATTTGAACCTGCTTTAGGGAAAGTCTGTTCATAATATAAAGTCCAGCACAAGCACAGGAGAACTGTGGGTTTCTATTTTCAAAGGCCTCACTTAAGCTCTCAGAGATCTAAATTCTCATATGTGTTTATGCATCTAATTCCCACTATCCTTATTGTAAAAGATTTGGATGTCTAAACTTCATTGGAGAAGAAAGGTCATGGAGATCAGAGGGAGCATCGGTTAGTCCTGACATTGATACGTTGAGTGATTTGACTGAAACTTTGATGATATTATTTCAAAAGCTTCTTGTGACTTCATCTTTCTTTTTGCCCTTCACAGTTCTTCCTGTTCAAAAGCTGAAGAATTCAGTGGAAAGCAAATGTACTCTGTATTTCCTTGCTAATTAATACATGGGGAGAAAAACACTTTGTCAAACTGAATATGGAGATTGTAAACTTTCCCATAAATGCCAAAGCTGGAGTAGATCTATAAACTGTAAATAACTATGTTCTTACAATGATCTTAGTCAAATGCCTTTTCTGTAGTTCTCCCCTTATTTTCTTAAATAAATATAGGAGGTAATAACATACCTACTTTTTCAAAATAAAAAACTTACCACTGTGTGCTTTTCTGAAACTGCTGAGCTAAGCAGACTATTGCAGGTTCCTCCACCTTGACTGCAGTGATAACACACAAAGCTCTGGTTTGGATAGAAATAAAAACAGACCATAAGCTTTTTTCACTAGTGTGTTTGATATGTATGCTGGCTTATGTTTTTGTGATCTCTGAGTTGTTTGTAATGCATTGATTGTAAAACAAATCTCCTCTTACCCCAAATGTATATAAATTGAAAGTAGTACAGGAAGATTCTTTTCTGTTTCATACCCCTTTCCCCCAGCCCTTTGTTAAAACAGTCAACAAGCATCATAAAGAGGACTCGCATGTAGTTAGCTGTCCTAGAAGAAGAGGGCATGGGATATGAGCTCTTGGATGCTGTAACAACTAAGGACATAGCAGCAGTCCTGCATTCTCTTCTCTGCCTTCAAGTTTCAGCTAGGTATTTCCTCTTGCTTTGAGAAGATTCAGGACTGCTTTTCTAGGAGAAGTAATATCAGCTGGATTCAGAGCAGAGAGTAATTTCCTAAACAGACAGGGAAAGCTGAGACTAAAGACTTCTGATTACTGGTAAGCCTGCAAAGGGAATGTGTGGTTTTATTAATCACCCTGTAAGGAGCAGTCTAGGGACAGTGTTAATTTGCTTCAGAGAGATCTTTTAAAAACACCTCTGTCATAAGATGATACAAACTCATGTTTCATTTTTACTTTTCTCTTCCTGCAGATGAAGTATTTGTGGTGGTTGTGTGGGCACTGCACAGTTGCTCTAGACTACTTAACTGATAATGAGTAGATTGTTCCATGCTGCCCTGGAACACCAGCTTGTGAATGCTATTAGATGCATCTTGACAACATGGGAATATATAGCTTGTCATTTTGGTGAAATATGAAATTGAAAAATATTGTGAAAAATAATAGGAAGCAAAGTAATTGAATTCAGAAGCTTTTGATTAAGAAATTACTTTCTAATAAATCTGAAATGAATGCAAATTGGAAAACTAATTGTGAGCTCAAGGGATTTAAAAATAGTCAACTACAGTTTGCTAAAAGCAGTACCTGGGATCTGTTGTTCTGTGCTTGGCTGACAATCTTGGAGAGATGGACTTAACAGGTATTATTTATATAAATGACAGATCACAGAGGGATTATATGGAACTTGAAAATAAGCAAAAAAACGCAGAAAAGATTGCTGTGAGGGAAAAAAGTAACTGTCTGAAGGCACGCTCCCTGCTCTGTCCTTCAAAAGCAAGATGACAGTAAGAAACCCAATGAGGGTCAACAAAAGCAAGTGGAGAGTCTGGCACCTGGGAATGAATAACTGCTGGAATCAGTACAGGCTGGGGGTGACCTGCTGGAGAGGAGCTCTGGGGAGAAGGACCTGGGGGTCCAGGTTGATGACAGGTTGGCCATGAGCCAGCAGTGCGCCCTGGGGCCCAAAAGAGCCAATGGAATCCTGGGGGGCATCAAGAGGAGTGTGGCCAACAGGTCACAGGAGGGGATCCTCCCCCTCTGTTCTGCCCTGATCAGGCCCCACCTGGAGTGTTGTGTCCAGTGCTGGGCTCCCTGGGATAAAAAAGCCAGGGATCTCCTGGAGAGAGTCCAGAGAAGAGTGACAAAGATGATGAAGGGCCTGGAGCATCTCCCCTGTGAGGAAAGCCTGAGTGAGCTGGGAGTGTTCAGCCTGGAGAGAAGACGACTCAGGGGGGGCCTTATTAATGTCTATAAATATCTTAAGCATGGGATGCAGGGGGAAATGGCCAGCCCCTTTTCAGTGTCTGTGGGGTCAGGACAAGGGGCAATGGCTGCAAGTTAGAGCACAGGGAGTTCCACACCAACACGTGGAAGAACTTTTCCCCAGTGAGGGTGCCAGAGCCCTGGGACAGGCTGCCCAGGGGGTTGTGGAGTCTCCATCTCTGGAGAGATTCCAGCCCCATCTGAACGCCGACCTGTGCAATATGAGCTGGGGAGCTGCTTTGGCAAGGGGTTGGACCCCGTGAGCTCTTGAGGACCCTTCCAACCCCTATGATTCTGTGACACCCTGGCAGCACTCTTGAGGAGATTTCACCTTTATTGGTCTTGTGTCACAAAGACGCTCAGCAATTGAATGCATTGAAGTGTGTGGTTAGGTTTCCCACCATCCACTCATCTTCTCAGTTCTTAGCTGATCTTCCTGCCCCCAGGATCTGATCTCATGGCCAATTTTTAAAAATAATTTGTGCCATGTTGTCACTAGAGTAATATCTGCTGTTAAAGCATTTTGCTCTGACTTTAGTGCCATCCCATCTCAAGACCAACTGCAAATTATTTGCAAATAAATGAACTCTGTAGTGAAGTTATTGCAAGCTTTTTGATTCAGGAATGTAACTCTATCATGGTTCTAATGCAAATTCCTTTTTATTACTTTTAAAATCATGGGACTGAGGTCATGCTTCCACACTGATGTGTTGACTATTGTTCCTGGTTGCCTGTGAATTTCCTCTCTTGGCCTAGCTTTAGCACTGATACAGCAAGTTAGACTGGAGACCAGTTTCAGTTGAAGCCTATTTTTTTTAAAGCCGCTGGATTCAAGTGACAGTAGAACATTATCTTTTAAGGGCTGAATCCTGTCAGTGTCTTAACTTGATGGAAAGGAAGAAGCCTCGTAAGACAGGCCCCCATCTTTATCTTTGTGAAGACTGTCCTCCAATAAATCTTGGTTTTGATTTACCAGAAGTGGCGTTCTGTCACACTCTGCAAAGCATCCCATAAATAATTTGAGTATACAGAAGGTTGCTTCATATCAGACTGGAGTAACTCTCCCAATGACCCAGTGAAATATGATACATCTTTTTCCAAAAATGGTTTGATTCCCATGTTCTGTATTGGATTTTCATGATAAGAGGGCCTGCTAATTGTAATTGCTAGTGTACTGTAACAGGGGAATATGTCAAATAGTTGAGGTGGTAGTTTAAAAAATCAGGAGTTAAATATATTTTTCTAAACCATAGTTACAGTGCAGCAGCTTGCATGTAGCTAGTTTGCTACTGTGGCTAGTACAGCTCAGAACATGAAGTGTTAGGGTATCTTGCTTCATGTGCATAATTACATCCTTCTTTTCAAAAGCTGTTTTGGGAGAAAAATGGACTGATTTTCACAAAGGCAGTGCTGTGATTAAAGGGCAGTCTGCTTCCCTGATGGACCCTCTTGGTTTAGTAGAGGAGATCTTCAGATAACCTAATGAAGGGAATTTTGTTCTTGCAGTGGGAAACCATAGCAACCTGCCACTTTAGAATGCATGGTATATAATCTGCCTGTCCTTCAGATAGTATTTTGCAGTCCAGAAATAGTCATAGTTTCCTAATGTGTGAATGTAAAATGTCAGACAGATGTCCGATGTGTTTACTCTGAGGTAAACATGGGCCCTGTTGCACTTGTCTGGTGCTGCACATTTGGAAAGTAGGTTACAGAAGAGGGCAAAGGTAGCCTATTTATTTTTTTAAAATTTAATAAATCAACACACAGGTGCTCTGAAAATTGGTAACTGAAAGAGGTTGCTGCAGTCCAGTCCTCTTAGTGCCTGTGTTACCCTGCCCTCCAACCCACGCATGTCCTATTACTAGGGACTGATTTAGCCTAAACACCCTGTATTTCCTTTAAAATATTATGGTGACTCCAGCTTGTTTAGGAGTGTTTAGATATCAACTTTATTAGTACTGAATATTCTTTATGAATTCTGTGGAGGAGAGCCATTTCGAGTGTTTTGCTCTACATGAAATGTTAATAGTCAAAGCATATTTTTTGAAATGCAAAATTATTTTGATTGGGCTGTGATCTGCTTTGACTTAAGAGGACAGCAGAGCAATATTTGATCAGTGATTCTTCTGTTGATAATTCTTCTGTTTCTGTGTCATGGTGGGGCAAGGCCCACTACAGATTTCTTCTCCTTTAAACTGATCTGATTCCTTACTTTTGGCACATCAATTTACTTACAACTGTGGTTAGCCAAGTTTCTCTTGTTACTTAGGCCTCCATTTCTCTGCATTTTCTGTCACCTTTAAAAAATTATGTCTGTTCAATAACGGTTTTTATCCCCCTGCCCCTGCACAGTTTATTTTTCCTTCACCCTTGAGTAACTATGCCTATATGAACAACAGTGGGGCATATTTAGCACTAATTTTTGTTCTAATACCTCTTTCTATGTGATGGAAAGCCACTTGTTTTCAGCTTTAAGAAATTTTTTTATTGCATTTTTGTTAATTGCATTTATATACCAATAATTCCCACACTGAAATAGCTTGTGATGACTAGTGTCTGTGGGTTTCTTATATTTTAGTGCATTGGCAGGTTTTCCCTACCTGTCGTCTTTCTTTCTAGTAGAAAGAAAATATAACTAACAGTACCTGTGCTCAGATCTATATTATCAAAACAAATAAAAATAATTGCTTGGACTATAGTCTTTTAAGAGGAATGTCAGATTCTGACTTCAGCTGAATGAGGGCAATAGTGGCCCATGATTTATATAGTCCTGATTCATGTTTAATGTAACACTCATTAAAGACTGTGAGCTTCGGTGTCTTTGTATTAGGTGTTTCAGTGAATGTATTGTGGAATTACTTTTATGAATTCAGAGTTGAGAAACACCGGAAGATACTGTGAAGGGAGATATTTTTATAAAGAGGACTTTCAACTTAACCTCCCACTAGAATGATTTTTTGAATTCTGAAGAAAAGCAAGACAACTTGCTGAAGGGAAGAAAATGCTGTTGTTTGCAAGTAGAGTTGGCAAATCTGCATTTAATTTTTTCCAGGTTTTCATGAGATGGACAAACTTAATCTTTCCAAAAGGACTCTTTTCTGACACAATGTTTAATTTTGCAGTTTAGTTCAATACCCATTGAATCTGTTTATCTGTCCTTAAATCATATACTTCTGTTATACCCTCAAGTGGTTGCTTTGCCCCAGTGGCTATGGAAGTATTAGATAAATAATTACCACTTCCTCTGCATTAACATGAGACTTTTAATATTTTTTAATTGACTTTCAGTATTAAGTAACATTAGATTTGCAAGAGAACAATATATGTTGGTGTAGAGGTCTTAATGAGTGTTGTCTTCTGAAGCACAACTTCTCTACCAACTGAGGACATTTTGCTATGGTACCTGATGACATGAATTTTGGGGCAGTTAGTATAGCAGTGAAGGTGAGATGATTACTGGATTGATACCTTGCTGAGATGGTGTAAGGATTATCTTGGTGAATAGAATAGTCAAATTATGTAGTTGGGTATTATGGTTTTAAGAAACTGCTGATATTACGGTCGACTTACTTTTGTTTGTTCTCTGTGTCTGCTCAACTTCACATAAGTTTGTGTGCTTGTGCTCTGCTGAGCCTGGAAACTGCAATTGCAACCCAATAATCATGCTGAACAGTGACTTGAAGTCTTTCAGCAGAAAACACCATAGATCTGTTAAATGAGGTGGAAAGAGAAACTCCATGCAAGCACAACCGCTGCTGACTTGTAAATGGTGAGGTTGCATTTAGATGTCTGCTGACACCAGTGCAAATATGAGAGCTTCTTGAAAGCTGTGCAAAAGTGATGTGGAAGATGCACAGTCTGACGCATCTGTGCTGGAGACAGGAAGGACTGGCTTGTTCCTTTGAGGTCGGTGTACCTGTACATTACTAGGACAGAGCAGTCTGTGACAGGATTATGGGTATCTTTTCTTAGAAGGTAGACAGGAAAAATACCCCTCCCCTGATTTACTGATCTTAGTGGATGACTGGGGAACCTGTGCTTCGTTAAGCACACTCTGTAGATTGTCAAACCGGCTGAAATAGAACTTGAATTGATTGAATATTTACCCACTCCGGACTGCATATCTGTTACACACTGTATATTGTAACACACTGTGGTTTTCAGGTTAAAACGGTGAAATACAATTTATCTTTGCTTGGGAAGCCTTTCCTGGTAGGCATTTACAGCAAGCTAGCAGCTGCTCTGGATCTAGCACAAGTGTAGGTCCAAGGAACAGTAACAGACATTGAGAAACCAGGAAAGCACATGCGTGAGTTTGGGAGAGGAAGCAGTTAGTCAGATTTGGCTAGATCTTGCTTGTGTATTACCAGGATTAGGGTAATGTTTTGCTTGTAAACCTTCTATATAATATTTACCATTTAAATTTGTGAAGGTCTAATGGCCAATAAGCCTTATACCATGTTTCATGTGTGGCAGAGATTTGTGGGAGGGAAGCCTGCATTTTGAAGCTTTGACAGGTTATCTGTGTGCTGTGGACTCAGAAACAAGGGGCAATAGTCTTTCTTGTTGTTTTGGTTGCTCTTCATTATCTCTGGAAGGCATAATTTGCAAATCAAAAGGCTGTTTATTAAAAGTTTGTTCTAGAGTTTTCCATAAGGTTAAATTTCCATGACATTATCTATCTCAACAAAATTACTATTGCCTCTATCAGTTTCTTCTGTGTCACTTCTCCTTTTTCAATTTGTTTCTTGCTTCCTGTAAATGAGCTTATATATTATGCATCTAGAAGCTATTTTCCTGGTGTTCCTATTCAGAATAACCTAAAATATATGGCAATCAATGCTGCTCAAGAAAGCTGTCATATTTGTGCTCCCAGACATCTTGGAAGGTTAAAACCCTGTAGCTGGCTCAAAGGTGATACAGCATTCACTGTAATGGATTGCACAGAAAATCAACAGGAAAGAACTATTGTTTGAAAATGTTATTTCAAGTTAATGTCAGATTAAAAAATATATACCAATAAAGTCTCTTGTATTGGCAGTTCACATGAGAACATATGCTTTATTAAGTTACTACTCTCTGCATCCAGTTTCATTTTTCTTTGAGTAATGAGCATCTTTAGACTTTTGTTTCTCTAGCCTCTGCTTTTCTTGCATCTGATTTAATTGTAAAATGGAACGTTTTTCAGCTTGAAAGAAGGAGACCTGAAGATGCTGTCCTCATTATTCATTGCCATAAGATAAAGGCCTGCAGCATGTTGGAAGGAGTTTTTGCTTTTCCCTTCTATGCTTATCCATCGAGACACCAAATTGCCATTGAGGAAAAAAATAATTTATGGAAGAGGTGAATTACAATAATTGCTTTAATTGTTGTTGGTTTTTTAGCTCAGTGGATAAACAGTTCAAATGTGTTTCCAGCTTGTCTTGGAGAAGAAAGAATTGATTTTTGTTAGGAGCATATCAAAACTTTTAACAGAAGGAGAGGCAAGATGAATAGCTACTTCCATAAACTTGGTAACAGCCAGTGTCTCAAAACTTATTGAAGAAAGGGATAACAGAAATAATCGGAGGGTTTTTAATTAATGTAATCCACAAACAACTTAATCTGCAGTTTCTTGGGTCCTGTGGAGCTGCCTGTTCCTGGGAGGACTAAGTAGCCAAGGTGGTGTACCTCTCAACCACTTTTGTTTCTCTTCGTCAAAGATGATTTTTCAATCTCTTGCCTGTAATTGTGACTTCCAGTGCTTGTTATACTGATAAATCTGCATGATAGTGCAGGCCTACCCTGCTACTGGGAATGCAACTAGGACCTTTGTGTTGCCAAAGACTTTGAGCTCTGTCTTTTCGCCTCCTTCCACCAACACCTTTACTCAAATCAGTATTGTTGCTTGTCTGCTCAGCAGCAGCATGGCAGTGCACAGAATGCACATGGTTTGTAACTAGGCAAATTTGCCGCAGATAATGGAGAGTCTGCTGAAGCAAAATTATTTTTAGCATTTATATTCAACTCTTCCCTGTGCATGGAAAGCTCTAAACATCTCAGGATCCAGCCAGGAACTGTGATACTTATGTCTGCAATCCCATTTTTTTGTTAGTACCTGTAGCCGTCACTCTACCATTGTAACTATAGGGTACTTTTAACTAGAAAACAGCTCCTAATGTTTAACACCCCTGGGAGCTGAGGTGCAGTGGGACCCTAGTCATTTGTAGGTTGGTGGGTTTTTTTGTTTGGTTTCTGGTTTTGCTTTGTTTTTATGAATCTGTGTTCTACAATGTCTGATTTGAGTATTTCCAGAACCCCAACCTGTAACAGCTGTATAACTGAATGTGTATTTAACCTGTCCAAAATGATTGTTAGTTTTGGTTCTTTCTGATTATTTAGTCACGTTTAAACTTTTAAATCTGTGCTTCTTTACCTTTTTGTCAGCTATCAGAAATAAACTGTCAGGCTCTTATTTCTCCCTCTTCAATGTGAAACTGCATTATATTCAAATGTGTTTGCTGAAATACTAGGTGGTTGTGGGAAGGCAGGCTAATAAGTGAGTCTTGAGCTACTCAAGAGAAATAAGAGTAGTGCTGAAGCTATGTGGTGTACAACACGCCTCTATGAAACTGAGTGTGTAACTGGTGAGTGAGAGCTGATTAAGAAACTTGACAAAATAGGTCTTCATAGGATTGGCCAATTTCAACAAAAGCTTGATTTGAAAAGGGCAAGATGTTGATTGTGGTCAGAACTCAGAGACAACCCCCTGCCATGAGCAGTTCATGTGCTCTACTTCACACTTACAGTTATGGGGAACATGGGTTGAGACCTAGGCTGTCTGGCCATTTTCAAAGTAGAGATTACATCTATGGTAATAAACCAGAAGAATGTACTAATACTGTGTCCTCCTGGATCTTCAGAACCAAATTCCAATACTGTTTTTTAAATGTCTCAACTTTAATGATATGAAGTTTATGTTGGCCAAATATAGGTGTAAAAAACTCTCTTGACCACTGTATTATATGTGAATATCAAGAGATGTTAAACCACCATCTCTGGGTACTTAACACCTGGAGTACCTGGAGAAAGACTGGGAGGTGTGTTATCACTGCTCTATTCCTTTCCTCTGTCTTCCTGATAAGCTTCTTGATTACCAGAAGCAGATGTAAGCAAGCTGCTTCAAAGCATTAATTCCCATTCATCTCTTTCTAAATTTGGTTGTGTAGACTCCAACTAGTGAGAAATTCCCTCAGTAGAAAAAGTGTTCCTTGTGGGTGCTTCATTATTGGTTTTGCTTCTTGGTCTTGGAGAAGTCTGTGATCATAGAGACAATGCATCTTCTAGGTAGATACTGTTTGTTCAGGATCTTGCTAAGGTTTGTTACAAGACTGTATAGTTCTCCTGAATGTATTTAAAGTGCCCGAGTTGCTCATTCTGCCTTGCTGTTTGTATGGCAATTTCTCCTAACCCCTTTACTCATGCTTCCAGACGGCAAAATGCTGAACAAAGTCACTGAGGTGAAAGCAAGGATAACAAAGAATTGTGGAAGGTGGGGTGTGTTTCTTCCTTGTGAGGGTGGAAAGGTCCTAGCACAAGGTGCCCAGAGAAGCTGTGGCTGCCCCCTCCCTGGCAGTGTTCAAGGCCAGGATGGATGGAGCTTTGGGCACCCTGGGCTAGTGGAAGGTGTCCCTGTCATGGCAGGGGGGAGGGGTTGGAACTAGATGGGCTTTGAGGTCCCTTCCAACCTGAACCATTCTGTGATTCTATGTCGTAGATCTTAGTGTTCAGACATGTTACTATGCAGCTGTTGGGGAAGACAGCAGGCCTTCCGGCGGCCTAGCTCTCTTCTCCCAAGACATAAGCCCTGACGATATTCTTCTGTTCCCATGAGAAAGGAAAAGTTCCTCATGCTGAGAGGATCCTAATAATCACATACTCTAAACACAGCGGCCTTGCTGATAGGGGTACAGGCTGCCCTAAGCCAAGAAGCAGTTATGGGAAGGTATTTGGGAGTAACAGAACATGTTAGGAACCAACCATAACAAGATGGTCAAAACAGCAGGTGTGCGGATGCTTTTAGGTATTAAAGGTAAACTAAGGATGTTTAGCTATAAGATAGGTTTATCAGAACTTGTTATAATTACTAACCAATCAATATGGTGTGAACAGTGTGTGTAACCAATTAGCAGTTTTTTAGCTTGCCACGTTTGCAGTAAGAAAGATATATAATCTGTGTGATTTCACCTAATAAATGGCTGGCTGGCTTCATGGCTTCACCTACAATTCATATATTGAATTGCGTGTTGCTCCCTGCCGATCGCCACATGCAGCATTTGGAACTTCACTGAAAATTATGTAATCAGCGTTCTTGTAATCACAGAAAAAGGAGGTTTTAATATGCTGGTTTTCTCTCTCTAGTATGGTGTCGTTAACAAATTAGACCCGTGTTTCAGATATTGTAGACTAAGACAAAGAAATTATTATAAGCCATCTAACAGCTTCTGCTTAAAACTCAGGATATGATGCCAAGTGGCATCTTTTGTCATTTGCTGCCAAATACCATTTTGCTTCATAGAATCTGAATCCACTCAAGTGGGGAGAAAGCAAAATTAAAAATCAGCCTACTGCTGTTACTTAGAACCTTTCAAGTGTACTTGGAAAACTGAGATCAATGGAAATCTTTACTGAAATATCAAATTAAAAATAGGGAATATTTTACTCACGGAAAAGCTAATTTTAAATAAACTATCTGCAGTAGGGATTCCTGTTCTAGCTCAGTTCACATGGCTTCTAGTGAAGTTTTCGTGCTTTGGTTTTGGAAAAAAGGGGATGATTGTGGAATGGCCTTGCATGTTTATAAATGCAATAACATACTAGAAAACCAGATACAACTGTATCTTGACATTTAAAGCTGGGTGAAGAGATTAAACTCCTTTAGATAGACTATGTAGGTATACCAAAACCTCCCCAGGTTCATCACTTGCATTTGGTAACAGCAGATATTCTACTAGTGCATTTACCTAAAACCGATTCTTTAATCAATGGTGTCATATTCATAGAATCACAGAATGGTTTATGTTGGGAGGAACGTTGAATATCATCTAGGTCCAGTCAGGCAGGGACACCATCCACTAGACCAGGTTGCTCAAAGCCCCATCCAACCTGGTCTTGAACAGGGAACAAATTCTGTCTAATTTCTAATCCAAATCTCCCCTCCTTCACTTTAAAGCCATTACAACTGGTCCGGGTGAGCTGAGTCAGCCCAGGTGAGCTGACACCACCTGACATCACTTCCCCATAAAAGGAGCTGGTTGGGGAGGTGCACTGGCTTGGTGCCTCTGGGACACTCTGAGGGGCAAGGGTGTCAGTCCTTGCATTGGGCAGCACTCTGTAATTGGGTCAGTAAGGTACTCTGTGTTATCACTGTATGTGAGTGTAATTGGCTGTTGTTGTTCTATGTTCACTGTCATTTTGTCAGTAAACTGTCCTTATCATAACCCATGGAGGCTCTGTCTCTTTCTCCTCTGGCAGTGAATGAGTGATGTGTGATGCTTAACCACTGGTTGAGGCTGAACCATCACCCCTGTCACTCCTTGCCCTTGTAAACAGTCCCTTCCCTGCTTTTTTGTCAGCCATTTGAAGCAGTGGAAGGCCGAACTAGGGTCGTCCTACAGCTTTCTCTAAGCTATTCTCACTCTGTCATCATAGGAGAGGTGCTCCAGTCCTTTGATCATCTTTTTGGTCTCTGAACTTGCTCCAAGAGATACATGTCCTTGTACTGGGTACCTCAGAGCTGGATGCAGTACTCAAGTGCAGTGAAAATTGGGAGGAAGGTATCACCTTCAGCAGTAACCATTGCTGTCACGCTGTGCATGAGATTAATGTCTTGTTTTGATGTATAAATTGGTCACTTGAGCTGTAAGTGTGTCCCAAGGGATTGGGAGAGTTTTCCTTTGGGGAGAGAGAGCTGGGGCATAATGCCACGTTAATGTGATGTTATTTGAAAGGGTTTTTTTCTTGCTGTGTGGGAAGTACAACACTTGGTGCTTTTGTGGTGCTTTATCAGTGGAGTGTCTTTGGTACTGACATATAGTTATCAGACTTCAGTGTTTAAAACAGAGGAGCTCTAACCAATGCCAAAAATGATGTTTTGATCAGCTCATACTAGAAAAATATCGTATTTTCCAGAACAGAATTCCTTGCAGAAGATGACTGTCTTTTTAAAAGCTATGAAACTAGTGTAGAGTTATTGAGTTCTTAAAAGGCATGAGATTTGAGAAGTAATTTACAACATTGATTAACTCTGCTTGATAGAAAAAAAAAAAACCTTATAATTTGCTCCCCAAAAGTTACATAAGCTTATGGTTATAAATCTGTCAAGTGGATGAAGAGACTTTAGCATATCTTTTTGCATTGTAAAATAGTGTGCATGGGGAAATGTATTCAGAAGACCATTCTAGACTAAACAGTCTGGAGATCAACCTGAGGTTTAGACACATTTTGGGTTAAAGGAAATAGCCATTTAAGAAAAAGCTGATGCTAGAACCAGACACTTGCTTTCTCTGAAGACCTGCTAACACTACGCAGTCTGAAAACCTTTTTGCTTTTCTTAAAACAGAATGTTTACATGATTATTCCCCCAGTGTCCTTGATTTCTTCTTTCAGTCTTTATATTCTTGCTTATGCAGTTCTGTATGGTTTAACAAATAAGTTCACCTCTGTCCATCTATGAATGAGTACTAGGAAGAATTATTTTTTTTAATTGTAGATACAAATTATTTAATTACTTCTAATGCTTGTTAATGAATTATATCATCAACATTTTTTTATTGATTGGCAAACTAATGAAGTTTTTTAATAAAGAAAATTAATTGCATTAACATTTGAAGCAGATATCATAACTTTTCAATACTTATGATTGTAGGAATCTTAAAGTTTCTCTGGGTTTTCTTGGGGGAATCTCATATATGAATGATTTTGCAGAGGGATGGCTTGCTGGGTTCTCATTTGGTTTCAAATTGATATACCAGTTGCTTCCGTAATACAATATTCTCCTTTTGATTTGTATGGCTACTTCATTTATGCTGCTTGTATCTTTTCCCAGAAGACCCCTATTATATGATGAGTGGAGCATCAGGAGTGTATCGATTAAATGCCATTGGAAAATGAGAATGGGGGATTTTTTTTGTTGGAGAATGGTTATTATTAGATTACTGGCAAAGTTTAATTTCCTGCTTGTACCACATATAGTAGTACTAAGTGTTCTCATGCTTCATCACTCCTTTTTTTTAATTAACATTCTATTTAGAGTATGTTTTTGGAAAACATTTTACCTTAATAAGTATAACCTATCAAGCAAGAAAGCCAGCAGACTTGACATTATCAGACTCTATATGGGAGTTTATCTTTCTGTGGCCGCTACTGCACTCCATGCTGCTCTGAGGTTGGAAAATGGATTGGTTTTAATGGTTGCTTTTTGACTGACAAAGGTAGGGAGATGACCAGTGGCCTGTCACAAAAAGTGGTAAGATTAGAACCAACAGAATACACTCACAACAGGTTAAAAAGCTTTTGAGAGAAATGTACTATACATGGCACCTCTGATCAGCATTAACATTCTCTGCCTCTTGCAGAGCCTCTTTAAAATGCCATTTGCATTGATGATAGTATAATTGACATGGCTTGCCAAGGAGCTGTAGGGATTGTAGGAAGCTCAAATCTCAGGAAAAGTCATCTGTTCTTGGGATTTATATAGAGTCCAAGGTCTTGTTGGTAGCAGGACTTGCACCGTTGTATGCTATTGTTCTAATAATTAAGGGGCATCAGTCTTACGGCTCTTCTCAAGTTTCCAGCAGTAATTTGTTAAATCTAATTGAACATTAACTTGCTAATTAGCATTAATGCTTTATTCTATTGGGTAGTTGATTGCATAGTTTTGGTTTGAATGTCTTTTCTAGAAGGTGTAGTGAACTACATTCTTACAAGGAAATTAATAACTTTTAGCCAGTTTCATTATTTCAGCAGTAAAAGTAGTAGGAGACAAAAGTGATTTGCCTGTAAATGTTAAAACCTGATAATATATCCGTAAGCGCTTCTCTCATGTTTGTTATTGCATTGGGATAGCTGAGGAAGCAAAAGATGGTTACTTACCTAGAAACTGAATATGTGATTTGTATGTCCATCTATGTATTTAGTGAAAAGATCACTAAATGCAGTGAAAGCAGTACCAGAGTAGCAGATGTCCTAGCAAGAAAACTGTAGGTGTGGTTATTAATCTTTGAAAAGAAAAGCTTCTATTTGACTTCAGGAAAAGATACTGTTTGAAATTTTGATCTGATACTTAAATGCAAATTTGCAGTAATTTCACTTAACTTAATCCTATACTGAATCAACACTAAAAATTAAATTAGACTTTGTCAATCCAGATTTATTAATTTAACCTACAATTTAGGTGAAGTCCATTGTTCTGAAAGAAGATACTGTATGTTAAGTTAAGCTCTTTGAGGTGAGTATTTGGCATGCTGGTAATCTTAGACATTCAAAAGAGTGAATGATGTTGAGTACTTATGTTATGCAAAGGGTGCACTGCAATTCTTGACAATTAAGTATTACAGTTAAAATTTCCAGTTTGAATTTATCAGTAAAAGAGGTTTGGAAAGTAGTTTAGTAATTATATTTAGAAAGCATTTGTCTTAAGTATGCCTAACACATAAACTAACTACATTACATAGGAAATTGTGGAAGGGAGGGATAAAAAAAAATAAATCTCTAAGTGCTTTTTTTCTAATGCAAGTTTTCTGGTGATTTTGCCTTGAATTCCAAGAATGAAAGGATTTTATGCCAATATTATCAGGTAAAGAAATGTTAAAAACTTCAAATTGGCTGTAGAGGGTAGACTGTAGAGATGGGCTACTGATTTCTTTTTCTTCTTTGAACTGTGAATATATGGATAAGTAGGAAGACAACATTAGACAAATATGGCAAGAAAAATGGTCAGTCTTGGACTAATATGTATTAGTGTGGGTGCACTTTAAGATGCAAAGACCATGGCAAATTCATTCTCATAGGCTTCATTTTTAATAATTAAATGAAAAACAACAGCACATTGTCATGCCATTAGAAGAGAAAATTAATGATAGAAGCATGACAAACAATTCAAACATTTGAAAGATTGCATTGTCAGGTGTACCTGCACAAGGCCAAGTGAAGTATGAAGTTAAGCCACCACACTACTAATTCCGCTTTCTCTTTCATACATGTTTGCACAGTATCACTCTTAGCCTTGAGATAAATTTTGTGTCATTTTTCATAAGGCCAAGACATCCACAGCAACACCAGTGTGGTGTTTAAAATTTAATGTTGGTGCTTCCTATCTAAATAGCTTTTTCTCATTTAAATACTTTTGAACCAATTTATGTGCCAACAGTAGTAAAGGTGATACTTGAGATTGGAAAAAATCATTCAGCTTGTCTGTACTTAAAAACTTAGAGATACTAAAAAGGATGTCTGCTTGTAACCTGAAATCTTGGTACTTCTAAATTAAACAAGTGGGCTTGGTCACAACCAAGTGCAATGGATTAGCTTCACATTTCTGTTCAAGTAACTGCTGGCATTTGCAGTTCAATTTCATTCTTCTTGCCTCAGGTATCCATATAATTTTCTGGATTGATATTTTTCATGTCTCTTCTGGTTGCCTGATGAAGAGTTGCTGTATTCTGCCCTAGCTGTGGAATGTGTTTCAGTAGGGGGTGAAACGTTCTTGACATTTCTGACAGTAATCTTTAAGGTTATATGTACTTTTAGGGATTTTTAGAATTTATATTCTTCAAATGCCCCCCCAAATTATTATTCAATGTTTAGGCCTCTTGCAGAGTGGGGGTGGGGGAAATTAATTCATATTACCAGTACATATTAGAAAGGCATAGAAATAGCTTACCAAATTACACTGTAAAAAAAAAAAAAAAGTGGTCCCATGTTATTGAAGTTGTCTTCGCTAATACTGCATGCTACTAAGGAAGAAAAAATAAACCCTTTCTTGCTGTATTTAAGGAACATTGGAGAGAAATTATTTATTTTCTGTTTTCTTTGTAGGACAACAGTTTTAAATTATAACTGATCTTCAAATGCCCTGTCATTGCAATTGCTGTAAACTTGTTTTTATCTACTCAGCTTGGAGCCCCAGGGTGAAAAGAACTGCTTGTGGGCTGCCCTGGGGAGGTTTCAGGCCAGCTATGTCTTTCAGTCCTGGCTCCTTTGGTTTGGAAGCTATTGCTGGACGTTTGGTATGTTTGGCAGCAAATGCTGCTCTGGCCGAGAAAAACAATTTTGGAGGTACATTGAAGGTTCCCAGGCAAAGGAAAGCTCTGAGCCCCAGGGTGAAAGGTGCTGCTTGTGGGCCCCCTGGGGAGGTTTCGGACCAGCTATGTCTTTCATAGAGACAAATAGGCTCCCAAGGGAGCCCAAAAGCAGCAGACGTTCCGTGAAATTCCCCAGTTTGCTGTCCACACATGTCCCTGTGCAGCCTATGGTGTTGTTGGCCTCATGGGGCACTGCAGCATCCCCAGCTCCTCCAGAGAAGAGCTGGTCAGGGTTTCCAGACTTGGCTCGGCCAGTAATCATTCCTTAAGAATTGCTGCCCCAACATGCAGTTGATATTTGTTTCTTTCAATTCTTTCAATTCATTTTGTTCTGTCAAAGCATTTCTTCACCCCCCTGCCTGACAATGCTCCTCAGTTCCCAATGATATCTACTTTTCTCCTTTTTTAACAAATATTGAAGTCTGTAGAATTGTTACTAGAACAGTTGTCCTGTGGGGCATCCAAATTAGGATCACTTGAGAAATGTCTCCTTCTCTCATGGATCACTTAAGGCTGCTTGCTCATATTTCCAGAACTTACTAGTATGTCAGCATCACCAGGAACTGAGAGGTTTGATCATTGTGTAGGTAATTTGGATTCCAGCTGGTGAAGGCAGTGACATCCAGTCCTCCTTCCTGCTCTGGGTTTTTATGCCGAGGAAGGAGTTGTGGATCAGCTGTGAGGCAAAAGGTGTCACTGGCCCAATGGTCCTCACGTGGCCTTGTTAACTGTACTAGTGCGATGCACAGCGACAGCACCGTGAGAGAACAAATGCCCCAGGGAAGCGGCTGTGGAGCAGGCGCAGGAGACGTGTTGGGAGGGAATAGCTCTCCCTGGAGTATTCAGTTCTTGCCCTCGCACCAGCCTTCCTTTCTGGATATTTCTGTCCAGCTTTGGCAGAGACTGTGTGCGTGGTTTTGTTAGTGGGCATGCACAGAGCTTGAACAGTGAGGAACGAGAGACTCAAGGTGGAGAGTGTGATGTTTGAAATGACACATATCTCACTATCAGGCGTGAGGCCTTTTGTCTCCTGCAAACTCACACACAGCACTTTGCAAAAGCTTTTTCCCCCTTAATCGAAAGGAACGTTGCAGGCTCTAAACAATCACTCACCTTTAAGGATATGGATCAATAGGATACCTGCAGAAAAGAGGAATATTCTAGAACAGGTGATAGTAATAGTAGCTTTCTGTCTAAAGGCAGAGCCCGAGTGCTTAACTTTAGGCCTTTCCTTCCTCCCTGCAACAGAAACATCACTCGGGTATTTAGCTTTTTTTTTTAAACCCTACAGATTTTTGCCACATGATCGTGGAGATGGACCCATTGGGTAGACTGTTGCCTGCAAAATACAACAGAGCAGCAGCAGAGGGCTTCAAAAAGCAAGCAACACATGAGCATTTAATGCCTTAACAATTGGGTGGGGTGAGATTTCCAGCCAGAGATGTGTGTGGCTTGCATGTCTAACTTTGCATCAACACAGAACCATTCTATAATGAAAGGTAGATTTCTTAATTTGGGGGAGGAGCAGTGCAGAGATTCTAGAAGCAGGGGATGGAAAGAGGTTGAACTGATTTAGGAAGAATTTTTTCTGCATCTACATGTTTCAGTCCTGGTAAGCAGAGGATTGTAGGATTTGATTATACTTTCCTGGAGAAATTCTCTTGGTGGAAACAGTGCCTTTAGAAAAGGTTAGGTGGTGACTCTTTCCCAACTGGCTTGTGTAGTGAATAAATGGGTGGCTGTGATCCTTCTGGCCATTCCAACATATACATTAGGAGGGTGCTAATTTCCTAGGTGCTTGCTACAAGCCAGACGACATGCAGCACTGTGAGAGGTATTAAAAAGCAGTAGGTATGTGATGGGCACGTCTCTCAATGCTTTTGTTCTCTAACTTTTCAGGAGCAACCAGCTATATGACAGTTCCTCAAAACTGCATCCATTTCCATCAGGCTCAGCAGGTGCCTTCCAAGCATGCCTGGGGTGTTTGGAGTGAGGTGTTAATCAGACTCATTTCCTAGGCAGATTGGTGTTCCAGATTTACACATGTATTAGCACAAACCATTTCCCCTCAGTAACTTCTAGTTTTCTGTACATTTTTGATCCTTATGAGATCTGAGTCTGTGGTTGGGGACTGCAGGAACCTGATGAAGAACTGTGAACAAGACTTTCAGGGTGATCTGCTTTGGAGTTTTTGTTCCTTATTAATTACCATGGCTGTAATGAGCAGGTGGCTAGCATAGTGAGCACAAGTATCAGGAAGAGCAGTTTTCATGTTTTGAAGAGAGGCATGGCAGGTAAGGGAAGCTTACTGGTTTCTTTCCTTTCCCAAACCACTTGCATTTGGTCCTTCCTCATTTCAACTTTCTCTTCAGTGCTGAACCAGGCAGAGGACAGTGAGTTGCAGGGCTTTGCAGTCACGCACAAATCTCTTTGGAATTATCACGGAGAGGAGGAAATCAGACAGCATAGATAGAATTCTTTTGTTTGCTTTCCTTCCTCTCATTGCTGCTGTCATGAACACGTGAAAATTGCCTCTAGCAAAACACTTAAGCTGAGATATAGTCTGTCAGGGGAATTTGGGCATACAGTACCTGCTTAAAATAACAATAAATTAGACAATTGGATGCTGTATTCTCAGTGCAGCTTTGAAAGCCTCTGGCTTGCAGTATAATTACAAATAAGATTTAAACAATGCCATTTATTCCTAAAGGCTTGCTACAAGTCATGAATTACATCCTTTTAAATGAATGAAAAGATTAATTTTCTCTTGTTTTCATTCCCATCACCCCCCAGTACCTTGCAGGGAATAGCTTACAGAGTAAATGACTTCTGGGACCCTATCTTGAAAATCATTCCAATGCAGAGGGTGGTGAGGAATGCTGCAGCTCCATTGGGAACACCTGGTGTGCCTGTTCAGACCTGCACAGAGCTATCTCCTGGAGTTTGGGTGGCATTCAGGGCTGACTGTTGGACCCACTTGAAAGCACCCTCGGGAGCTCAGTATCTGCCTGTTGGAAAGGGAAGCTCCTTGTGCAGTGGCAGCTCCCAGCTCTTCTTGGGTCCTTGTGTATTCACCTCCCAGCTGTATCTACTGCATGATGCTGTGTTCTGCACCTCTGCCCAGACCAAACGTCTCCTGGGTGAGCACTGAGGGATTGCCAGAAGCAGTGATCAGCAGGTGCTCTGCAGTCCAGCTCCCCAGGAGCACGGTGCACACCATGGTGCCTGGAGCCCAGCACCTTGCCAGCTGCAGAGGGAATAAAGGCTTTGGCATGGCTTGGAGCATCTCCCCTGTGAGGAGAGGCTGAGTGAGCTGGGGCTGCTCAGCCTGGAGAAAAGAACACTCAGGGGGGACCTTATGAATGTTTATCAATATCTGAAGGATGGGCTGCAGGGGGAAATGGCCAGCCCCTTTTCAGTGTCTGTGGAGACAGGACAAGGGGCAATGGCTGCAAGTTAGAGCACAGGAAGAACTTTTCCCCAGTGAGGGTGCCAGAGCCCTGGGACAGGCTGCCCAGGGGGTGTGGAGTCTCCATCTCTGGAGAGATTCCAGCCCCATCTGGATGCCGACCTGTGCAGTATGAGCTGGGGAGCTGCTTTGGCAGGGGGGTTGGACCCCAGGAGCTCTCCAGGGCCCTTCCAACCCCTGTGAGTCTGGGATTCTGTGATTCTATGGCATGCTTGTGCAAGACACCTGCAACATGTGTAGCCCCCAGCAGAACGCCTGACAAGGAGGGTTTTTATCTAAGAATCACTTCATCTGATAGCACTCATTGCAATGCTTGGAATTTGCAGTACTTCCTCAAACATTGACTTGAAATTTACTCACCACCCAAGCACTTTGCAGTACTCTTGTGAGTTCCTTTCAATAATGAGACAGCACCCAGGTGTTTTCATCCCCTTTGCCTCAGACTGGCACTGCCTTTTCTAATTTCACCCCCTCTCTTTTTTAGGGCATTTTAATACCCATATGACTAAAATGCTTTTCCTGCTCAACGTCTAAATCAAGGAAAAATGATCAAAAGCATTGACATGTATCCTAAAAGAAGTACCTTTAATACCAGTGCAGGACCAGAGAGCGTGGTTTACTGTTCAGATTGAGGACTGGGTTGCCTGTTAATTTTAAAATAGATCTTTCTCTTCTCTGTTCAGCAAGAAAACATGGTAACAGGACACCAACAGGTCGTTTCTTCAAAAGTATCTCTGCTTTTTGGGTTCTCTACAAGTTCAGTGGGTAAGCTTTTTTTTCCTCACCCCATTAGTCAGACCACTGGAGTGGATCCCACAGCTGGGGGAGAACATGCTGTGTGTTGAGCTGGAGGGAGGACCAAGAGGCTTCTGCCAGGTAAAGTAAACAGACCCTTGAACAGCCATGCTGCCTGTGGGGGCACAGAGACATTGGAGGAGATGCACCATTGCTTTTGGAGTGAACATGAATCCTTTCTGGCTTCCTGGGTTTGCTAAAGCTTCTCTGCAGGTCCCAGGGCAGGATGTCCAGGGACCAAGGAACTACCTGCATTGACCTGAGCAGCAGGGGTGCAGGGCTCTCAGAAAGCACTGGTGCTGCTGGGAATGGAAGAGACAGGCATCATCTTACACTCTCCCCCCTGCCCTGTTTCCTTCCCTGCAGCGAGAGGGATGGGAGCTCTGCAGGGGAAACCACAAGCCAAAAGGGAAGAGGCTGGTTTCCAACAAGTGCCTGTGGATCAGACAGTTGTGGGTGGCTCTGGGCACAGCATTTAGGACCATTCTCTCATACCAGTTTAAGTGTCTGCTGTGGCCAAGATGTGCAGTGGTGGGAGAGCTAGGAGAAGAGGTCTCATGTCCCTGCAGAGATGGCTTGGTCAGGCACGGGCTGCGTTCTCCTGCCTGCTGCGCTCATGGCCCTGGGCTGGGCAGTGCTGCTGTACTGCAGGTTAAATGCTGAAAGGAGATGGGAAAGTTTGTCCAGGAGAGTCAAAGCAAAATAACTAAGTGGGAAATTGAGTCCAGGAGTCTTTAATTTGAATATTAGAAATCTTTCTTGGCTAAGGTCTTGGCTCTGATCCAAATGCCCTTGGGTAATATGGCAGGGTGGTCTCTGGGTGCCAGAACTAAATGCATCTTATTGCAGTGATCACAGAGCCATAGAATTACAGACCAGTTGGGAAAGGATCATCTAAAGCCCATCTAGATCCAAGCCCCTGCCATGGGCAGGGACAGCCTCCACTTGACCAGGCTGCCTATGATCAAGTGATGTAGGATGACTTAGGAAGCTAAATAATAGAGCTCATGAAGTACTTGATATCAGGGATTGCTAAGAGCTGACACAAACACCCAGACATGGGAAAACCTCACTCAGAACTTTGTGCCCTCAGAACATACAGGAACTCTGTCCTGGTGCCAAACAAAGTCTGAAAGCCAAAGGCCACCTTTGCTTTCATAGCATCCAACCTCCAACTCCTCCTCTAAAGCCTAGTAAGGACTGAGCTCTCCCTGCAGCCTCTGCTTCCGGTCTAAGGTCCAGTCTTTTGCTGGGGAAGGGAGACAGATAGGCAGGCACATGCATGCACAGCTTCATTCTGTAGGAATCATTCATTGAGGGTGCTAAACCACCACCTAGGACAGAGAGAGAGAGATCCCCTGCCCTTTAGGCTAAGACAAGCAGGGGCTGCAGAGCTGGGTCCATGGCTGAGTAGAGGAGGGGAAGCTTTGCTTTGCAAACTAATTTTTTGATTAGCCAGAGAGCATCTGTCTCTGAAGCCATTTATCTTGTGACTTTCACCTCCATTAAATTCAATCAAAAAATATTAAAAAGAAAACTGCCACAGGATAACATTAACATGTTTAAAGAATGCACTTCCCAGCCCAGCCTTATGTTCTGTGGCTGAATTACTCCAGTGAAACAGCAAGAGCACTTGTACCCAGTGAAATGAATCTCCTGGATTCAGAAAGCTGATGAAGGTGCTATTTTGATCTACAATGGTGTTAGAGTTGCCTGAGAAAGGAACTAGAAGTGTGAGTTTCCCAAGCAGTGGAAGTACGCAGCGACTGTGTATATGTGATAATGCTCTTAACCCAGCAACTGCCCACCTTTAGTGCAACCGTGACCAGGTAGAGATGTCTTGTGACCTGAAATAATAAGAGCAAGGTAAAACCATACCCTAGGCTAGAGGTGGAGCTCTTCAGAGGAGAAGATGGTGAGGCAACTTTTGATCAGAATTTGCTAATTTGCTGGAAGGGAGGCATTTTTCTGATGGATGGTTTTCTGGGAAGTGCTGATTAAAATCAGGTAGGGCATTTCAGAAGCCTGGTGGCTTGCCTGTAGGAGGCTGCCTAGTAATGAACTGGGAATCTAGGTCTGAATCTGATGCCTCCTCTGCAGCATGGACCACTGGACACACAATTTGTCTGCCCTGGACAGATAGCAAGGGACGCTGTAGACAGAGGAATTGATTGACCTAAGCTTGTCTATAAAAATTACAGGGTTTGCATCAAATGACAATGAGGCCAGTTTTCAAAATACCCAAATCCTTTACAAAGTCATCACTGTCAAGGAGGTAGAACAGCCCTGCCTGAGCATGATTTTCATTTATGCCAACCAGCTATCTCCTGAATGATTTCCAGACACAGCTCAAAGTTTTCCATGGGTCAGAAGAATAGACCCAAAATAGAATCACTGAATCACAGAATCACAGAGTGGCTTGGGTTGGAAGGGACCTTCAAAGGCCATCTAGTCCACCTTCCCCTACAATGAGCAGGGGCATCTTCCACTAGATCAGTTGCTCAGATCCCCTACCAACCCGGCCTTGGATGTTTCCAGGGCTGGGACAGGTTCACTTTGGATCTTGACAACCCAGTGTAGAAGCCAGGATGGAGCAGCAGTGCAAGCAGGGCAGAGAACCCCTGGTCAGGGAACAGGCCCTGGAGTGCTGAGCTTGCTGGTAAACCTGGAAGGCACACACTGCAAAGATGCATGATCTGTCTGGAAATGAAGTGGATAAAAACCTTGTGTTAAACTTACATGAGCTTTGCTGCCTATCAGGATACATTTTTTCATGTCCAAAGCCAGGATAAGATGGGTAAGTTGCATCTAAACCAAGGGTGGAGGTCCACATGGTCCTGGTCTGGATGCAAAGGATTACCATCCTGTGTCTTTGTATTGTGTGCCATATGTGTGCTAGATTTTCTTTGTTGCAGCAAGCTGCTTTATATGAGAAACTAAAGCCACACAGCTACCACCTTCACCAAGGCATGTAGAAGTTGCATTCTACTGAGCACTGCATTACCACCCCTCAGTGGCAACAGGACTTGAATAGAAAGGCTCAGACATTTCACCAGCTGCCATCATACTAGTACCAGACAAGTCTAATTTGTGGATCACTGACCGTGTTCCTATAACAACTCAAGGAGACTGAATAGCAGAGCTGCCAAGTAGTTGTAGTTTAAAAAAAATATATATATATAATCCATTCACTTAAAAAAAATAATCTATTGTATACCAATTCCCTGGTGGTTCTGCAGACAAATACATAGATTGACTGTGAATTAACACTAACGGGATCTGTAATTGACCTATAGTTCTATTTAGTCATAAACATAGCATTAGTGGATGTTCATGGGGTACAAGTGCTAAAGAACAGGCACTTCTTCCATGACCCCATGAACCACAATTGATGTCTAATTCCTTGCTTTCTTAAGCATCTTTTTCTTAGGCTCTGATGCGACGGTAACTTGAACAATAATTAGAGGATAAGGGACTCACAAAGCAAATGCCTCTTCAATGTCTTGCCTATCCAGACAAAATTCTGTAAGTGGCCCAATTATATCTCACAGAGTTTCTGTAAAGGAGGTCTGTGGGGGTAGCTGGGTGCTGTGGTGATTAGGAACAGAGTGTGTTCAGCTGGAAGTCACAGTTCGTGTACAGTTCAGGTCAGCAGCAGATGAAGGGGGGCCCAGCTCCTGGCCTGACTTTCAGGGGAAGGGATCATTGTGTGGCCACAAATGAGCAGTGGATCCTTCCAGCTCAGCTTCACTGTGCTGTACGCTGTGCCCGGGTGTAGGGCTGATCTGAAAGTATCTACCCCCTTTTCACCAACTGCAGCAGGAGGTGATCATGGCCGTCTTTGATAAACCTATTAAGAGATCTCAGAATCACAGATTTGTAGGGGTTGGAAGGGACCTCGAGAGATCATCAGGTCCAACCCCCCTGCCAAAACAGGGTCCCTAGGACAGGGCACACAGGTCGGCGTCCAGATGGGGCTGGAATCTCTCCAGAGAAGGAGACTCCACACCCCCCTGGGCAGCCTGTCCCAGGGCTCCCTCACCCTCACTGGGGAAAAGTTCTTCCCCATGTTGGTGTGGAACTTCCTATGCTCCAACTTGCAGCCATTGCCCCTTGTCCTGTCCCCACAGACACTGAAAAGGGGCTGGCCAATTCCCCCTGCACCCCATGCTTAAGATATTTATAGACATTAATAAGTTCCCTCTCAGTCGTCTTTTCTCCAGGCTGAACAGCCCCATCTCTCCCAGCCTTTCCTCATGCAGGAGATGTTCCAGGCCCTTAATCATCTTCGTAGCCCTTCTCTGGACTAGGTGCCAGGATGCACCTAATGCTCTGGGTTTTGGTTTCTTTAGTTCTGTAAAAAAGGTGGGGAAAGACCTCTTTCCTTCACCTGCACAGTACATCCTGCCCACACAGACTGCCTTCACATTGGAAAAGGGAATAAGATCAGGACTCTAAGGCTTGTAAAAGAGATGTCTAATGGGGATATGACACAGATTCCTTAAATCATGAGCAGCAAGGAGAGGACAGTCAAGAGCAGTCCCGTTGTCACTACTGTTCAGAACACACTCGGGAGGGGGTGTCAGATGTCTGCATCAGGCAGCAGACTTAAAACAAAGAGAAGGAAGTGTTTTTTCATCCAACAGATAATTAAACTATGGAAGTCGCTGACCAGGATGCTGTGGGTATTTATCCTAAGGGATAAATATTTATCCTAAGGGATAAATGGATTCAAAAAGCAATTAGATAACTTCCTGGATGGAGATGTTTCTAAGGCTGTTAACCACTATGATGTAAATACAACTCTGCAAATACTTGCCTGTTTCTCATTCTCCTTCCCTGAGCACTTCTACAGATGACTGTTTGAGACAGGAGTCTGGGCCACATGGGTCTTTGGCCAGCTGCATTAGAACAGCCTTTATGTCTGTGCCACCACAGCTACTAATGGACACTGCTGACATCTGTGTGGATGGAGTAGAGTGGTCTTGTTCTCCCATTTTCCAGCAAGGGGATGGAGGGGCAGGGTGGCTGAAGGCTCTCACCTGACATCGCAAGGGGATCCCATGAAAGGAGTCCAGATGCCCCCTGTTGCCTGGTTCATTTCCAATACCTGCATGCTAAAAATGGCCATAGCCTCCTTCCTTCCTCTTTTCTCTGAAGGCAGCCTGTTCAACCCTGCAATAACTGAAGAAATCATCTGTTTGCAAAAGCCCTTTTGCTTCCTGGAAAGAGCCAGGGCAGCTCTAATGGCATGAGTTGTTATTCGCACGCTGATTCTCTCCAATTTACCCAGAGCTCTACCAACGTGTTCTGCAAGAATTGTCTGTCCACCCAATGAGTATCAGATGGGTTGTTCTCCCTCCCCCAGAGCTTCTCCCACCTCAGATGATTTGTATGGCTGAACGTGTTTCTTCTGATCAATTACCACGTTGCAGGCATGAATACAAATAGGAAAGGAGGAAGATTACACCCTTGATCCAAAGCCCACTAAAGTCAGCAGAAAAGCTCCTGATGTTCACAAAAAGGCTTTGGCCATGGTGAAAGGGATGAAACTTTTGATCAGCGTCAGTGTACAAAGCGCCTTGTTAGGCAGTGACAGTTTTTATACAAGCCAGAGCTATTTATCAGTGAATATATCATTGCTCTCCCCTCTCCTAATGGGAAGATTAACGTGCAGTTGTGGAAGGCATGAATTCAACACCAGATCTGTTTAGGTGTGGTTGCTTTTCACTCATCTTTTAGTTGACAAGAAATGTGCAACAGAAGCAAAGATGCTGTTTTTAGGGGTTGGGTTTTTTTTACTATCCAGAAACTTGGCACACAGACTGAAGAGCAGGAGCAGGTATCTGGTGTGTGTTTCTCACCAGAAGTATTTCACCACCAGGATACAGGAGGCTGAAAGCTGAATGCAGCATTTAATAAGTTCTTTGATATTCAGAGTCATTAACCTGAGCATTCATTAAATTAGCACTACTGGAAACATCACAGAGCTGAGATAATTGTACCAGCGCTCAAAAACTTGCTCCGCCCACACCCTCTCTTACACAAGGATGGAAAACCTTGGGCCAACATTTTTGAGAACTTACGGTAGATACAGGAATATTCAGAAATATCCAAGAACTGAATTAATTTTCTCTATCTTTATCCCTATAAAAATCAGGCGAACTGATTCATCTGGGCTACTTCTATAGTTATGTGAGCAAGATTATCACATGGAGAGGATGATTTAGCCCACTTTGTGATAAAATCATTGAGTTAAATTGCTGAAGTGAGGTGGCATGTTAAGACGTTGCACCCATGAAGCAGACCAGCTCAGCCCAAGTGGAAAGAGATCTGAAACAGGATTTGGGTCTCAAGGCTTGGGAATTAGAGAAATGGATTTGCAGGTGCTGCCTGGGTTTTTGTAGCATGGCCTAACTCCCTCTCTATCCGAGTTTTAAATTGCATTCAACTGGATGTGCTCCCAGTGTTCAAGTCACAGCAGCCAGCAGAATGAGATTTTGGAGAGCAGTGTAGGGGAGAGGGACCTGGGGTCCTGGTGGACAGCAGGATGACCATAGGCCAGCAATGTGCCCTCCTGGCTAAGAAGGCGGATGGCATCCTGGGCTGAAGGGGGGTGGTTAGTGGGTTGAGAGAGGTTCTCATCTGCTCTGCCCTGGTGAGACTGCATGTGGAATATTGTGTCCAGTTCTGGGCCCCTCAGCTCAAGGACACAGACTGCCCTGAAAGAGTCCAACACAGGGACACCAAGGTGATAGAGGGAGTGGAACACCTTCCTTATGAGGAGAGGCTGGGGGAACTGGGCCTCTTTAGCCTGGAGGAGACTGAGGGGTGACCTCATTAATGTTTATCAATATGTAAAGGGTGAGAGTCAGGAGGCTGGAGCCAGGCTCTTCCCAGGGATGGCAGCGACAGGACAAGGGGCACGGGGTGCAGCTGGAGGAGAGGAAGTTCCATGGGAATGTCAGGAGGAACTTTTTCCCTGTGAGGGTGAGGGAGCCCTGGGACAGGCTGCCCAGAGAGGTTGGGGAGTCTCCTTCTCTGGAGACATTCAAACGCCCCCTGGACGCTTTCCTGTGTGATTTCGACTGGGCGATCCTGCTCTGGCAGGGGGGTTGGACTAGATGAGCTTTTGAGGTCCCTTCCAACCCCCAACATTCCGTGATTCTGTGATTCTCCTTTGCCAGGTGGCTGCAGTGTGCATTTGAAGGCTTGCATGCACCAGCTAAGTGAAGGTTGCACTTGCAGTAGCAGGCAAGTTTTCAGTGGAAGTAGTGTGGTTGCAAGAAGGCTTTGTCAGGATTAGTGTTCATCTCTTGTCCAATTTCTGGATGCTAGGCACCAAAATTAATGGTGGCAGGTAACCAGCACCTACGTGCACCACTTCTGTAGAGAAGTGAAGGGCTGAATGAGCAGTCACAGCAAATGTCCCTTTTCACTCCTGGATGTTGTCTCTTGGTGACAGGATTCAGGTATCCTTTGGGGCCACAGGAGCGTGTGGAAAAGGCTGAGAAGGACAGGGCATTGCACTGAGCCAGAGCTCAGTGACATCTCCTACCTTCTGTAGCCATTTATTCTGCAGGGAGGTCAGCTCTGAAGTTTTGAGTCCAACATTTCCTTGTACCCCCAAATCCTCACAAACCCAGCACAGAGTTTGATTTTCCCAATCAGCCTGTGGGCTGCAGCTACTACGACAGTCCTAAGGTTTGATCCTGCTATAACATCCTCTTTGTACCATAGGTGGACAGCGGGGGACCTCTGGTTTGCAGCTACTGGAGCACCATGATGTGGTTTCAGGTCGGCATCGTCACCTGGGGAGAAGCCTGTGCAAGAAAGCCAAACCATGAGGTCTTAGTATCTGTTTACAGCTACCAGAACTGGATTGAGACTGAGACAGCTGCAAGGGGGAAACCTTTCTTAATTGAAGGCATGGATAACAATGCAAATGCCAGGGTTATGCATTCTGGGGTTGAGTCTCAGCTGGTATTTTTTCAGTATTCTCTCCTTTTATTTATCTCTCTAATACCATTTATGTTACTTTAGAGAAGAATTTAAAAAAATAATAATAAAAGTCAGAATTACTGTTTCATTCATCTTTTCCTGCTGTCAGGTAGATTAATCTTGGCTTCAGTACATCCTGTCCCGGAGTGCCATCCCTTTGCCTCCATTCACTTTACCCAGGAGTTTGACTACAGCATTTTTAGCCTTGGATTTTGAATAGTTCTCATGAGGCTCACATGAACCAAATACAATTTGACTGGCCTGCTCTGGAGCAGGCGGTGTTTCAGTCAGTGAGTAGAATTAAATTGTTGACTGTGTGTCATTAAGGGAAAGGAGAAGGGATTTATAGTCTTACCCATTGATTCTCTTCATTTTGGTTCACAAGCCCTTTTTAACAGCCTGTTTGGACCATACGGAGGGCACAGCTTTACAACATTTCCAAGCAATAAAACATGACATTGACAATTTTCTATTGGCTTTTTCTCCTGCTCTTAGTACTGTTGGATCACCTCACTGTCCTAAATCTGCTCCCTTGGTGGGGAACAGTCCAAACTAAACTCACTAGGCAGCAGTTGAAAGGTGGAGAAATTTGTGATGGTATGTCACATAGATAAAGTTCTGACCCTTTGGCCCCCTGAGATTTTGCATCTTGGAGATCACTCCAGGAAACACTTTGAGTTATGCCCTGACATTTGAGGTGATCATTTGTTATCCTGTGTGCTGGATGCGAGCAAGGATTTAGCACAACCACTAACCCATTTGTGTCTAACTGGTCTTGGGGGGATGCTGGAGAAGAGGAGAGGGTCTCCCCTCTACTCTGCCCTGATCAGGCCCCACCTGGAGTATTGTGTCCAGTTCTGAGCTCCCTGGTATAAAAAAGACAGGGATCTCCTGGAGAGAGTCCAGAGGAGGCTACGGAGATGATGAAGGGCCTGGAGCATCTCCTCTGTGAGGAAAGGCTGAGTGAGCTGGGGCTGTTCAGCCTGATCCTTCCTAGACCCTCTGAGCAGAACTGCTTGGGGCCTCAGATATGTTAAATCGCTAGGCTATCGGCCAACTGTGATTTACCTCGGCAGGTCTGATTTATATCCAAGGCCAGCAATTCTTTCCCCTCTGGCAGGAATGAGTGACCCAACAGCCTCCTTCAAGCTAAGTATTTAAGAGAAAAGCATTTCAGAGAAAGCAGCTCTTCAGACCAATGGATCAGAGTCTATATATACACACATGCAGCTTTCCCCTAAGGCTCATGAAGCTGTCTCTCTAGCTGGGTTGGGTTTGTTCGATTCAGATGACATCCTCTGTTGTGTGTGTTTGTCAGTTGGCAAAAGCTGTGGGAAAGTCGGTTCTGCAGTTTTGTAGATGCACATCAAGTTTCTTCAGCTTAGACTTTGCACAGCTATCTTTTAAGTTTCTATTGAATTTCCCTCTTATCTGCATTTTCCCTTGTGCTGCACTGGAAGAATACACTCATACAACAATTCCAGCAGGCCCGTGTAACAGCGTTTCTCCTCTTTTACCAGGTTATGCATAGTCCCTGTAGGACGTTTATGTCTTCAGATTTATAATGTGGTTGCATTGGTTTCTATCACAAGGCAGCTTGGTTCCTATCACAGCAAAGACCAAACAAAATTGCAAAGTCAATGGGCTTTACCATTTTTACTCTGAGGTGGGTATCACCATTTCTGCTCTGAGATCCATATGCCCACACTATGAAGGATGCACAATTTATACCGATATAGTCTGATCATTCCTGGTTTCAGTCTTGTCCAGTTCCTGATAGACACGCTGCAAAGTGAGTTCTGAGACTAGATAGCTTCCCTGCAAGGCTATTATAACAGTTAGAAGTCCTGTAGCGCTCCAAAACCCCGTGTGAGCATTAGCTAATCATATAGCACTCCAAAGCCCCGTGCAAAATATTAGCTAATCAATTCCTGCAGAATCTATCAGTATCATAGAATCCACTGAGCAGAAAAGCAACTGGAGACAGGAGGATGGGTATCGCATTCCAGGCATTGCTACTGCCCAGTGATGTAGCTGGGGTTAGACTTGAGCACTTGCCAGCCACTGCTCCCACATCTTCCTTTGCAGGATCCTTTCTCTCCTCTGGCTCGCTGTGGATAAACACATGATTTCCAAAAAAGAAGTCACCTACATGGATGTGAATGCAGATTTTTAACAGCCAGGCTTGATTTCAACCCATTCCAGGGCATTGGAGAGGTCACTGGCATCAATGAGCTTGGAAAAGCCAACATCAATAAGTGACATAGAGAAGCCTGGACCCAGCATGGCAAACTGAATTTGAATATTCACTGGAATGGCAGTTGAGTGTTTACCAGTGAGATGCTCCCGCCAGCTGAAGGCAGCACAAAGGAAACAATCTAAAATAATGCATCATTGAGATAGATATGATGCTGCGGAGCAGGCTGCCTTGCACAGCAGCAGAGGTATATCCACATGACACTTAGCAAATGAAGGAAAAAAATAAAGCATTCTTTCTTAATTGCACATTACTGAGGCCTCGTGCTACTCACTGTGTTAGTTCCTCTGGACCAAAGTTAGTTACTCTGGGCTGAGTGAATTCCTGCCCCAAAGCTTGCCAGCAACTAATCCACAAACTTGGCAAGTCAGTTAATTTGTTTTTCAGTTAAAAATATCCCAGTAATCATGTGCCTAGGATGCATCCATACTCCCATCCTACAATCCTGCAGAGTATTGAGTCTGTACAAACAATTCCAGCAGGCCTTCCCCTGTAGTAGTCCTTTAACTCCTGGTGCTTTTGGAACCAGCTGAATTTCAGTATTGCTGTTGCTGACATGAAATTCAATATAATAAAGAGGTAGCTCTAGAGATTTTAAGTAAGCATTCATAGAATCATAGAGTGCTTTGGGTATGAAGTGACCTCAAAGAAACCTAGTTCCAAGCACCCCTGGGTTTACCGTTTCATTCATCTTTTCCTGCTGACCCATATAAATCGTGTCTCAGGTCAACCAGGTCCATCTTATGTGAACATAGGCACCAAATGCCATTGAGACAGGGGAGTGATGGCGAGAGGAGAGAGATGAAATAAAAGAGCCAGGATACAGATGAGAGAAGCCATAATCCTCTGATAAACACAGATTTTCCACACTGGTGGGCCACAGCAAGCACAGTTATTTGCTAAATTACATGCAAAGTCAAGATATGGCCAGGTATGTCTTTCAGGCCTGGCTCCTTTGGTTTGGAAGCTATTGCTGGACGTTTGGCAGCAAATGCTGCTCCGGCCGAGAAAAACACTTTTGGAGCTATATGCAGCTACACTGAAGGTTCCCAGGCAAAGGAAAGCTGTAAGCCCCAGGTTGAAAGGTGCTGCTTGTGGGCCCCCTGAGGAGGTTTCAGGCCAGCTATGTCTTTCAGTCCTGGCTCCTTTGGTTTGGAAGCTATTGCTGGACGTTTGGAAGGAAATGCTGCTCCGTCCGAGAAAAACACTTTTGGAGCTCCCTGGAGGTACATTTGAGTTTCTCAGGCAAAGGAAAGCTGTGAGCCCAAGAGTGAAAGGGGCTGCTTGTGGGCTCCCTGTGGAGGTTTCAGGCCAGGTATGTCTTTCAGTCCTGCCTCCCAAACCAAAGGAGGCAGGACTGTGGTAGACAACCTCTGCTTCACAGGGAAGCGTGAGAAACTCCCGGGACACCCTAGCTTATGAAGCATTTTACTAATTCCCATTAGAAGAACATTCAGAACATAGGAAGGGTAATACAGGTCTTCAACTTTCTCTTTGCACTGATCACCACATCTGCGGATACTCACTTTTGCATATGAAAAGCAGGATGGTGTTCCAGTACTGCTCAGCTTTACACTACCTTATATGTTCCAAATCAAGGAAGGGAAAGGGGAATGAAAGACAAATAATAGTAACTTAACTTTAATCAATTTTCAATTGCTCTTATATAATGAGCATTTTCATTGCAAGTCAATAATAAGTTACCTGTGGTAACTTGCTTTAAGTGTTCTCTTGGTGTGTACCAGCAGTAATCGATACTTAAGCAACCCACTTCCAGGCATTCTCCAGCAAAGGCTGAAGTTTAACTGGGAAGCTGTTCTAGCAAAAACTTGGGCATAAGCTTCTGATTATTAACCCTAGCCTGCAAACTACAGGATTAACCTCGATTTGGTTTAGTTCATAAGACACTTCCAATAGCAATTATTTAGCAACTACCCCAGTGAACTCATGTTCCTATTTTACTTAAATAGTCTAAAGATGTATTTTTTGCTTCGTCTTGTGTTAGTTACGAAGATGAGAAGATAGTATTTTTATACGTATATATTTAAAAATAAAATGTAAATAATATGTCTTGTATTGACCTGATCAGGTTCCAGGTGGATAGCCCTATCATAACAGGCTGTTGCATCTCTTAACAAGCCAATACTTTCATGTTCAAGGATTTGTTCTTTGAGAGACAGTTCTGCTTTCCGAATTGCACTCACCCCAGCTACTCCATCTGCTTCATGCAGAGCAGCACACAATTGCTTTATCCAAACAGAATTGGAAATGGAGGTTAAAGACAGCTCTAAGGCAACAAGAAGATTTTTATATATAACATTCTGAGAACCACACATCTTCTGGAAAATGGGGAACAAACTACTCTGTAGGACTTCCTGGTATGAAGCATTCATGGAATATGTCAGTTCTGCTGGGCTGCTTCCAAAGTTGAGCCCTACTTCAGCTTAGCATACTGTAATACTCACAGAAATACTGTAGAAACAATAACACATCAAGACACCTGAAACAATCTGTATAAGGGAGAATATAAATATATTATTGCACAATGACGTTGTAAATTATGAAGCTGCAAAACACTTAATGGAACATATTGTCTTTGAAATTAGAAATGTCACTTAAGAATAGAAACCATAAAGAAGCACAAACAGGCTCATCCCCATAGGTTAAACTATTTCTTGAAAAGAATTTAAATTGTTTTCTACACCCTTAGTATAAGCTCTTGCTCTTCAGAGTAAGCCACTCATCTTTCCTTCAAATCTGTTTTGGCTTCTATTTTTTTTATTATAGTTGGCTGTATTTTCTCTGGCAAAAGGCAAAGTTAACTAAAAGCAATAAATGCCACCCTTTGAACAAAAGCACACTTAACTATTTTCAGGATTTGACAATATTTTATTATACACTAGAAAGCCGTTGTGAACTTGCGCCGTTGTGAGCGGGTGTTTTCGGGGTGGATTACTAACTGAAGAAGACAGCTGAAGTTATGCATGAGCTGCAGAAACAAATGAAGGACTTTTGGAAGGGAAATATTTTTGGTAGAATAGGATGGGTATTTTCGGGGTGGATTACTAACCTGTTGCAAACATTAATTGTTATTCTAACTTGCATGATCGTACTAAGTTTTATTGTCAGTTGTGTTAAAAGAATTATGGTAAAAGATCTCTCTCAGATAAGGGTTCAATTAGAAACTGAGGAATCTAGAGCTCTGCTAAAATACGCAGATGAAAATTCCACCCATACATCGGACAAAGAGAATATAGAAGTGGTTGAAATTTGACTCAGGTCACGGGGTGGAATGTAAGGATCATCGGGCTCAGAGTTCCAAAAACAGGTTTTGGCACTGTCTAGCCCATCAGGCAACTCATGGGGGGTTGTACAGCCACTCAGCCTTGAATTGCCTTGAGGCCCCATCTCAGCAGAGACAGCTCAAGGGGAGCTGTTGTAGGTAGCTCAGACATGAGCTGTCCTGCAAAACGAGACTATACTCCATGGATTCAGTTTAATATGGGGGAGCAGCTTTTCCAAATCTGCAGGGAGACTCTTCCCCCTTGGCCAGGATGCTGGCTAAGGTGACATGCTGAGAACCCTTACCAGAGAGATGGGGAAGTGAGTATTTGCTATGCTTGAAGGCTGGAGTCTCGGGTAATTAACTAACACACGTGTAGTATTTAATGTGCTTGTGATGGGGTGTTCAGTGAACCTGCTGTGGTTGTAATATTGAACCTTGTGCATTGCCTGTGGGCGGCCACAGTGAGTTACATGACTCAGCTACAGGCAGTAATACTGAATTCTGTGACTGTTGTGGTGGCAGCAGTGTACCCTGTGACTCTCTTGTGGTTGTGATAAGTGTAGTTGTACTTCTAAAACAGCAATAATGCATTTCTCCATTGCATCCATGAAACCTGCAGTAGTGACGTATCGAGTGCACGTGGTTCAAAAAGAAATTATTCTTATTTTTAAAACCCTGCATTCAAGTGTCTTTCCATCAGAGGGGCTTATTACATCACAGCAAGGTACTTAACACAACAGAGCAAATACTTAACACATCTAAGCAAGGTACTGAATACAGCTAACATCTACGCAAGGTACTTAACACAAAACACATTTCAACGTGTCAATGTTATCAATTAAAATTAAAACCAAACAATATTTAAAATATTTACGAACATTAAAAACTAGTAAACTACTACTAGTAGTTTTACTACTAGTAAAACTAGTAAAATCTCTAACTGATGTCAACTGGAGGTTGGTGGCCCTGCCTGTGGCAGCAGGGTTGGAGCTCTCTGATCCTTGGGGTCCTTTCCAACCCAGACATCTTTATCAATGACAGCGATGATGGAATTGAGTGCACCCTCAGCAAGTTTGGGGATGACACCAAGCTGAGTGGTGTGGTTGACACCCTAGAAGGAAAGGAAGCCATCCAGAGGGATCTTGACAGGCTGGAAAGATGGGCCCGGGTGAACCTAATGAGGTTCAACACTGCCAAGTGTCAGGGGTTGCACTTGGGCCAGAAGAATCCCAGACATAGATACAGACTGGGAGAAGAGCTTCTGGAGAGTAGCACTGCTGAGAAGGACTTGGGTGTCATAGTGGATGAGAAACTTCCCATGGGCCAACAGTGTGCTCTTGCAGCTCGCAAGGCCAATAGTATCCTGGGCTCCATCAGCAGAGGGGTGGCCAGCAGGGACAGGGAGGGGATTGCCCCTCTCTGCTCTGCCCTCCTGAGGCCCCAGCTGGAGTGTCCAGATCTGGGGCCCCCAATACAAGAAAGATGTGAAACTGTTGGAGAGGGGTCAGAGGAGTCACAAAGATGATTAGAGGGCTGGAGCAGCTTCCCTACGAAGAGAGGCTGAGGGACCTGGGGTGGTTCAGCTTGCAGAAGAGGAGACTGCAGGGGGACCTCATTGCAGCCTGCCAGTGCCTGAAGGGAGCAGAGGAACAGGAGGGGAATCAACTTTTTAAAAGAGTAGACATTGGCTGGGCAAGGGGGAATGGATTAAAACTAAAGGAAGGAAGGTTTAAATTAGATATTAGGGGGAAGTTTTTTACAGAAAGAGTGGTGAGGGGCTGGAACAGGCTGCCCAGAGAGGGAGTGGATGCCCCATCCCTGGAGGTGTTCAAGGCCAGGTTGGATGGGGCCCTGGGCAACCTTATGTAGATCCAGGCCTGGAGGTTGGTGGCCCTGCCTGTGGCAGGGGGGTTAGAACTCTACGATCCTTGGGGTCCCTTCCAACCCATGCCATTCTATGATACTATGATCATATTGTCGTCCATCAAATTTTAATGAAAACCCCAAATATTTAAGTATTTGTAACTTCTGCCTGATAATTTTGACAGTGCTCCCCTCTAAGTGGAAAAAACATCAATTACTCTGAAGCACAAACATACCTGCTGCAATGTTGCCTCCTCAAATCCTGCACTGCAAAACTCGGCTAAAGTGGCTTTCAGAAAGATGTGTTCGTGCAGCGAGGCATTCCTGAATATCAAAACAACACAGGCAGAAATCAGACTGCCAAGTTTAGAACTTAGGAAGCATCAGAAAAGAGTCCAGAAGGGAAATGGCTTGGTAACCTCGTATTTAAGTGCAGGATATTTTTCTACCCGAGAGGGGTATACTACAGCCTGCAACACTGGCACCACAATACACTGCATTTCACTCCACCTTTCCTGCAGTGTCTCTGAACACATTCCATTCTGTGCATCATACATGTTCTGCCCTGTGCTACGGTCAACTGAAGATTTATGAATTCAATCAACATGGAGATTTCCAGGCACAACTAACCCAGCAAAAGCTGTGACCTTACATATCCAACAAAGTATCTTATTTGCAGCCCTGAGTCCCCATGAAAGGGACTCTTTTTTCCTTATGACCAGAAACCAGTATAGTCCTTTACCAGTTACAGCCTGTGCAAAGCACCGAACAGCAACAGAATTCCTCACATGTATTCCCACCATAGACACAACCTGTTTATGTTAAACAAACCAGTTCAAATGGGAGAGTCTTGCATTCTGCTCCCATGTCTGCAGTTGCATCTAAGCAAGCAGAGACAGTGGCAAAAACACGGTATGTAGAGGGCAAGAGTTGACTCTTGAGGACCTGAGGCCTACACTGTGTGTCTCTGATTGTGTTTACCTCCAGTCTAGCTCAAAGTCTGGTGCAGTATGCTGAATAGCCAGTAGTGTTTGTAGTTGTGGGCTCCTGAAGAGATCTTCCAGGTTTAGTTCTAACTGGAAGGAATTTGCACTTGGAAACTGTGTTCAGGGCACTATCTACAGTTCCTCATCTTTAACTGGGTTTTTTGCACCTTTCATTCCTAGCTGTGCTACAAGGCTTGCTTGGGATCCTATTTCCACAAAACACAATGCATGGCATATGCTCCCAAAGGGTGCTGACAACAGACTGAATGTTTTGGAAAAAACAGCCCAGTGAAAAAGACTCAAAAGCAAAGAAATTCCTTTGGAACATTTTTTACCTGATGAAATTTATATATGGTGAGGAAAACAGTTCTTCTATGGCTTTTGTTACGTGGGCCATCCTGACTTTTTCAGATGTGCTGCTCTGGCCAGCAGATTCACAGATCTCAGCGGCCCTTCTGCAGATATGAAGGCAACGCCTTGCATCACCAGACACCGCTGCCACCTGAAAGTAAACAGGTAAACAGTAAGTAAAGAAAGTAAACAGTAAACCTGAAAGTAGCAGTACTTCCTACACCGTGAAAAAAAGAATCAACAGACAACAAAACCCATTCCTGACCACAATACAGGAAAGCAATGCCACTGTGAACTCTGTTACTAGGATCCTAGATGTTGAATAACAATCTTATTGATCAAAACCAACAGAAGCAACCCTCCCTCAACAACCTCCTCCCCCTCCAATGTCATCATCACAAATTCAAAACTGAACTTTTTTCTACGACCAAAGTCGATGCTGATAACCTATAAAAGGCCTGGAACCCAGCTGAAGTAAAGAATGAGAAACCCTCTAGAAAATCATATTGCAAGTTACTTTTCTGAAGAAAAATCATACAGCAAAAACACTGCAGATCACTATAATTCTAACAAAACGTTGGTCGCTTCATAACAAAACAAACACTTATATTTACTGCTGATATATTGATGAAGCACAAAAAGTTTAAGCATATACTGGCTGACAGATGCTGTAACATATTTAACAGATTAACATATGATTGCTAACATAAGACATTCACATACCTGAACTGGAGAAGCTACTGATCCCCCAGTGCATTCATTAACTTTTTGTAAAGCTGAGCATTTAGACTGGCAACAGAACAGGTACGTTTCTTTTATCATCCAATGACTCGCAGTGCTCCAAACACCAGAGAAAGCTGACATCTTACTATGCATTATCGTGACTCGTGCTGCCATGCCTCCAGCTCCTGCAATATACTGCTGCCTTCTCAAAGGTGGAAAAAGGACACTGCTTTAGCAATGCTTCCTGCTAAAATATCCTGTATTCCTTGCAGGGAGCATAACATACGAGCTGTTACTTGCACCCCACTTTGTCTCCAGTGCAGAACACATGAGCACAGAATGAAGCCTGACTTCTGCCACAGAGCTCGCCCCTGCTGCTTGCTATGCCCCTTACCTAACACAACACAAAGGACAAATAGGACAAGCATCTGTCCTGTGCTTACCAGCTGAACTGCATCCTCTTCAAACACACTGATGTTGTTCAGTCTGGATAAAATAATTTGCTGTATCTCTCTGAAGGTGTGGGGCTCAAAGGGCATTCTGGTGAAGCACTGTGGTAAAGAATACAATACAGGGAGAAGCAGCTGTAGTGCTTGAAAAATCTCAACAGCTCAAGCATAGTCTGTACAGTTTTATTTTCTCTGCTGGGGACAGTCCCTGTCTCACATCTTTCCCCTCTAAGTGATAGGCTTCAGTCAATTCTTCCACTTCATATTTGTGAAACAAACGTGCAAACCCACAAAACTGTGACTGAGGACTCCTGCTTGGACCTGCCCACTGACAGGCCTGAGGAGCAAGCACTGCTGCCAGAATTCACATTTCTCTTACAAAACCTACTGTAAACCTATTGTAAACTACTTCTCTTAGCATCATCAAAAGATTTTAGTATTACATTGCATTTGTTTACAACTGTTTACACTTATTTGTTCAATACAGTAACAGCAGAAGCTATGAAAAAGTGGTGTGTGGGAGGAGGACGTTTTGAGAGCTTTTAGGGCTCCCGCTCTGGAGCAGGAAGGGGTCTCTGCCCGTTTTGTGAACAGGGTGGCTTGTGTATGATTTTGCCCTTTGAGTTTTGTAACAGAAACTGTGTAACTATGGTGTGACCTCCTGAGAGTGAATAGGGGAAATTTGAAAACAAAACCAACCCCAACCCCCCAAGAAACCAACCTCCCCCCCAAAACACACACACACACAGGAACTACCTCAGGTTTCTGTATCTCAGCACCTTGAGCTTGTGTATCCCTTCTGGAGCTTTTTGTCTGCCTTGTAAAGCTGAGACTTGGAGCAGCGCTTTGCTTTCTAATTTTTTTCTTTTCTATTATTTTTTTCATAAAAAATTAAAAAAACAACAAACCCCAAGTTGGGAAAAAAATGGATCTCGAGCGAGGTTGGAGAAGAAAACCTTCTCATGTGTCCCATGCCATGGTCTCTCCTCCTGCCAGCCAAGAGCTGGTGGCTGTTCCTTCAGAGAGAGCTCAAGAAATGGTTAAATAGTCCAAAAAAAAAGGAAAGAAAAAAAAAAGAGAAAAAACCCACTCAAAGCATTGATGCCAGGAAACTTCTACGGCGACGTGTCTGTGTGTGCCCACCACAGCACGGGGAGGGAGGGGGAAAGGGAAGGAAAGGGGTGTTTTTTTGAAAAACTAAAAGACCCAAACCAGAAATATATCCAGCTACCACGAGCCTGGGCTTGCTCCTTGCTCTCTGTTGCTTTCTTTTGAGTGCCGTGCGTTGGTCCCGGTTCCCCCAGCAGTCTCCTTGCCTCTGGCACACGATGCTGGGGTGTTGGGGAGGGGGATGAAGGTGGTTGGGGGTATTGTTTTGGGGGGATGGAGGAGCATCCCTTTACCTGGTGACTTGGGGAAGAGTTGACATCGCACAGCCGCCTCTCCCTGGTTAGTAAAGCCAAAAGGTTATTAGCAGGTTCACTAATTGGGCTGGTGGCTTCCAGCAGAGTGGGTGTAAGGGCAACACTGGTGGGGTAAGGCCAGAACGGGGTTTGGGCTGGGAGGTGGGGGCCAAACTCGTGCCACCCACCATCCCCAACCCATGGAGGGGACTCGCTCTGACCCAGACTTGCAGGCTGAGCACCCCCCTCCCCACCCCCCACGTCCTTTCTGCACAGGCAGGCAGCCTGCAAAGCCGGTGGGGGAGCATCCTGTCGCATCCCTCCCCCGCCTCGCTCTCCCCTCAGCGCCAGCTCCTCACCTCCAAGAGGACATCTCCTAATGAGACATGGGGTCCTGCACCCACCTCCTCACACAGTCATGAGGCCACCTCTCCCCCCAGGGCGGTCTCAGCACCTTGTAGGGGCCCAAGGACCCAAGTCGCCCCCCTCCCCCTCGTGACAACTCTGCAGCTGGAGGGGACAGTCCCACCAGCTCAAACAGTGCAGCGTTCAGCAGCCATGGGGCAGAGGACACACCTCCTGACAGGACAGAACCCTGGGGAACAGCTCTCAGAGGACCTGGGATCTGTTACGGATGAAGCCCGTGGGTTTGGAAGCAAAGCCCCGACAGAGGAACCCCACCAGAGCCGAGGAGCAGCACCGTGAGGGCTCATTGCACCCAGAGGCCACGTTCCCAGCTGCTGCGATTGACAGGACACGGCCTGATGTCCTGTATGTAATTGTCTCCGTATGGATGGTTGGATGGGGGGGGGGTGCAGCTGTACAACTTCAGCACTTCCCAGGCACCTGGAGCTGTGACGCTTTTTCTCCCCCTCTCCCGCCCCCACCGCGAACCACAGCGCGACCACGCCTGTGAACATTAGGACCCAGCTAAGTACTAGGACCGGCCGCGCTGGCTCTGGTCTCCCACCACCCCTGACTGACTCCCACCGCCCCTCTATTAACTCTTTCCACACCTGCTCGTCCCCGCGTAAACTTTTCCCCGGTAAACTAGAGTTCCCTTCAGTTTGAATCAAAATACCCGGATTTAACCATTTTTCCCGTTCTGATGCCCCCTTACGTGCCCAGGCTGTGAGGAGCAGTCTCTGCAGAGTGTCTCCGGTGTCGGGAGACAGCGATGTGTGGCTGAGTTCACCAGGTGATACGGGTGGCAGCGGTGGGTACTGACACGAAACGTGTTCCTGATCCGATGGTTGTTGAAGCTGATACTTGTCCATCTCCGTAGGATTCTTGTTCCTGCCCTTAGGTTTCTTGCCCGTGGGGCAACACTGCCCTGTGCCTTACTCAGTGATTCTTCATATCCACATTTTTTGAGTGCTTGGGTGGGAAGTTCTGAGACAAGGGGTTCAAAACTTTCATGTTTCCCAGCTTTTCAAAGACAAGCTGAAGTTGTTGATGCTGGTTAACATTTTCAACTGCGTCATGGGGTATTTTAGGCTTGGCAGAAGTCAGAGGCAGATAGATATTAAAGGCAGTCATTTGTACGTTTGTTTCCACATTTTTTCCTTCCAAAGGCATCATAGTGGGGGGGGGTGCAGACCATGGTGGCAGATTTAGGCGCACTACTCCCCTTCCCAGTCAGTCCCAACAGATTTATCACTTTGCTCTGATAACACGGCATTATTACTTAGCATAGTAACTGGGGCAGGTGAAGGGGCACCCAGAAACACAAACACATTCTCCATGGTAGATGTTTTCCCTTTTTGAATCATGCCTGCTTTAGCAGGGGCGTGGACTAGCTGATCTCCACAGGTCCCTTCCAACCCCTGCCTTTCTGGGACTCTGCTTGTCCAGTAGGAACCAGAGCTGGAACAGAGTTGCTGGGGCCTGTGATTTTGCGGGGCAAGGGGCAGGAGCCGTGCCGAGTGGGTGGGTGCAGCACACAGTGCCCAGGTGAACTTGCCCAGGAGAAACTGAGCTGTCTGTGGGGCCAGCAAGGCCCAAAGCACACGGCCATGGCAGTGGGCAGCTAGGCAAGGCCAGCCTGCAGGGATGGATGTTGGTCTGGGAAGGTGCTGCTACGCCCTTGGGGAAGACCACGCTCAGGGCCCAGCCCTAAAGCTAAGCCCTTGAGAAGGAGAGAGCAGGAGAAGGAAGCTGACAAATGAGTGTGGGATCTCCCAGTGCAGAGAATTCAGGCAGCTTTATTCTGCTGGAGAAGGGGGACGAGTGCCAGCACTCTGGGTCGGCACAGGGCTGGTCCCGCGCTGTCATCTGGGCCGGCTGTAGGGATCTTGGACCTCGTGTTGGACGTGGGAATGTTCTTGCACCTGCTCAGGCTCAGGGGTGCTGGAGCGGCTGCTGCTCTCGAGCACGGGGGAGCCACAGCAGGACCCTGACGGCAGCTGGCTGGCAGTGCTGGAGCTACTTGTGTCAGGTGCTGGGGAGCTGTGGGATTGCTCCAGTGCTGCGTGGCTGGGGGGTGCTGGTCTCAGCACTTGGTGCTCTTGCAGGGCTCCTCTGGCAATGTCCCCTGGGTCGGCTGTAGGGCTTTTTGGCCCGCCGTTGGAAGTGGGAGTGGTGTCACAGCCGCTTGGGCCCAGGGGTGGGGGAGCGGTCTCGCAGGCGGTCGGGTGCAGGGCTGGAAGAGCGGTCTCGCAGGAGCTTGGGCCCAAGGGTGTTTGAGTGGCTGCCGCTCTCAAGCACTGGGGAGCCCTGGGGCAGCTCTGATGCCACTATGCTGCCAGTGCTCGGGCTGCTAGGCCCGGGTGCCTGTGGGTCATGTGAAGGCCCTGATGCTGACTGGCTTGCGGTGCTGGGGCCGGCGAGCTCCAAGCTGGCACTGGAGGCTGTAAGGGAAGCAAGGAAGTGAAGGACACGGTCCGGCACAGCAGCATGGCCCAGTGCGGTGCTGCCAGCCTTCCTGAAGCAGAGAGGCTCTGCCAGGCCTACCCTGGGCACTCGCTGCCAGGCCTTGCCAGCCCCGGCCTCTGCCCAGGGGCACCCAGGTGCTTTGCCTCTTACCAGTGGCTGGGCCTGCGCAGCTGCTGCACTCCCAGCTGGCTGTTCTCTCCAAGCTGGAGCAGAATCTGTGGGTGCCCTTGGCAGCACAGGAGCAGCACAGCAGCAGTTGCCAGGGCCTGGGAAAGCAAGCAGGTTAATGGCTATGAGGACAAAAACACCTCAGCATGGGCGGGACCGTCCAGCAGAGCTCTCGTTTCCAGTCCTTGTGCTTAGAGCCCTTGGCCAGGCAGGGATGCTGTGGAAAACCCTGGGGTGCAGCTTTGATAACTTACCCCTCGTTCTCTGCCTGCTCCCTGCCTCCCGGACAAACGCACTCGCTGGCATCACAGCGGCTGTGCCTCTGGTTCATGGCTGGGTAGGTGTGCCTTCCCTCCCGCAAGGGCAATCTGATGGAGAAAGGAAAATTGATGAGACCTTGCTGCCCCAGCATCAGGTAGATGTAGGGCATCCTTACTGTTCTGCAGGGGCTGTCCCTGTCTCGGCACAGCACTTGCACCTTCTGTTTTGTGAGATGGGCAGAAGGACACCAACCTTGCAGGGACTCGACTCCCCATCATGAACATTTCTGTCTGGAATCCTTCCCTGTCTCTGCAGAGGGGACACACAAAGCAAAAAATGCCAGCACACACAGCATGTCCCTACAGGAGAAACAGGAGCATGAGGCAGGCCCTGGTGCTGCTGAGCACCTCCGGTGGCCTGGGGGGTGAGGGAAGGGCTCCTACCTGGATGCAGCTCCTATGGAGGCGTGCTTGCATGCTGGGCACATGATGGTGCCATATGATGGCCTGTGCTCCACAGGATCCAGGCAGGTGTTGTCCGCCTCCTGAGTCTCCACCTCTTCCTGCTTGGGACCGTGCTCCCAGCAGAAGGCCCTGGGGCAAGAGGCAAGGGATGGGTGAGGTGGGAAGTGCTTGGAAGAAGGGTGATTTTTAATGTGTATACACATTGCAAAGGCTGGGGAACATTACCTGTATAGCACAATGTACTGGGTGATGCAGTCACCCGCCACGGCACAGGGGAGATGGAAGCTGCGGTTGCAGCCCCCCTCCCAGCAGGTGATGGTGGCCTCGTTCTGGCCACAGGCAAAGCAGTCCTGGAAAGAGCACAGCAGCCCCCATCAGCAGCAGCCTCAGGGCCTCCACGGCCAACCCCACACCTCTGCGCAGGGAGCAGGATGTGGCCACTGCTGGGCCACAGCCTGCAGATCCGCCTGGCTGATGAGGCTCTTGGGCTGCAGCCCCTCTGGAGCTGGTGGGAGCAAGGTGTTTGCCCCAGAGCTGGTTGGAAGGGCTGGGCTTCCTTTCTTGGGCTCGGAGTTAAGTTACCACAACTTTCTACTTGTGCAAACCTTGTTCTTGTCAGGTCCTCACCCTGCATGCTGCCTGATGGATTGTGCGTCTGACATCCTCAGGGAGAAATCCAAGGAGTCCTGAATTTGTAGGGCCCCTCTGAAACAGGTTGGTGCTAAAAAACTGCAGGAAAGAGGAGGAGCTGATGAGTGTGTGGCAGAGACTGCCTGTCAGAAAGCTGGCGGGAGCCCTGGGGGTTGATTCAGTTTACACCCATAGAGTTCCAGGTCAGCCTCTGCCCGATGACACAGCATGCTGGAGGGGAGAGAGCAAAGGCCACCGAGAATGAGCACTTCTGCGAGTCTGGGGCAAGTGTCCCTGAGGTGTTGGCTCAAGGGCCTGCTCTGTCCCTGCCTAGCTGTTAGCTCGGCAGGCTGGAGGCTTTGGACAAGAAGGGGGCGCAGCAGGCAGAGCTGCGCCAGCAGGTGCCCGCTGTCTGGGCCCTGCTTGCTGAGGAAAGGAGGGCTTGGTTCTTCCCCACGGTGGTTGGGAACTCCTGCCTGCCCCTGCCCCTGCTCCTGGCCCCATGCTGAGTGTCCCCCCAAGCCCGCTGCCAGGCTGTGGGAGGGACACTTTGCTCTCACCTAGATCCATTGAGTCAGAGGCCGCCTCCTCGCTTGTGCTCATCGTGACTGTGCGACAGCTGTGAGTGTTTGGAGATTCTCTGTTCCAGCAGTGCTGGGCTGTCTCCTCCAAATACTCCTCTGCTGACTCTGAGGGAGAAGTGAGAAGCGGGTGAGCTGGCAGTAGAGGCCCAGAGCCCTGAGGTGTGGGGCCTTGCTCCTCTACCGCCAGCCCCGTCCCTCCCCTGCCCTCTCCTCACCCTCCTCAGGTCGCACTGACCCACGGCTTGGCCTGTTGAGCCTTTTCATGGGCTTGTCTCCACGGGCCAGAGTGGCTACTGTCCAAATATGGGCAGAGATGCCATTGGCAGAAAGGTGCTCCTCAGGCAGTGCGACTGCCGGGCTCTGGCCCTGTCTGAGGGAACTCTGTTCCTGCCCCGGCACAGGGAGTGCTGCCGGCAGGCTGGGGAAGGTGATCCTCTCTGTGCTGCACTGTCCAGGCTACGTCTGAAGTTCTGCCTGTGGGTCTGGGCTCCCCGGTACAGGGGGCAGAAGCGACCTTAGAGCCTGGCCCGGGCTCACACCTCTGATCCGCTCGGACACAGTGGGTGGCTGGGACACAGCACAGGACCTCAGGCCGTGACCTCAATGTCGCAGGGGCCCATCATCTTTCTCCTGGTCTCCTTAGCCCTTTGGGAAGGCAATGGGTGGGAGGCTTGATCAGCTGGAGTGTAGCAAGGCTCAACAGGGGGATCTGGACCGGCTGGATTGATGGGTTGTGGGTTGTCAAGCACTGGAGACGGCTGCCCAGGGAAGTGGTTGACTCGCCATCCGGGGAAGCATTTAACATCATGTAGATGTGGTACTGAGGGACATGGTTTTGCGGTGGGCCCAGTACTCTTAGGGTATAGGTGTAATTTGCTGATCTTAAGGGTCTTTTCCAACCCACATCATCCGAGGATTCTGATGACCATTCTGTTGTTGCATCATCACCCTTTGGCTTTCATTCAGCTATCGACTGATTACCATTTAATCAGTGCTTAATCATCCCTAAAGCCCTTTCAGTTAACCCTTCAAGGATGACCTCTCTTGAGTAACTTGCCTGTGACACTGGAACAACAACCAGACAGTGTCTTGGGCACCTCCAGGACCGGAAACAAGTACCATGGAATCCCGTGTTGGAGAATCCAGGACCAAAATGTCATTCAGGACTAAGAGAGAAGCTTCCCAGGCGTGCAGGACAGAGGTTTTCCAGGCCACCTCCTTCGGCTCCTGCTTTTAGAGTGTCCTCTGAAAAGAATGGTGTCCTCTAAAAGCGTGACTTCACCAAAAGCAGGCCCTGCCTGACCTGCCCATGGAGTGGCTTTCTTCCATTGTGTAGCTGCAGCGGTGGACAAGGGGAGGGCTGTGGATGTCACGTCTCTGGTCTTCTGCAAGGCCTTTGTCACCAGCCTCCATGACATCCTTTTCTTTCAATTCCTTTTCCCAAAAGCGGGGCTGTTGCCTGGCGTGCAGGATGCCAAGACAGCCCTGAGCAGAGTTACTGGATTGATTCCCTGTCTACACAGAGAGATGGGTGCTCGGGGGGTAACTGCACACAGCTAGCCCACCACACACTGATGTTATTTTGTTACAGCATCAGAAAGACCCATTTAAAGTTGCACTAATTGGCTAGTAATACCCTATCAGCTACCAGTGGCTATGCATATTCAAATTAGCACCCATGCTTCTTGAATGGGGGGGGTGTGTGGGGGCAGCTCATCTGTACAGCCCTTGAATTGGGTGGGAGGACCTGAACTCCCCCTGCCACCTCTACCTTTCCCCTAGCTCCTGGCTGGACTTGATGATCCAAAGGGGCTCTCTCAGCAAAGGCAAGCCAATTCCAGTTGGTTCTATGATTACTAAAGAGAAATACGCACCAAAGTCTCTCAGGGCTCTTGCCAAACAAGAGGAAGAAATCAAGACTGTGATGTGACTACAACCACTTACCAAGCCACCTCCTTCTCCAGAACTTTCTGCAGAAACCTGAAGACTTAAAGGGATCCTACAATCATGCCTGGACTGTCAGCAATTCACCAGTGGCCTTGCCCCTGGTGTGAAATCTCGTGGCACAGACCCACTAGAAGTCTTTGGAGAGAAATTAAAAAAAAAGGGAGTACTTTTTTCCTGGCAGTGTGAGCTACTGCACAAATGGGGTAAGGAATCTAGTAAACATCCAACACCATGTGTGCTCTGCCATAGCAGCACTTGAATACCCCGTGAAATCAAAACTGACAACGGCACTCCAGCATATATAGCACAAACAATATGAACCTTTTTCTTTTCCAATTATGGGACATTACCTATGTTACAGGGACACCACATTTGCCTGCAGGCCAGGCCATGGTAGAACAGATGAATCAAACTCTCAAGCGTTTTTGCCTCAGAAACAAAAAGGGGAAGAGAAGCACATCTCTCCAGCTGGTTGATTGAACAAAGGTCTTTATGTTTTGAACTGTTTATGTCTGCCACAGAACAGCTTGGTACCTCCAATGGTGAAACATGCAGTAGGCTTAAAAGGAGGTTTGAAAAAGAAAGAAAGAAAAAAAATTAATGTTAGGTGTTAGTAACAAATGAAATTACGGGTACTAACTTGGGGAAGGAGATCTGCCTGTGTCATTACAGGTACAGGAACCAAGTGGATAAAGCTGTGGATCCAGAAGAAATCAAGCTTGCATGAACCAGGAGGGGATCCTGATCGCAGTAACTGAATCAAGTGTTCCAAGTGCAGCCACAATGGAGTATGAGTTTTGCTGCGGGACATATTGAACCATCTAATAGTCTTTGAAATGTGCATGTGTTTGTGATAACTAAAAATTAGTGAAATAGTGATTCTGCACGGCCTGAGGCCACAGACTGCAATCGGTGCCTGCATGAAAACATGAGGTTGATGTTACCTGCATTTCTGACTCTCCTGATTAGCAAAGCAAACAAATACAACAGCAAAGGTATCAAGGCACTTAGCTACAGATGTGGATTTTGTAAGACATGCAGCAGCTGATTTGTGTTGCTGCGTCACAGACATGGTTGTGAAAATTTTGAAAGGCATGTGCTACATGAATGTGTCCACTCTCAGTCAATTCATGCCAGCATTCAGAAATTAATAGATCAAACACAAAAGATACAACATGAAAATGGATTCTTTGGATTGGACAATTGGTTTCATGAGTGGGAAATTTCAGGATGGATATTGTCAGTGGTCAAATTTGGATTACTGAATTTGGCAATTACAGTATTTGTCTTACATTTACTGCCATGCTTATTGAGCTTTCTGCAAAGGGCCCTTGCAGAGACCTCTAAAACCAGATTTAGTGACGCAGATGCTAAAAGGGAAAAAAATTGTCAAGGAGGACAGCCGGCCTGCTGGCAGCCTGGCTCTCCTCACAAAGACACAGGCCCTAACAGTATCCTCAAATTCCCATGAAACAGCAAAATTACTCATGCTGAGAGGTATTTGGTAATCATACTCTCAAAACATAGCAGCCTTGAAGGCAGATGGACGGATTGCCTTAAACCAAGAAGGAGTTGTGAGAAAGTATTTGGATGTAAGTGAACATGTCATGAACCAGCCATAGTAAGATGGCCAAAACACAGCAGGTGTGCAGATAACTTTCAGACATCAAAGGTAAACTGATGTTTGGCTGTGGGATATGCTTATCAGAACTCGTTATAATTACTAATTAATCACTTTGGTGTGAACAGTGTGTGTAGCCAATTGGCACTTTTTAGCTTGCTACGTTTTACAGTATGGCTTTTCATTTATGGGATGGCTTTTAGATTTAGTTAAATAAGGACTTAGGGTTTTTAGTTATTTTTGCCCTAGGGTTATTTTTGACAATGCTCTCCTTTTATTACCATCCAGAATATTTTTTATTTGTGGGGATAGGGCCTGGCCCATTATCCCCTCACACATAAGAGGAGGTTCAAGTAGCCTAGGTCAGCTTTCTGTTCTGACCCCTAACATATGGCGTCCAGCAGGGAGCAACATGCAATTCAATATATGAATTTTAGGTGAAGCCATGAAGCCAGGAAGCCAAGAAGCCATTTTATTAGGTGAAATCACACAGATTCTATACCTTTCTTGCTGTAAACGTGGCAAGCTAAAAAGCTGCTAATTGGTTACACACACTGTTCACACTGTATTGACTGGTTAGTAACTATAACGAGTTCTGATAAACCTACCTTATAGCTATATAATATCCTTAGTTTACCTTTAATACCTAAAAGCATCCGCACACCTGCTGTTTTGAACCTCTTGTTATGGTTGGTTCCTAACATGTTGTGTTACTCCCAAATACCTTCCCATAACTGCTTCTTGGCTTAGGGCAGCCTGTACCCCTATCAACAAGGCCGCTGTGTTTTGAGAATGTGATTATTAGGGTACTCTCAGCGTGAGTAACTTTTCTCATGGGATTAGAAGGATATTGTCAGGGCCTAAATCTTAGGAGAAGAGCTAGGCCACTAGCAGGCCTGCTGTCCTCCCCCACACTTACATGATCTATGATTGTACATCGCCTCTCCCACCGGGCGAAGCATGGTGTACAGGCCTACAGCCACAACTGTGATGATAAAGCAAAATTTTGGTCTTTTGGTCAACATTTTACAGCCTCTCTTTTGTTACCAGGAGCAGTCACTGCAAAAGCATTAGCTACTTTAGGTAAGTTTGCTTGTTGGCTTGCAAAACAAACGAATGCTACTAGCAGTGCACTGTCTGGCCTTTTATTAGATGTAGACAGTGTTTGTCATGCAAAACAGAGCTGCTATAGATTTTTTGCTTTTGGCACAAGGCCATGGTTGTGAGGATTTTGAGGGTATGTGCTGTATGAATCTCACAGATCATTCTGGGTCTATTCATGCTAGCATTCAACAGCTTAAGGATGGAGTCTCGAAACTACGACAAGATGATGGATGGGATTGGTTGGACAAAATTTTTGGAAGATGGGGATTATCTGGATGGTTGAGAAGCTTGGTAAAAACTTTTGTTTATGCCTTGGCTGGTTTTGTTCTTCTACTTCTCCTTTTACCCTGTCTGTTGCAATGTATGCAACATTTGATAAATCAGTCTATAAAGAAGATCCTTTTTGTGTAAAAGGAAGGGGGAGATGTAGCACAAGGCCTGAAAGAATCAGATAGAAGTTCCAGCACTTTGCAGCTATTAGACACAGACGTGCTGGTTTGTTGGACACAAACCTTGGGAGAGTTAAAAGAACAAAGAAGAGCTGGTTGATAAGGGACGAAAGAATGCTGGGACGCGAGACATCTTGACACCAGAGACACCGGAGGCAGGGTAAGAGGACCTGGTCAGCCTTGAAAGGGAGAATGAAACATGCTTTAAGAAACAAAACCAGAGTATGTGTAAAGGTTGTGTGATTAGGCCTAAAATGCTTTTTCTAACAATGTTCATGTTTTTAAACCAATCAGCAAATAGTAAATGTAAGAACGGCTTCTGCACTCCAATGAAACTAAGGCACATGTGGGCTTTACAAAGTATATAAACTTGTGATTTGCTACAATAAAATGACAAATAGCTTGCATCAAGCTGTGTCCCATCTCTTAATTGCAGTACCCAACGTCCCAATCTTTTCCCCCCAAGAGCCGATCCCTCCCCGCCACCTCGATGACGGGACCTCCAGCCTCCCTTCTCCAGCAGCACCCTGCAATTCCGCATGGAAACACCTGAGGATCCATGCAATTCTGCATGGATCCCCTTAAGCCCGGTCCCAGTCCCAGCCAGCCCACGCTCACCAGGCTACACAGACAGGTTTGGCTTTCTCTTCCCAACAAATCCAAGGAGTTCCCCCAAAGAGACAGCTCCTCCCGCGGCAGGACTGGGATTGCCCTCGCTCTTCTGGCCGCCAGACAATATCCCCATAGTCCCTTCAGGCTTGGCCAGAATCTCTTAGGGAAGAGTCTGTGCTCCGAGACGCGTCCTGCCCGGAGCCAGCTCTAAGCTACAGACCCAATGATGGGCCAACGCCGCTCCGGTCCCAAACAAAGAGCTGCACATCAGCAAGGCTTTTAAAAAATAATTTAAATATTTAATGTAATAAAATAAATAAACATTTATCTTTTCACATTTAACACAAAAAATGGAAAAACAAAACCAACCCCAGGTTGGAGTTCCTGCCTCCAAAATTAAGGTGGGGATGTAAACAAGTAAAATCAAAACAAAGTTAACCACTGCTCCTAAACCTCAACTTGAACCTAAAGGGGTGGAGTCGTGTGCCTGCTGCTATTCAAAGAACATTTCAGAAGGAAAACTAAAACAGTGTCGCATGGTTGGGTGCTGGGAAAGAACGGGGGTGCAGAAAGTGGCTGCTGTGAGGAGCTGCTGGAATTCTCTGCAGCTCCAAAGTGTAAACAATTCAAGGCCAGAGTCCCTGTTAGGAGAAAACAACCCGGAAGCAGCTGCATTTTACCACCGGAGAAGAGAGTGAGAAGTTGTAACGAGCTGTGCAGACGCCAAGGCCGGGGAAGGCGGGGGACGAGGTACCCCAGGTGCTGGAGAGAAAGATGCCCCTGCAGCCCGTGGAGAGACCCCATGGAAAAGGCTGAGACCCCACCTGCAGCCCGTGGAGGGGCTCCACGCTGGATGGAGCAGGTGGAGACACAGAGAAGACGGCTGTGACCCTTACGTTGGAGCAAGCCTCTGCCAGCACTTGGAACCTACAGAGATGAGCGAGAGAGAGAATTGTGCTGGAAGAGGTTTGCTGGGGGAAGGCTTGCCATGGAAGACTGGAGACACATTGTGATTTATTGCTGCCCACCATAGCAGCGACCCACGGAGGGGCAGATGATGAGATAAAGCCATGTGGGAAAAGGACTCAGCGTTGGAGAGGTTCGTGGAGGACTGTCTCCCATGGGTGGGACCCCATGGTGCAGCACAGGGGGCAGCACCCCACACACACAAACACACTGTAGCACAGGGTGGGCAGGGACTGGGAGATGGGGCTTCGGTCAGTTCCCTGCCAGTTGGTTTCCTTCGCGGCCAGGGGGGCATTCATTCCATACGCCCTTCCCCTGCTGCACCGTGGGGTCCCACCCACGGGACACAGTCCTCCACAAACCTCTCCAACGCTGAGTCCTTTTCCCACAGGGCTTTATCTCATCATCTGCCCCGCCGTGGGTTGCTGTTATGGTGGGCAGCAATAAATCACAATGTGTCTCCAGTCTTCCACGGCAAGCCTTCCCCCAGCAAACCTCTTCCAGCACAATTCTCTCTCTCTCGCTCATCTCTGTAGGTTCCAAGTGCTGGCAGAGGCTTGCTCCAATGTAAGGGTCACAGCATCTATGTCTCCACCTGCTCCATCCAGCGTGGAGCCCCTCCACGAGCTGCAGGTTTGGTCTTGGCCTCTTCCATGGCAGGTTTCCACAGGCTGCAGGGGCATCTTCCTCTCCAGCACCTGGGGTGCGTCCTCCCCCGCCCTCCCTGGCCTTGGTGTCTGCACAGTTCGTTACATCTTCTCACTCCCTTCTCCGGTGGGAAAATGCAGCTGCTTCCGGGCTCTTCTCTCCTATATGTGATTCTCAGAGGCGCTATGAATCCATCTCTGATTGGCCTGGCCCTGGTCAAAAGTGACTCTGGCTTTGAATTGTTTACACTTTGGAGCTGCAGAGAATTCCAGCAGCTCCTCACAGCAGCCACTTTCTGCACCCTGGTTCTCTCGCAGCACCCAACCATGCAAAACTGCGACAACAGGAATCTACCCAAGTTGATCACAACAGTGCCCGTCTCACAGCAGCTGTTGATGGATTATTTCCCATACCATCTTCCTGCGGAAGTATGGCATGTGTTTCTGCAAAGAGAAAGAAAGAGAAAGCTGTTAATGTAGGAAGTCAGGGCAGAAAGGATGCACAAACACCCGGTTCGTTAAGGATGGGGAACACAGCTCTGCCCTGCTGAGGCCATCCTGAAGTGCTGACCCCAGCAAGTGCACACCCAAGGAGAGGTACAAACCCTCAGCCCCCACCCCAGGCTGCTGCCTTCACTCCCCCGGCTCTTTTATCCACGTGGAAAAAATCCAGGGCAAAAAGCTCTGGAGCTGTTGAAAACCTTCACTCACCTGAGTAAAGGTCATGGGCTCATCTCGGGAGATGCAGTCTGCGTATTTGCAGATGAAAACCCCGCAGTCGCTGCCATTCTCTTGCTGAGGGATTTCCTAATGAAGGCAGAGGAAGACAGAGGATGTTCCCTTACCTCAGAGGACAAGCAGCAGGCGTTACCCACACCAGCCCTGCGATAACCGGACCCAACTCGTGATGCGCTTCCCACTCCCGCAGGCTCAGAGGTTCCCCCAGCTCTTGGCACACCCAGCTCTCCACAGCGCCGTGTCTCTAAAATCAAGGCTTGAGGCCTCGCTTTTCCCTCTGAGGGAACTTCCTGAGAAACACTGGCGCCAGCCCCTGCTCTGTCACACACTGGGCTCTGTGCTGCAAGACACAATCAATCATCATCCCAGAGCTGATTATTGCAGCCTACATTCTCTGAGCCTTAAAAACTTATGGAATGGAGGCAAAGCCAGATTCATCTTCATGGGGCAGACTAATTAAACAACCCCCAACCACCCTAACAGCAAAGAGAGCATTGGGCCAGCAAGAAGAGCCTCTGCTTGGAGAGTCCAACCCAGCGCAGCTTCCCGCTCCGCTCGCAGCCGGAGCTGGTGCCGTAAGGACAGGAGAAGCTTCGGGCTGATGACTTGGACTGAACTCGGACGGGCTCAGACCCTCGTGACAAGGAGCCACAGTTCACCTTCCAAACCCAAGCAGCGCTCACTTACGTGGGGCTCCATGCTGCGAAGCGTCCACTCTGAACAATCCAACTCCACCTTTCTTTTTTCCAGGCTTTCTTCTTGCAGGAATTTGCTGTTTAAACCAAAAGAGAAGAAAAGATCCCTCTTTATCTCCATCATTCAGTCCCACAAAAAGCAAGCTGCTGAAGGAGACTCCCACAAAAGCATAAGCTCGTTGAGAAACCTCCCAAATCACGTGTTGTCAGAGGAGGAACAGGAGAACCAAGCAAGGAACTACAAAGCCCAGTGAGTACCCACATACCAGGTGCATCTCCAGGAAGAGAAAATACAAAAGCTTTTGGGCCAAGGAAGTTCCCAGGCCAGGGGCTGTCCCAGGAAAAGCCTGCTACGAGACACTGGTCTTGAGGGAGAACGCCTGCAGTACAGATCACCCACAGTAAGGACAAGAGGGGAGGTGGCTGGGGCAAGCTGGAGTGCAACAGGGACCGCTGCTTGTCTAAAATGCGGAACAGAACAGCAGAGGTGCAGAGACACGGAGACGGAGTGTGTCCCAGAGCTCGCTGCAGCAGAGAGGCTGAACCCACAGGACAAGGATGAAAGAGCCAAGCGAGGAAGAGGAAGAGCGTGCGAAGAGCCGGGGCAGAGCGGGACGATGCCAGAGCAGGGAAGCACTCGATGGCACACAACTGGCGGCACGCAAATCCAACATTTCTGTTTGGTTATTGACCAGAAGCAGGAAAACCTGTGGTCGTGTTCCGGGGGCAAAACCCCCCCAAACCTTCTCCCAACTCCCAAGGGAAAAGCAGCGGCCCAGCAGTTACTTACAATAACACCTGGCAGATCTCATCACCGTTTTGTCCCAGGGAGTCATAGTGCCTGACGCTCTTCTTTCTGACATCTATGACCTGTTGTTAAGAGATGACCCTCAGATGAGGCCCAACAGCCCAAAGTCTAGATGACTTTCCTTGCAGGCTTTTCCTCCCCATCCAGCTCTAAGTAAAAAGCTGGGTTTGACTCACCCCGAGCGTCCAATGAGACCTCAAGTTCACAGGGACAAAAATGATGTCCTTGGTGAAGAGATCCACTCCTCTGCTCCATCTTTTCACTGCGCTGTAGCCTCCAGAACACAGTTTCAAATAGAAGAAGGCGGTAAAAGCGAAGACTGATGGACCTTTTTCTCTGTTGCTTCTGTCCACCAGAAGAGCCATGTAGAAATGAATGACCTGCACCACAAAGAGTAAATTGAAGAAGTAAAATAAGACGCTAGCTTACCAAACAAAAAGTACAGCCCCATGCCTTGGCTGGCCACCCTTACTCCAACCCCAGCTGTGGGTATTCTCTATACCACTCTCAGCTGCTTGGGTCAGAGAATCTGGCACTTGGTTATCACTTGGTTTGATAAAAACACCTTTCGCCCTCTCCCATCATCTAGGACTAACTCCTGGGAGCTGCCTAACACCAGTAGTAAAGGAACTCCCAGAAACTCCAGGTCCTTAAGTACCTGCAGTAAGAACCGTGCAGAGATTTCCAGGCTCTAAAGGTCACCAAATCATTCTGAGAAGACTTCTGTCCCCAGCAAAGGGGGAGTTTGACATAAACACCGAACTAAAGATCACACCCCGTGCTGCGAGGCCTTACCATGTCATTGAGCCACTGAAGCTCCTCCAGCGTTTGGATGTCCTCGCGAGTGACTTTTAGTTTGAAGGCACTGCTCAGGACCTCATCTGGGTTCCCATCACCGAAGGCGGCAGCGATCTCCTCCTCCATGGCCTGAAACAAGCCATTAAATGGGGAAGGCCCGTGAAACAGGGCGCTGAGCACGCTAACGGACAGCAAACACCTTCCCCGTGGGACACTGCGGCCCTCACAATGCCCAGGGCTACATCAACTGCAGGAGGTATTCTCCGTACCAGGGCAGCTAAGACAGGAGCCTGCGAGAATTTGGCTTCACAGGGGGAAACTGAGGCAGCCACACGGGAGTTCGGCAATCGCGAGTCCCAGCTGTGCACACAGCTGGTTGTAATATGGATGTTTCCATCGGAGTTGGCTTAAGGAATGCAAATCAAATGCTGAGTGTGGCAGTAGGAAACACTCTGACTCGCTACAGTATCGCCTGGGTAGGACTCAGGCTAGCACAGGAAGAAAAGCACCTGGTTTGCCTTGCACTGAGCATCCCAGGCAGACTTCCTAGAATCTATAGCTAGCTCTCTCCAAGTCAGTCCTCAACAGGGAGGAAAGGAGGTGCTCGGTTACACCAGGCACCACTGCAGCTCCCAAGAAGAAGAGCGGCCAAAATTCCCACAAACTGGGGAAACATGAACCCCTGCTCCCTGCAAATGGAGGAACTGAGTTGACTCCCCTGACCACTGTTACATGGGGCGAAACTGTGCCCAGTGGGCATACAGGCCTCTGCCCTCAGGTTAGCACAATGGAAGGAGCGTGTGTGGCACAACAGGTCCTTAAAACCAGTGCCAGCACTGAGCTTTGCGGCGTGAAGTCACAGCTGCCAGGATGCTCCATAGCAGGTTCATGGCACGTGCTTCACATTTCCAAGCTGGAGTTCCTTGCAGCTGTTCCACAGCCTCTGCTTTGGGTAACCCAGTGTCAGCTACGGTACCTTGGTGAGAGGAGCAAAGGGCTCTGGTTTTCTCCAGGATCTTGATTTCTTCCCCTCAGGGACAGGTGGCTTTTTGGACAGAGCAAGTGACCGATTTGATAATCCCTCTTTTGAGGCTCCAGATCCATTCTGTTTCTGTTAGACAAAAGGACATCAAGCTAGCAAGCAAGCAGGGATTTGTTTGCTGGGGCACAGTGCAGAGAATCTTGCTTGTGCATAGAAGTAGGAGTGGGTTTGCACACACACATCCAACAGGCAAACTCCAAAGGTGCTTTGTATTTACAGTCCAAGCGTGCGCTCGCATAAAGCTGCACCCCAAACAAAATGGAGGCAAGGGAGGCAGAGAGATTGGCTTGAGCTGGTGTTTAGAAGCCCAGGAAAAAACAATCAGGACAAACACAGAGATCGCTGAGTCAGCACTGCAAGGAGCACAAAGCTTTCTGATCACAAACAGCCCTATTGTCCTAAAAAGGGGAATAACCAGGAACCCACGCTTACCGTTGCAGTGGCTTGTTGCCTTGGTATTCTGTTCTTATTAGTGTTTTCTCTTGGCATGTAGTACCTGCAGGGACAGGGAGAGAGAAAGAGAGAGAGAGAGAAGTGAGCTGGGGATCCTGCCTAATTCTCAGAATTTGTCCCTCTCCAGACAAGGAATGCTTTTTCAAGGCTGATTCTGACCAGAGCCTCAGTCACACACACGAACGCACGACAGCGTTGTCTCAGCTCCCAGCGCCGTTCTTTCACCACCCCAAGACTGGGTGAGGAGGAAGAGCTGGGAGCTCCCTAAACTTTCACAGGATCACAAGGTTGGAAAAGACCTTTCAGATCATCAAGTCCAACCATTCCCATCCTAAGCTAAACCATATCCCTGAGCACCTTATCTACCCTTTTTTCAAACATGCAGGGAAGGTGACTCGGCCCCCTGCCTGGGCCAGGCCTTGACAACTCTTTCAGGGAAGAACTCACATCTGACCTGACCCTGACCTGGCACAGCTTGAGGCCATTTCCTCTTGTCCCATCTCCTGTCCTCTGGCTGAAAAGACCATCACCCACCTCTCTGCAACATCCCTTCATGTAGGAGGTGAGAAGGTCTCCCCTCAGCCTCCTCTTCACCAGACTAAACATCCCCAGCTCCCTCAGCCACTCCACATAGCATTTGCCCTCCAGCCTCTACCCCAGCCTGGTTGCCCTTCTCTGGACTCGTTCAAGGACCTCCATGTCCTTCTGATGGTGAGGAGCCCAGAACGGGACCCAGCATGCGAGGTGCGGCCTCACCAATGCCCAGTACAGGGGCACCATCCCTTCCCTAGACCTGTTGGCCAAACTATTTTTGATACAAGCCAGGATGCCATTGGCCTTCCTGGCCACCTGGGCACACTGCTGGCTCATATTCAGCCTGCAGTCACTCAACACCCCCAGGTCCTTCTCTTCCTGACAAGCTCTCCAGCCAGTGTCCCCCCAGCCTGTAGTGCTGCATGGGGCTGTTGTGTCTCTTACCTGATCTCATTTTTCTGGGACCACTGTGGGCTGCACACGGCTGCATGTTTGATACCTGCACAGGAAAGTGGGAACAGGAAAACAACAAGTCAACTCCCAGTTGCCACCAGCTCTCGGGTTCTGGGTGATAAAATAGAAACCAACTTTTAACGACAGCCATGTGATTAGGAAGTTCAACCTCTGGCAAAGGGTCTGAATACCACACACGAGCCTCCCAGAGCTGCAGCAGGGCATTTATTGCGTTTTTAATCCCGGGCTGCACATGGCTACACGAGAGATTTCGGGCAAAACCAGATGCTCCTCCAGGCTCAGCACAGCTAGTCATTTTCCACAACAAAACCAGGTTTCCCCAAATTCTAGCATCTGCTCCCAAATCATTTCAAACCCCACACAACTGCATCATATAGTACCGATGCAAAACTCTCTTAGTAACGGGCAGGGAAATGAGGGCTGGGACAAGACGAGGTGTCTGCCCTCCAACACCTGGTATTACAACCACCAGCTTACATGGTTTTGAAGCTCTGCTGTCACAGGGAGTCACCAATAGCATGACAGAAGGACTAGAGAGCACCACGTAACCACAAGTCTGAGTTAAGTAGCGGGCACCTAAGAGGGTGCAGTAATGTGTCACCCTCCACACGTCCAGACAATCAGATACTACATTGATCTGCTGTGTGGTGCAGCTACAGTCTTCCTACTACGTGGGACAGATAGGAATCATGGAGATACTCACCGGTCTTTGCTGTCCCAGATGGAGAGGGATCCACTCCATATTTTTGTTTGTTCAGGTGGCATATAGTTGTCACCGGTTGCCTGGAGAATTTTGGAAGACTGGACAAGGATGGAACATGGGAGTGGGATGGAACACAGGAGTAGACTGGAGCAGGGGGAAACGATGGAGCACTCGAAGAGGCCGAAGCAGTGGACAAGGTTGGAGCAGTGGACAAGGCCGGAGCACAGCAGAAGGCTGGAGCACTGCAGAAGGCTGGAGCATTCAAGGAGGCCAGAGCACTTTGGTGCAGGAAAAAACAATAAAGAAGAGCCACAACATTTATAAGCATGGCATTCGTTATCGGCATGTATCAGTTCACCAGAAAGGAGACAGGTTATTCCCACACAAATGTCTACATGTGAGTGGGGAGCCATAGCTAAAACAACACAAAGACCTAAAGTACAACCAGACTGTTAAATCCCTGGACAGAAACATCCTGCACTGGTGTCAGGACAAAACACAGAGGGCATTCCTGTGCAGACGCCCTTCACATTCAGCTGCGCGACTCTGAACTCGTGCAGACCAGAGGGGCAGGAGTCAAATTTGTCACCTTAGTGTGCCCCGAAGAGAAAACTTCCTCTAAGCTGTGCGAGAAGAACCAGAGGAGGTGGAAAGGAAGAGAGAAAATCCTGGCATTTCCTGTGTTTACGTTACGTTCCATGTTCCCAGAAAAAACAGGATTCCCCTCCAAGGCAAAACTCATCAGTGCCAAACAAGAGGAAGATAAACTCCTTTGAATGGTGCTACAGAACAACCAGCGCTGGGAATCTTGTACCTTCAAATTACGCTGCCAGCACTAGAACTAGATGCTGCCTCTCTTAACACACAGCAGCAAAGATTACGTCTCCAGTCCCATTTACACCAGCTACAAAGTCACCACCAAAAAGGCAGTGCTTATTCTCCCTGTCATTACTTGTTGGCTCCTGTCCCCAGGGCATCAGCCGGGCATCTAGGAGATTGTCCCTTCAGTTTTTTGAGGAGCTGCTTGCACTTCTTCTTTCTTCCTTGCTGAACATCCTGCCAGAATGGAGGGGGGAAAAGAATTTAAATAGGGGATCAGGACCTCATCATATGAAGCAAACATTTGTAATCTGGGTACAGAGCAAACTGCACATGCTGTTCCCCAAATACTTGCACGTTATTCCAGTTTACTTTAGCAGCACCTTCACTTTGAGTCAGCCCTGCTCTAGGAACTTGTGTCCCACTACAAATCGCTACCATTCCTTCTGCAACTCTCTCCTCTAATGGGAGGCTCTTCTCTTCAGCTGTGCTCTGCGTCATCATTCAGGCAAATCCCATTCCTGTCAATCCAAGCCGTGATCGGGTGCTGTGAGTCCCCAAGGTATCTTAATCGGACTCCACAGCTGGCCAGGGCCTGCTTCTCCAGTCCTTCTCCCACGAAAGCTAGATTTATCAGGAATTTTCCAAGAGTTCCTTCAGATATCGGAAGGAAAGGATTTGGATTATTAGCAGCTGAGCAGGTTTAAGCCTGTGCCATCCTTTCAGAGTTGCTACAAGCTTAACTGCAAGCCTGAAAAGAAGAGCAACAGCTTACACACCACTAAAACTATGAACCTAAAAAATCGCCAAGTATCCGCAGGACAACAAACACTGAGGTCCTTCCTCAGCTCCACGTGCCAGAGCAGAGCACGCAAACCCCAGTGAGCCAAACCCAGCACACAAGAGGAGCCTGCTGTCAAGGGAAAAGAAACACCAATGGCTGCACAGGGTAAGGAAAGCCTTTGCTAACCTCTCCTGCAGACGCTGCTCTTGGAGCAGCATCGCTGATGGAAGCCGGGCGTCTCCGTGCTACTTCTGCTGGTACTGTCACCGGAACAGGAACCTCTTCATGCCCAGAGATGGCGTAATCCAAAAAACAAAGGCAAGCCACATGAGAGCATGATTTAAGAGGGGATAGGATTGCCGTTTGCATGGAAGCCCACCTCCTTAATCCCACCCAAAGCAGTGGGATTCATTCCAAGCTGCACACCCTTTTGCAGTTGCAGACACCCTTTAGTTCTCCAAGTCCCCAGCCCAGCAACAGCGCAGGGATGCAGGGAAGATACCGAGTTCCCACTCCAGCACTGCCAGAAGCTACTGAGCTGAGATGCCGCCACAACCCGTACGTGAGCCGAGGGGGACAGCTGCACCACACGCCAGGGAGAGCACAGAACAAACAAGCTCACCACTTGACATCAGCCTTACCAATAGGCTCGAGTTCTTCATCCGGCACAGTACTACTTGGTTCCTCAACCTCAGGCTCAGAAGAAAGGGCCCGAGTCTGAAACAGAAACAAACAAAGCAGCGCCCTGAGTTTAACCTGAACACTAGCCCAAGCAAGCGGAAACTTCCAGAAATGGAGGCAGCTCTGATCTGTCTTGGGGACTGGGATTTACTGCCTCAGAGCGCAGCAGAAAGATCTTTGCAGGATCTCTGACCAGCACACTGCCCTTTGGGTTTGGTTGTTAATACGGGCTCTCCTATGAGCAGTGATTAAACCCGCTCAGGCTCCTACCCGGTTCCCCTGGGGCAGCTCCTCAGCATTCTGGAGTTCAGCCCTGCCTCTCGCTCGGGGAGAGCTGAGCCCCTCAAAAAGGTGTTCTGAACAAACAAATAGTCAACAGGGCTCTCAGGGACAACACTGCAACTCAGAACCAAACTAAGGAGTCAAGCAGCCCGTGACTCATTTTTACACAGCCAAAGTCCAACAGGAATCCTCTCCCAGACCCATCGATACAGAACTGAGCAGACAGGGCTTTATCCAGAGGAAGCGGGTGATTCAGGAAAGGTTCAGGAAAGACTCTGCTAACCTCTCCCGCAGACGTGGGAGCAGCATCGCTGACAGAATCCTGGTGTCCCGATGATTCATCTGATGGCACCTTCACCGGAGCAGGAACTGCTTCACGCCCAGAGATGTCATCATCTAAACAAAAGAATAGCCACATGAGAGGGTGACTTAAGAGGGGGTTAGGATTGCCATTTGCATGGAAGCCCACCTCCTAAATCCCACCCAAAGTAGTCGCATTCATTCCAAGCTGCACACCCTTCTGCAGTTGCAGACACCCCTCAGTATTCCAAGCAATGCCAAACCTCAGAAGAACCGGAGCTTTGAACTACCTCTGTCATGGGCGGCACCTGCTTGTAGATTTTGTGGATCCTGCCCATTAGGATGTTCCACAGGCGACTGTGGGCTGAGGAAAGAACACACAGAACAGGGATTTACAACCATGGGAGAGCTTCACACAAACAAACTTCCAAAGCTAATTGCTGGAGTTCTCCTTCCAAGGCCTCCCGGGATCATCCCAGACACACACACAGCCACCGCACTGCATCCCCTGCCTCTCCCAGCCAAGGCAACGCTAATTATCCCCCTACAGTGGGATAATTCCCTTCTCTTAATGCTTCGTCATCTTCTACAACTTCCAGACCTGCCGTCCCCAGCCACCCGTGAAACAGGAGAGAGAGAAGCACAAGTGAAAATCCCAACAACTGCCTCGGCTGCAGACCCTGGGGCCCAAGACCTGCGGCGATACCGAAGGCTACAGAGCCGCACGGGGGCCTCACACCATCCGGCCCCCAGCTCTTCTAAGAGTCGGGTGCGCTGGCACCAAGGTGTAGCTGCTGCTTTCCTCACAGCCTCAGCCACCTCTGGAGATCATCTGGCCAAAGCCCCGCTCCAGCTCTGCGCTTCTCTTTGCTGGGCTGAAGTCAGCATCCCCCAACCAAGAATTCAAAACTAGACCCACAGAAAGGCCAGTCCTTCTAGTAAATCAGAAACTGGTTTATGCCAAATGGTACCCAACTTCTTTTCAGAGCAGGTTTGTTGGGGATTTTGCTTTATTAAAAAAAAACATTTTTCCTGTCCAAAACACTATCTAGGAGCTTTTCATATTCCTATTTCATGTTACAGGTCTCAGCCTCAAGTTCCACGCTCCCTCCTACCCACAGACCTTTAACCTGGTCTAATCTCGCCCGTCTATGAAACATCTGGGTTTAAACGAAAACATTTAAAATGAGTTGGGAGGGTAGGAAGGAAAAATAAAAAGCTAATGAAGACCTCCCATAGGGGAGCAGCCCAGGAAACCTTGGAAAACCATCACTGTGAGGACACAGAGTAGGCAGCATGGAAAGTTCAGGAATGAAATTGAAAGCAAACCCTTCAGAGAAGAAAGTCAAAGAAAACAGAAGGGTTTTACCTGTCCCAAAGATCAATCGTCTCCCAGATGGAGCGTAGATAGTCGTCCCAGGGCAGTTCATCTACAAGAGAAGAGCATAAGCCATCAGTCACTCTAAAAGGGAACCGAGGAGGTTGATGAGGTTACGGGCAAGAGCTTCCCCAAAGGTCAATCTTTCCTTTCTCCCCTACGTTGCCATATTCCCTGTGTTCTGTTACTTTAGAATAGTCTCAGATTTTCTTATTGGCAACTACAGCAAGTTGCGTTTGGCACGAGGCATTGCCAGGCTGAACCCCAAATTCAAATGTAAAAAGGGTTCTGGGGATCTAACACCTCAAATCAAACCAAATTCCTTCTGGCCAGCTGGCAGCGGCCGTATCGCAGCTGGAGCTGGCTGTATCCAAGGCGGCTCTGGTACTGAGTTGACGAGCTAAACGCCCAGCCCAAACCCAGCAGCAGCACAGGGATGCAGGGAAGAAACCGAGTTCTCACTCCAGCACTGCCAGAAGCTACCGAGCTGCGATGCCACCACAACCCATACGTGAGCCGAGGGGGAGAGTTGCACCACACGCCAGGAAGAACGCAGAACAAACAAGCTCACCACTTGACATCAGCCTTACCAATAGGCTCGAGTTCTTCATCCGGCACAGTACTACTTGGTTCCTCAACCTCAGGCTCAGAAGAAAGGGCCCGAGTCTGAAACAGAAACAAACAAAGCAGCGCCCTGAGTTTAACCTGAACACTAGCCCAAGCAAGCGGAAACTTCCAGAAATGGAGGCAGCTCTGATCTGTCTTGGGGACTGGGATTTACTGCCTCAGAGCGCAGCAGAAAGATCTTTGCAGGATCTCTGACCAGCACACTGCCCTTTGGGTTTGGTTGTTAATACGGGCTCTCCTATGAGCAGTGATTAAACCCCCTCAGGCTTCCTGCCCAGTTCCCCTAGGGCAGCTCCTCAGCATTCTGGAGTTCAGCCCTGCCTCTCGCTCGGGGAGAGCTGAGCCCCTCAAAAAGGTGTTCTGAACAAACAAATAGTCAACAGGGCTCACAGGGACAACACTGCACCTCCGAACCAAACTAAGGGGTCAAGCAGCTCATGACTAGTTTTTACACAGCCAAAGTCCTATGAGAATCCGCTCCCGGACCGGTGGATATCGAACTGAGCAGACAGGGCTTTATCCAGAGGAAGCGGACGATTTTTCTCACAAGGTCACGTATTTTGCTTGCTCCTTCCTCAGCTCCACGTGCCAGAGCAGAGCACACAAACCCCAGTGAGCCAAACCCAGCACACAAGATATGCCTGCTGTCAAGGGAAAAGAAACACCTACAGCTGCACAGGTTCAGGAAAGACTCTGCTAACCTCTCCCGCAGACGTGCGAGCAGCATCACTGACAGAATCCTGGTGTCCCGATGATTCATCTGATGGCACCTTCACCGGAGCAGGAACTGCTTCACGCCCAGAGATGTCATCATCTAAACAAAAGAATAGCCACATGAGAGGGTGACTTAAGAGGGGGTTAGGATTGCCATTTGCATGGAAGCCCACCTCCTAAATCCCACCCAAAGTAGTCGCATTCATTCCAAGCTGCACACCCTTCTGCAGTTGCAGACACCCCTCAGTATTCCAAGCAATGCCAAACCTCAGAAGAACCGGAGCTTTGAACTACCTCTGTCATGGGCGGCACCTGCTTGTAGATTTTGTGGATCCTGCCCATTAGGATGTTCCACAGGCGACTGTGGGCTGAGGAAAGAACACACAGAACAGGGATTTACAACCATGGGAGAGCTTCACACAAACAAACTTCCAAAGCTAATTGCTGGAGTTCTCCTTCCAAGGCCTCCCGGGATCATCCCAGACACACACACAGCCACCGCACTGCATCCCCCGCCTCTCCCAGCCAAGGCAACGCTAATTATCCCCCTACAGTGGGATAATTCCCTTCTCTTAATGCTTCGTCATCTTCTACAACTTCCAGACCTGCCGTCCCCAGCCACCCGTGAGACAGGAGAGAGAGAAACACAAGTGAAAATCCCAACAACTGCCTCGGCTGCAGACCCTGGGGCCCAAGACCTGCGGCGATACCGAAGGCTACAGAGCCGCACGGGGGCCTCACTCACACCATCCGGCCCCCAGCTCTTCTAAGAGTCGGGTGCGCTGGCACCAAGGTGTAGCTGCTGCTTTCCTCACAGCCTCAGCCACCTCTGGAGATCATCTGGCCAAAGCCCCGCTCCAGCTCTGCGCTTCTCTTTGCTGGGCTGAAGTCAGCATCCCCCAACCAAGAATTCAAAACCAGACCCACAGAAAGGCCAGTCCTTCTAGTAAATCAGAAACTGGTTTATGCCAAACGGTACCCAACTTCTTTTCAAAGCAGGTTTGTTGGGGATTTTGCTTTATTAAAAAAAAACATTTTTCCTGTCCAAAACACTATCTAGGAGCTTTTCATATTCCTATTTCATGTTACAGGTCTCAGCCTCAAGTTCCACGCTTCCTCCTATCCACAGACCTTTAACCTGGTCTAATCTCGCCCGTCTATGAAACATCTGGGTTTAAATGAAAACATTTCAAATGAATTTGGAGGGTAGGAAGGAAAAATAAAAAGCTAATGAAGACCTCCCATAGGGGAGCAGCCCAGGAAACCTTGGAAAACCATCACTGTGAGGACACAGAGTAGGCAGCACGGAGTAAGTTCAGGAATGAAATTGAAAGCAAACCCTTCAGAGAAGAAAGTCAAAGAAAACAGAAGGGTTTTACCTGTCCCAAAGATCAATCGTCTCCCAGATGGAGCGTAGATAGTCGTCCCAGGGCAGTTCATCTACAAGAGAAGAGCATAAGCCATCAGTCACTCTAAAAGGGAACCGAGGAGGTTGATGAGGTTACGGGCAAGAGCTTCCCCAAAGGTCAAACTTTCCTTTCTCCCCTACGTTGCCATATTCCCTGTGTTCTGTTACTTTAGAATAGTCTCAGATTTTCTTATTGGCAACTACAGCAAGTTGCGTTTGGCACGAGGCATTGCCAGGCTGAACCCCAAATTCAAATGTAAAAAGGGTTCTGGGGATCTAACACCTCAAATCAAACCAAATTCCTTCTGGCCAGCTGGCAGCGGCCGTATCGCAGCTGGAGCTGGCTGTATCCAAGGCGGCTCTGGTACTGAGATGCTGAGACAAACGCCTGGCCCCAACCCAGCAGCAGCGCAGGGATGCAGGGAAGAAACCGAGTTCTCACTCCAGCACTGCCAGAAGCTACCAAGCTGCGATGCCACCACAACCCATACGTGAGCCGAGGGGGACAGCTGCACCACACGCCAGGAAGAACGCAGAACAAACAAGCTCACCACTTGACATCAGCCTTACCAATAGGCTCGAGTTCTTCATCCGGCACAGGACTTCTGGGTCTTTTAACTGGAGGCTGTAAAGAAAGGGCCCAAGTCTGAAACAGACAACAAACAAAGCAGCGCGCTGAGTTTAACCTGAACACTAGCACAAGCAAGCGGAAACTTCCAGAAATGGAGGCAGCTCTGGTCTGACTTGGGGACTGGGATTTGCTGCCTCAGAGTGCAGCAGAAGGATCTTTGCAGGATCTCTGACCAGCACACTGCCCTTTGGGTTTGGTTGTAATACGGGCTCTCCTATGAGCAGTGATTAAACCCCCTCAGGCTTCCTGCCCGGTTCCCCTGGGGCAGCTCCTCAGCATTACGGAATTCAGCCCTGACTCTCGCTCGGGGAGAGCTGAGCCCCTCAAAAAGATGTTTTGTACAAACAAATAGTCAACAGGGCTCTCAGGGACAACACTGCACCTCCAAACCAAACTAAGGGGTCAAGCAGCTCATGACTAGTTTTTACAGCGCCAAACTCCTATGGGAATCCTCTCCCGGACCGGTGGATACTGAACCGAGCAGAGAGGAAGCGTGTGATTTTTCTTACAAAGTCATGTCTTTTGGTTGCTCCTTCCTCAGCTCCACGTGCCTGAGCAGAGAACGCAAACCCCAGTGAGCCAAACCCAGCACACAAGAGGCGCCTGCTATCAAGGGAAAAGAACCACCTAGAGCTGCACAGATTCAGGAAAGACTCTGCTAACCTCTCCCACAGATGGTGCTCTGGGCGCAGCATCGCTGACAGAAGCCCGGCGTTTCCTTCCTTCCTTTGGTGGTACCTTCACCGGAGCAGGAACCTCTTCACGCCCACAGATGTCATCATCTAAACAACAAAAGAATAGCCACATGAGAGGGTGACTTAAGAGGGAGTTAGGATTGCCATTTGCATGGAAGCCCACCTCCTAAATCCCACCCAAAGCAGTCGCATTCATTCCATGCTGCACACCCTTCTGCAGTTGCAGACACCCCTCAGTATTCCAAGCAATGCCAAACCTCAGAAGAACAGGAGCTTTGAACTACCTCTGTCATGGGCGGCACCTGCTTGTAGATTTTGTGGATCCTGCCCATTAGGATGTTCCACATTAGGCGACTGTGGGCTGAGGAAAGAACACACAGAACAGGGATTTACAACCACGGGAGAGCTTCACACAAGCAAACTTCCAAAGCGAATTGCTGGAGTTCTCCTTCCAAGGTCTCCCGGGATCATCCCAGACACGCACAGCCACCGCACTGCATCCCCCGCCTCTCCCAGCCAAGGCACCGTTATTTATCCAACCACAGTGGGATAATTCCCTTCTCAGAGTTCCATGCAAGGACTCACACACTTGACCTGGGCACACCTTTGCCATCTTACAGGCCATCCCAGACAGCGCTGCTGGAAAACCTCTTTGCAGCGGGAGAGCAGCTGAAGCCACCCAAGGCGGTTTCCCTCCGACCGCTTCGCCTGCCATTCCCAGCGATGGATCCCTGAGGGAAACTGGGTCTCCCGCTCACATCGTGCCATGACAGCCAGCAGCGCCTTTAAAGGCACCTTCCTCCGCCTGGGACTGTGCTCTGCACGGCTGCTGGGTACTACTACTGGGGCAGCCAGCGTCTCTCTCCACACGACGCTGCCTCTCCTCAGGGACACAGAAGCCACAGGCCTGGCATGGCCACCGCTGCCCACAGCAGGGGGGTTGGAACAAAATGGATCTCATAGGTCCCTTCCAACCACAGAAACATCCACCAGCTCTTACTGGGAGCTCTGCGATACTGGCAACCGTTAACCCCTGGGAAGGCATCCCCGTTTCTCCACATGCCCTACGCCGGGACTCGCCTCCACCCGCTGTATCCCCTCACACACACAGCCCTCTGCTCCTGCCCCGCGCACCCTCCCAGGGCCCGTTTCTTCTCAAACTCCCCGCTTCCCACAGGGAAAAGCCAACGGGGTGGCGGGGGGGTGGGGGGGGGAGAGGAGCGGATTGCCAGGGTCGTTCTCGGGGCGGAGGCACACCGAGCTCCGCTGCCGCCCTGGGCTCTAACGCCGAGGAGAGGCGGGAGAGGCGCCGCGCTCCGGGCCGGCTCGGAGGGGGGAGGGGGGGTGGAGAGGGACGGGGCGAGACCCTCGGGCGTCGGGCGGCTCGCTGACCTGGGGGGCGGCCTCTGGTGCGGCGCCGAGGCCGCGGGCGACTCGGGGGACGCGACAGACGGCGGCGGACAGGGCGCCGAGAGCCCCCAGCAGCCATCGCTACATGGGCCCGGACAGCCCGCGGCGGAAATGCGCCCATCCTGCACCACGCCCGGCACGGCCCGGCACGGCACGGCCGCCCCTCCCACGAGCGTGCGGAGCAGCCCCCTCCATTGGCTCCTACCAATGCCTGTCTGGGGAGGGAGAGCCCAGGGAAGCGAAGGGGCGGAGACCCGGGACGGCCACGCATGCGTGGTGCTGCTCCCCCTCCCGCGGGCGGGGCCTCCCTCGCCAGCGCCGGGCTGGGCTGGCCCGGGCTGGGCTGGGCTGGGCCGTCCCCTGCTCCGGGTGGGCGGGAGGCTTCCCTCTTCCCCCCGCCTTCGGACAGCCCCGGGCGGGGCTTCGGCGGGGAGCTCGGCGCCCAGCTCGGGCAGGTGTTTGGGCAGGGTGCACTCCGGCTCAGCGGGTGACAGGCCGGAGGCTCCCGGGGCTTACCGAGCCCTCTGCTCATCCATCTCCCGGCGCTCGGGGCCTGTCTCCTCTCCCGCTCCCGCAGTACCCACCGGCTCAGCCATGGCCGAAGGCACGACTGAGCGAGAGCGGCGGGTGGGCAGGACGCACTGCCCCGGGCAACGGAGCGGGGACTTCCAGAGCGTTTAACGGCCGAACCGGCTGCGCGGGCAGCGCCGACGCGCAACCATCTACCGAACCCACCCGGGAAGGGCCGGACCCACCGGCTGGGAAAGGCCGAACCCAGCGGAGCGGAACCGGGCGGGTTTCGCCTTTCCCGCTGGGTTCGGCTGGTTCCCGGAGCCACCCCGCTTCCCCCTGCCCTGACCCAGCAGGAACGGCGGGGATGCGGGGAGGGAGGGTGCTGCACAAGTTACGCTGCCAGCACTAGAACGAGATGCTGCCTCTCTTAACACACAGCAGCAAAGATTACGTCTCCAGTCCCATTGACACCAGCTACAAAGCCACCACCAAAAAGGCAGTGCTTATTCTCCCTGTATTGCTTGTTGGCTCCTGTCCCCAGGGCATCAGCCGGGCATCTAGGAGATTGTCCCTTCAGGTTTTTGAAGTGCGTTTGCACTTCGTTCCTCCTTGCCAGAATGGAGGGGGGAAAAGATATCGGAAGGAAAGGACAGGGAAAGACCCCCTCAGTTGGATTATTGGCAGCTGAGTCGCTTTAAGCCTGTGCCATCCTTTTAGAGTCGCTACAAGCTTAACTACAAGCCTGAGAAGAAGAGCAACAGCTTACACACCACTAAAACTATGAACCTAAAAAATCGCCAAGTATCCGGAGGACAACAAACACTGAGCTCCATGTGCCAGAGCAGAGCACGCAAACCCAACATCCCCATCTTCTCCCCAAGAGCGATCCCTCCCTGCCACCTCGATGACAGGACCTCCAGCCTCCCTTCTCCAGCAGCACCCTGCAATTCCGCATGGAAACACCTGGGGATCCATGCAATTCCGCCCGGTCCCAGTCCCAGCCAGCCCACGCTCACCACGCCACACAGACAGGTTTGGCTTTCTCTTCCCAACAAATCCAAGGAGTTCCCCCAAAGAGAGAGCTCCTCCCGCGGCAGGACCCCGATTGCCCTCGCTCCTCTGGCCGCCAGACGACATCCCCATGGTCCCTTCAGGCTTGGTGAGAATCCCTTAGGGAAGACTCTCTGCTCTGAGACGTGTCCTGCCCGGAGCCAGCTCTGAGCTACAGACCCCACTGATGGGCCAACGCTGCTCCGGTCCCAAAGAGCTGCACATCAGCAAGGCTTTAAAAAAATAATTTCAATATTTATTGTACTAAAATAAATAAACATTTACCTTTTCACATTTAACACAAAAAACAGAACAACAAAACCAACCCCAGGTTGGAGTTCCTGCCTCCAAAATTAAGGTGGGGATGTAAACAAGTAAAATCAAAACGAAGTTAACCACTGCTCCTAAACCTCAACTTGAACCTAAAGGGGTGGAGTCGTGTGCCTGCTGCTATTCAAAGAACATTTCAGAAGGAAAACTAAAACAGTGTCGCATGGTTGGGTGCTGGGAAAGAGTGGGGGTGCAGAAAGTGGCTGCTGTGAGGAGCTGCTGGAATTCTCTGCAGCTCCAAAGGGTAAACAATTCAAGGCCAGAGTCCCTGTTAGGAGAAAGCAACCCGGAAGCAGCTGCATTTTACCACCGGAGAAGAGAGTGAGAAGATGTAACAAGCTGTGCAGATGCCAAGGCCGGGGAGGGCGGGGGACGAGGTACCCTAGGTGCCAAAGAGAAAGATGCCCCTGGCAGCCCGTGGAGAGACCCCATGGAAAAGGCTGAGACCCCACGTGCAGCCCGTGGAGGGGCTCCCCGCTGGATGGAGGAGGTGGAGACATAGAGAAGACGGAATAGTTTTAACAGTGCCCTATGTCATTCCTTGGCTCTATCTGCATTGATATTCAAACATGCTCAATGTCCAGCAGTAGCTCCCAAAACAAAGGTGCAAGAACTAAAACATGTTCCTTAACTGGAACCTCCCCATGGAGCCTGCAAGATGTCCCTCTGACCTTTGGGCTTAGGGCTTTCCTAGCCCAGGGAACAGTCCTTAGAGTGCCCTATAGCATTTCTCAGCTCAACCAGCATACAAATTCAATCATTCAAAATGTCTAGTAGGAGCTCCTAAACCCAATGTGAAAGGAATGAAAGACATACCTGGCCTGAAACCTCCCAATTTGGCCATAAGAAGCTCATCTGACATTGAGGCTCAGGGCTTTCCTAACCCTAACAGTGCCCTGAGTAATTTCCTGACTCTACCAGCATTCACGCTTAATCATACTAAATGGCCAGCAATAGCTCCCAAACCAAAGGTTAAAGGACTGAAAGACATGCCTGGCCTGAAACCTCCCCATGTAAAACAGAATCAGTCCCCCTGACCCTGGGAGTCAGGGTTTTCCAAACCCAGGGTACAGTCCTAACAGTGCCCTATGCCACAGAACCTGTGGCAGCTTTTTTGATGCAAGTTATACTCTTTCCTCAACACTACTTCTAGCTGTCTTAGGATCGTTAAGATAAAATGAATGCAGTGGTTTTACTTAGGATAAGGAAGGAAACATGTCATGGTGGCCATTCACCTGCTGCTTTAGAGCTTGAATAGAAGGATTCAGAAAAACGGTATTTGCTGGCTCCCTGCATGGAAGGAGGTGCTGAAGAGAATTTTTAAAAGATCATCATGAGCTCTAAACCATTTTGAACAGAGAGAAGTTCTCAGGATGAGGGTCAGCTTTCCTGAGACTAAAAGCAGTGCAGAGGATTCCTGTAGAAGTAAATGCCACTGGATGGGAGAGAAACTGAAGCAGAGAGTCACAGCCTCTGCCACGTTGCGTGTTTGTTCCAGCCTTTCTCACTGTGTCATGTTTGTCACATAGATCAGTCATGGTGGGGGGAAGCCCTCATCAGAACATGCTCTGGCCACAACGAGTGTTGGGTTTTCAGCAACATCAAGGCAGGTGAGAGGGAGTTCTTCTGATGGGCGCTCAAAGCACATGCAGGAATCATGTGCGTGGTGGGGGAATCCCCATTTGGAGCCCTGGTACTTTTCTGTCCTGCCTGTTGCAGGTTAAAGCTGTGAAGCTGAAAGGTGTTGCTGGCCTCTCAGAATCAAGTAGAAGTGACTAAACGCGTCCCTTCACAGGGATATTTCCAATGCTTTCAGTGGAATAGGCTTCCATTACTGCTCAAGACCTAAACAAGTAAGTCATCTTCCATTCTCTGGGCTGTGATTTGGCAAGGGGTGTCAGGAGTGTAATTTCCACAGTCCTTCTATTCCTTCCCAGTCCCCAGCCTGGGCTGGCTGCCAGTGTTGGGACTCCCTCCCTTCCTCCCTCCCACCCTGTGGTCTAAAACAATTCTGACTCGGTCAGATCATGCTTTAAGACCTCTAACTTTCATCTGGGTGATTATAAAGCTTTGGGATCCTTCTTACATAAGGTCATTTGGATTGTTTTCAAAACTATGGGCTTTCCTATTTCAGTGGGCTTGTCTTTAACAGGAAGTCCTGGTGGGTGAGGCCTGAGAGTTTGATCAGTGGGAGCCAGAGGGTGCGACTTCAAGTTGCCCAGTGACAGCAGTTATCCCACCTTGGAGAACGTGAACAACCTCAGATATGAGTCCCAACAGTGTCTCTCAGATTGATGATTCAGTTGTAAGAAAAGTCAGGATAGAGTCCATTCTCTTTCTAGCAGCGGGTGGAATGCCATGTTTGGGAGTTGGGATGAGAGCAGCACTGACAACACAGGGATGATTTTGGTTGTTGCCAAGCAGTCAGGGACTTTTCAGTTGTTCCTACTGCTGACCCAAACTGGCCAAAGAGGGTATTCCATGCCAATCCCATCATGCTCAGCTTAACGGGGGGCTGGTGGGAGGCGGGGGGAACACTCAGCTCCAGGACAGTTTTAGGGACAGTCCAGTTTCGGGACGGCTCTGAGCTGTGCAGTCCAGTGAGAAACTGCATTGTGTATCACCAGCTTTGTGTATTCTGCTATAAAGTCCTGTTGTTACATCTCTCTCTCTCCCATCCCAGCAACCTGTCCTCATCCCAACTCATCAGGTTTTGCCTTTGCTTTCTTCTATCCTTCTGATGGAGTCAAACAATCCTTTACTCTCTCCTGCTGTGGGCTGATCTTTAAACATCTGCCCAATGCTACAAGTAGAGTAACAGATTTTACTTTTTTTTCCCCTTATCACCCAGACCAGTTCCTGAGGTACTAAACTGATCCCACATTCTGTCATTCAGGGTGATTTTGCAAGGTGAAAACATGTCTGCATACATAATGTCATCCCATTTCCCTCCTCTGCTTCTAAAAAGCACTAATTGTAACAGGATATTGTAATTCAGAGTCTTCATCATTAAACTTACCCATTGGCCACCGCTGACAGACAGCCTTGCCTGCTGTGAAGTTCTGCTGTGTTCCAACCACCAGCTCTGGCTTCTCACACAGACACCCAGCATTTCCCTCTCCCTGTGTGGGGCAAATAAAGCTCGGGTTTGATTTGCCTCAGGAAACACCACAGCTCTGCCCAAGTCCCTCTGGCTCTGGAAGCCCACTATGTGCAGAAGCCCAGGCACCGTCCCTGCCAATACAGGCTCTTCTCCTGTCCTGTGCTGTGACACACACCTTCCCTCCTGGCTCCTTTGGCCAGAAAAGCCCAGCACCTACTCACAGCAGCACATTTCTTGAGGGATTTTTGATCCAAAAGCCCCAAGGAACTAAGAGGACACAGCTGTTATCCCCTACCCACATTAAAGGCCATCTCAGGTGGGAGAAATCAAGAGGAGTTTTGCAGCTCAGGGCACTCGGCACAGCCCCACTAAGGCAGCATCGCCTCTCCCACAGCAAGAGCTGCTGCAGGGGAAACAACCACGGCGTCAGCACCCAAAATATGGAACCCCGCAGGTTCCACAGCTCTCATAGAGAGCTAACCCTGGCTAGGCAAGAGGCTCTTGGCCCACTGGTTTCTGCCCAATACACACTGAACAAAGAATCACCCACAGAGGGTCCTGGGTCCTGTGCCCCAGGACACCCGGGCACAGACAAGACTGATTGTCCCCAGGTTCCAGGCACAGCTGGTGGTGCTGGGGCAGCCCTGGTACCTTCACCAGCCCCAGTGAGAAACCCCTCATTTCATCACTGACTGAGTCAAGCATGCCCACAGAGCCAAGGGTGGGTCACCCATCCCAGGGAGAAGGTAGGAGGATTAACTAGGTCATTAAAAATCCACTTCTGACCACATGACAGTGCGCTGCAAGGGAGCAACATACTCACACCCCCCTGAAAAGGACTCCCCTCATCCCTTGCAGGGGGGCACAGGTCCTTGAGGGCAGCAGAACCACACACCTGGGTGCTGCTGCAGTGGTTGCAGGTTTGTGTGGTGACCGGCAGAGAGCAACATGCAATTCGATATGAATTTTAGGTGAAGGCATTTTTATTAGGTGAAATCACACAGATTCTATACCTTTATTACTGCCAACGGGGCAAGATAAAAACTGCTGAGTGGTTTCACACCGTACTGATTGGTTAGTGACTATGAGTTCTGATAAGTCTATCTTATAGCTAAACATCCTTGGTTTACCTTTAATACCTAAAAGCATCCGCACACCTGCTGTTTTGACCCTCTTGTTATGGTTGGTTCCTAACATGTTCCGTTTCTCCCAAGTACCTTCCCATAACTGCTTCTTGGTTTAGGGCAGCCTGTACCCCTATCAGCAAGGCCGCTGTGTTTTGAGAATGGGATTATTAGGATCCTCTCACCATGAGGAACTTTTCCTGTCTCAAGGGAACAGAAGAATATTATCAGGGCCTAAATCTTGGGAGAAGAGAGCAGGGCTGCTAGCAGGCCTGCTGTCTGCCCTGACAATTCCCCCTTTTTGTATTTGTGTTACAAAAACTGCCTGTAGAGATCTCTGCAGGGCCCTTTGCAGAAAGCCTAACAAACATGGCAGTAAGAGTAAGACAACTACTACGACCACTAAAATCAGCAATCCAGTTTTGGCCATTGACAATATCCATCCTGAAATTCCCCACTGATGAAACCAATTGTCCAATCCAAAGAATCTGTTTTCGTGTTGTACCTTTCTTGTTTGATCTATTAATTTCTGGATGCTGGCATGAATCCACTGAGAGTGGTCAGATAGATTCATGCAGCACATGCCATCAAAATCTTGGCACCCATGTCCATGAGCCAGTAAAAGGAAATCAATTGCTGCACAATTCTGTGGCATGTCTCACAGAATCCACATCCGTAGCTAAGTGCCTTAGCTACCTTTGCTGTTGTATTTGTTTGCTTTGCCAATCAGGAGTGTCAGGAGTGTTTGGGTGTAGGTAACAGCAGTTTCTCTTCTGGTACAGGCACCCATTGTAGTCCATGGCCTTAGGCTGTATGGAAGTCACTATTTCACTAGTTTACAGGAGTATTTCAAAGACAGTTAAATAGCTCAATATGTCCCATAGCAAAATTCAAGTCCACCGTGGCTGCAGTTGGAACACTTGACTTCAGTTACTGGGATCAGGATCTCGTCCTGGTTTATGCAGGCTTGCTTTCTTCTGGATCCACTTGGCTGGTACCCACTTGGTTCCCGTATCTGTAATGATACAGGCAGATCTCCTTCCCCAAGTTAGTACCTGTAACTTCAGTTTTTACCTAACAGCTGACATTGACTTTCTCTGATCCCCTCCAAACTTCCTTTTAAACCTACTCCACGTTTCACCCTTGGAGGTACCAAACTGTCCTGTGGCAGACTTAAGCAGTTCAAAACATAAAGAACTTTGTTTAGTCGATCAGCTGGAGAGATGTCCTTCTCTCCCCCTTTTTGTTTGTGAACAAACGCTTGAGAGTTTGATTCATATGTTCCACCATGGCTTGGCCTGTGGGCGAATGTGGTGTCCCTGTGACATGGGTAATGCCCCATAACTGGAAGAAGGTTTGTGTTGCCTGTGTTGTATATCCTGGGCCACTGTTGGTTTTGATTTCACAGGGTACCCCAAGTGCTGCTATGGCAGAGCGCACGTGGCGTTGGACATGGTTACTAGATTCCCCCATTAGTGCAGTGGCCCCACACTGCCAGAGAAAAAGGATCTGTACAAACATGGACACACTTTTGCCAACCAAATTCTGGGACGTGTGTAACGTCCATTTGCCAGGCTTCTCGTGGGCCTGTGCCATGAGGATTGACGCCTGGGGCAAGGCCACTGGTGAACTGCTGACAGTCTGGGCACGACTGTACAATCCCTTTAGCCTCAGCAACTGACAGGTGGTATTGTCGTTGAAGCACCTTGACAGATTCATGAAAGAATTCATGCGATCTCCGAGCTTGAGCAAAGCGGTCTGATGAGGGAGCAGCCCATGCCGGTGCTACCAGCCTGTCTGCTCTCTGTTTGCCTTCTGCTAGACCTTAAGTTAGTGCAGTGTGGCTGCGAATATGGGTAATAAAATACTGATGCTGTGGGTTAGACAGTAGGAGCCATAATTCTTTAAACAACCTATACAATCTTTCCTCTGAAATTCCTTTCAATAGTGCCCGTTCCATTCAGGTAGCTATTCCCACCACACACAGTGAGTCACAGACTCTATGAACCAGTTTGGCTCTCCACTTGTCAAACACTTGTACAACCGCCTGCAACTCCAACTGCTGAGTTGAGGCTTGGGCTCCTTTTAATATGTTTGATTGATGACTGTGACTCCTATGTCCCAGTCAGGATCCCATCGATGGGTATATGTATTTTTGATTTTGTTACTAGTAACTTCCAAGGCCTTTTTAGCTTCTTCTGACAGGATTCTCGGTGCTCCTGCACCACCTGCAATGCCACTAAAAGTTCCAGTTCCCTATTCGCAATGCCACACAATGGTCTGACCCAGTTAATATCTCCGAGCAGCTTGTGAACATCATTTAACGTGCTGACCTCGGCTTGGATCTCAAGCTTTTGAGGAGTTATGGTACTTTCATCAATCTGCCACCCCAGATATTTCTACGTTGGCTTCTTTTGACTTTTCTCTGGAGCAGTCTGTAACCCCTTGCTTTTCAAATGCACTGTTGACTCAGGAATCAAACTTTCAACGTCCAAGTTTTTTCCCGCAATCAGTATATCATCCATGTAATGATAAAAGATTAGACCAGGATGTGCTTTTCATACTGGAGCAAGTGCCCAGGCTACATAAGCCTGGCACATAGTTGGTAAATTTTTCATGCCTTGTGGAAGCACTACCCAATGATACCTTCTCAAGGGTTCATTTTTGTTTATAGTAGGGACAGAAAAAGCAAATTTTTCATCATCATCAGGGTGTAAAGGGATAGTGAAAAAACAATCTTTTAAATCAATTATTAAAATGTCCCAATTTTAAGGTATCATGTTCGGAGCTGGCAGACCGGGCTGCAGAGCTCCCCTACCTTCCATTGCTTCACTGACTTTTCTTAAGTCGTGCAGCAAGTGCCGTCTACCGTCCTTGTTAGGAATGGTGAAAATAAGCGTGTTCCACGGACTCGTGGAGTGTTACCGGGTCTGCATTTGCCTCGGGGAGAAGTTCCCCTTCAGACAGCGAATTTTGAGTAACACCCTTCCAACGACCTGCGAATTCTGAGTGTGGTACCAGCCCTCCATCTCCCCCCGCTCCCCGCCCGTCCCCAGGGTCCCCTTCAGTTTGAAGCATTTTTCGCGTTCGGACGCCACCTTACCTTCCCAGGCTTCGTCGACCAGTCTCTCCAGAATCTCTGGGCCGCCCGAGGGCAGAGGTTCACCAGGCGGCATGGGCGGGAGCGGTGGCTATTGAGACGGAGCGGGTCCCTGAGGCGACGGTAGGCGAGGCGGATTCTGGACCGCCCCTGGAGGGCTTTTGTCCGCGTCCATAGGTTCTGGAGGTGCCGCGGGGACAGCACTCACCGCTGCATTAGTCGGTGTCTCTTCGTATTCGTAGTCTTGGGGACGGGGGGCGGGCGGTCCCGGGACTAAGGGCTCAAACACTTGAACAGCAGGGCGTGCCGTTGCCGCGGGAGCTTTAGCGGCCCCGTGGCGGCTGTCTCCCCTGCAGACCGCATCCCATAATTTATCCCCCATCCCTCGCGAGGCGTTTATGTTAAGCACTAAGTGCGGTTCGACTAGAACTCCATGATCACGACACCACCGCAGCAGACGCTTCAGCATCGGCTCATCGTATGTTATGCCTCTCTTTGAAAGGATTTTTGCTAGAATCCTGACTGGCCCTTTCCTGGCTAGATAACTTATTCCCCATAGCTGTAACAGCTGCTCACCTTCTCAGCCGTACTGCTGCAAAGGGCTGTTTTCTCTTTGTTTTCCCCTGTCCTTGATGCGCTGTCTGGCTGCTGAAGTGACAGTTTCCAGCTGCTTTTTCTCCGGAGCTTCGCTGACTCCCTCGGTCGCGGTTTCAGGAGATCGTCAGTCGTCGGTTCAGGTGTCTGCGGTGCGAGGAGAACGCTTGGACGTTGGGATCTGCTCATCCTCAGTGCCGGGTGAGGTGCGGATCTGTCTGGTGGGCCAGCAGCCCTGGGGTAAAGCTCAAGTTTTGGGTGGCCATGGTATGGTGCGGCCAAAACAAGACAAAAAGAAGGTCCCCCTTGCTGCCCCCCGAGTGCTGGAATGATTTCCTTCCAGGTATACCCCAAGTGAGTAATATTTCTAGCCGAAATGAGGAGGTATTCCTGTTCAGAGCCAGCTGAGATTGCCTCTGAAACCTCCTGGACGCTTCGAAGAAGCGCTGTAGCAAAAGGGTGAGCTGGGCCTGGAACAGCTGCTGGAAAGAGCAGCTTCCTTGTCCTTGAGCAGGGAGAGCAGTCTTGGGAGATGGAAGGAGCAGAGGAGGGCTCCTTCAGCCTACCTCAGCAAAGATACTCCTCTGATAGGAATTCAGCAGAATGCAGGCCATTGAAATGGAAAAGTTAATTGGAAATGGTGAAGGACTGCAGCCATGGGGGTGCCAGAAAACCTGCCATCAAATTGCTTTAGGTGAGTCGACCCTGGCCATGCGGTCTCCAGCAGAGCCAGCACCTGACAGCAGTCCAGAGGACCGCATTAGGCTGCGTGCCACCACTCCCACTCACTGAAACTTCAAAGCAATATTTAAGGGCAACTTTCCCTCCATGGAGATTCCTGGCTCCGTGTTACGCTGCAGCCAGTGACATCTATCTGCAACTTCAAAGCTCTGTTGCATTTAACAGCCTTGAGGTGAACTTCTGCTCTTTGACTACAGCATGTTTAGATGCTCCAACTTTTAAAATTGTTTCCCTAGGAGCCTATAATGATGAATCTACCTGGACCACCAAAGTGTGCAAGTAACTTGCAGAATCTCATTTCCATCTTAGGTGGAAAATGAAGAGTTAGACATCTCATGTGGTCCTAAGTTCTGTTTTACAAGACTCCCAGTATGGAAGTGATGGCTTGTGTGCTTCTCTCAACAAAAGCTATTTACTTTCTGTTGGATTGACTCTTTTGTTCCTGTTGATGAGCATCAGTCAGGTAAGAGAGATAGTTTGCTCCTTGAATAAGGTTAGCAACTTGATCCCTGCCTGTGGGTTTGTCTTCAGTTTAACAACTGATTTTGATCGATACTCTTACTTGGGACGTCCCAGTGAAGCAGGAGTGGGACAGTTTGACATATGCAAAGTGCTCGCATGAGTCTTAGGTGCAAGAGAAGTGTCTTGAGTCATGGCTCCTTCTCAAACGCTGATCGGTGTTCTGTTGCATCCCTGCTGTTCTCAGGTGTTGTTTCATAGCCCCTAGCATCACCTGGACAGCTAAAGGCCCTTTCATAACCAACATGGTGAGAGAAGGGGAATGAAACTCCTGGTGTGCGTTCAGTTCCTGGGAGTGGCTGGTTTAATGCATCTGCTGATGGCATCTCTGGTGTGACAGCTGCTTCAAGACATGCTGCTAACAAGGAGATTTGGGTGTATTTGTTGCTCAAGGAATTCTTAGCCACTATTCCTCCCTCCTTTCTGGTTTCTTCTATCGTGTGATGGAAGTGTCAGATCTTAATAGGAAAATTACGCGTATGGAAAGAATACTTCTGTTCTTCTGACTTTTTATCATACAACCTTTCTCAACAGAAATTTTTTGGGGAAAAAAAACCCTCAGACTGGGAAAGTAGCTCTTTCCACCTCTCTGCTGCTTTGTACTAAAACTCAATGACCTGCAGTCAGTAAATGTTGTCCTGTTTGACCAATACTTACGAATTACTGGTGAGCACATCTTGTGCTTTAAGTTTTTCCAGTTCTATTTTGCCTGTTTAGTCTGGTCTTCGATGGATCCCTGTCTCTATTTTGTTAGGGAGATGGAAGAGTTTATTTTGTTACTTTCTCTTAGAAAATTAGATTTATGCCATTATCAGTAGTCTGATAATGTTTTCTCGCAACACCTTGTAAATCGAGGTCAACATGGGCATGGGAGCATTTTGTCAGCAAATAATGAATTTGTATCTCTGAACACAAGACTTTCTTTTGCCTAACTTGTCAATACAAATCAAGTGTAACTTGAGAGTTTTCTTTTAGCCTGGTCTTTATTCCAGCTGATCTTGTGTTCGCAGGATACTGTATGGCAGTTCAGCTGCACATCCCATGTTCTTAGTGCACTGCAAAGTATGAAATACGCAGTGACATGAAAGGAGAGAATAACTTGTTCTGCTCTAGCAAGTTTGTACTGGTCCAGAAAGAGAGGACTCATGGAAACCAAGGATCTGCAGCTTCTAAGCACAATTCAAGGAGGATTTAAGTGAAGTGCTTCTCCATCAGATGTTAGGGATTTCCTTTTCAAGCTGTTCTCTTCAACTTGACTATTAGCATGACCAACAAGTTCTAGCCTCCCCCCTGACAGCCTAATCCGTACTCATTCTTCTGAGATGTGGAAAAATACCCTTGTATGTCCACTGGGATTGAGGGATAGTTCTTACACGCACACACCAGCTGATGGCGCTGAAAAAGTATGCTTCCTGAACAGAAAAAATTGCAATTGGAGGAAACTGCTGGAGGTCTAATAGTCAGGCTCAAAAGAGGGCAAACTTCAAACAATGGCACTGGCCATCTGGTATTTTTCCATGCTGATGGCTGTACCCCTCAGCTCCAGAGTCCAGGAATGTTGCGGTCAGTGCAAGGATGGCAGATGCAGGCAGCCAAAGTCAAATGCACTGGAGTTCCCTAATCCACCAGAGGTGAGGGGCATTACTTGAGTGCTGCACTGTTTACAGTTCAACAGAGGAAACCTAGCTCCTCTCGAGCTTAGACTGAGCTGAGCAATTCAGGTAGATCCTGTACTTTAGAAATAATCTGTTACCTGGAATCTCATGGATCATAGAAGCACAGAGTGCTTAACATCCGTTGGAAGGTAACAGCTTCCAACCCATGTTCAACTTTTAAACAGTATCTGAATAGCTAAGGTTATGACCAGCTACATGTGTAGGAAGGCTGGGAGACCCTTTTCAGGAAAGTATCTCCTAAACCATCTTAGGCTTCCCCAGGACAGCTTTGCAGCGGTTGCAGATGTGTACCACCCTAGGAAGACCCATGTAATCGTATTCAGTGTCATCTGCTAAGGGCCTGGCCAAAGTTTCTAAAGCTTCTCTTGTAAGACAACTGAAAAATTGCAAATTATTCTCATTAGGAAGGAAAAATGAGATGCTGACCTGAGCTAAACTGTGTTTTCTTTGCAAGACGAAATGACAGCTCAACCTGCATCCTGTCTGTCCCGTGTCCCTTCCTATGCTGCTCTGACAGCACCCTGTGATCTGCCTGCCTCTCCATGTACTGGAGAGTGATGGATTGACCGACCACTGGGCTGTTTTACTGGCACAGGAGGACGTGGGATTAAAAACCACAAGAGTAAATCCGACAAGAGTCATAAAATTTTGATTTCTTATTCAATTTTCTTCATTATAATATAAATATTATCATTAATAAAATACAACAACAACAATAATAATATCCAGAATACTGTTTTATTCTAGAACCACAATAGTATATGACAACAATAGTAAATCCAACGAGGGTTGGGTTTACCATTTATTTACCGCCTCCCTTCCCCGCCCGCAGCATCTTCGCCCGGCAGCCCGGTGGGGGCTTTCCCCGCCCGGGCTCTGCGGGGCGGGGGCGGCAAAATAGGGGGGGTCCCGCCGGGGTGTGCGGGCACGCGGTAGGCATGGGGGTGGGGGTGTGCCCTCGGGGCTGGCAAACGAGGACGGAGTGCGGGAAGGGTTCGGCGATCGGGCCGGATCCATCGGGTGCTGCCCGGCCGCGGAGCCGCAGCTCCCAGCACCGCCGCCGGGATGCTCGGGGCTGGGGAGGGGGGATGGAGTGGGTACCGGGGAGGTAAATACGCTAAAATCCCCTAAATCGGGCACATCAGAGCTCAGGCGGCAGGGGAACAGACCCAGCGGGTCCTTCCCATGACATTAGTTTGAAATAACTGTCTGAACCGGCGAGACCAAATGAAAAACAAATAAATGCGAGGCTCCGCACCGGCCCCGGGGACCGTCAGGGCGAGAAGGGCCCGGGCAGCGGGGCCTCCGCTCGGCGTTGCCCTGCATGAAGCGCCGGGCGGGCTGCGGGACACGGACGGGTCCTGCCCGGCTCCCCGCCCGCATCGCTCGGGCCGGGCCCGGGCTGGTGGCTGTGGCAGCGAAGGGCCAGGCCCGGGGAACCGGGCCGGGACAGAAACGCGCCTGGGAACCGGCTACAGGGGAGATGGAGCGACAGGGAGATGGGGCTGCGGCGCTGCGACCCGGGGGGTATTTTCCCCCTTCTCCCCTTAAAAAAAACCCAACCAAAAGCGTACAAAGCAACCCCAGAAAACACCAAACAGAACCCCCACCCCCCCGGGGTCAATCTTTGCGCTCACTGGTGCGCTTCGGGCCGGGGAGGCACGGCGCAGCCCGTCAACAGGCGCTTGCTGCGGACCTGGAGGCGCAGCGGCCGGGACGCGGGTCGGGCTCTGCCACCGCCGAGGGCGCGGATACACCCGTCCGCTTTTGGGGCGGAGAATAACAGTCATCATAATGGGAAAGTCACATCCCAACCAGCCACCTCAGAGCGCGGCCGGGCGCTGCTGCAGGTCCCGGTTCCCAGGCGCTCCCCTCCCATGCTTCAGCCGCTGCTTTCGGGGGAAGATGGGAACTGCTCGGTCGCAATCCCTAAAACGCAGGGCGAGGAACCGCGCTCGACCCGGTTCGAGCAGGGCACGGCGTGGCTGGGAGCGGCCCCTCCGCCCGCCGGGCAGCGGCTCCAACCCGACGGAGCTCACCGGGGGGATGCCGGCGGGAGAAGCAGAGCAGCCCGAAGGATGCTGCTGCTGCTGCTGCTGCTGCTGCAGCCCCTACCCCGAGGGCCGCCCCCCCACGCCCCCGGCGGGCAGCGCGGGGGACTGGGAGCCGGAGCCGACCTCCCCCGGCCCGGCCGACCCAGTCACTACGCCGCCGGGGCTCTGGCGTCACCCGCCGCTGCCAAATTCGCCAAAAATAATAACAATAATAATAATGATGACGGTAATAATAATAAAACTCCCTTTCCTCGCTGCGGAGCCGGTCTGGCCGGGAGCGACACAGGGTTCCTTCCCTGTTACTGTTCCCTCACCGCTGGCCGTTGTCCCCCCCAAACCTCCCCCCCAGGGACCTCCAGCGCAGCCCCCCGGGAGGACCCACAGTGCAGCCCGGCAGGGCGGGGAAGCGGGGGCCGAGCCGGGGACGACAGAGGCTGGGGCAGGGGCAGCCGGCATTGCTCCCCCCACCCCGCCCGCATCCTCTCCTCTGCCGACCTCCTGCACCCACAGCCCGGGTTTCCCCGCTCCCCCTTCCCCCCCGCCCCCCGGCCCCCTGCCCTTGGGGCTGCGCGGCGGCGCAGGGACCGCGGCGCCCCTCGCCTCTTTCTGCCGCCGGTGGGGGGTGGTCGCAAGCGGCGGGCCGGGCGGCGTCTCCTCCGTCGGCTGCCGGGCGCGGAAGGGGCGGTGGAGCGGGCCTCTCCCGGGATGGGCTGGTTGGCCCGGGCAGGCCGGGGACTGGCGCTGGGCCGGGCTTGGTGGGAGCGGGCTGGGGCTCGGAGGGCAAGTGCCCCCCGCGCTGCGGAGCTGCCCGCCCGCGGCGGAGCGTGCCCGAGCGCCTTGGGCCGGAGGTGCCGGGGTGGAAAGGGGAACAAGAAGAACAAAAAACCAAGTTAAAAAGCACGGAGAACCAAGCGGGCTTTCTGAAAGACCCGCCTTCTCCCTCCGCGGCCGAAGCGGTTTCCTTTCTCCACGCACCAAAAGCTCCGCCGCAGCCCCCCAAATATCCCCCAAGCGGATGTTTGATTCTCTGTTTTTCTTTCTTTTTGTAGAGGGGTGAGTACAGAATGAATGCGGGCGCTTGCAGGTAAGTCCCCCCACGCCTCGCTCTACCCACAGCCCGGAGGCTGCCGGAGCCCGAGGGCCCGTCCCGCTGCAGCAGGGCGGCGGCCAGCCAGCATCACCCGGGCCCCGCCGGCTCCGGCTCCCCCCCTGCCGGGCCGGGGGTCCGGCTGTCCTCTCCCCGCCGCCGGCGGGGTGCTGGCACTGCGGCCGGCGCCCCTCCTGGCACCCAAATCTCGCGTTTTGCACCCTCACTTCAAACCCTTTGCGAAAACAAATGACCCCTCCCGCCGGGACGGACGATTTAAGCCGAGGGAGCGATTTAATTCCCGCGGCTCAAGTGGGAGATTTCCAGCCGGCCGGCTCGTAGGATTTTACTTGATGTTTTTATTCCCTCCCGTTGCTTCCCGTCCCCGCTGCCCGCGTTTAGCGAGCCGGCTGCCGGCTCCGGTCTCGGCCGCTAAATGCCCCGGCGGCACGGCTGGGGTTGTTGATGGAATTCATTCACCCCTCGGGAACATCAGCAAGCCACGCTGGCTGCTGGAGGCGAGCAGCTTAGCTCCGCTCCGCAGCCGCTTCACACGGTTGGTTAAGCAGCTCTGCCCTCAGTTCTCTGCCAAGCCTCCGGGGAAGGGGGCTGCGGGCCGGGCCGGGGATGCGCCCTGCTCCCCGCGCACACACACACACACCATTTCCCTTCTTTTCTCCATTTTTTCTCCCTTTTTTTTCCTCTCGACAAAACGGGCTCCGACACATTAACTTTTAGGGTTTTTTGGGGTTTTTTTGTTACTACCGTTGCAAATTATTTCCTCCCCCCTTCTTGCTTAATAAGGGAGCTTCCCCAGGTCTGGAAACACAGCTGGTTATTTTGACTTGACTGGCAAGTGATGTCATATTGTTAAGGGAGGGGGGAGACAACATGTTTTAGCAACAGTTAGTAGCGCCATGTGATGGAGGTGACGCCTCTGCCGGTGCGGAGGCGAAGGCAGAAAACAAATACTGCCGGCCGTGCACGCAGACTATTATTTACACGCCAGCAGTGGGGATTCTTTTATTCTTCCTCTTTTATATTTTTTTTTCTGCTCCTGGGTGTTTGAATCAAGGAATAAACTGGACCCGAGCAAACGGGACGGAGCTGGGTGGGACCCGTAGCCCCCGGACACTCTCCTCCAGCGAACTCCCCTTCCCGGGGAACCCCGGCAGCTCCCCCAAGGGGCCACGCTCCCTCCCGCCGCCCGGGGAACCGAGACCCGGGGGTCGAGATCTCCCGGGGCGGCCGTTCAGCATCACCCCCCTGCCCCCATCGCCGTTCCCCCGAAGTGGGACCCGCGGCGGCTGCGAGCAGGGAGGGCAGGACAAACTCCGTGAAAAGAAAGAACAAGAGGGCGAGCAGCGCTCAGCCCCGCCGGGCCGCCCTACGCGCCGCCGCCGGTGCCAGCGGGCGGTTTACGGGCCCCGGGGCGGGCCGGGGAAGGTGACAGCCCGCCGCCGGGGAGGGGGCTGGGAGGGCCGGCGGCGGGCTGTGGGCGTACCGCCCCGACACCCCCCTCCCCCGGGGGCCGCGGCAGGTAGAGGACCGCCAGCCGGTGCGAGCGGCTCCCGCCCGCCCGCCGCCCGCAGGTAGGAGCCCCCGCACCCCCCGGGGCGGCCGGCACCGGCTGCAGCGGGCAGCACCGCCCCTTGGGTTTATTTCCCTGGGTGTGATTTCTCGGGGGAGGGGAAGTTCTCGCTTTCTGCCTTTTTTTCGGTGTTTTCCTCCCTACGGTCTGGGCTCCGCTTTGCTTTTCTTACCCCTCCTCCCGCCCCGGTCTTGCGTTGCTGGCACGTATTAACGGCTGCGAATAGGGTTATCAAGTTACACAGTTGCCTCTTCACCACAGGACCCTATTGAAGCTCAGAAAAAAACACCCCAAGAAACCCTCGAGGAACAAATCACGGAATACTCAATTGTTCCTTATTTTCTTGGTAAATACCGTAGGCGTCTTCTCGCTCGGCCCCCATCCCGCAGACAGTTTCTGCGGGGCACGTCCCCGGCCGTGGGAACCCGCAACCAAAACCTCCCTGCCCGCTCCCACGTTCCCTGCGGTCTGCCCGCAGTCTGCCCGCAGCCCCCCGGCTCGGCTCGCTCGGCTGCAAAGAAAAGGGAGGAGAAAGCTCCGAGCCGACCCCAGCCTGGCCACAGAACACAAAAAAAAGCCTTTTGTGCAAGTTCCCAAAGAAAAAGCGTGCGGGAGGCAGATAGCGCCTTCCCCGTTTCTCTCTCGGCAGCCGTGATTGCAGCCGATACCGGCCGCCTAATTGGGCTCGGAGCAACGTGCAGGCGGACGGCGTCACCCTCTGGCTGAGGCGGGTGAGACAGCGGCGGCGCAGGGTCAGGCCCGGGGGCTGGGGGTGGCTTTAGCATCCCCCCAGCCCGGCACCGCCGGGGACGGAGGCGGGAGCAGGGCGGGGAGCGGGTGATGCGCGGGTGCGGTACCCCGGGGGTGCGCAGGACGGGACCGCTCACCTCTGCGCTGTAGGAGGCAACGTCACCTCGCTATACAGGCCCGCAGACACGCCGGGAGTTCGTGTCTGCTTGTTCCGGCCGTGCTTAAACGGGTTTATTTGTTAGCGAGTCCCGTCAGCGGCACGGCTCAGGCCGAATTCGAGACCGGGCCTATCAGAGCTGGTCACAGCGCCTCTGGGGATCACATACAGGAGACAAAAACTGCTGGCAGGGGCACTTTGCCACTGGAGCTGAGGGAGAAGATGTAACAAGCTGCAGACACCAAGGCCAGGCCGGCAGGAGGGTGTGTGTGTGTGAAGAATGTGAAAAGAGTCTACCCTGCAGCTCGTGGTGCAGACCATGGTGAAATGGGTGTCCCCCCAACGCCCATGGATGGGGATGGGGAGCAGAGACACCTATACCCTGTGAAGATTGCTCCATGCCTCATCAGGTTTGCTGGGGGACTTGTGACTTTGCGGGGGACCAGGCTGGGGGGTCTGGACCCAAATGTCAGCACCCTATGGCGGGGAGTCCTGCTGAGAGGCCTGTGGTGAGGAGATGGCTCCCCAATAGAGAGGACTCACGCTGCAGATGTTCGTGGATACGACTCTTGCGTGGGTGGGACCCCACAGTGCAGCCAGGGCAGTAGGTGTGTGTGTGGAATGCTCCCCCCCAGCTGAGATGGAAGCCAACTCGGGAAGAATGGACTGAAACCCCCACTGCCCCACATTCCCTGCCCCTCCCTGTGATGCCAGGGGAGGGATGAAGGGAGCAAATCTATGGTTAAAGTCAAGAGTGTGAAGAGGTGGGGGGAAGGAGAAGTGTTGAGATCTGGGGAAGAGAAGCAGCTTGTGAGGAATTGCTGGAACCCCACTGCCCATTCCCTGCCCCTCCCTGCACCACGGGGTGGGGGGGGGAAGAAGGGAGTAATATCATCATGAGTTTTAAGTGTGCTGAGAAGGGTGGGTGGGGGGAAGGTGCTTTAAGACCTGGCAGCTCCTTATCTCATTCCGGTTCACCAGGTGTATTAGTTGCAGTAGTAATAAATCACTTTATTCTGTGCTGAGTCTGTTTTGCCCATTGCACTAACTGGAGAGCGATCCCTCTGTCCTTTAGCTCAAGTCCTAGGCCTCCTAATATCTATTTTCTCCCCTCTTCGGCTGAAGGGGGGAGTGAGCGAGTGGCCCGGTGGGTATTTGGCCTCTGGCAAGGGCCAAACCACCACAGGTGGCCAGAGCCATGCTCACCTCCCCAAACCAGGCAGAAGCCCCTACTCTGGGCAGCACACCTGAAAGGGGGATGCCAGAGCAGCTCCCCCACGTGGAAACTGCTTCACCTGGGGCACCTGTGCACCTATAAAAGCCCACCCCTGCCCCCTTCCTCCCCTTTGGGCTTTGCTTCCTTCTGCTCCTTTTGGCAGAGGGCAGATTGTTCCATTTTTATGGCCAAGGTGGCTTTATTTATAGTCTCATGGTTCATAATAAGGAGAAGCCTGGAATTTTGAAGGAGGAGTTCAGAGCATCACCAAACATAGGTGGGTTTCTTTTTTAACTCCTGTGTTTCCTTTTCTTCCCTACCTCACCCTTGCCATCCTGGGCAGCAGCAGCTGATGTGGTGTTTGCGTGTCTGGCCTTGAGAAAGCCTGTGGAAATGTGGGAGGAGGTGTGTCTTTCAGCTACAAAGGGGTGTTCTCCTGCCTACAGCTCTTGAGGAGGTGGTGATGGTGGTGTTCTCTCATAGCTCTGGCTCCTGGGGTTAGGTGGAGGCTGAGCTGCCCCAGTGCTGGGAATAGGGGTGCTATGGGTGACAGAGCTCTCTGTGAGGATCCTTGTCCTCTGGCAAGAGGGATGTCTGTGTGCTTGGGAGGCTGCTGGGGACACTGTGGAGCCACGCTGGGTGCTGTTGGAACCCAGCATGGAGAGAAAATTGGATAGAAAACGACCCCAAGTCCCCTTGGGCTGCAAATATTTAGATTATTTCCAGTGGCCAGTCACTGGTGGGGAAGCCTGGGGGCATGTGGGACTGCTGACATGTGGTGGCTTTTTGCAGGAGCTGGGTGGCTGCTCGTGCCTGGGAGGAAAGGGCTCCTTCCCACCCTGGGAGCTCGGGTGGCACGGAGGAGATGCTCCCTGCTCCCCCTCCCTGCCAAGCCTGGCACCGGGTGGTTTGGGATCCAGGGCAGTAGTGAAATGCCCCGGTTTGGCTCCTGGTTGTTTTTCTGTCTCTGGGTGACATCTAGTGTGTTGCTGCGAGTTCCCAGACAGAGGCCCTGATGGAGGATGTCAGGGTAGGGAGAAAGGAGCTGACCTTGCTATTAAGAGGCAACAGCAATGGAAACGTTTCAGCCTGTTTCCAGCAGTCGTCTCTGGGGAGAAAAAGCTTGCTCTGCTCCATCAGGCCCCCGTGGGCAGCTTCTCCTTGCTAATTATCCACTTAATGCCACACTGAAGTTGTTTAATTTATCCTGCCCCGACTGCTGCACCTGGAAAGGTCTCGTGAAGGTTGAGAAGGGGTTAAGCCCTATTGATCCTGTATGACTTTGTATGTTCCTGGTCTTACAGTGACACCAACAGTTCTGGTGATCTTGGATCAAAAACTATCATCTTGAGTGGGAAGACTTTGGGGCCAGATCATGCTCTGAGTCCCGAGGAGTCACACTGAGTCCAGCCCTGTGTTCCCAGCAGCACCTCTTTTGAAAGGGAACTTCTTTCAAATCTGCTCCATGCTCTGAGCGGGGTCCTGTGGAGGAAGGAAGCCCCACCATTGCATGGCTGCCCCTCGTGATGGGGGAGAAGCAGAGTAATTCTCGAGATTAGTGAGCTTTGCTTACAGCTGGAGAGGAATGAATGTTTTAAACCCTCTTGGCTTTTTGGCTGAGATCAAACGTGGCATCGGTATCACATCTGAGGAGTGGGGAGACTAACCTTTCCTGACGCAGGGCATGAACTTGATCTCAAAGGACTCTCCTTCAATGTTTTTCCCCCTGTGCCGCGCGATCCTGCTCGGTGATCCCACTGCTTTGCCTGCACGGGAGGAGGATGAGAACAGCCTGGGAGGCTGAGCTGGATATTTGCAGAATGAGGAGAAGAGCACATGTGAAACGTGGCTGGGGGTGGATCCGTGTGCTGGAGGGCAGCACGGTGACAGCAGGCAGCCATCGGGATTGGGATGTATGGATAGTCCTGGCTGGCCACAGAGCGATGGGCTCCACCAGTTCAGTCTCCTCCGAGCTGTTGTGAGCTGCAACTGACAGTGTATCTTGGAAAACCCAAACAATGCATCTGCTGCAAAGGCATAAATCATCCCAGGTGCCACCTACCTGTGCCCCAGCGCTCCCCTGTGCCACACACCGTGGCTCTCGCTTTGTCCTGGAAGCGCAGGGCCAGGAGGGAGCTGACAGCCGGCATGTGCTCAGTGTGGGTGGTGGAAGGGGCTTGATAGCAGGCACTGGAGCTAATGATTTAAATCATTAGCACAGGGCAGCTGCTATCGACTTCAGCCAAGGTGCTCCCATTGTTCAGGCCAGTGTTTTCCAGGCTCTGCCTATGGAGATGCCACTGGGTGCTGCCTTGCCAGGGCTGCAGTGGTGGGATGCATCAACGAGGCACGTCCCAGAAGCTCTGGGAGCAGAGCAGAGACAGCTGAAGGCTTTTGGAGCTCCTCCTTCAAGTGCTTTTTGGTGATGAAAGTGGCTGTTTCCTTGGGATGGGAGCACCTGGATTGGATTGCACATCATCCCCTCTCACCCGTTCCAGCTTTGGGGTGCTGAGCATGGGTGAGCTGTGCCTGGGCTAGTGTACCACACGTTGCAGCAGTGGTTAAAGCTGGGGAGCGAGGCTGGTGTGCCCAAACAGGGAAGATTGGCATGGCTGAGACCAGGGCCAGGCTTTCTCTCAGGGTTTCTGCACCCTCCATCTATTCGGTCTGTATTGGGCTGAAGGTGCTGCTTTCACCTTCCCCATTGATTTTCCTCTGCATGCTGCTCTTGGTATGTGCTAAGGAATAGTCCTTAACGGTGACAAGCTGCTGAGCAAAAAAGCACCAAGTAATTCTGTCTTGCACCCAATAGAGGGAGATGGTGCCTAGTACAGCCTCTTACCCTCTTGGGGCCAGGCCTGGCACTTGTTTGAACAAAATCAGCCTGGGCTGGCTCTGCCCATCCTTGCAAAGTGGAACCCCTGTGTGTTGGGAGGAGGTTTTGTTTGCTGGGCCAGAGAGAGTGAAATGCAACCTGGGAGCAGGGCTGGAGCCCAGCTCACCCCCCATGCTCCAGCAAGTAGCGTGCAAAGCAGCAGAGCTGCAGCCAGCACGTCTGCTCCTCAGATCTGCTGCACATCCGAGCAGCCCCTTGAGCCGTGTTGTTCCAGCACAGGCAGCTGCCAGGTCAGTGGGTGGCCGTGATGACCATACCCACAGGGTCTCCAGGAAGGTCCTGTCCCCTTTGGATGCTGGAATGGACGGTGCTGGGAGGCAGAGAGGGTTGTGCTTGACTGCTGTGGGCTCCCAAGGCCTGCTGGAACCTCTGGCTGAGCCACTGCTGGGGACAGGATGCTGCAGTGGGGAAAATTGGAGCTGGTCCACCAGCCAGTTCTTGTGCTGTGGGGTATGTGCATGGTGTATACTGTGTGGAGTGTGTCTGTGGATACAGTCTTTTTTTAGGTGAAATGAATCACTACCACTTCCCTCTGGGCTGAACCTTTACCTGCTCCCCCAGCTCAAGGCAAATGCTGCTGCTCCAGAGCACAGGAACCTCTTCCCAGCGTGGTGAGTGGACATTGCCCAGACCTCAAGAGAAAAGCCTTTCCCCTCACTCTCTAATGAAATTGCTCCCTCCCCCTTACCCATCTTCCCACTCACTTTTTGCCTGCAGTTCCAAAGGCTAGTTGGGCTGCTGCTCTGCCCCTTTCCCCTGTTTTTACCAGCTGTTTTGGAACCCAGTGGGTGGCTTGGGATAGAAACCTGTCCAGCCCGCAGAAGCCATAGAAACACTTCCTATGGGACTCATAAAAGCAGGAGGGGTTTTTTGTTTGGTTGGTTGATATTTCTTTTGCCAGACCCCAAAACAGTCATTTCCAGCACAACAGGTGTGTCACCACCAAGCCAGCTCAGGTCCTGCAGGATGCTGATGCTTTGGAGGCAGCTGGGCTGCTGCTCTTCTCAGCATGCACCGGGGAACTGGGATCAGCGTGGCCACTGCAGGCATCCCTCAAGGCTGTGCTTTCCTTAACTGGTTGGTCTCCACCCTTGCCTGCTGGCCTGTTCTCAAGGCTCCTAAACAAAGCCCATCCTTCATTTGGTGAGGTGGCTGCATTTTCACTTTTTTGTAATGAATGGATGTATTTCTTCATAGATCACTTGATGTTTCCACCAAATTAAGAGGGAAGAGATGGGAGGAAGGGAAACGCCCCAGTCCTTGTCTTGGTGACTTGTCGTGCCTGCTTTTCATTGACAGACCTTGTTATCAATGTTTTCCAGCCGCCCCTCATCCAGGGCTCAAACCTCTCTTTTAAAGCCCTTTACAAATTGACATGTGTTGACTTTGGCCTGGGAGAAGCTGGGCCCTGGCTGTAGGTAGGAACTGCACGTCCTTAGTCTGGCTTACATTTTATTTTCCCCTTTCATCAAATTAGTTCAGCTGTATTTTTTTTCTGAATGAAAGAATAGGGAAACTGTTTGACAGTCTGAGGCTCTGGGTTAGAATTGCAGCATTGCATTAAAACAACAAAAAATAGCTTACAAATGGGGGCTGTGGCAGGCTGGGTGGGGATGGGGCCACTGGAGCTGGGATGGGAAAAGCCATTGCTAGTAAACACCATCTCCAAGGAGGCACAGAGGTTCCTCCTGCAACCCCACAGCCTTGGAGGTTTACTTCATTTGTACTAATTGAGGGTAGTTACATTTAGACTCGATGAAATTAGTGCTGTCCTGACTGTGACCGGGGTTTTTTTTCCACCCTCCTCCTGGTTCAGTCCATGCAGGAGCCTTGCAGCAGGTACCCGAGTGTTTCACTCCAAATCTCAGTCGGGGATATGCTGCAAGCCCAGTAAGGTGATGGCCTGACTGTACTGGGAGTGTAAAGCCAAGGAAATTCTGCTTCTCCCTTCCTAGGTGCCTGGGATTAGGAGCCATCTGGTGCCTTCCATTTGGGTTGCAGCTAGGATCCCCCCAGCATCCCTCAGGGATGAACTCCATCCATTCATGAACTTAGTGAGGAGGAGCTCCCGTGTGCTGGGAGGAGCATCTCCTGCTCTCCCAGGGTTTTACTGACCCCTTTGTGCCTTGCAGTGGGTGGCATCTGCTCATCCCCCTCCCAGTCTGTTTCCCCAGATGGTCTGGGGTTAAATGCACCTGAAATGTCAGTGGGGTTCCTTTCACAACTGGGAGGTCTCCCCAGCCTGAAGTCACTAAGGGCCAGGGAAACATCAGCTGCTGCTTTGGTGCCAAATAGCTGAAACTTTACGAAGTTACTGTGTGCTGTCACCATCCTGCCTGCACCAAATCCAGCCCCACTCTGCACAGATCTGGAAACTGTGGTTAGGAGAAACCCCAGGTGGGACTGCCAGGAGGCTCCATGAGGGTAAAGGAGCACTCTGCTCCCACCCCCTCAAAAGCATGGCAAGGCATGTCCTCCTCCTCTCACTGGGGTTTCTCCTGTAGCACATGAGAGCGATGGGGTTCGATGCCGGTGCCATGTCTTTGAGGTGCTGATATCAGTCCTGCTGGGTGTGACTGCCCCACTGCGCCCAAACAGTGCAAGTGAAGTGGGCACTGGCAGAGAAGGATCCTCATTTGCCCTGGGGCATGTTGAGGACAACCCACCCATCTCTGCCTCCTGTAAGGTCTCACAGGTAGGTACTGGATTATCATCCCCCTCCTCACCAACTCCTATGCATCCTTTTTCTTTTCCTCTTTCTGCATCTCATGTTGGTGCTTCTGTGGCACCATGGGATGCCCAAAACACAGCCTGGTACCCTCAGTGCCCACAGAGTGCAGTGCCAGACCCCACCACCCTGGCAGTCCTGGGACCCTCAATGTAGATTAGCCAGCTGTATTTTGGCAGCCCTCACAGGTGTCACTGCAAAATGGGGAACCCGGAGGGCTCCTGGCTCCCCGATGGACCTGTGATGCAACAGCTGCACCCAAGAAAGCGTGGGGAGACTTGGCACCACAACTTCTTCTCCCTCCAGCCAGGATTCCTTACCAAAAAGGGCTGGGCAGTGTGCCCATACACACGAGGACCTGGCCCCTCGCAGGGAGGGGACTGAAATATTTTCTAACAGCTACTTTTGTAACATTAGCAAAATCAAAGCAAAACGTGTCACAATTCCCATTAAGGCACATTGAACTTCCCTTATCTCCAGACAAAGTGCCTTTGCCTGGAGGCAGGTTTCGGGTTTGCTGTGCTGCCCTGGGAGACTGTTGGATTACCAGCAGCATGGAGCCAGGTTTGGCTCTCTTCAGGGTAAAGGCTTTTTCTAATCAGGATCAGTTTAATTCTTTCATCTGAACTATTAGCATGGCTCCGTTTCTGGCCTGTGCAGGAAGGAGATGAGGGAAAGGAGCCTGTTGCTGGAGGAGGGGGAGGTGAGCAGGGAGAGGGTCTGAGCCCTGAAGGGCAGAGCTTCTCCCTGCCTGGGACCTGCTCTTTGCACTGGAAAAACCCCTCCGTGCTCGTGTTCGGGATGGTGGGAGGTGTGAAGGCCTCTGAGGGCTTTGTGGGTGTGGATTGAGCCTCACTGCATGGTTCTGCTGTAGATGAGCATCGACCTGATTCATCTGTGGGGAAACTGAGGCACGAGGCAGAGACCAGGGGTGTGGAGCTGTGCTGCTGGCAATGCTGAGCCACCCTTGCCTGCAGAGAAGTAAGATGAATTCTTCATTAAACAGAGGAGACAGCAAAATCCCTCCTTCCCTCCTGGAAAAAATGGCATCTCTGCATCCTGGCTCATGTGTCAGGGAAGGCTGTTTGAGCCTTACCACATCCTTGCTTTGAAAAGGAGACTTTTTTCCCCCTTCTCTTTTATCCTCCCCAACCCCCCAAGTGAGGGTGTGCATGGTAACTTGAAGGTGGTATTTTCCATGTTTGTTAGGAAATGAGACAGCCTGCCCCAGTTTTCTCTCAGCTGCAGCACAAAAAGACAACATTGACATAGAGATAGACCAGCAAGAACAACAGAAAGTCTAGTACAACTGATCCAGCAGCTCTACTGTAAATCTCCTTGATTATGTTCCGCAATGGTGGCAGTAGGTCAGTAAGGCCAAGTCTCCTCTTTGTCCTTCACTGGTTTTACTCTTAATCTTACTAATCTAAGTAAATGTGAAAGTGATTTTGATTCAGTTGCAAAAGTAAATAGATACATAAAATGTAATATAAAGCATAACCTCTATGTGTAAACTGATTTAGGGAAAAATTTCAATTAAACATAGAATTTTTTCCTGCTGTCACCTTTTGAACATTTCCTAGCTTCTAGTTTAATCACTGAGCAGTTAAACAAGTTGAGAAAATGCATCAGGGACAACCTGAGAAAACTAGAGGACCTTTTAATTTACTAGAAGCAATTTGAAAGGGAACTGCTCCTCCAGAGGGAATTGCTGAAAAACCCACCATCAGAAAGTGGTATGCTTACCTGGCAGGAGTTGCAGAAAATATGCAGTTAACTGAAGGACACACTAAGGTCTCCAAATTTCAAATGCCCATAAATACAGACCCTTTAGCATTACAGCAGCCTTTTAAACCTTCACCCATTCTGGATGCACCTCCCCTCACTGAGGATGCACCAACAGAAAATATTTGGTTTACAGATGCTTCAGCAAAAAGAGTAAACAGCAAATGGCAATATAAGGCTGTTGCATTGGATATTACCACTGGCAAACAAGTGATGGAGGAAGGTGAAGGCAGTGCACAAGCAGAAGAAATAAGAGCAGCTGTTTTGGCAGCACAAAATGGAGCAAAGATCCTATATGTAGACTCTCATGCTGTCTGGGCTGGTGCCACACAGTGGCTCTGTCAATGGGAAACCTTGAATTGGGAAGTAAACACATCTCCAGTATGGAGAAACAAAGACTGTCAAATATTACTAGATATAGCCAGGAAGAAACCCTTTAAGATGGGATGGGTGAAAGCTCATGCTAAGAATAATCAACCAGGCACAGAACGGAATCAAAAGGTAGATGAGCTAACTAAAATTCGGACGAGCACCTTAAATCCCGAGTGGTATCGATCAGGAGAATGGTTGCATCAAAACTGAGGCCACACAGGTAGAGAAGCACTTTACCTTGCTGCACAGAGTAAAGGCTGGCCTATAAACAGGAAAACTTGTGAAACTATTCTTACAGAACGTCCTCAGTGTAGATTGAAATTGCAAGCAGATCACCCTGCTAAAGCACCACCTCTACATATCAATGAAGGGAAAACTTGATGGTCTACATGGCAAATTGATTATATTGGGCCACTCACATCCTCTGCAGGATATCAGTACATCCTTACAGGAGTAGAAGTAGTCTCTGGACAACCAGAAACAGTTTTAATTTTATAATAAGCATTTTTTTTAGGCAAACAGACAAATAAGTATAATTCAGGAACTTCAAATAGAAAAGGAAGGGATTCTAGGTATCTCAGATAAGCTCTTCTGTAAACAGTACTGCATTTGGCAGACCATAAGAGTTTACTATTTTACCATTAAATCTTTTCAATGATACTGATCATTTGGCACTGGATATGCACACTAATCAGCCTTCATCCCAATATTTTATGATCAACAATTTTGAATGTAATAGTTCTCTTAGAAACTGTTTTGATCTGTCCAGAGAAGTGTAGCAATGATGAGAGGTAAATTAAATGGTATTTAAAAGGTAATGAAGGGAATAAATCCTTATAAAATATTTGTGTGAAAACTGCTAGTTAGTACTATATTCCACATTTGGAGGAAGCAGCTGAAAGGCAAGAATTCCATTAAGAAAATACAAATAGTATATAAAATATTAAGAATTTTAAAGACAAGTGACAATATCCTTCTTTAAGTTCAATTAGGATTGTGATGACTGCATTTCTTTAAAATATCTAAACAAAAGTCTCCAGTGGCCATAACACTCATACTCACACATACAATATGAAATTATTCCTGTAGTTCTTTTTGGAAGGGTTTTCCATTTTCTGTCTGTATCCTATGCTAGAAAAAAGTATACCAACAGTAAACAGAGTACATCACTACTGAGCAGTGGCTTACGGTGATGAGCTTTGAAGTCTGGGCCCAGAAAGGTGCCACAAGGAAATTATTTCATGTCCTCCCCACAGCTATAACTCTTTTGCACTGTGTTATTGCAGAGCTAGGCAGGTGAGGCATCTCCAAGAGATCTCAGCTCTTTGACAGTATAGATGCTCCCCAAAGGTATCCTACTTACCTCATTCTTGGTTCCAACAAGAAGCTTAAACCTGAATAAATTTTCTAAGCTGCAGCCTGACAAAGGAGAAAAAGAGTGTCCAAAGGATTGTTCACATATTTTAACTACACCAAATGAAAGATCTTACTTCTTGAAAATTTTGCTTTGCTTATATTTCTCAGGCTACCCCAGTTAAGATATTACTACTGCTTTAGAACCAGTTCCCTAGTTGCCTCACAGAATTAAAATCCCATCTTCACAGATGAAACAACAGTTCCAATATTATATACGTACTATGGACAGACACAGCTTCTTGAAGTTGCAACCAACATGCTCCCTGTGAAGTCAAGTGTCAGGATTTTGAAAAGAGAAGGTTGGACTCATCTTTAAATGTGTCTTGGCTTGCTCTGTGGTTTTGTAGAATCACAGAATGACTGTAGGTACTTTTCCCTTACCCACCAGTGCTGTAACCCCATCATAAATTTGCCAGGCACAAATTGCCCTTAGTGAAGCCATACTGGCTGTCACCAACTACCTCCTTTTTCATGATGCTTGTAACTTCTTACAGCCCAACAAAAGTAGTTTGTGTATAGAAGGCATTTTCTACTTATTTCAGATGATAATATATGTAGGTGAATATTGATTTATAACCGTTTAAATAGTAAATGCTAATAAAATAATCTTCGCTGGTAGCTTTAAAGCCAATGGCCTAAAGTTTACTGGGATTGTAACATTCAGTGAAGCTCCAAGAATTATACAGATGTTGCACACTAACAGGGAGTGTTAGTGCAGAAAATCCTACACTTCCTTCTATAAATATGTAATACTAGCCCAAGAAAGCATCCACATTATACCATCTGACATCAAATTCTTCAACCAAATCCCTGCCTGTTGTAATCTAATAGAATTCCAATTCATACTGAGGTAAGGCAGTTTGTTGTTCTGCTCTACAAGTCATTAGCAGTAAACATTATGTCAATGAAAAATAGGAAACAGCATAAACGACAGGCCCAAGCAAAGGCCTACAAAATGCTTAGAGTCTGTGTATAAATCTGAATAAATAAACTAGCAAATCATGAACTAAAATTGGTCACTTGCATTTCTAGAATAAAACATTTTCCTGGATGAAACGGAATGAATAATCACTGAACGTTAAAAAGAAATGCCTAGCATGGCTGGTCAAAAGGCTCTGAACAGCACATTGCCTGATAAACCACATGTGGTTTTGCATCCACCACCTTCTCTTCTGAATGAGTTTTTGCTGATTGTCTTTGCAGAGCCAAGAAGGACTTGGCCTGCATTTCCCCAATTTGCATACGGTCTTTTCCTAAATGTAGGGTCTGCCTTCTACAAAGTAAACACTTTTAGAACTTTTTTCCTCTTTTCGTTCACTGCTGAAAGAAAACATACATTGCTTCTATATCAAGCCAGTAAATACATTAGGGCAGCATCGTCAAATTTCACCCATATTTCTTCTGTAAGCATGGGCCTTAGAAAACCAGTCACTGGGCATCATCTGACTGCCTTTCTAAAAATGGAGGAAAAGATAAAGGTACAACATTTTTGATGTGCATATAATGAAAGGTGTCAGAGAAGAGGAAACAATTTTTAAGCATACTGAGATCCAGCAGTTAAGTTTTAGTACTGTGCATTAAAGCTTTAGTTATTATTTTAAAATAGGTTTTCTGCTAATAATTCACATATGCCAATTTCATTCCAACCTTAATGATTTTAACATGTCAAAACCAAAGCAAAATCCCAAAAGAGATGAATCAGACACTTCTCATTACTGATACAAGACTATTTTAACTCAGTCCATGAAGGAAAAGAATTGACATATGCTCTTCAGAAATATACAGTAGCTTCAGAAAGTATGTGACCAGCATTTCAGCAAACTATGTGACCAAAAGATTTTTTGTGTACCTCTTTTCATCTCAGAAATCATTCCTTTTCTCATATAAGGTCTTTGTGATTCTTTTGCCCTCCGTGGCCTGTATTACAATTTGTCTTTCACTCTGAAGCAAGGAATATCACTGATATGGTTCAGAGTGAAAAGGAACATAAATACAGCTCTGCAGATGTTGACAGCTTGTTAAAAAACTTTGAGAAAAGTTCAACAGTTGTGAAGAATTTTGAATGATTGTTGAAGGTTTGCCTAAAGCATCGGGTCCTTCTCTCAAAGTTTCTACTAAACTGATTTTCCAGGAATGAAAAGAATCTGTGTAAGTAAATACTACAAAGAAGAAAATTTGCAAACAATTCCATTATTTTTCTATTTTTCACTGTGGATGACTCAGATGTAGCTTGAAGTTTAAAAGTCCTGTGTTTGACTTGGCCTTGAATTTCAGTCATATTTTAAGTGACTTCTCATGTATTTGTTTAAACCAATGAATAACCCAAAACTGACAGCATACAAAACTATTATGAGTATTTTCTGGTATAGTAAGCAGTTATATCCATACAGGCTCTGTCATAAATAGAATTCAGCTTAGATAAAATTCCCATTTAAATTCTGATCATATATTTTCTTATAGCAGAGCAATAGCTCCAACTTATTTAAATTATTTATAAGATCCTCAGAAGAATGTGTTTGTAGGTGAACATTATGGCTTCTTAAGAAAGTGTATGTTAGTCATGCCGTCTTTCATTCTCAAATGAATAAAGGTTGTGAGAAGGTCATGAAATGACTGCTGTGATGGTTACAATCACACCACGGAACCCGGTATTAGAAGTATTTCATTACACAGCTGCTGTGAACAGTAGAAAACACTATGGGTATTGTGCTATTAATCACTCTGACTAGCGTTCCCAGCAACTTCTCATTGACTGGGATACTGAGAGAAAGAAGTTTGTGTCGCTGTAGGATGTTATTATCAAGTGTCTTATTGTGGAAGTCAGAAACACGTGAATACAGCTGAAGAAGAAGAAAGACTTAGAAAATGAATGTATAGGATTATGCAAAGCAATGAAAGAAAGAACATTTTCAACTATGGAAATAAGTGCTGATTTAAGGTAGGTGATTCTGCTCCTCTACTCTGCTTTGCTGAGACCCCACATGGAGAACTGTATCCAGCTCTGGGGTGTCCAGTAGAAGAAAGACTGAGCTGTTGAACTGAATCCAGAGGAGGACCACAAAGATGTGAAGGCAGGTTGACTAATTTGGGCTTGTCTGGCCTGGAGAAGACTCGGGGGAGACCTTGTAGCCCTCTTCCAGTACCAGAAGGGGACCTATAGGAAAACTGGAAAGGGACTATTCATCAGGGACTGTACTGACAAGACAAAAGGTAATGGTCTTAAGATAAAGGAGTAGATTTAGATTAGATATAAGAAATTCTTCCCTGTGAGGGTGGTGAGGCTCTGGCACAGGTTGCCCAGAGAAGCTGTGCATGTCCCCCTGGCAATGTTCAAGGCCAGGTTGGATGGCACTTTGTGCAGCCTGGTCTAGTGGAGGATGTCCCGGGCAGTGGCAGGGGTTTTGGACCTAGATGGTCATGAGGTACCTTCCAACCCAAACCATTCTCTGCTGCTGTGATAATTCTTTAGTACCTTGTCCATATCCACATTTCTTCTACAGTTGGGCTGATATTGCAAGAACACGCACATATTATTTTGGTTTGTTTGACTGGAATGGCTGAAGTGTGTGCAATTAAGTCCCTCCTTGTTTGCTTGAGATATTGGTCACATTGGAAGGTAAATGTCACACATAATGCTCCTCTTATCTTCCTCCAAAAAAGCCTTCCACAACCTCTCCTTTGTGTTTACATGTTGTTGATATGTAATAGTTCGTATTTTCTTCACTGAAAGACAATCATCTGTCTATCCAGGCAGGGACTATTTTCTAATGGCCCAGGTATTTAAAGTTTTCCCTTTATCCCAGAGGTAAACTACCAACAATTGGTAGATCTTTCACCTCAGGATCACATGGTCAAATTCATTTGTTAGTTCCTTATCCCTGGGTATGTGATGGAAAGACTTTTTGGAACTAGGCCATTAAAACAAATACAAGAACTGAGCTTCTGAATTTATTTGGTGAATCATACATCACCCACTGCTTTTATTATTCTAGGGGAAGCTCTAATGGACTTGACTGTTCCCATATTTACTCTCATGCACTCATTTCTGTCGTCCTAGCCACACTTTTAACTTCTGAGTTTTACAAGTCCATGTCTTCACACAAAACAAAACTCAAATCAGTAATATATTTTAAGGATATTATTACTGTTATTATTAGTGTTGGTAGCATTATCATCCATTTATCCTATCAAATGACATGGGTAATTTCAGTTTTGGTGAAGTGATATACAGTTGCTATCTTTAGGAAACAATTGAAAAAAAAAAACAACTGCACCTGTTGTCCCTTTTGAGCCCTTCTGACTAAATATTTTTTTTAAGCATAGGTGATAATTTTAGGCTTTTACAAAGTTTCTGAAACTTTTAGCTGCTTCATAAAATGGTTGTGTGGGCAGTCATTTCATTAAGTGAATGAAATATTTAGTCCTTCGGGTAGTGACAGATTTCACCACACTAGCAGCAGATGCAGATCTCACATTGTGCAACTCTCTCTGACAGTACTTTAAATGATTCCCTATTAAACATGAGTGAATAATTTCTGGGGGTGTTGCTGTCCTTGGCTCTATTCATTGTTCCAGTATTTGGTCTATACTCCACTGAGTTCTCAAGTCCCAAGTTCTCTGCACCACACTGGTAGTCCGTGACAAACTCTGCTCTCACATATAATTCAAAAGATAAAATAGTAAAAGGGGACATTGGATAGAGTCAGTCTTCTGTGCTTGGATTCTGTAGGATTTACTGGTTCAACTGTTTTCTCAGCCATGCCTCAGTCAGAAGGGTATATTACATCTACCCTTGCTTCAGCAGCTGCTCCTTAACGTGTCACTAGCGTGCCATTCATAAACAGAAAATCTCATGAACCTCCTAGTGCAGGATCTGGCTGCAATTCAGAGGAAAGAAAACATTCCTTTCTCACTAATGCTAAGGATGTACAAACAACTGGCTTCTCAGTATTAATGAGAAACAAGATCAAGTTCTAGATCAGGGAAAACTGGAAGGAAATGATGTAATTCTTGCATGTGATCAGAGTTACATCCATTAATTTGAAATTAGAAACCTCTTGCATTTTTCCCTATGTGCCCCACTGACCATCTCATTTTGAATATGATGCTTTCAGAGAAGCAAGGTTTTCATAAATCATATATCTAAAGGTAAATATGGCGATTTAAATCACCTAGATTAATTCCCTGTTATCCAGTCACAAAACATCACATTCTATTTTCTATATTGAAAAATTCTAAATTCTCTATTTTCTTTCTTTTATGCTGCCTGCATAGCCTATTCATCTAAACCTCACTCAAAGCACCTTGTAGGTTTTAATGTGTAGATTATTCCATTCACTTATTTTTCTCATTTCACCCAGAAAATGGTGCAACAAGTCAGGTGAAACCAAGCTTCTCTCTGGAGCCATCAGAACTGCCTGATATCCTCTGTGACCAGCCTTCAATACTACTCTCTCACATCAGGCAAATCCTTATCTTTCAGGGACTTCATATGCAAAGTGGGACACATAGTACACTGGAGGATCCCGAGCATTTTTATTAGGGAAGCAGTTAGCAACCTGGAATACTTTATAAATGTCATTTATCTCTTTAAAAAAAAGTTTTCCCAGACATCTAAAATTAACTGATTGTTTCGGTCTTTAATTTGAATCCGTGCAATAAAGAAGCCCATCTTATTTCTATTCTCAACCCTTCTGAAGGAAGAAAATGAACAGGAAAATGTCATGATACAATGCCCAATTAACAGGGAAATTACTTCTGCCAAATGACAGCAAGTGTTTAATTCAAAGTAGTGTTGCTTGTCTGACTGCTGTTAATGTCATAGGTAGATGTGATCTCAGTTACAGTCTCAGCAACAAACTCACCCTCCTGTACCATCAACAAGTTTGCTCTCCACAAATGTATAGATACTCTGGAATTCCTCCTCACGACAAGGCAGAGATTCTGGGACAGCAGAAACTTGCAGCCTTTTAATTGGAAAAGAAAAAGAACTTTTTTTTTCCACTGTGAAGATCTACAGCATCTGTAAAGCTTTTTCACACACCCAGAGAAGGCAGACCGTATACATTTACAATCTAAAGCTAACAAGAAAGGAGGTTTGTCTTCGTAATGTTGCACAGAAGACAGACACTTAATTCTGAAGAACTCGGCGTGGACTGGTTGTAAGAATTTGAAATGGTAAAAGTGCTAACATAAATACTACTAGTATTTGTAGTTCTAATATCACACTGCAAACACATAAACGCCATTCTGCTATCAAAACACCATGCCTTTTGACCAAATTGATTCAGTCTGGTAAAGATGACATTTCCCTGTTTGAGCACAGCCACTGCTATGCCCATCTGATGCAGAAAAGATTATTTCCTCTCTGAGCACAGGTTATCTTAGTCTGGCTTCTGCCAGCCGACTGGCATGGCTGGGCCTGGAAGTTTCAGGAGTTGCACTCGGAGATGTCTTGGGTATGTATGTGAAAGACTGCAAAGAGAAGTTACAACCTCAGATTTTCTATACACAGCAGTTCCTACTGTAGACTGGTCGTTCATACAATTTTCTGAAACCTTGCTAATGCACAGAGATCCCCCATGCCAGAGTACAAGGTGAAGAGCAGGTCTTGTCTTTTCGCCTGAACAATTTTAAAGTGTTTATGTCTTTATGAAGTGTGGTGCTACAAGGTGATCCAGTTCTTCAGGAACAGCAAGTGACCAGAAATTGGTCCATCTGAATGTCACTGTCCAAACAAAAAAGCCATCTCAATTATTCCTCTTTGTTGTGCTTACAAGTTCTAGTTATGCGACTTCTGTGTTACGTATTTCATAAACACTGTGTAAAAATTAGCCTTGACAGTATGAACCTGACTACGTGCAGAAACCAGCCTTAACGACCTAGGCCTAACATGCTGTAGCCTGGTACCCCACCTCCACCAGCAGCCAGGCCACTGTGAGAAACTGGCAGCCATACTCTCTTTGCCGTGGTCACGAATGCTGTCGAGCACCCCTCTTGTGCTGGCAAGCATCTGCACATTGGTGGCTCTTCAATAATCAGGACAGTTCTACTGCCAAGCACAAAGTTAGTCCCATGGCATTATACACACAGCACTCAGTACAGAAATAGAACTAAACTGTCCCAGTACACAGCTTAGAATGAAAGTAAAAGTGGCAGCCATAAATGGATTCATCAGTTTGTGCAGCTCCAGCCCAGTCCAACATTTACCCTGTTTTCTGGACAACAGTGTCTTAACAGTCACAACACACAAGTGTTTTACACGCGTATAACCTCTTCGTACCAATATAAATCAAGACAGCACTTAATGAAAAGCTAAGAGGATCAGATACATGACTTTACTACAGAGCCATCCAGGCATTTAAATAATTGACTTAGCAATAAGAAAAACAGCTCTTAAATGGAACCTTACATGTTTCTTTTCTGGTATATACTGTATGTCATCATCCTCTTCCCAATCACTCGAGTAAGAGGTATCCGAGCTAGATTGAGAATCCTCTTCCTGTTTAATTTTTATTGAATTCAATATGCTATGAGAAACAGAAATAACATGAAGTTAAAAAAAATCATACAGCCCTACACACTACAGAGTGTAATTTGATACATTTTCAGCCTTTTCACTATTTACTGCAATCAGAAAGTCAACATATTTCCCACTTGAGCTGTTACTTTTCCATGGTGATTTTAAAGCCACGACTAGTTTAAAGGGAGCTCCTTTTCTGATGAAGCCCGTTTCTCAACATAACAAGTTTTTGCCCCCACTGCAATTCAGGTGCATGTCTGGAACCATTTGCATTTTACTGAGAAGCTAAACAAACTACCAGGTTGTCAAGCTATCAATAGCAATTTAAGACCCTTTCTTCTACCCCAGCTTAATGCCATTTTTCAACTCCATGCAAGCACAAACATGCTTTTTGAGTTTTGATTTCTTTTCTCCATTAAAGTTAGCATGCAACTATATATGCACTTGTCACGAGAACTCTCATGAGGCCACTCACATCCCTTCTCACAGTTCAGCGTATCTCCACAGCTGTCACAAGCAGGGCACGTTTAAGCCTGTATGACAGATACCGCAAGGAAACAGATTTTTATCCATCTTAATGAGTACCAACTATCACCATCAAGATGCCTTCAATTCCTTTCCTATCATCCTACCATCATCCACAAATTGCACTCAATGATCTTTATGGGTCCCTTCCAACTCAGGATATTATTCTAGGATACCACTTTCCTTTCCAACATCTCTCTCTTCTTGCAACCACAGACTGCTTGTGCCCATCTCTACAGTCACCTCTTCTTAGGATCTCTCCAATCACTCACTGACCTCCAAGTAACACACCTTCTAGAGCTTCACCACAGTAACTAGACTGCCCACCCCTTCTCCCAGTGATCTCAACAGGCAAAATGTGGTTCAGAGAGACTTCACCTGCTTTTCTCTTTAAGAAAGGGCCCTTTAAGAGACCTGCATATAAACAGAAATCCCATACAAAGATAATTATAGAAAGGCTATCACTTACATTACAGTCTTCTCAGTGTTCTCTTTCATGTCGAGATCCTTGGCCTTTTCACTGATGTCTCTGACCTTACTATAGGGACATAACTGTATCGTATCAGTAAACCTCGGCCATTCCTCTGAAGTATAAAACATTGACTGTGACTTATCATTGGGACAAGGAAATTTTGATGGTGAACTTAAAATGCCAATGAAATTCATCATTGGTGGTGATTTCAATGGTGCTAGAGTATCCTGGTTCAAAACTTCAGATCCCTGGAGCTGGCTTTCAGGAGATCTCGTGGGACCTAAGAAACAGAGCCAAAGGAACTCTTGGCAAGCGTAAATATGGCTGGTTTGGTTAACTTTCAGAAGACACAGTACAAATGCCTCAGGGGCTGTCATTTCAGTGAAAGGACATGGCATTCATTAGACTCCAGAACATGGAACTGCATACGTAGAGAAGGCATAATACACCCCCTCTAAAAAGATGACTACATACCATACAAACTGACTTCTTCCAACCCACCTCCATCACTTGCAACATTACTAGGGCTGCAGGTTGAAAACATGGCATGTTACAAAGGATTAACAGGAGTATTCAACCAGCCCAAGGTGAGCATTCTAGCACACCATTAGAAAGTTAAAGAAATGGAACTGTTCTGAGGTCAAGTTAGGCTGATCGGTAGCATTTCAGACAACAAGCATGTTAACTCAGACTTCTCTGTTACAACTAAAACATAGGCAACAGCAATTGGTTTGAAGCAGTACAGTTGCTTGAAATAACGAGTGTAAGGCAAACAACTAACCTGCCCAAAAGGCTTGAGCAAATCCAAAAGCCCGAGTAAGGGACCTAAAAATACCAGTGCTGAATATTATCACAGCTTCAACTACACAAAACCAAGAGGCATAAAACCTATTACATTCCAAACTACCAAACGGACCAAGTATTGCCATATACACACTGTTCAACTGTTCTATTCCCAACTCGGTATTTTCCAGGTTTATAGCACTCTCACAAATTGGCTCTGGCTCTTTCCCTCTCACAGGGGAAACAGTGTCCAGAGGAATAAATGCCTTTGATGTGCCAAGTCCTTCCTTATTAGATCCTTTCAGCTTCGAGAATATGTCAGGGGTCAGATCCTTAAAGCATTTCCCATCCCAAGACTGTTTTATGTAGAAAGTGTCTGCCTTCTTTAATGTAACAGGTAACTCCTCCCACAGATGTAGTGGCACTACCTGTAAAAACAGAGAAGACAAAACCACACATATAGATTAGTATTTAGTGCCAATCTAGCATTCAACTATTTGATAATCACAGATAATCTTATTATTGCAACCCCTATTATTTAGGGCAACACCTTCAACCTCGACATGAGCTGGCTGCCAAAAAAATGAAGGCGTTTGGGGATGGAGGAAAGACAAAATGTCAACACTTTCAAGCTATCTTATGTTAACTGCATGAAGAAATATACATCACAGGTTTAGTTTGGGAGGGAAAAGAGTAGCTGCGCTGTTCTATTGTTCTTTGCAAATTGTTTCTTGCTTCCCTCTATGCGTGGAGGGGCTGTAGTACATACTGTTACGGTTTTAATAATGGTCTCCAAAGCTATATCAACGTTATAGCGAGGAGTTTCATCATAAAACACTTCCTGGGGAGAAACCTTTCTTTTAAGCAGTTTCCATTTGTTTTCAGGTATTTCTGTGAAGCGAGAGAACCACTGCACAACAAGCATGTTTTTGTTGGGCTTCTGTAACAACAACAACAACAAAAGTCACTGAACATTAAGCATTGCAGCGTATCACAAATAGTTATTCCCAATCTCAATGACTTTAGCTGAAATGCCATGAAGGGTAGAAATCTTCCCTGGACACAGGGGAGAAAGCATCCAACAAGAGATTACAATTCCCATTTGCTCAGCTAAATTAAAATGTTTGAGTCTTTCAAGGTCTCAGATGACACCTACATAGGGTGTCAGTCACAAAATGCTTGCAGACCAGCTGACCCAGCAGTCCATCATCACAAATTGAGAGGTTCCTTATTTGCATAAATATGATCTAATTGCACTGTTTGTAATTTCAGTTGTACTAAACAAGATAGCCATAAAGCAGTTTAATAGTCCTCAGATAGCAGGTTATTTTTAATTTCTCTTACCATCTTGGATTCACCAAGGGAATTCATGGATTCACCAAGGGAAGATCGTGCTCGACCAATCTCATAGCTTTCTATGATCTCATCACCGGCTGGGTGGATGGAGAGAGAGCAGTGGATGTCATCTACCTTGACTTCAGCAAGGCTTTCCATACTGTCTCCCATGACATCCTGATAGAAAAGCTGAGAGAGTATGTGATGGATGAGTGGACAGTGAGGTGGGTCGAGAACTGGCTGTCGGACCGAGCTCAGAGGGTCGTGATCAGTGGAGTAGAATCTGAATGGAGGCCTGTGACTAGTGGTGTTCCCCAGGGCTCGGTGTTGGGTCCAGTCCTGTTTAACATCTTCATTGATGACCTTGATGAGGGAATAGCATCCACCCTCAGCAAGTACGCTGATGATACAAAGCTGGGAGGGGTGGCTGACACGCTGCCATCCATCGAGATCTGGACAGGCTGGAGAGACCAGATGAGATTCAACAAAAGCAAGTGTAACGTTTTGCACCTGGGGAGGAACAACCACATGTATCAGTACAGGCTGGGGGTTGACCTGTTGGAGAAGAGCTCTGTGGAGAAGGACCTGGGGGTCCTGGTAGATGACAGGTTGGCCATGAGTCAGCAGTGTGCCCTGGTGGCTAAGAGAGCAAATGGGATCCTGGGGTGCATCAGGAAGAGTGTGGCCAGCAGGTCGAAGGAGGTGATCCTCCCCCTCTGCTCTGCCCTGGTCAGGCCCCACCTGGAGTATTGTGTCCAGCTCTGGGCTCCCTGGTATAAAAAGGACAGGGATCTCCTGGAGAGAGTCCAGAGAAGGGCTATGAAGATGATTAAGGGCTATCATCTATCCTATGAGGAAGGCTGAGAGAGATGGGGCTGTTCAGCCTGGAGAAAAGAAGACTGAGGGGGGACCTAATCAATGTTTATAAATATCTTAAGCATGGGGTGCAGGGGGAATCAGCCAGCCCCTTTTCTTTGGTCAGTGGAGACAGGACAAGGGGCAATGGCTGCAAGTTGGAGCAGAGGAAGTTCCACACCAACATGCGGAGGGACTTTTCCCCAGTGTGGGTGAGGGAGCCCTGGGACAGGCTGCCCAGGGAGGTGGTGGAGTCTCCTTCTCTGGAGAGATTCCAGACTCGTCTGGACACCTATCTGTGCAGTATGAGCTGGGGAGCTGCTTTGGCAGGGGGGTTGGACCCGATGATCTCTCGAGGTCCCTTCCAACCCCTGCAACTCTGTGATTCTGTGATTCTGTGAAACTGACTTTGTTAAAAACACCTTTTAATTGTAGTAACTTCTTTACAGTCCGACCCACTCACTAGAAGATTTTCAATAAAAAGTGTAATGAATTTCAAAATCTCCTTGATCACCAACTATTCAAATGATCAAAACAAATATTAACATTAGTTTTGCCACTTCATATTCAACATATTTTGTGCTGTTGGTGACAGAATTTAACGTTGTGTCACTGACTATTTTCCAAATACTCAGTTCCTCCTGCTATTGAACTTTCCTCATGCACCTGCTTTGTGCTCACTAAAGCAAGAAAACTTGCTTCGGACAAGCCAATCAAGTTGTCTTTGGTAATGACAGCTAACTGGAAAAAAGTTTGCAAAATAAACTTCAGAAAACATAACGCATGTATTCCATAGATATGAGCATGTTTTTCCCTTTTTCTTTAATCTACAGTTATCATTATTAGAGTTTGACTCTTTTTTTTTGCATTAACAGTATATGTTAAGATATTATTTTATTAAATATTGCCAAGAAATTGGAAAACATATTAATATCTCAGAAAATATAGATGTCTTTCTCTCTTTTTCCCCTCCTCTGATACAATAGATTGGTGGGGGTTTGTTTTGATGGACACACTTTCATAAGCTAAAATTTGGCTGAGTTTATCAAATATTTCATAGTCCTTTAATGACTGTCATTATTTACAAGTCAAAAAGGAAAGATTGAAAGCCCACACCAATATTTATGGTGTGCTCTGTCCATCAGTGATAGGCAACCTAAATTGTTGAGCTCACGGTGTTTCTTCTGCATGCATATCTTCTTGATCACTATCATAAGTGCTAATTACTTTTTACCCAAAATGTTGGTGGTTGATAATAGTTTTATCCCAATTTGTTTGACACATGAACTTGTAGGAAGACAAACAAGGATAAGTGGTCTGTGCTGATGGCTGCTACCTCTCATCTGGATCTTCTTTAAACTAACAGTTCATATTTAGCATTCAGACAGCATGGAAAGATGGGACAGTTAGCTAAAAGCTCAGTGAACATAAATGTAAGGCAATAATACCTATGACCAAGCCAGGGGAAATAATTTCAAGATGTAATAAAAATTATATCCATCTCCATCTGCTGCTGGGTGCTCTGCATTTGTTGCTAAGAATTGATGCCCGCAGGCCATATTGGATTTCTAACTACTATTTGACAACTGTATTGCATCAACATTTATGAATGCATTTCCTTCACGCATGTCAGCCTGGAAGCAGTTCTTTACTAGACATCAGGATTTTTACCACCATCGGTGCATCTGTCGCTTCAAATGACTTTACTGCAATGTGTTCTACAATATGCTACAATACAAATCACTCAAGAAACTATACAAGACAGCCCAGGTAAAAGTGGATTGCCTTCTAGAGAGGATAAAAATTACAATCATAATCATCTCATACTATGAAATCTCCGGTTTATTTTCTGGTAAGAACATAGCTGGTATTTCAATTTCTGTTGAATTGTGTGGGATGGTACCACAACAGTCATGAGCAATGTGATTAAGCATTTTTTTGCAGCACTGTTGTAGACACAAAATCTGATGTGGGAAAGAAAACTACAACTGACACCACCTTCTTCTCCCTCCTTCCCCATTTATCTTTCTTTAGTATCTCTATATATGTGTGTTTAAAACTATATATAGAATTTTGAAATAAATTCTGCTACGGACTTCAAAGGAGCTACAGTTTGTTTATAAAAATGAAAAATGTAGGTTCAATTGAAGTTAACGAGTGTTTTGACAATCTCATCTAAGAATTGCAAATGTCAATTTTGTAATAAAGTTACTCTGGTAATATGAATTCTATTGCTCTCATCTTACTAATATAGAAAATGGGGTTTAGAAGAGAAAAGTCCAATATCCAGAAGGAAAAAAAAAGTAAAAAAAGAGCATTCTTATGGACTGAGTTCTACTGACATGAAAGTCAGTGAGTTGGGAGAAAGGATCAATTCCAAAATGTAATTCAATCATTCCTGCGGTAATTTTCTCCCTCTACTGTTCCTTTCATTGCTTCTACATCAAGATAATAAGGAATCCTCAAATTTAATTACCAACTACTGACTGGATATTTTACTTACAGATATCGTCTTCTGAGACAATGAAGCTGTACACTTGCCCTTGCACTTATGTAGTCCCTTTCATAGCAATTCAACAAGAAGAAAAATCGAGTTATTTGGTGAACTTACTGTAATACTGAATGACATAAGTTTAGATCATATTTAAAATCAATATATAATAGATAAATCAGATGCTTTGCAACATACAGTGGAAAGGAGCGGCCAAGATAAAGTTAAGTACCACCTGCTATCAGAGAGCTGATAAAGAAATGGCTGTTCCAATGAAACTTGTTGGAAACCTGCAGAGACATTACTCAAGTGGTGGGACAGCAGAAGCTGCTTTCTCAGGATTACTAGAGATGATTTGAAACCATTCAACACAGTTGCATGTCAAAAGCTAACGCTGAGGCGAGCTCAAGAAACAGAATCCAGTTTATGCCTTCACAGAAAAAATATCGCAGCAACACAAAACACTGTTGGCTGAGAACCAGTGCCTGGGGCAGGGGGAAGTTTACATCAGATTTGGGCCCTAATGTAGAAAATGATCTTATATGGGTGTTAATAAAAACAAGACTTTGAAAATGATCATGTATTGAAAGGAACAATAAATAATAAGACACAGTACAGCCATATGAAGGAGGATTTGGATGGCTTAAGTGCCCAGTCTAACAGATGACAATTGCAGTTCAGTTTAGACTAAGGAACATTAAAGGCGAGGAAAAAAGGACATAAAAGAATTAACAGTATGTTTTCAACAGAATATTGGCCAGGTTTAGAATATTTTTTTTTATGGTTCAAGAACTGAAGAATCAACAACTGATTCCACATTCTAGACACTAGCCTCATATATAACCTGGTATTATACAATTGGAAATAACAAATGTGTGTGTCTCAAAGTGTCTTTCAGTGCAGTTCAGTATATCATGAGTGCATATGCACTACAAAGAAATCAACTGCTGCCTGATTTTTTCTTTAACAAAACAACATACTGTAACTCTTTAGCTATGATCCTAAACAGGGCTTCCTAGAATAATTGAAAAAAATACCATAGTTTTCACTGTTTGCTTGAACCTTAAGAAACCATTTCCTGAATTATCTTGACTGAGAAGTCAGGTGAGTTTTCATTTCTACTCTCCTCAAGAGGCAGAATGAAGGCTATCACAGGTTTCATCTGTTATCACTAAACAAATGCCTTTCTTTCTTCCATCAGCTTTTGAGTGCTTGAATCCTGGATTCAACTTCATTTTCTGCAGAACAACATCCTCCATTCTCCTCTCTCATATCCTGCTGACTCCTCTCCTTGGACAGTCAGGGAAAGGAAAATAGCGTGTTGAAGTAGTCTTTCTAATTATTGCATCAATAAACTGAACGTTACGCAAACTCCTGAGAGGACTGGTGTGAAGAATTAAAAAGAGAGGTTTGAATTAAGTACCCTGTTCCATTTTCAAGAATGTAGCTTCCTTTTGATACTGGTTCTTTGGCTATTTGCAACTGAACACTGGGGAAGAGAAACCTGGGTAAGTGTACTCCTAACAATATTATTTTCATTTTGTTTTCAAAAGGTGTCTCCAGATGGGAGGAGTTACAGTTCAAAGTCTTGACAGTTTGTAATAATTTCATTATTAGTATTAAGATTCATATAAGCCACATTTAAATTTAAAAATGAAGATTGTTATGTAAACTTAAGCATCTTGAAGCATCACCTAACTGAATAACAAATCCCACTGTCATACGTAGTTTAGTGTAATATGGTGTGTCTAGGGCTTTTGACATTCATCAGAAAATTTCAAACCCACTGCCATTAGATGTCACAGGATAGACAGTAGCATGAAGTTTCGTTCTGTTGTGACTGACAGAATTGTGATGTCTTGAATGTCTTTATTTCTAATCTCTCAAATGAAGCACGACTTAAACCTCCACAGTGTTTTAGTGACTTCATTTATCATAAAACAGACATGCAGTATTTTATAAAACATATTCTATACCTGTGGTTTGAAATGTGACACAGCGACGTTATGAGAAAAGAAGCAGACAATCAGGTTTCATACTAAAGTCAGCAACTTAAATTCTGTTTGAAAGGTTTTCATTTCCTGAATGTTATGATCTAGTCCAATCTCAATCTAAACCTAAGGTAGAAGAGAGAAATCATAATTTGCTATGCCTAATTAAAAAAAAAAAGGCATAGCTTGGTGGAGCAGGCTGTGCCCCTGCAGCCCACGGATGACAATGGGGAGCAGAGATTCTATCTACAGCCCATGGAGAACCCCACACTGTAGCGGGTGGAGACATATGGAAGACACTGTGACCCTGTGGGAAGCCCGCATTGGAGCAGGATCCTGGAAGGACCTGCAGCCCATAGAGAGGCCCACGCCAGAGCGGGTTTGCTGGGGAACTTGTGACTCTGTGGGTGACCAGGCTGGAGCAGTCTGGGCCTGAAGTTTGGCACCCTGTGGAAGGGAACCATGCTGGGGCAGTTGGTGAAGACCTGAAGGCCCATGGGAGCTAAGGGCGGCAGCGGCAGTTTAAAACCCGGCGCGACTGCCTCCCTCGACCAGTTGCTGAGGAGAAGGGCTCTGGAGTGGGAGGCTCCGTCGAGGGACCCTTCCTGAAAGCGGCAGCCCCCGGGCACTGATCCGCGAGGGCAAATAAAATAGCAACATAAAAAGAGAGACCGCGCGGCGCACGCGGTGGCAGCCATGACCGGCTGGTGCTCAGAGGGGACGCAGGTGGAGCCAAGGGATTCCTGTCTGCTCTGCGTTCAGACTGTCGAACCATGGTCTCCACCAGGCGGAGAGGTTCCCCTTACACAACTGGGGCAACCCCGTTGGAGGGCCTGACTAGGGATGCCGCGGTTCAGGTCTCTGGCTGCAGGGGATGCCTGAGTCTGCTGCTGCCAGGGAAGAGAGGCAAACACCTCACCTGTGTCCTCATCATCTGCTATCAACCCCCCCCCCCCCAAACCCTGGCAGCCCCAAGTGACCCTTCTGCAGCAGCAGGAGCCAAGAAACACCCACAGCCCGAAATCTCTGCACCAGACTGGGTGAATGAACCCTGTGTCCCCCAAAAACCACCTGCTCCCCTCAGCCATGGCCTAAAACCCCCTCCTCACTACCTCCCCGCCCCCAGCACTGCACAGTCTGGGTCCCTGGGGACAAACCTCCCAGACCTGGGAAGCAGCAGCACAAAACACAGGCAGGAGACAAGCTAACCAGACTGCTGTGGTACCCAGCGCTGCCCCTCTCCTTCCCCTGCACACAACGCAGGGCTGAAACCTCACCAGCCAAGCCCTGAGCTAAAGCCACCCCCCCACGCCCCCTCCCGCCCCAGCACAGGCTGCAGGCCGGCACAGCAGAGAGGAGTCTGGGGAGTCCTTGGTTTTGCCTTGTCTCCCCTCTGCACCCTCCGAGGCACCGGGATCTGCTGGGGGCTCATTGCCCATCCTCCCTCGGCCCCGGAGCACAAGCTAAACACCAGCTGCTGGGAGGCCCGGCCTGCGCCCCACAGCAAGGGGAGACACACGGGGTGCCCCCCACCGCCGCCCAGCCCCCTGCACCGGGGGGGGGCGCCGGGCACAGCCGTGTCGCCGCAGGGTCCCCCTGCCCACCTCGGCGCCGGGCTCCTCGCCCCATGCCGCACCCGCAGGAGCATCCGAGCCCGGGGACGCCCCTGCCCTCCGCCTCCCTGTGGGGTCCCCAGCCCTGCCAGCCCCCCCAAGAGCTGCCCCCCCCCCTCTGGCCCTGCCATCCACGGCGCTTTGGAGACCCCCACTCCCTCGGCATAACCCCCATCCCCATCGCTTCGGGGCCCCAGCAACCCTGTCCCCAGGGAGCCCCACAGCCCCCCGCCCGTCCCCCGCGAGTCCCCAGCCCCCCCCCACCCCGCCACCCGCGTCCAGTGGCGCCCCGACACCCCCAGACACCGTCCCCCCGCACCCCGGGCCGGGCCCGGCCCTGCCCGCACCCCCCCCGCCCGGTACCGGCCCGCCCGCCAGGCCCGAGCCCGGCCGCCCCTCACCTCGCCCCGCCGGGCCCGGGCCCGCCCGGAGCCGCCGCCGCCGGCCGTTGCCCGCAAGGCGCCGTTCGGCCCCCGCTCGGCCCGGCCCCTCCCGGCGCGGCCCCTCCCGGCGCGGCGAGCGCGGCTCCTCCTCAAGCGCTGGACAGCTCCGCGCCACAGACCCGCCCGCCGCGCCGGGCGCCGCCGGGACGCACAGCGCCCCCTGCCGGCCGGAGAGCAGCGCAGCCCCCGCGCCCCCGGCAGCCCCGGCCCAGCGCCCCCGGCCCAGGCACCGCAGCGCGCCCGGGGGGGGGGGTCCCATCTCCACACCCCTCTGCACCCCCAAGCCTCCGAAGCTCCTCCGCACCCCGCACGCAGTCTCCAGAGCTGCACCTGGAGGCACAGCACCGAACCCCGGCCAGCAAGGGGCCAGCAAGGCCCCTTCCCTGGCCCAGCTGCTCACACCTAGGGGATGCAACCGCCACCCCCAGACACCCCCATCCCATCCCATCCCACCCTATCCCATCCCATCCCCGCCCTGCATCCCATCCCCGCCCTGCATCCCATCCCATCCCATCCCAACCCATCCCATCCCCACCCTGCATCCCATCCCATCCCATCCCATCTCCGCCCTGCATTCCAGCCCATCCCATCCCATCCCATCCCCGCCCTGCATTCCAGCCCATCCCATCCCATCCCATCCCATCCCATCCCATCCCCACCCTGCATCCCATCCCATCCCATCCCCACCCTGTATCCCATCCCCACCCTGCATCCCATCCCATCCTCTGAGGCTTCGCCTTGGAGTGGGTGGGCTTGGAGCTGCAGTGGGGAGTGGGAGCCAGAGCTGGGGCCTAGGTGGGGGCTTTCCTGCACTCGGGCTGCAGAGGGAGAGTGGAGAAGCCTGGCCTCGTTTCATGGCAGCAATGCACAGGACAAAGCTCTGGGAGGAGGAGAAATGGTTCCTGGGAGTTTTTACTAGATTTTCCCCTTTACTTAAGGTTTGGCTGGTTATGCCAAGGAATCATTGCAGAATTCTTAAGAGAATTCCTGAGGAAATAAAACTACAAAGCCTCCTGAGAAGGCAGCTGCACAAGTTCACTAGAATCACAACCACATGATACAAGTCACTGGGTTTGCTGTGTCAGCACTGGGGTTGAGATTTGGGGTATCAATGCTGAAATAACCAAATATCAATTCACAAATTCACCAATAGAAGTAGCACAAGTAAGTAACTACTCACAATAGAGTCCACTTCTATTGCAGATGCTTAGCTGACAGTTTTAGCTGGGCCTACTGAGGAATATAAAGCTAACATCAAAGGAAATCTTTATCAAAATCTACTCTGAATACTTTAAAAGTCTTTGAAGAAATCCAATGCAAAAGTTATGTATACAGATCTCATTAAATTAGGACACCACAAACAGGACCTGAAGAGAGGGACACCTCATTCTAGATGAAGTCAGGAAAGAATAACATAGTAAAAGCCTGTGGATAAAATTAAAGAGGAAACAGAATCCTTGGAACAGTTTCCTGAGCATCCTGGGGGGTTGAGTCCTTGCAATTGAAAGCAAATCAGCAGCTACTACAGTGTCTAAAGAAAGCATTCTGGCTCTCTGTTCTGCTATCCATATTCAATTCCAACAAGAACACATCTCTACCCCCACTAAAACCATCTTTTAAACTGTTTTATCTTTCTCCACTGGTCAGATTACACCCATCCCCATAGTCCCACCTCAGTGAGTTCCTCCTGCAGATTTAACTGAGCACACCTGTATCGAGGGCCCTGTGGTAACTGTGCCTGAATCCTTTCACTCCTGTTTTACAGGCTTCCCCCACCCCTGTCTGCATCCTTTTGCCTGCTGCCACTGTATAAAATCCCTGCTGGGACTCCCGCCACACAATCTCACTCTGGTTTCATTTTGCACCAGCTGCCTTGCATCTTGCTTAGAGATAAGGAAACCTGGACTCATGGGGGACTGCAGGGCATAACTATTTAGGATGAAAGAACAGACAGGTTCATACACCAAAGCAAGCTTTTGATAGCATTTTGCTTAAGCTGGGTCTAAGCAATGCTCCCTTTTTAAGCTTTAGAACAGTCCCTGCACCTTGCTGCTTTGAAATGCAGCCCTGGCCCCTTCTACTCCGGGGATGAAAGAAGTTTCACTCTGACTAGATGCACAGATTGTCACAGAGCAACAGTTACTGCAGGCAGCTCTGAGAGAAACACCTCTGTCCCACACTTTCTACAACCACCAGTTATTCCTCACAAGCCACACTGGCACCTTCTCATGGCAAACAAACCAGCACATTCTCATCTGTCAGGGTGGAGCCTGTGCTAACAGGGAACTCCTACCAGACTTGCCTGGAGACTGGCACAGGCTTTAAACCTGCAAGTGACCCTTGCCTAAAGGCCTATACTGCCCCCTCCATGACTGTATACTCCTCCTCTGCAAACTCTCTTCTCTTCCAAGACTGGGTTCCTCTCTCTGTTGAGAGTGCTACTTCAAAAACCTCACTGGAAGCACCTGTTTGTACACATCCACAAGGCTTCAGAGTCCTGCTGTGTCCAGTGAGCTTTGCCCAAATCCTTTCCCATCAGAACTCCAGGGGCCATTAGACAAGTATCAAACTTGGAGCCAGTTTCAAAACGTCAGTACAAAAGTGAACTACATTACTACATCTGGCAGCAGCAAGGTGGGCAGGAGTGTTGACCTGCTTGAGGGCAGGAAGGGTCTGCAGAGGGATCTGGACAAGCTGGATAGATGGGCCAAGGCCAACTGAAGGCTCAGTGCCAGGTCCTGAACTTGGGTCAGAACCTCCCCAAGCAATGCTACAGGCCTGGAGAAGAGTGGCTGGAAAGCTGCCCAACAGAGAAGGGCCTGGGGGTGCTGGTCAGCTGCCAGCTGAACATGAGCCAGCAGGGTGCCCAGGTGCCAAGAAGGACAACAACATCCTGGCTTGTACCAGAAACAGTGTGTCCAGTAGGACCAGGGCAGGGATTGTGCCCCGGTGCTGGGCACTGGTGAGGCCTCACCTCAGAGTGCTGTGTTTGGGCCCCTCACTACAAGGACAAGGTGCTGGAGTGTGTCCAGAGACGGGCAATAAAGTTGGTCAAGGATCTGTAAGAACGAGTCTCAGGAGTGGCTGAGGGAACTGGGGTTGTTTAGGCTGGAGGAGGCTGAGGGGAGACCTGCTCACTCTCTACAACTACCCAGAAGGAGGGTGTAGAGAGATGCTGTTGGTCTCTTCTCTCACATAAGAAGTAACAGGTCAAGAGGAAATGGCCTCAGGTTTTGTGGTGGACTTGACAGTGCCAGGTTAATGGTTGGATTTGATGATCTTAAAGGTCTTTTTCCAATGATTCTATAATTTTATCTTGAATATTCCTTTAGTTCTAAAAGTTGATGTGAGAGATCTGGGCTTGTGTCATTTTCTAGCCTCAGAATTTAATCAGTTAATTCCAACACAGTCTGCCTGAATAAAGTCATCTCATCTGACTAAAAACTTGCTCTCCAATGACAGAAATATCAAAGCTTGAGCAATTGCCCAGAAACCTAGAAACAAACATGCTTGCTATGTTACAGAAGTATTTCTCCTTGGTAATAACAATTCTTCTTGCAGATCCTCCAGTTAAAAGCTAGTAATTCTTCCAGCTGCTTTATACCTCTCCTATAATGGGAGAGAGCCTGTATATTCCTTCCCATGCTCTAAATATGAGGGAACACCTTATTTCCTGTCTAGGACATCTCCATGGCAAACTGACTGTGTGCCTTTTAGTGCGGGGTACATTCAAAAGGCCTAGTGGAGACCTCAGAATTCTGTTCCAGTATTTAGAGGGTGGCTACAAAGAAAATGGAGAGTCTCTTTTTACAAGGAGTCACATAGAAAAGACAAGGGTAATGGGTGCAAGTTACTCCTGTGGACATACTGATTAAGCACAAGAACATCTTTTCACAACAATTGCCCATTGGAATTGTCTCCCCTGGGAAACGGTGAATCCCCAACACTGGACACTTCTAAACTCTGCCTGGGTGATGTGCTGGGGCATCTTCTCTAGACTATTTTTGCCAGGAAAGGTTGGATCAGGTAATGAAGGATTGTCCAAGCTGGTATTTTGTCATTCATTCCTCTTTGCCCTAGCTGGATCCTGTGCCCAGAGCTGGGCCCCAACACAAGAAAGATGTGGGGCTGTTGGAGAGGGGTCAGAGGAGCCACGGAGATGTTCAGAGGGCTGGAGCAGCTCCCCTACTGAGAGAGGCTGAGGGAGCTGGGCTGGTTGAGCCTGGAGAAGAGAAGGCTGTGGGGGGACCTCATTGCAGCCTGCCAGTGCCTGGAGGGAGCAGAGGAACAGGAGGGGAATCAGCTTGTTCAAAGGGGAGACAATGGCAGGACAAGGGGAATGGAGTGAAGCTGAAGGAAGGAAGGGTTAAATTGGATATTAGGGGGAAGTTCTTTGCAGAGAGAGTGGTGAGGGGCTGGACCAGGCTGCCCAGAGAGGGGGTGGGTGCCCCATCCCTGGGGGTGTTCAAGGCCAGGTTGGATGGGGCCCTGGGCAACCTTGTGTAGCTCCAGGCCTGAGGTTGGTGGCCCTGCCTGTGGCAGGGGGGTTGGATCTCTGTGACCCTTGGGATCCCTTCCAACCTATGCCATTCTATGATTCTATGATAACTGGGTTACTGAATTTAAAAACCTGCCCTGGAAAAAGTAAGTTTTCACTTCTTTCATCAGCTTTTCTCCAAAAGATGAACCTGTGGCTAAGCACCCTTCACTTGTGGCACCCTCACAAATCAAAGTGTCAGGAGAACAGACCCAGCCTCTGCAGCACGACAGCCACCAGCTCCAGACTGTGTGGAATGGATGGCAGAGGCAGGTAGCACAAAACTGAGACCTTCACACTTCATTCTGGAGTGCTGCAATGTCCTGGAGTCACCGAGGGAGTCACTGGGCTTATGGACCAGCACTCAAAATAAAGACCAAATCTTTCATAACACTAGGACCACAGGATGTAAACTGCACCCACTGAACATCTTCCTGCTCCCAAGAAGTACATGCCACCACCAACTGGTTTTTGGGGTTGCTGTACCAGCAGAGCACCACATGGTATTTCAGGAATAGGATGTTTGTCCACACCTGCAGTCACCAGTCACAGAGCACCTCTGCAGGACTACAAAGCTCTACTAGTCTGTTTGACTCAGTTTAAAGTGTCAGGTTTATTTATCTCCAGTCTGTACTTAAGAGTTTCAGAACTTGCCATTTCAGAGAATCACAGAATGGCCTGGCTTGGAGAGGACATTAAGTATCATTTTGTTCCAACCCTCCCTGGCCATGGGCAGGGACACACAGCACCAGCCCAGGGTGCCCAAAGCCCCATCCAATCTGGCCTTGAGCACTGCCAGGGATCCAGGGGCAGCCAACAGCTTCTCTGGGCACCCTGTGCCAGGGCCTCACTGCCTTCACAGAGAAGAAACACTCCCAAGGATCTAACCTAAATCCACTGAAATCACTGGTCTCCACTTGGACACAGAGCTGTTCACCACAACTCTGAGTGCGACTGTCCAGCCAGTTCCACACCCACTGAGTGGTTCCTCCATCAAATCCATGTCTCTCCAACTCAGAGACAAGGATGTCACATCAAGGCTATGATGTGGGACAGTGTCAGATCTTTGCACAAGTCCAGGTAGCTGACAGCTGTCACTCTTCCTTTGTCCCCAGTGCTGCAACCCCATCATAGAAAGCGACCGATCTGTCAGGCACCATCCACCCTGGAGGATCTGCTCCAGGATCTTGCCAGGCAGAGAGGTGAGACTGGCTGGTCTGTAGATTCCCAGCTCTGCCTTTTTCCCCTTTTAAAATGGGGGCTGTTTCCCCTTTCCCAGTCGGTGGGAACTTCACTGGACTGCCCTGACTTCTCAAACATGCTGGATACTGGCTCAGCCACTTCAGTTCCCTCAGGACCTGTGGATGCAACACCTCAGGCCCCATGGACTTGTGCACCTTCAGGTTCCTTAGATGGTCTCAAACCTGTTCTTCTCCTACAGTGGGTGGTTCATTTTCCCAGTCCCTGCCTTTGCCTTCTGTGGCCTGGGTGGTGTGGCTAGAGTCCTTGCCAGTGAAAAGTCACTGAGTACCTTGTCCTTCTTCAAATCCCAGGTAACCAGATCTCCTGTAACATTCTGGAGGGGGCCACATTTTCCCTACTCTTCCTTTTTTCATTGACATCAAATATATATATATAAGCTTTAATTGTTGGGATGCATCACTCCTGAGCTTGAAGGAGGTGAACCTTGAGTAGTATCCATCTTCTCTTGGGCCCCTCTACCCTCCAGGGCTTTGGTCCATGGTGTTCTACCAAGCAGACCCCTGCAGAGGCCCAAAGTCTGCTCTCCTCAAGTCCAGGGTAGTGACTTTTCTGTGGGCCCTGCTGCTGCCCTCAGGATCTTGAGCTCCAGCATTCCATGGTCACTGTAGCCAAGGCTGCCCTTGAGCCTCACATCCCCTACCAGCCTGTCCTTACTGAGGAGAACAGGGTCCAGAATAGCACCTCACTGGCTCGTTTATCACTTGGAGAAGCATGTTATCAACAATGCATTTCCCTGACTGCTGGTGAAACAAAAATTGAAGTTCTTTCAGAACCTCCACATCTGCTTCTTCAGAGCTATTACTGCTGCAAGAGCAGCCAACCTTCAGGGACTGAGGAAATCCCCAGTCATAAGGGTATATGGTTTTGTGGCAAGGTCTGTACAAGGACAGCTGTAAAGTCTCATTTCACTTCCTCCCAACTACTTCCTACCAAAATCTTCATTTCAGTAAATGACATTAGCTTCCAACTTCAGTCACAATTAAAGCCATAACAGGCAACACCAACAACAGATTAGTTCCTGGTCCTGGAAGGGTCTATTAGTATAAACACAGCAAGACTACTGCTCCCGTCTTGAAGCTCCCTTAGGAGCACAAGTCCTTGCAGACAACTAGATCCTACCTACAGATGAAAACCCTGAAAACACCTCTTCCTCCTACACAGCCTACAGTAGTCATCCTCATGTGAATGTAGGAATAGGATTATGAGCTTGTTTCAGCACCATCTCATATGAAACTCTTCTAGGAACCACTCAGACTGAAGACCTGTACTACTATTTTCATCCCTCTCAAATCAGATTTAGACACTAACTTGCCCCTCAGATCTCCACAAAAGCTTTTTTAGTCACCCTCAAAGTAATACTTCAAAGCTGTTACACTCCACCCCAGTCTGTCACACAAACCATTAGACATCTAAACTGGCTTCAGTTGCTGCATGTTGTAGTTTTGTGTGGTGGGGTTCTGGTGTAGAGGGTGGGGGGACACGACACGACTGCAGGGGTGGCTTCTGCATGAATCATAGAATCACAGGGGTTGGAAGGGCCCTCCAGAGCCCATGGGGTCCAACCCCCCTGCCAAAGCAGGGGCCCTAGGACAGGGCACACAGGTCGGTGTCCAGATGGGGCTGAAATCTCTCCAGAGAAGGAGACTCCACACCCCCTGGGCAGCCTGTCCCAGGGCTCACTCACCCTCACTGGAGAAAAGTTCTTCCCCATGTTGGTGCAGAACTTCCTGTGCTCCAACTTGCAGCCATTGCCCCTTGTCCTGTCCTCACAGACACAGAAAAGGGGCTGGCCAATTCCCCCTGCAGCCCATCCTTCAGATATTTATAGACATTAATAAAGTCCCCCCTTAGTCTTCTTCTCTCCAGGCTGAACAGCCCCAGCTCACCCAGCCTTTCCTCACAGGGGAGATGCTCCAGGCCCTTCATCATCTCCTCAGCCTCCTCTGGACTCTCTCCAGGAGATCCCTTTTTGATCCCAGGGAGCCCAGCACTGGACACAACACTCCAGGTGTGGCCTGACCAGGGCAGAGCAGAGGGGGAGGATCCCCTCCTTTGACCTAAGCAGCAGCTAGCTTTCCCTAGGCTCAAAGTAAAACCAAGCTGGGCTCCAGGCTGAACCCGCTGCTGACCAAGGCCGAGCCCTCAGCCACGGTCACAGTGCCTCTGGGAATCACACTGCAGAGAAAAAACCAACCCACCAGCAGCCACTTTTTGCCACCAGAAAAAGGAGTGAGAAGATGTGAGACACTCTGCAGACACCAAGGTCAGTGAAGAAGGGGGTGAGGAGGTGCTCCAAGTGCCAGAGAGAAAGATTCCCCAGCAGCCCCTGGAGAAGCCCAGTGAAGCAGGCTGTCCCCCTGCAGCCCATGGATGATGATGGGGATCAGGTGTCCCACCTGCAGCCTACAGAGGACCCCACGCTGGAGCGGGTGGAGGCACATGAAGGGCACTGTGACCCCACAGGAACACCCCTCCCTGGAGCACTGGGGTCCACTGGAGCCCTCCTACTAAGAAGAAAAACAATTTGTGCTTAACTGCCCCAGAGCCCCATTTTGCCCTCCCAATGTGCCCTGGGGGGAAGAAGGGACAGAAATCCTGTATCAAGTCTGTGAAGAAAGGAGGGGGAGGTGTTTGCAGATCTTCTCATGACCCAGCTCTTGGGGAGGTGTCTGTGGTGGGTGTGAGACATTAGATGGGTTTTTTATTCCACGTGGAGTCTGTTCTGCCTGTGATGCTGACTGTGGGATGATCTCTCCCTGTCCTTATCTCCACTCCTGAGCCTCTCCATAGGTATTTTCTCACCTGACCAGGTGAGAAGGGCAGCGACAGAGACTTTGGTGGGCGTCTGACCTCCAGCCAGGCTCAAAGCACCACACTGCAGCTGTCACTGATTGTGCAGTTATAAATCTACTCTTGGGCCTAAGGCTGCCAGTGCTGTTGCTGCAGTTAGTCTTCTGCTGCTCAGAAACTTGCTGTCTGAAACAGCAATGCAGGACAGGTGGAATTCAGGGGAAGGGTAGAAGAGGAGCACAATGGCAGCCTGTTTAAATATACATAAATTAGAAAGAAGAAGTTGAAAACACTTACCTGTATTGACTGATGGAATCCTAACCACACCTCATGGGGCAATTCACTTGCAGGTATTGAAAGCAGTAGCTCAAAACAACTCCTGGAAAAGTAAAAAGTAAGTAAGGAAGCCACCCTAACACATTCTGTTGTTATGTTAAATAACATTTGTGGCATATGTGATTGAGCATTCAGAAAAGAAGCGACAGCAACACTAAAATGCCTTTGCACAAATCAGTTAAAGGCCAGAAACAGCCCCTGAACCAGGCATGAGTCGTGGTATATAAAGAGTGCTCCGTTCTGGTAGGCACCATTTTGCTAGGATAAGCTTGCAGCTACTCTTACAACCCATGATAGTCTGTTTAGTGTGGCTCAGGAACATTGCAGTAGAGAATTTCTGTTCCTCTCTCTCACAAAGGAATCTTAGCATCATCTGAATAAAGCTCATTCAATGCTACCATGTTCTCTCTGCCTAGGGAGAGAATGAGAGCCAGCTTTACCTAACCTCAAGTCTCAGTACTGACACAGATAGGAAAATAAACCTAAGAACAGCTGGGCTGACAACAACACAGACATCAGCATTAAAAAGGACCCACAAGATAGATTCCTAGAAACACCCTATGAGTCTTTGGGAGCATGGGGTGAGTGGGAAGCAAGGGAGAAGCATTCAGATACAATGTGCTAATTGCAACAAGCTCAAGAGCTTACCAAACAAAAATACCTCCCCACACACATGCTGATATGCACATCAAAGATGTCCAGATTAAAATCAGAGCTTAAAATATCAGGTAAGATTCCCAGTTAGTTAATTCAGTATTTGTGTAGGTCCATTATTTACACAAAACAGGTAGAGAACATCCCCTTATTTCTTCATTAAGCCAAGTTCCTGCTTAAAAATAGGACACTATATCCCATTTCCCCCGTGCTGACAATTAATGTCAACAAGAGCCAGGCCCATCACAGGCCACACGAACTTCAGCTGTGTATCATGTTTTCCAAATGAAAATTCAAGAACATGGGACAGGATCAGGAATCTTCAACAGCTCTGAAACACCCTGCAAATCCCAGACCTATATATTCCATACACAGGTTCAGATTCCAGAAACAGAATGGGGGAAAAGCAAGATCTACATGCTAATCCCTTGTTTAGCCCATCAGCTCCAAGCTATCCCTTTGCAGAAACAAAAAGGAAACAACTTTATGTATTTAGCACATGCATCTTCAGGGAAAAGCTCTGAAGAACAAGAATCCCTGCTTTCTAGGAGACAAAACAAAGGCATGACTACCACCCCAGCCCCTCTTTGAGAACAGTATCTAGCCTTGTACAGAACATAGGGATTAGAAACCAACTGCTGCCCACAACAATTGGACCTAATCAAGCTAAATTTAATCTGAACTATGACACTCTCTAGGGTTTCACAGGATTTACATGCAGCAAAAATGTTCTCACAAATCGTGACAAAAGAAAACTGGTCTGAGGTTCCACATAGAATAAATGCACTGAATAACTGCTACAAGCTGCTCCTACATTGTTAGATGGTGTCCAACTTGTGCTGTTTTTAATCCAAAACCTCTCAAATATTACAGAGAATGACAGGATAACACATTCAGTATTACAACAGACAGAAGAGCTGAGCTTAGGGGAAAGGGAAAAGAAAGATATGACCATAAAGCAAACATGAGTTTAAAAACTGATTAGTACCCACAAAAAATTCCTTTCTTATTTCCCTTTGTCCTGATGTTGGATACAGTGAACAGTTACCTGCAAAATGCTACACCTAATCAGTTTTTAACCAGATTCACCATCAGATACATAAACAAGATCAAATGAACAAATCCTGGCCATCTTTTTCACATTTAAGAAGTCTGCCTTTGCTGCCAAATCCTGTTCCTTTAGTCAGAGGTTCAGACCTGCAGAACTCACAGAGTGATCGAGGTTGGAAGGGGCCACTGGAGATTGTATCATCCAACCCCCCATAAAGCAACATCACCTAGAGTAAGATGCACAGCACTGCATCCAGGCAGGTTCTGAAGGAGGCTCCCCAATCTCTCTGGGCAGCCTGTCCCAGAGCTCAGGCACCCACAGAGTGAAGAAGCTTTTCCTCATGAGATGGACCTTCCTGTGTTCCAGTTTGTGCCCGTTGCCCCTTGTCCTGTCACTGGCCACCACTGAAAAGAGTTTGTCCCATCCTCTGGACACCCACTCTTCAGATACTTAGAAGCACTGACCAGATCCCCCACTTAAAAGTCTTCTCCTTGATAAACTGATACAGCTCTCAGCTTTTCCTCATGCAAGAGGTCCTCTAAGCCCCTCATCATCTTCATACCCTCCAGTAGTTCTCTGTCTGTCTTGAACCGGGGAGCCCAGCACTGAACATAGTACTTCAGCTCTGGCTTCAGCAGGGCAGAGTAGATGGGGAGGAGAACCTCCCTGAGCCACCATCTTCTTAATACATCCCAAGTCCATTGGCCTTCTTGGCCATGAGGCACACTGCCAGTCATGGAGAGCTTGTTCTCAACCAGGACACAGAGGTCCTTCTCTGCAGCACTGCTTCCCAGCAGCTTAACCCCTAAGCTGTGCTTGGGATTATTCTTCTAGGTGCAGGACCCCACACTTGCCCTGGCTGAATTTCATTAGGTTATTCGTCCTCCACATGGTCACAGCCACCCTCCAGAATGAGCTGCTCTATCACCTTTCCAGGGATGGAGCTGAGGATGACTGGCCTGTAGTTTCCTGGGTTCTCCTTGTCCTTTTTGAAGACTGAAGTGACACTGGCTTTCCTCCAGCCCTCAGGCTTCTCACCTGTTCTCCATGACCTTTCAAAGATGGAGAGTGGCTTAGCAATAGCATCTGCCAGCTCCCTGAGCACTTGTGGGTGCATCAGGGAACATGGATTTTTGAATGTCAAGGCAATCACCTCATTCAGCAGAAAACCTACACCCTCCCCAGTCTTCCTTTTGCTGCTGATGTACTTGAAAAAGCCCTCCTCCTTGTCCTTGACATCCCTTGCCAGGTGTAATTCTAGCCTTCCTTGTTCCATCCCTACATTCTCTGACTAGATCCCTTTGGTCCTCACAAGTGACCAGTCCCTTTTTCCATATTCTGTAAACTTCCTCCATCCCTTTGAGTTTTTCCAGCAGCTCCTTGCTCGTCCAGGCAGGTCTCCTGCCTCCTTTGCTTGCTTCCCTATTGCTTGGGATGCACCAGTCTTGAGCTAAGAGGAAGTGGTGCTTGAATGCTGACCAGGTGTCTTGGACTCCCTACCTTCTAGAGCCCTAACTGATGGGACCCTCCCAAGCTGGGCTTTGAAGAGGCTCAAGTTAGCTCTCCTGAAGTCCAGCACTGCAATCCAATTGATCATCCTGCTCCTTCCAGGCAGGATCCTCAGCTCTACCATCACATCCCCAACCAAGCCTTCTTTGCTGTTAGTACAAGGTCCAGCAGCACCTCTCTCCTCATGGGCTCCTCTACCACTTGTGTCAAAACGCTGCCACCAGTGCTCTGCAGGAACCTCCTGGGCTGTGTGTGCCTGGCAGGGTTGCCTTTCCAGCAAGTATCAGGGTAGTCAGTCCCCATCACAACCAGGGCCTGTGATCTTGAGGCTCTAACACTTCTATTAGGGAGGCAGAAAATATGATAGCCTTTCTCACTGTCATTCAGTCATTGTTCACATCTCTAGCACCAGAATCTCAATCATGACTATGCCCATGAAAAGTGGGCAGCAGAGTTGCCAGATATCCCAACTGTGATAGATCTTGCTATTACAAAATAATCTGGGTTTACTCAAGCTTGGCAATACAAGGTAATTCTCCATTCCAGATGTCTAGACCCAGATAACTGCTATTATACAATCAAAACCAACCTTACAAAGTCTCACAAGCAGCTGAACTCTATTTTAACATAAGCAAAAAAGCAGCCAACCAAAAAATACAAGAAGGTGTAAATCCTATTTTCAGGCATGCCATACACAGACTTCATGAAACAAAACACTTGCAGACCTCACAGTCAATGTGCTTTTGAAGCATACGTCATTTTCAGACTAAAGTAACCAGTTCTACCTACTTTCACTCTTAATTCCTGGAAATACATCTCCACACATATTATACTGGTTATATAAAGCATCAGGTTTAAACAAAAAACACAAAGCAAGGTTTTACAAAATAGATTTTCTTTACTTGACCCTTAAGATGCTACTTGAGAAATGAAAAACTCTGAAATTATATTTTTCAAACATTGTGTACACAGAGTGAGATGAAGTCTGTGATCTCTGTGAAGATTAAAGTCTTACTCTCTGTTGTAGTAACACAGGACTGAGCTGAACCAAGAACCTGTTCGGTGATCTACCACCTACACATTGAAGAATTTTTTCCTAATATCCAACCTAAATGCCCCCTTTTCTAGTTTAAAACCACTTCCTCTGTTCTACTGCTACATGTCCTTGTGAACAGTTCTTCCCCAGTTTTCTTACAAGCACTGGAAGGCCACTACAAGGTCCCCCTGGAGAGGGAGGGGGCTGAACAAGCCCGACTCTCTCAGCCTGTCTCTGTAGGAGAGGTGCTCCAGCCCTCTGATCATTTTTGTGGCCTCCTCTGGACACACTCCACCAGGCTCATGGCCTTTCTGTGTTCAGGGCTCCAGAGCTGGACACAGTATCCAGGTGAGGTCTCACCAGAGCAGAGCAGAGGGGCAGAATCCCCTCTCTCAGTCTGCTGGCCACACGTCTTTTGATGCAGCCCAGGATGGGGTTGACCTTCTGGGCTGCAGATGCACATTGGTGACATGTCCTGCTTCTCATCCACAAGTCCCCCCAAGTCCTTTTCCTCAAGGCTGCTTTCAAGCACATCATCCTCTAAACTGGATGGATAACAGGGCTTGTCCTGACCCAGGTGCAGGAACCTGCACTTGGCTTTGTTGAACTTCAGGAAGTTCCCTTGGACCCACTCCTCCAGCCTGTCCAGGGCCCTCTGGATGGCATGCCAGCACGTTAACCTCACCACTCAGCTTGGTGTCATCAGCAAACGTGCTGAGGGTGCCCTCAATTCCACTGTCAAGATCATTAATAAAGATATTAAACAGCACTGGTCCCAGTACAGACCCTCGAGGACAAAGTTTCAGTTTCTTTACTTTGGAAGGAGTAACTCAAAAAGCAAGGTATAATTTGCATACAATTACTGGATAATCACTTTCACCTCATACCCTATTATTTTAAGACAGAAATTAAAAAAGGTAAATTTTAAAAGCTTTTTGGAACTGTGTTCATTTTTAGGCAGCAGTATTATGCAACAGAAGAGCTGCAGGAACAGTTCACATGTTGCCAGGAATTATCTTGCATTTGTTAAGAGTTGAGCTGGCTCTTAATGACAGAAAGCAGAGCAGTAACTGCAGTGAACTTGTGCCTCCTCTCAGAGGTGTTACAGAAAGCACACTCTTCCTGGAAGCAGCATGTGTTAGTAGGCACAATCAGGAGGTGAGAGACAGCAAGAAGTCTGAGCTTAGTTTTGCTACAGACCATATGACATTCACATCGCAGATAAACACTCTCAAAGATGCAGGAATGATAAACTCCCTTTCAAGCCAGTGCCATCACAGCAAACAGCACAAAGTAGAAAGCAGTCAAATGTTAGCTACTGGCAAACACAATGTGAACTAGGAACAATTCTTTCTACCTTAACTTTACTAATCTTATGACCATATAAACCATTTCCAGACGGAAGCCAAATTTTCCTACTGATGGCAACGTGAATGGCACACACAGACCTGCCTCTCCCAGTATCCTCAGGGAAAAAGCACTCACAGAAGCTTGGGAGAACAATCAGCCTCAAGGCCTTCCTAAGATTCATGTGGATAGCTAGCTAATCAAATGTCTGGGAAAGACACCTTTGATTAACTCTATTAATTCTTCTGTAGAGGCAGTAGCTTTGGTACAGTAACCTGGAGGGGTGAGGGGAACGCGTTGCGCTTCGTGGCTGTGGAAACAAGCGGTCTGAGTTTTACTTGACCAAAGCAGGTATGTCTCTTCACTGCAATGGCCAAGAACAACACTCCTGTTCCCCCACAACCATCTGTAGCTAAAAGGTCTGGCAAGAACAACCACTCCAAGCTCTCCTATCTTCTACAATTAGACAGCGAACCAACAAGGTCACTCACTGTACCAGCATCATGTTTCTTACAGGGGGAACAGCCTCTACTTCACATCGAGCTTTCCTGTGAACACACAACTGGTCTGGTCAGGTGGCAGGCAAACCCACAATACACTGAGTTTTGCTGTTACTGCTTCACCCTGCTGAGAAGGATGTTAGGAAGTTCTTTCCCCCTTCTCCGGGAGGAATGTTGGAAGGGAAAGAAGATGTCAACAGTAAGTAAAGCACTTTTGCTTTGAAACAGGAAGATTGCTCCTTTCATTTCTCCTCAGGGTTCAAGTTTGAAAATACAAACCATGTACAACAGCTCTGGGGAACCCAACTGCCTCTCTCTCAAGAAAAATCCAAACAAAAAACAAAACAAAACCCAACCAAAGTCACCTGAGAACACTATGCTTTCAGGTCCCTCACCAGAGTCTTTCTCCCTCATGAAAGTTAAACTTTTATTCTCAATTCTCAGCTCCAATTTATCTCTCTTCCTTGGAGACTCTTAAAAAAGAAAAATGTGTGACAGTTCAGTTAGGTATGCCATTTACCTCACCCTATCTGTGACCTCATTCATTGTCTCTCTCATTCTTTAGATGCCTCTCAAATGTACTCATAACAACAGGAGATATTCTAGCCAATCAACCTTCCTGCTGTCCTCCACCACAAAGTTTTCTGAATATACAAGCAACAGCAAAGACTCTCCTCACGCTGAAAGACAGAATAAGCAACTTCAACAGATGCAGAATATCATGATTTTTCTCAACAAGAAAAAAGCAGTTTTGACAGAGACTGTGGATTCCCACCCCAAAGGACAGAACAGTGGCAAAATAAACAGCAAACACTCCAGGCATGGACTATCTGTATAACCTGCATACAAAGATGGTGAAAGAAACTTTTTAAGAGACCTGAGCAGCAAGCAGAATACAGAAGCTAATCAATGACAACATGATGAAGATGCAAATACTGTATCCATAAAGGGACAGTCTACAAAAGCAATTAAGATATTAAAAAACCCTATTATGTACCAGTTAAGCGACTTAGCAGTTTCTATCTTCAGTTTTGATATTAAGAAAACACCTTTCCTGATCTCACATTTTCCCTTCTTAACAGGAGTTTTCTGGGTTGTTTTTTTTTAAACCATTCTGAGTTCACATATTTTTCATAACTTGGAAAAAGTCAAGGCATCATATGGAGATACTTGTTTCTCAGCTGTTGATTTCTATTGCAAGCTAGTACATTACAAAAAAAGCATTTGACCAAGGAGTTCACTGCAAAATCCTTCTCAAAAAGAACATTTGACTTCAGGCCACAAAGCAATTAAGCTACTGATAATTAAGAAAACAGGCTTCACTGAAAAGCTGTCATAGAATTGCTTTTATTCTATAACGAGCTTTGTATTCAAGCTTCTAGATCTTCATTCTCCCCACTCAAATGAAACAGCAGCAAGGAATGGCCAGGGCATCAAGTCAAGCCATCCTTCCCGGGTTGAGAGTAGTAGCTGATTACACTCTAACCTTTGTGAAAGCCCTCAGGCTACTCTCTTCAATTACAAATAGCTGCTCTGCACTAAAAACAGACTTTGAAGAACTACAAGTTACTCTCAGCTGAGGGAGTGTAAAATAATTTTCTCCTTTGAAGAACTGCTGTGCTTCAAGTCATGTCTACAGACACTTGTTGAAGAGCTCAGGCTGAAATACTCAACTGTTTTGCCATCCTATAGCAAAAGCCAACGCACACAACTTAAGATTGCCATAAACACAACACGGCTCCTCCTTTCCAGAAAGGAACATGTTCAGAACTACCCTGAATTACAAGTCAGAGGACATGAGAAAGCAGCAACTGCAGAGCAAGTGATACAAGTTAACTGACACAAAAAGCTCTGCTATTAAAGCTTCCTTTTAATGAGAACTACACAAAGTTTTTTCTACAGAAAATAAATTTTAACAATGTTTAATAAAGAACAGAACCTCCCTAATACCTGCATGGTTATCCAAATACAGAAGAATGAAGCCTTACCACTTGATCACATTAACAAAATGCCCAAGTACATTTTGGTGGTATGGTAAGTACTAAAGACATTTACTAAATAACAAATGACAAATACAGTTGTCAAAGTATTGCACTATTTCAAGACCTTGCCCCTTCATTTATCAAGTACAGTTTGGTTTTTTAATATTAATTTACCAGCTTAAAAACTTACAGCACTAGCCTGCCAAGTACCAAAAGAACATCTTCACGTTCTGTAGGCAGGTAAGGTGGAGCATTAGCAAAGCTCTGGCTGGAGATTCGATGTACTTCCAACAAAGGTCAAACATGTTCCGCTGCACCCCGACTGCCAGCATACTGCAGGAGTGTCTGAAAGAAAAGGAGTGAGCATTAGAATTTCTCATCACATGCTTTTATCTAAAGAAGAAACATCAATAGGCAATAACAAGCATTTGACAGTGCGAGAATCGTAGAAGGGAGTTGGTTTTACTCTGAAAGAGATGTAAAAACGGCAGCTTTTCTCCTCGACAGAAGTCCACCCTTTTGTTCAAAAATATTTTAATTTCTTTTATTATTCTGATAAAGATATCAGAAATTCCTACTGGGGAAATCAGTAGATTGCTAGATGCAATCATCAGAAACGTGAACTGTTTAGAGAAAAGTTCTGCACCAACTTCATTTGTACAACCACACTGAGACAGAATCATGTATGTAACACTGGAATCTGTTTTACTAGTGAGACCACAGAAAAACAGGCAAGAAGTTCAAGATGAAGAATATTATTGTAGCTGTAATAACATGCAAATTACACATACCAAACATGAAGCCTTTAGAAGAGGATACAAACCCCAGAGCAGACACGTGGTCATTTTTCAAATGCAAAATTACCCTAGACTTTACTACTTCACCGCAGCAATCCCACACAATCCAGGCACAGTACTGAAGAAGCAGTGTCAAAATCTAGCCAGTTTTAAGACAAATCAAAATACATTTCAAAAATCAGCACAAGGACAACAGTAGCATCTTCCAGTCCTTTTAAAACTTCACTACACTACCATGTTATTTTCCTAGTGGTTATAAAGTAGTACTGAGAGCAAGCAGGGCACTGAGCTAGGGCTGTTTTAGCTCTACTTAACAATTTGCTTCACAACATCCCTTCTCTGTATGCAAGTCCTCCTACAACTCCCCATCAGTTCTGTGTGAGTTGTTGGCAGTTACAACCCCCTCCTCATGTTCCACCCTCCCTAGACCAAACAAGGTATTGGTCTTCATCAAGGCCCACAGTGACAAAACCAGAAAGCAGTGAAGAGGCCTGTGCCTCCTGGAGCCCTTAGGGACAAGGCTGAATGGGAAAGAAGGTTCAGAGTGTCCCACCCTACAATTCAGTATGAGCTAAGTTGTCCCAAGAGGATGATCAGGTCACATTAGGCTTCAAATTACTTCAAGTTGGGACTTTGACACTACCAATTTATTTTAACACCTTAATCAAACACATGATCATATCAGATTATGATTGGAAAGAGGATACCACTGACCAGACCCTGCAATGAGCTTACTGAAACCAGGTGCAGTCATTACAGTGGCCAGGAACTTCTAAGACAAAGCCTAATTTCCAACACAGCAAGAAATAAACAGCCAGCTATGCATTATTTTGTGGATTATCTGGCATCCTGTCAGTGAGCTAACTATACAAGTCCTAGTTAAAAAAACCCAGAACAACCCAACAGCAGACATTTACTAGAGTAGCACAACCAAATGTGATGGATGAAAAGGAAAGAATCAGTAAAAATCACCATCATTTTTAGATTATTCTCCTAGAACTCAGTAATCTAACTCCTAGATGAATGAAAGTTAAACTCTCCAAAACCCCCACTCAGTATTTGCCATGTAACACGAGCAGTAAGGAGGGTGGGGAAAGGGAAAATTGTCATTTTACAGAAATCATCCTAAAACGCAGCACAAAGATCATTAGCAGAAGCAATGCATGACTCATAACTAACCAGTCTAAGTGCTTCTCCGACAAATCAATGAACATGATAATATAACTCAATTTATATAAGGCAATAGAATATATTCAAAGGCTCCAAAGCTAGAGAAGCTCAATTGATGACTATCATAAAGTCATCTGTTCAGTAAACCCAGCAGTAATGCTATCATTACAGTGACTACAGAAACAGAAGATCAAACACATAAATCTCTGCACTTCACTAAAAATACACCCATTAAACCCAATCTATTAAAAAAGCTAAATTTAGTACTCAGTATTTTGACAGACTGTCTGGCCTGTGTAAACCATAAAACATGACAGAGTATTCCCTAGGATTAAATAAATTTGCTAGAAAGAAAATGCACCCTTGGTTGAGTGCAACCCTAGCGCTGAGGTCAAAGTCTTACAGCTAATATTATCATTTTTTTGTGTGGCCATTTATAAGAAACTTCTCCCCAATGAGATGAGCAATGACAGTTTTCAGTGTGTAAGACAGATTCAAGGGAAGAGACTTATTATTAGCTTGGAACATTATTATGTTGTTAGTATCAGCATACTAACAAACAAAATGCAGTAACTGTATCACAGAGGCTCTCAAAAGTCCTCCTGCTACTTCAGAGCAATATAAGTAGTTCTAGTAGTCCACTACAGACTCTTCCTGGCAGTCTATATACAACACGAAATTAGACAAATTTTAACTTGTGAGAAATATATAGTTACATAGTTAACTAACAGTCCAGTAGCAACTTTATAAGGAATTTACTGTGTTACAGCCTAATTATCTGAAGAGAGTACTCAAAACATTTTAAGCCTGGTTAGTATGTATGCACTTACACTTTAAGCTGTCCTTCTTCCTTGGACTCCAGTAACACATGTAACTGGCAAGTGGGGAAAGCAGAGGCCACACAACATCCACCCACTGTGTAATCTCAGACCAGCCCAGGCCCTCAGCACTGCACAGGTTCTCATGTCCTGCAATGCTGGAATACCTGCTAAGCTGCATTTCTTCTGAAGCACTGGTTTTGTTTGTTTGTGTTTTTGTTTTGTTTGGGGGGGGGGTGGGTGGGGGTGGTCTTGTGTCCATCCCCTTGTCTGCCCCCCCTCCCCCCCAATCAATTTCACAGCATCACAACGTTGGAAAAGACCTTTAGGAGCATCAAGTCCAACCATTCCCATCCTAAGCTAAACCATATCCCCAAGTACCTCATCTACCCTTCTTTTGAACACATCCAGGGAAGGTGACTCAACCACCTCCCCGGAATTTAAACATGTCCAAGTCGCCTGACCTGTTATTACAGCTTTAAGGCTCTGTTTAAGGAAAAAAACCACCTTCCACCTCTTCCTAAACATACACAATTGCAGCTGACAGTGCTGGATCATGTCACCTTTAATAATTTCAGAAAGCAAACAGGTGCTGGGGATTGCAGGTAGGATGCTTTGGTGTCAAACTGCTCCACAGATAACTGTTCTCTGTGTTTACAGTAGCATCACCTCAAACAGACTCTTCATTCCAGCTGGCTCTTTGGGTACCTATCAAGCTTCCCAACACACATTTTCCTGAAGCGAATGTGCAAAGCATTCATGCTTGTACAATACAAAGTTGCAGAGTCAAAGCACTCTTTATGCTTCATGAGTTTCTTTGCTGTGTTATCCTGAACACCAATCTTACTCCCTGCTCAAAACCAGAGATCTTCAAGGAAATCATGACATCCAGCACCATTCCAAGGAAAAGCTACTGCAAAGCTGCATATGGCAACAAAAGTTCACAGGTATTGAAAAGCAGCATCCAGAGAGCTCAAAGCACAGGGAAGCTGCCAGTTATGTTCTCACTTGGTCGTGTTCCAACAGCCTCAGTAACATCCACAGCAGAACAGTGCACCTTTCAGGATGATGCAACAGATGGATACATGGGATGACAAACCCATCATTGTCCTAAAGCATTTAAGCTTCTTCTCTTATTGCAAGATACCAGTGGTACTCTCCAAGACATGAATACAAAACTTAAGCTCAGGTCCTCAAATTTCCTTAACATCCCCATTCAGAAAGAGAAACCAAGACATAAAACTACATCCCAACCACAGTGGCTTGACTGCACAGTGACATCACAAATTCTTATGCCATTTAAGTTGTTGCATGACAGACTAGCAATTTCATGTTTTCCACTGTATCTCTAAGTGTACAATCATGACAATCATAAGTGGCCCAAATTGATGGCAACCCAAGATAGAGGTTTTTTTCCTATTTTTATGCCATCTATCCCAGTGTTCTACCGTAAGACTAACATTCAATAATCACACACAGATCTAGAGAGATCTAAATTTTTGTATGACATTTTTTGGGGTTCTTTTATTTCTCTTTTAGCTAACAGAACTGTCTTTCATCAAACTCCACTGATAAGTACCTCTAAAGCTTTATCTGTACCAAACTAATCTGGGCAACTGGACATCTACAAATTGATCATGTAGACAAGCTCTACCAAGTGTTAGCTGAGTATTTGTTTCAGTGTTCTGATGCAATGAAAATGGAAAAGAAATTAGCAAAACCTGAGATATGAAGGTCACAAACATTACACTGGGCTCCATGTAAATGCAAGGTCACAGATCTTAATGGCATGCTTAGCTCAGGGCATACAAAGCAACATGCAGCAGCACCCCACACAGTGAGAGAAGCAAGAGTTTTGAAGCCTAACTATTAATTCCCTTTTTTTGTTGTTTTAGGAAGCGATAAGCTAAACATGCTCCCAGAATATGGCAAAGCACACCCTGGTCACGTAAAAGGGAAGACTGTGAAGGGTAATAACACTTATCTGTAATGCACCAGTAGGATTCTTATGTCTTGTTCAGCATTTGATTTTCCCATTCACCATTCAAATACAGTGGCTGCATTACCCAAGGTGTGGTTAAACTATATGATTTTTAATTTTTCTGTTTAGAAACCACAGTCTCTTCACATTCAACAGGGAGGGCTCTCCAACCCAGCAACCTAACAATTATTTAGCTTTAGATCTCACAGTAAAAGAAGCTTGCTAACCACTGGAAGAGTTTACTTAAGAATACATTATCTCCATCACTGCAACTTCAACCAAGTTCAGCTCTTCTTCTGGAACTTAGTGCCTCGATTCAAGAACTGCTGATCCTCAGCCTGAGTTGCATTAAGCGAGCATTCAGACATGATCACTGGATGACAGGAGCTCATTCAGTGACTGAGGTGAACTGCAGGCCTTCAGAAACCAGCGAGCACTGCTTCTTCCACGGCACATCTCAACCAAGGCGGAACGCATAGCTTTTGATCCCACCACAGAAGAGCCGACATCCAGGAACCAAACACTCCATCACTGTGAAAGCACGGTGCGGCCCGCCTGCCCCAGAGAACCTCCCCAAGCGCCACCAGCCGTCCAGGCCGGCGGCACCAGAGCCCAGCGGCTCTCCAGGTTCGCTGGGCCCTGCTCCAGGCCGCCCGCGAGAACCCCACCCCGAGCAAGGAACCGTTCCCCCCGCGCCTGAGTGTCCGCACACCGAGCAGGGAGCCCTCCCCCGCAGAGGGCCGCCCCCGCACCCCCCGAGCAGGGAGCCGTCCCCCCCCACCCCCGAGCAGGGAGCCGTCCCCCTCGCGCTTCCCGCCCGCGCCGCGCGCGTCCCCGGGAGCGGCGGGAGGAGCAGCCGGTGCCCCGGGCTCTGCACGGCGCCGTCCTGGGCCGCGGAGCTCCGGTCTTCTCACGCCTGCAGCGCCGCTCCGGGAGTGTGACGGTCATAGGGTCGCGGAACGGTCTGGGTTGGGAGTGACCCCAGTGATCACAGAGCTCCAACCCCCTGCCACAGGCAGGGACGCCAACCTCAGGCCTGGAGCTACACAAGGTTGCCCAGGACCCATCCAACCTGGCCTTGAACACCCCCAGACACGGGGCACCCACCCCCTCTCTGGGCAGCCTGTTCCAGCCCCTCACCACTCTCTCTGCAAAGAACTTCCCCCTAATATCCAATTGAACCCTTCCTTCCTTCAGCTTCACTCCACTTGGCCTGCCAGTCTCTGCCAAGCTGATTCCCCTCCTGTTTGTATGCTCCCTTCAGGGACTGGCAGGCTGCAGTGAGGTTCCCCCTCAGCCTTCTCTTCTCCAGGCTGAACCAGCCCAGCTCCCTCAGCCTCTCTCAGTAGGGCAGGTGCTCCAGCCCTCTGAGCATCTCCGTGGCTCCTCTGAACCCTCTCCAACAGCCCCACATCTTTCTTGTGGATCCAGCTGGGGCCTCAGGAGGGCAGAGCAGAGAAGGACAATCCCCTCCCTGTCCCTGCTGACACACCTCTGCTGATGGAGCCCAGGATCCCATCACCCTTCCCAGCTGCAAGAGCCACTGCTGGCTCATGTTAAGTTTCTCCCCCACCAGTACCCCCAGGTCCTTCTCACAGGGCTGCTCTCCAGGGGCTCCTCTCCCAGTCTGTTTATCTGTCTGGGATTCCTCTGGCCCAAGTGCAACCCCTGACACTTGGCAGTGTTGAACCCCATTAGGTTCCCCTGGGCCCATCTTTCCAGCCTGTCAAGATCCCGCTGGATGGCTTCTTTCCTTCTAGGGCGTCAACCACACCACTCAGCTTGGTGTCATCTGCAAACTTGCTGAGGGCGCACTCAATTCCATCATCCATGTCATTGATAAAGATGTTAAAGAGAACCCGTCCCAAGACAGACCCCTGGGGGACACCGCTTGTCACCAGCTCCACCTGGACACAGACCCATTGACCACCACTCTTTGTTCTTTCAAACAGTTTCTTATCCACTGGATGGTCCACTCATCAAATCCACATCTCTCCAGTTTAGAGATAAGGACGTGGTGGGGGACTGTGTCAAAGGCCTTGCACAAGTCCAGGTAGATGACATCGGTCGCCTTCCCTTTATCCCCTGATGCTGTCACTCCATCATAGAAAGTCACCAGATTGGTGAGGCACGACCTTCCCTTGGTGAAGCCATGCTGGCTGTCCCGGATCACACGCTCTTCCCTCATGTGCTCCAACATGTCATCCAGGAGGATCTGTTCCATCATCTTCCCAGGCACAGAGGTGAGGCTCACCGGCCTGTAATTCCCTGGGTCTTTCTTGCTCCCTTTCTTATAAATGGGAGTGATGTGACCCTTTTTCCAGTCCCCAGGGACCTCTCCTGACAGCCAGGACTTTTCAAATATGATGCAGAGCGGCTCAGCAACCACATCAGCCAGCTCCTTCAGGACCCTGGGATGCATGTCGTCCGGCCCCATAGACTTGTAGACATTCAGTCTCATGAGGCGGTCTCGGACTTGGCTCTGCTCTTACAATGGGGGGGGATTTACTCCCCCAGTTCCCACCTAGAGGTCCAGGGATGCAAGGTTCCGGGATTTGAGAATTATGAGAATCCTGGCTGCCAGAGAAGACTGAGGCAAAGAATCTATATGAAAGGATGATGCATTACTAGAGCTTGTTTTGAAAGCTTTGAAACACTGGCATTTCTCACAAAAAGACTGAATGATATGTAATTCAACAGGCTTATCACTGCTGGCTCCACAGCACCCTGCTCTTCTTGGACATCATGGTCCTCCAGTGGATCCCATGGTGGTGACAGATCCATCTCCAAGAAATCGTCCTCAGACCGCAGGGAGAAGAGGACGCTGTTGACACAGAATCACAGAATCACAGATTGTTAGGGTTTGGAAGGGAGCTCGAAAGATCATCTAGTCCAACCCTCCCCTGCCAGAGCAGGATCACTCAGACTAAATCATGCTCTCTGCCCAGTATTGACACTTCTGCGGATTGAAAATGTCATTTCCACACTCCTGGAACTTGGAATCTGGTGACACTCCTGTGTTTTGACACATTTGATCACAAGCACAAATAGGCCAGGGATGACCCTGCTGAGGCTGGACAGATAAGAAGCCATCAGTAGTCTTTGAAGCCTAAGGAGTCGTGTTGGGAGGAAACTCAAATGGAAGGCAGAGTGTGCATGGGAAATGGCCCGGGTTTGGCATTTTTCCCTACTGGAAGCTGATGCTCAGAAAGATTTCCTCTCACTTTTTTTTCCTACCACCCTAATACTAAGGAACATTTTCCTAATATCCAACCTATATCTACCTTGTACTGTTGAAAACCATTACCCTTTGTCCTACTGCATATCATGCCTCATACTTAAAAATTAAATATGAATTTTCCACAAGGACATCAGGCCTTTCATCTAAACTCCCCAGGTGCATTCACACCAGAAACAAGTAAGATGTGAAGCAAGATTCAAAAAGAGTTTGTTTTCTCTGAATCCATACTGTAAGAACAGGAAACAAAAGCATACAGTAATTGTCTACAGAAAGTGTACATTGCTTCAAGAATACAGTGGCTCATTAGACAGGTCTTCTGAATTTGTCCTTTACTTGACAGTCTAATCCAAATTCACAACTAGAAGTTCCTGTGAAAATGGCATTCCAACCCAAAAAAGTATCAGAAGCTGTTGAACAGGCTGAAATCTATCACATTAAATTAATACCTCCTTCCTGCAGTCTTGCAGCCCATTTTAACAATTTAGCAACAGACCATGTGCCTTTATTTCCTTACTCTTTGCACTTGAGTTCTCAGAGCTAGTTTATCTGTCCACAGACAAGGTTTATCCTGGCTTTGTCCTTCCAGACCTTTGGCTTACTAAATAGGAAGTGGCCATGATTCTTCATGCTCAGTTATGCTTGACTGTGGAGATTACATAATTTAAGAGAGGAAATAGAATTGGAATCTCTAGATGACTAGTTTCTGATTTAAGAAAAGTTGCTGGATTATGAGGCATGACACTTGCATGACACTTGCAGTGATGAAGCAGGAAATGCTCTAGGCCAGCTGGAGAGAATAAAGAGGATTGGTATGTATTAATCAATAGATCAAGACTTCACAGTTCATGGGGGTCTGTTAAAGCATCCTCAGTCAGCTACATTAGAGAATAATGTATGCCACTTTCACTTCTCTTAATTAAAGGAATCCATTGGCCTGTAAAATCCGGATTCTTCTCAGTTAGGGAGCTGAATTGTCTTTGGCAACAATCTCTTTCCAGCATTTTGCTTAGATAAAGAACAAGCTTATGACGTAAGGGATCCGTATTAATTATGAAAAACCAGGCATCGAAAAATGAGTACAGCATGTAATGGGATTGTTCAGGTTATGTGGTGGGACAAGATAAAACACAGATAAGATGGATTTAATACTTACTGAAAATGTACCCATAAAACCTCCAGGGATGAGGGAGTTTTTCTGTAAAACATTTATGTGTCCAAAAGAAAAAGGCCTCAAGATAGGCTGAGGATTATTTTGTAGTTGCTTAATCCTTGCTTAAAAATTGTATCATGCCTACAAAATACAAATCTGCTTGCTGGCTGTTGGCAGTTACCACTGTTAAACTGGACACTGGTTAGTCCCTGTACTTAAATGTGCACGAATAAGTATTTTTCACCTTTTTGTTATTGCCGAGGCACATTTTTTTTTATAAAAACATATCGGAAATGAAATCTAGGAAACAAAAATTAACTCTCAGTGAATTCCTCAGTGCTGTGGAGTGGAATCTCTTTCAGTCGTCATATAAATCAAGACATGTTGTCTTAAATTTAAGACATTTTAATCTTAATAATTTAATATCTACCCTATACATTGTACTAGATCTCCTAAGGTGGTTGATTGACCTGTCAGCTGTGTAAACACATTTGAATTACTGTCTAATCAACACAGGAACCATTACAACAGGTGGTTTGTTTGTTTGTTTTCAACTTGCTTAAGGTAAAATGGAGAACACCCAACTCCCTATAAAGGCTGTGTCAGTAGTATGGGCAGTTTTTAATGAGCTTGAACTGGCAAAGTGAGCTTATATGGAAATTGTTCATGATACAAAGCTAGGAACGTCTTCAGATTCATGTCATTTTATAGTCATATTATTAGCTCTACCCCAATTTTACATCTTGTTCTCTCCCATCCACGACTCCTCTTGGCAGTTAACAGTCCTCCCATGCAAAAGCTTCCTGTGTCTTTCAGGAAAGAAAAGGACTGCAGGTGCTCACAGTAATTCATACTTGATGATACTGAATCAATCTGATCTAGGTGTTGTTTACTTTTCTTTGTTCTGCTGGATTGTTTTGCTGCTTGGGGATATTTTCACATTTAGTGATGAGCAAAAGGTCTGTAACCATCTGAGTTTAAATCATGAAGTAGTGAACAGTTCATTTCAGGGAACTTTTCAGTGAGTACTCTGGAGTTTTAGGGGTTTTTTTAATGAAAACCAATGTCAGCTAATATTTTTAATTATTCAAAATCTTTTCACTTCAGACACATTCCAGTAGAAATTATAATTTATCCTTGCTGCCAGCTACCCTGAAAGCCCTGGCTAATGCAGGTAGTTACAGTCATTCAGTAGATGACTCCAGTGAAATTAGGAGCGTTTGCATCAGCTGAAAAATCCCTTTTCCTCCACTCAGTGCAGTAATGGAACAGCATGTTAGAAGGTGGGCTGGCTTAATTGAATGACAAATACAGTCAGTCAAAAATAAAAAACATCTCTTTGCATATCAAGCTCTGAAAACCACCCCTGAAGGCCACACAGCTTTTTTAATGTAAGCCTTTGGGTTGGGGATAGCTGATTCATTTGTGTTTAGAACTTCAAATATTTTGGAAATGTGACTTCTTACTGCACAAGTTATATTGGTCACCATGACTGGAAATGATGGATCAGTTTAACCCAGCCACATCCTACCCCAGAGGTTAGAGAGTTTTGTTGGCATTCTTTCAGAAGGTAAGGGAAGAGCCCTTCAGGTTAACTCCTGCAAAAGGAATCCTGCAGGACCAATTTATGTCTATGTTCATATCTTCTGGGAAGTTTTATCCAGGAGGAATGAGCATGCTCAGAAATTTCCTGAGCAAAATGTAATTTGTGCATTTGTGTCAAGTCCCTGGGAGACCAGGAAAAAAACAAAAAACAAAAAACCCCCTGAATCTGTAATGGATATATAACATATTGGGAGTTCTGATTCAGTCTGGGTAAAAAATAATCATGCTGGTCTGATACAACCAGGACACAAATTCTGACCAGACTAGGAAATCATTCAAGATTCCACAGGTGAATAAACAAATGTATTTCACCTGGTTCAAGGCAGAGAAAAGAAAGAAAGCAATCAACTTTTCAGTTCTTAAAAGCTGCCTGAACATTTCACTTCTAACATAGTATCAGCTGCTCTGCTCAATTTCCATTCAGATCTGAGTACAAGGCCTGTGTGCCACCCACTGTTATTACACCTGACAGAGCCTGGGAAGCACTGGGAAAGGCAGAGGAATTTTTTCTGTTTTTTAAGGAAACAGTACTCACATTCAGGAATGACAAAGCTGTTGGGACCATGGCTTACAAGAACCAATAGAGGACATGGAGAAAAGCTTTTGAGCAGAATCGGTACTTAAGGTTCAGTATTTCATCATTTTTACCTCTTTCTTTCTTTCCTCCTCTCTCTCCTTCTTACTCTTTTTTTATTAACATTATTTTCTTTCAAGAGCCCTGTCAAGAGACTGTAGCTGCAAATGCTGAAACTACAGACACGAAACATCTTCCTGAACCTGAAGCCTTTTGCTGGAAGGGCAAGTGTCTGTATCGTGCTCCTGTGTGAGGCCTGCCAGCAGCTCCTGGAGTGCGTCCGCCTCTGACTGCAGGGCCTGGATGGTGTTTTTCCCGGCAGAGCCAGAGCACAGAGAGCTCTGCCGGGGCTGTGTGTCCTTTGGCAGCAATTGTAGCAATGGGCTGTGACAGGAGAACAGCTTTCTGTGTTCTAGAGCACTTGTAGGCTCTCTGAACATGTACCTGGGTGTTTGGTTTATTCCTTAAAAGTCTGTCTTCTAGGCTGTCGACTGACATGGAGGATTTTAGTATGGGTTATGCAGAAGTATTTCTCACTGCCTGTTTCTTAGGATTAGAGTTTAAGACACATTTTCTCCTCTTAGATGTGTGGTCTCACTTTGTCTTGTCCAAGCTGTTAAATACACACATTGGCAGCAAGAAATATAGATGTAGAAGACTTGATTTTGTGAACTTCATTTCCCCCCATGAGTCCCCTCAGTGTATATTCCAGTCACTTAAATGCATTTTGCTGCACTTGGAAAGGGGTTATTCCTCCCCTTCAGGAATCGCAAACGATAGTTCACAGAGTAAAAGAATGGTTTTCTTGAGACAAAATACTGAAGATTTAAGTTCTACTGAAGGGAACTGCTACTGAAATGAGGGGTTGGGACTTACTTCCATTCCCTGCATTGACTCACAAGGCCCGTCTGGCTTCATTGCAGTCCTGGAAGGTGTGCCTCACTCTGCACTGAGAGTCTGCTGGCTCTGCTGACTGTTTTGGGAGAGCAGGAGCGAGGCAGCCCAGCCTCCCAATTTACAGTTCTGACTGGCTTAGGTTGTGTAATTATTTTCCCTGATCCTCAAAGCCTCACCCAGTTCACAGTGCTCATCCTTTGCTACAGGGAGGGGTGTTCCTGATAGCCTTTCCCAAAACTTCTATCAAGGTTTCTGACAGCTACAGGTGAAAACATTGAGTTTAATTCCCTGAACTACAAGAATGAATTTATCCATTACCTCTCCTTTGCCCCAGTGGTACACTTGGGTGTAAGAAAATTGCAGCCCAGTATTTTTAAAACCTATTCCCAAAGTATGGCATGAAAACATTGAGTATAAATTAATTAAGACCTCTACAGACCATGAACATAATACAGATTTTGTAGCTGCTAAGTTCTCGTTTTTCCTAATTACACATTCCCTTCCATTTTATGCATGTTTGAAGGCTTTTGACCACTGTTTACTGGTAAGAATCTAATATTCTCACAAGGTTCATCGTTCACTCATCTTTGCAGCAGGATCAGACAATGGCTACTCCAGTTTCTATATTCATGTCTTTCATGAGTGGCTGATGAATTCAAAATAATTCAGACTGATTCAAGGTCATTTTAACTAAATTGGTTCAGTGTCAGAATGTCTCTTTTTTGCCTCCAGTACTCTGATATGGAGATAATATGAGGATCTATGCTCTCTGACATAAACATCCTGTCACGTGGACTCACTTTCTCTTAAACCGAAACATCGACTTCTGGTTCAATATTATTCCCTCAGAATATATTTCTGAAAGTGACACAGTTACATATGAATTGGTTTTGCATCTGTTGCAGACAGCCCCATTTTCAAAGTATTTCATGTCATTTAGCAATGGTTGATACTGGAATGGTGTAGCAGTTAGGAAGACATCATGCCTGATTTTAGCAAAACTCACCTATCTGGGAGCAGAGATGAGCATAATCCTCTGAGCTATTTAGAGAAACAGTTAAATTTTGCTGAAGTGAGGGAGAATGTAACTCCCTGCACTACTTTAAATCACGTGGACATACACAACCCAACCTTAGACCTAACCACAGAGGCACCTTCCTTCACACACATCACCCCATGTGTCATTCTTTTTGTCTTGGGGTTAATTGTGGCAGTTTCCAGAAGAGATGATAGATCCCAGAATAGTCATGAAAGTTCACAAACCTGCACATATCACAGCTGCATTTTTAAGGAGGTGGTCTCATGAAAAGCTGTGCTGTAGGCAGCTGAGTAAATCAGATACTATATCCTATGTTGCTGAGACCCACACTGAGCCACCAGGCTATGCATTGCCAGCCATTTCCAATTAAATCTCACTATCGTTTCCTCTAACCACCCACATTTAGCTTGCTAGTGACTTCTTATTCGTCCTCCCTCCCTCATGCAGGGTTTGACCCACAGCTGGAGTCTATGGATCCCTCAGTCTGCCCACCCTGGGTGGTTAAGGAAGCTGTGAATCTGCATGTGTGTCCTGGGTGCCCTATACAGACATGTGGCTGCCCAACCATTTAAGCTCTGATGTCTTTGAATTTTCTCTGTGACATAGTGATCCCTTCTCTAGGCTTTTTGGTCCTTTTATTTACCATAGGAAGGAGTGGCTGTGTTATTATCTTGTGTTATTTTTACACAAGTGTTTATTATTTTTTGCTATCCAGGGAGAGGGAATAAAATGATAAAGGAAATGAAGAAACTTCAACAGACCTTTAGCTTCTTTCTCAGCCTTCTCCACTAACCCCCTTTTTTGAGGGGGGGAGGAAATAAAAAGCCAATAGGCCAATTTTCCCTGTTTGCATTAACTTTACACACACTCTAAAGACACATTACCTTCCACTGTTGTGGAGCTGTGACACCACAGGTATGAAATGTATTTGACCCAAGTTGATAATTTAACATGTGTAGGGTTCCTCCCTTTTTGCTTTGTTATCAGGGCATCATGAGCAGGAATCCTTTGGGTTTGTGATCTAGTTTACCAGCACCACAGGTGCAGCACCTTTGCCAGTACCACCTTGACTCATTTCTCCCATTTGGAGATTGGATTACATTGCACTCTAGCCATCATCTGGCCTTGAAATCCCCCACTCCTCAGCCTCCCTGTCACTGACTGACGATGGAAATACTCTGAGTCTCTTCAAACACTGCATTTACAGGCTGCCTAAATATTGCAAAGGTTTAAAGGAGGGGGACATTTCCCTCTCCAAACTAAGCACAAAGAGATGATGTGGTTAGGAAATCTGACCCATGCAATATTAAATCACATTTCAGCTCGAGGATTAATTTTTACTTTTCACTTTTGAGACAAATAAGGATAAAATAGAACCAGCAAGAAAAGATATCAGGGAAAGGAGCAGAGACAAATAAAAATATTTAAAAATAAAAGGCAAAACCAAACCAGTCACAGCTGGCTACATGAGGACACCAAGGAATGCATTTGCTCCATCACTGGTGCAGTGCATCATCATCTGTCAGCCTCTGGTTTAGGATGCTCTTAGTTCAGTGCAGAATTATTTCTTTCTTCATTTCATAGAAAATTTAGCTCTAACAACTGGAGGAACTAGGTGAGATAGGAGACCTGTCTGATACACCAGCATTGTGCACAGCACAGGGAAAATCACTGGTTGGAATAAATTTACAGTTTGAATATCTGTGGGGTTTTTTAAAATAAAACAGGTTTAATGTGGAAATCTTCCCATGCCACAGATGTGTACAGAAGTGTCAATATCAGAAGGTGCCTATTTAAAAAAAAAACCTGTAAATGCTGTAATGTAAGAAGACTCCTGTGAGCTTGACCAGTCTGAGAAGTTACTACATTCATAGATTTGACAGATTTACACACCTTAAATCGTGTAAGTTCTGCCCACCTCTGAATCAGCCGATTGCAAACCAATTCGATGCCGAAGGCTTTACCCTGCTGGTTTAATGCTTGACAAAATACACTGGCAGGTCTGAGACCTATTAGCAGCTCTCAGTTTAATGGCTACTTTTGATTGCTACTTGTTAATAAACAGTTGCATTAACTACAATTTAAATAAAAACCCATAAACATACAACCTCCCACACACCCCCCCCTCAAACCCAAACCCCAAGAAACCCACAGCAAAGTAACAGGAGTAACTGCTAACGTCAGATGCTACAGTGACACCGAGTGGTGAGATGCTAGCTGTCATGCTACAGCTGCAAGGTTGGGTCTGAGTTCTGACACTTCCCTTTTCCCTATTATTTTGCCTTTTCTTCCTCCACCACACAACTCAGTGTCAGAGTTCAAATACGTTCTCCATAACAGCATATCGTTTCTCTACAGAAACCTATACAAACTCCACCTGTCCTCAAAACATGTTCTCACTTTGTTTATTTGTTTGTTTCCCAATGAGAGTAAAAGTATTTAAGGATTTGTACTCCCCAATAGGCCACTTTGTTCCTGCTTACACCACATGTCCCACAATGGTGAAACAGTTCACTGAGAGGATGTCTCTAAATGAACCTGCCAAACATAAAAAAAAACCAAACTGCAACTCTGTTTTACTTCTCCCACAAAGCATTTAAATGCATGGCTCCTTTAGTAACAGAAAAGACAACAGAAGCATCTCCTTACTCCTAGTTCTACTTCTGTGGAGCCACCTAGAGGCATCTTTTCTCTACATATTTAGAACTGGTGCCATTGAAACATCAGTACTGGGAAGGGGGAAGGGAAAAAAGTTTGCTTGCTCCTCCGTCGTGGTTTATCCCCAGGCAGCAACTAAGCACCACACAGCCAGCTGCTCACTCCCCCAGCCCCTCAGAGGGACAGGGGAAGAATGGGAAGAGAGAAAGTGAGAAAACTTATGAGCTGAGGTAAAGGCAGTTTAATTAGTAAAGCAGAAGCCACACTCAAGCAAGGTGAGACAAGGAATTTGCTCCCCAGTCCCCATGGCAGGCAGGTGTTCAGCCATCTCCTGGAAAGCAGGGCTCCACCACACACAACAGTGACCTGAGGAAACAAACAGCATCCCTCCAAATGCCACTTTCTGTGCCCAGCCCTTCCCCCATCCTTCCTCTTTCCCAGGCCCCTCCTGTGCTGCTCATGGCATCACATGGTTTGGAATATCCCGATGGTCGGTTGGGATCAGCTGTCCCAGCTGTGTCCCCTCCCAGCTCACCTCCCAGCCATCCTGCTGGCCAGGGCTGTGAGGAGCAGGAAAAGCTTTGGCTCTGGCTGAGTGCTCAGCAGTAACAAGGAACCACTTCTACACACACTAAAAACACATAAATCTCTGTGTTACCAACACTGCTTCCAGCACAAATCCAGCCCTGTACTAGCTACCATGAGGGTGACTCTCAGCTGAGACCAGGATACACTGATTATAATCACATTTGATTATGTGATGCTCCTACTTCTCTCCACTTCATTGTTCCACCTCCACATCTGTTGACCCACTTACATCTCACACACATCTCCTGTGAGATAAGCATTCCTTAGCTGGGATTATAGTAGCTGTGTCGTGCATGAGGTAGCCTCAGAGAAAACTGTTCTGACTTGCAGGGCTTACATGAGAATGATCCAGGACACTATTCCCAATTAAGAACAAGACTGTGCCACACATTTTAACTCTAAAAATGCACTTAAACTGACAATTCAGAAAAGCAATTGGGAGTAATTAATTTGGAACTGAGTAGAGTTAAATCAGTACTTTAGAAGTCTTCTGTTAGCATTAATTCCTTAAATATCTAGAGAATAATAGAAGAAATTCTTCTGTTACTGCAGGGGGAGCACAGGAACTGCAAAGTCTTCTGGCATGGAATTACTGCCCTGAGGCTTTAATCTATTAAATTAAGTTATAGGTGATGCTGATGTGTATGTATATGAATCACCATCGGAAGGCTTGATTTGTTTCACTGATATGGAAAGTTATTCAGAATGAAAATGGAGGAGCTCATATCTTTACTGCCAGAGGAGCTTTTCCTGGGAAATAGTCAGCCATTCCACATAAACTGCAGGGAAAAAATAACTGGAAAAATGCACTGGTCCTATCTTTGCTTTCTATATTTAGTGGGAAAACTGAGTTGTAGTTTTGCCAAGTTCCTGTTGGTCTTGCCATATGAACAAAGGATCTGAATGAGAAAAGGCAACATCTTCAACCAAACCATGTGGCTTACTATTATTAATCTTCACTTCCCTTACCTGGGAACTGTCCCATATTTCTCCTGCACGTTAATAAGGTGAGAAGTAGCAAGGCAAAGGGCTGAGTTGGGGCTTATGAGATTTACCTACCAGATATTGCAGGTCCAGAAAGAATGATGTCAGCATTCTGAATAATGGATAATTTCTATCCTAGCCCAAAGCTTAAAGGTATTAGTGTGCAGCCTAGGCAGTGTAAAGGTATATTTTCCTCCTTCTCCTCTCTCCCTTTCTCCATTTATTTCCTTCTTTCTTTCTTTTATTCCTTCTTTAGATTGGATATCAGGAAACATCCAGCGGTCAGGCATTAGAACAGGCTGCCCAGAGAGGTGGTGGAGTCACCATCCCTGGAGGGGTACAAAACACATGTAGCTGTGGCACCCTGGGACAGGGTTTAGTTAAGGGGTGGCGTTGGACTGACAGTTCTACTTGATGATCTTAGATGTCTTTTCTAACCTTAAAAATTTTACCCTACCCTATCCTGTCCTATCCTACCCTACCCTGTCCTATCCTACCCTATCCTGTCCTACCCTATCCTATCCTACCCTACCCTACCCTATCCTGTTCCTGTCCTCTCCTACCTAATCCTATCCTATCCTATCCTATCCTATCCTATCCTATCCTATCCTGTCCTATCCTATCCTGTCCTGTCCTGTCCTGTCCTGTCCTTTCTCCTCTGTTCTGTTCTACTCTAGCACTGGTAGAAACAAATCCAACTTCCTTCTCATGGCTCAGACACTCCTCAGCCCAGCCTCAGAAATGCAGCACAACAGCAATGGAAAGCTCAGGAGCTCTGAGCTTGAACTCTCCCTCCCCAGGTTACAAGTGCCTTAACTCAGCTGTGTCACAGCAGCACTGCACGCTGCTCATGCTGGGTAATGCCATGGCAATGGCAATCACAAACTGTGGAATTACAGAAGCTTTTCCCACCTCAGCCTCACTGACCCACAGAAACTGGGCATTCAATAAATCAAACTTTCTGACTTTTAACCTCCTGATATTTCAGTACAAGCTCCTGAGCAGGTCTGTGATTGAAGCTTCACTGTAGTCAAAGTAGCTTTGATTTGAGACAGTCTTAAAATGATCAGAGATTAACAAAAATGTATCTGTGTTCCTTCCTCTGAGTGCACAGACAGACTTCTGTTCTGCACCCAGTGGAGTTCTAGAAGCTACTTTAGGTAATGCCATCTTGAATTTTAAATTTGTTTCTTATTGGAAAAACAGTCTTTTAACCAGTTCCTAAACTTGCTGGGTTTTTTAAGATAACTTTTGGATTTTGTTATATGTGATCATGAAATTAGAGCATTTTGCTATAAAATCCTAGTAGAGAAGAGAGCAATCGTAGAAGACACTGCAGATGATAGCATTTGCTACAGATGCTCTTGCCTAACTTAGGAAAAACTGTATTTCACAGTTCACTGCAAGAAATGCTTTTTACATTTGGCTCAAGGCCTGAGACCTTACCAGAGAACACACATGTGGTGAAGCCAGCACAAACTGGCTGCAGAACCCTTCACTGTTATTAACCATTTCTAGCTAGGCTTCATAAAATGTTAACACCAGTATCAATACACAGTGCCTTCTGAGAGAGGGGAGGTGTGCTTTGTGAGCCCTGTGTGGAGATGCCCAATGACTCCTGAAATACCTGTGCCTGTACTGTTAGCAGTTTCAAACCATCCCAACCCGGCAGCACTGCTGCTGGGGTGAAAGAGAACAGCAGAACCCTTACAGCAGCCATAGAGCAAGAGTAGAGCACAGAAAGCAAGCAGCCTGCAATGAGTTGTACCAAGGGATAGCACTGCATAATGGGGAAAACATGACAGACAATAAAGAGGGAATATTATAACTCTGCACATATGTGCCTCAGTGTTATTATACTCTGGTCCTGTCAGAGGCAATCAACAAAGTTACAGAGTTAAGTGAAGAAGCCCATGGTCATTCTCTGAAATGGGTAAAGAAAAGAGAGACAGTGTGCATCACTCTGGAAGATCTGTGCTGCCCCAAACCATACATTAAAGTGAGGACAAAAGGGAAATGCAGAATGAGAGACTGATTGCCCATAGAACAGAAAACAGTGCAAACTGTGGCCACCTGTTAGTAACTTGCAATAATCTTTGATTGCCATGAGGTGACAGCAACGAGTGAACTCAGCAGCAAGACTGACTGCATCCACAAAGTCACATGGATTTCAAGAGAAGAGATTTCTCCCAGCAGCACATCCCTCCCAATCTGGAGGGTGGCATGTGGAGTTAGCTAATTTTCCTCTTTTTCAACAAAAAGGAACTTGTGTTTCTGTTCTCAAACTGTCTGGGTGAGTGTCTGGTCTGTACAGTGCTGAAGGGAGAGCTTAGAGCACATGTTTTGGAAGTACCAGGTATCCAGGCAGGTTTGGGTGCAGCAGCCTACAGAACTGAGAGAGTGTAAGATGTGAATGAGCCAGAGGGGTAACAGCTCTCAGGATTGAGTACAGGTCTGATAAATGCCCCTAACAACAGAAGACAGACCTTATTTTATCAGTCAGTAGAGAGCAGCTACAGGCCCTTCTTTGTTTGCATAGTTAGATGCAGAAGGAGTTACCCACAAAAGCATTTTCTGAGGAATATCTTTAGACAGTCATTACAGATCCAGTATGGGGGAGCTTATTATTCTCATGCCCAGACACACCATTGCTCTGTGTCATCCGGAGAAGATAACCTTTGCCTCTAGAAGCTGTGATCAAACCCAGAGCCAGCTGCTGTGCAACCAGTCTGGTAATGCGACAGATGGGAAGGACTCATTTCTTTTAGCCTGAGCAGCACATCTGGACAGGACAATAAATGGAGAGGAACAGCACTCTATAAACAGAACCCCTGCTCAAACCTCATTCATTAGACCAAATCTGATTAAAATAGATCTGCTGGCCTACCTTTCTAATGGAAGGGAAAGGATGAGAAATTCTGCAGGAGAACTGAGGAAGCCAATGTCACCACTGAAAGGAAGGAAAAGTGGGTTATTAATGCAGGTTCTAATGCAGGGACTCCATCATGAAAATTGCTGCAACAGAAAGGGTTCCATTGTTATGCTGTTCTGAAATGATGACTGAATGACATGCAGCCCGCTGAGAGAAAAATGACTGTGGTTTTGAGCTTTCTTTGGCAAAAAACATGAGAGAGGAAGATGTTCAGCCTTCATCCCTGAAGACCGCCAGAAGACCCTGAGTGTCACTCAGCATCCTCTATCTGGGAGCAGTTAATGTAAATGACTTCCTGGAAATACTTTCCATAACCCTGCCTTTTCTCAGACAAATAATGAGTATGTATAGTCAACCTGTATAGATAAGAGAACGGTGCCCACATTCTGAGGAGCAATCCCCTGTGTGCCCAGCGCTGCAGTGAAGAACACCTGCTTAATAACCAGCCTGGTTATTGAGTCTTGATTGTGAGTTTTCAAGGCTTCAGTAGTGCAAAGAGAATCCAGAGACCTGTTCTGAGCATTTGGACCAGAGCCTCCACGAGCATGAAACACACCAGTACAGAGGACACAGATATTTACCACCTTTTCACCCAACAGCAGAGCTGACTGAGTCTCAGCAGGATTTAGGCAGACAGAGAAATGGGTAAACTTTGTTTCATTCAGCTAATCTGTACCCATGAGGGAAACAAATAGGTTTTGGTGTGTGCCCTGCTGTTTCTGCTTTCCTTTCATGATGTAGTGTGCTGCTGGGATACCTCTGAAGGTCAGTTTCCTCATGAAAATCCAGTCTGTTATGCCCGAATGACTTTTATAAAGCCAGAGCTGGGTTTTGCTTTCAGTTTCACTCTCTCTTCACAACAGAAAAGTTCAGAAGCTCTCTGGGTGGGAAAATTCAACTTTCCTAAGGAATTCCACCTGTCAGCTCCTGCTGCAGCCAGATGAATGTTTACAGTGTTATTTGATGTTGTAGGTGGATAATCTGACCTTTTAAGACACCCTCCTGGGTGGCTCTTGCTGGGAAACTGATCTGCCTATACACAGGAGAGATGTTTGCAAACAGCCACTACAAGCTGGTGTGGCAGGGGCAGAAATTGCCACATAGGATGATATTTTGAACACAGATATGTTACCAATGTGCTTTGTACATACTTTAAGACAGAAAATCACATGCATGTGCTGGAATGGTTGCACAGGGCCACGGGTCATCTGGAGTCTTAGGCCTGAGCTGGAGAGCAGTTCACGGAGACTCATTAGCTACAGCTGAAGACATCATTGCTGGGACCCTTACAGCAGAGACTCCTTTCACTACATAGCAGTGATCAAACCTTGGTTCAGACAACTGATTTACCATGTAGGCATTATCTTCTGCCAAGATCCAAATAATTCTGCTTTGGGATTACTTTTTATTCTTCTAAACAGTCATCCTGTAAGTGTCTGTGCACCAGTGGCCTTCCTCTGTGCCTGACAAGTTACCCAGGTACCAGTCTGAACTGAGCCCTGACAGCCTCCCTGCAGCTGGTATTTCCAAACTAAGAATAAAGTGAAAAGTGTTTTGTATTTAATGATTGGGAGAGAAACTGCACAGCAACAAAGCCCACAAGGGCATGTCTGCAGCCAAATGTTGGCACAAGGAATCTAGAAAAAGCAGTAAGATGAGGAACTATCCATCAGATACAGTAATCATTCAGTTTGCCATGATCCACTGCTGGAATTCTCTCCATCCATTGCCTGTACCTGTTCAAAAAAGGGCTACATTGGCAAGTTTATTGTTGAAAGTTTATACATTCATCTCTTCAGGTGGGAGCTTTAAACTAAGGGTTGCAAATGCATTTTTCAAGGGAAAACTGAAAGGTATCACAAGAAGTCAGAGAAGTTAGGAAGACTTGGGATGAGAGGCCCATGTCCCTTGGTTTGTTCATCCTGGAGAAAAGGGGAGCTGAGGGGAGTCCTCAGTGTGGTCTGCAGCTCCCTTTCACAAGGAGGATCTTTAAATGGGCTCATCATACTTTATGCTACTGACAAAGGCAAAGTACACACCTAACACAAAATGTGATTGAAATGTTCCCACTTACAACCAGCATCATTTTCTACCATTCACACCAGCTGCTTTCCAAGCAGGACATCAATTTTGTGTAGACAGCCTGACAGCTCAGTGGCAGCAATGTCTGTGTCAGTGGAGAATAAAATACATGGTTGAGACTTATCTACTTACTGCCAGCAGCTGCATTCATGGCCCATTGTATTTTCCAGTTGCCTCCTGCAGATGTGGAGAAAGCAGCAGGAAAAGCCCTGATCCTGGCAGAGAAAGGGAAAGAGGAAAAGCCGTAGTCAGTACCTGAGATCTTGGGACCAATGAGAGCCATCCAAAACAGGACCTCTGCTGTGTCCTGGCAATACAGTGATCAGCCCAGCAGTCCTCTGTGTGAGAGCGGAGAGATCTGAGAAGGTGAGCACAGAAATCTGACTCGTGTAAAGCAAACAGAAAATTGTCCTTTGGCTCTTACAAAGCCACACGACTAATGACAGAGAGGAGACAACAGCTCTGGGTCCTCCTGCTGCGTTACTGGAATTCTGCATAGTCACCTCTGTCACCTGGAGACAGGTTTGTATTTGAAGAGACTTTCAGGGTTATGCAGTAGCTGTATGTGACTTTTCAAGTCTAAGTGCCACAACAGATGTCACAACAGACTATTTGCAAGCACAATATCAGTTAGCCAACCTGTGAGTCTACTGAGGGAAGTATATTCATGTTATTGCAGTCTCTCCTGTATACTATACAGATAATGACTTATATTTGGTTTGCATTTTGAGTATGCAATGTTCATGCACAATGATACTTGCATAAATACTAGCTTTAAATCCTAATTCCCTCTTGGCACACTTGGCACACAATCAATCAGAAATATTTAACAACGAGTCATGTTAGCTTCAGGCTTGATAGTATGGGTTGCATGAAGTAGGGGATGAATAACTGTAACTCTTAATAAATTCGACTTTTTGCACTTGCAGTTTGTCCTCTATCAACCCTGTTGCACAGAAACCACTTTGTTACAGGAGCCACTAAAGGAAATTCCTTGATACAGTGTATTTCAGGCTAATTTTGTTGTGTGCAAAGGCGATTTAAATGACCCGTTTGCTGTACACAGAGGAGCCTTTGCAGTTAAGAATGAAAAGGAAAACAATTTCTTTAAAAATATCTTGAAAGAGCACATTTTATTATCACAAGCAGCTACACCAATATGGATCTCCACAATTGTACATGCACTACAACCACCTGTGTGACATAACCTGCCCTGAGATTTTGAGCAGCAATTCTAAAACCTCATAAATATTTTGCTGAACTGAAAACAATGAAGGAGAGCAGCAGCACTGACATTTCTCAACAACCTCTTGGATATGGAAGGGCCATTTCATTTATGCTCCCTTAGCTGCTAGGCCAATGTCTGCTGTGCAAACACTTAGGTCCATGAACTTCTTTAATACCAAGATGGGTGCAAACCTGGTATAAAATCCTCCGAGTCTCACACTAATTTACACTGATGCTACTTGACAGTGTACCAGCATGACATTTTCTTTACCTGCTACTTCAACTCCCTCTGCATTAAAAAAGCAGAGATACAGCTTCTTAGTGGAAGGAAAATTAGTGCCTTGCTGTCTGGATGTGGTAGCATTTTACACCCATGCTGCTAGGCAGAGGAGAAGCAAATTTGTTCATATTAAACATTAGAGTTAAATCTTGGTTTGGAGACCAAAAAGAAAATGTTCATTTAAGAAGTCATTTTGTCTGAAGTTTTTTTAAATGAGCAAAAAATGTGGTCTGCTGACAGGAGCAATGCTGTCCTTGTGAGAACAAAACTCTTGAGCGATGAACAGGCTGTCGTCTCAGAGGTCGTATCTGTAGAATGAAAACCTACTAGGCCACTAATTTGATGTAAACTAAGCATAACTGACACAGTTCTTCATCCTCAGCAAGGACTTGCAATTGCAAAGATGTTATTAACATACAGAGCTCTTGTTTACAACTGTTGTTAAAATGTCAGTGAGACAAAGCAGTCAACCAACCTCCTTTATCCTTCCTTGCCTTTTGCTGTTGCTGCTGAGAAATGAAGAGATGGTTGCTCAGGTTAAACAAAGAAGACTTTCTGATAGATAGACATTTCCTATTGTTCAAACAACATTGGAAGCTTTTGTCTTGAATCTGTGTGTCAGCAGCTGCAGACAGGCTGAGAAGTTGTGTTTGGCCATCATGATCAGGATCTGAACAACCCAGATTTTTACTGGTGTGAAATCCAGGGGGCTTTAGGCAGCGACCTGATCTCCTCCAGGAATACAGAGCAAAAGGGAAGTTCTGGAAAGTTATAATAAGCATATTATTTTCTTATGCTTACATAGATAAGGAGACATGAAATCTTACAAAGCATATAGAATCGTAGAATCATAGAATATCTTGAGTTGGAAGGGACCCATAAGGATCCTAGAGTCCAACTCCTGGCTCCACACAGGACCAGTCAAGTCAGAGCATGGGACTGAGTGCATCCTTCAGATGCTTCTTGAACTCAGCCAAGCTGGGTGCTGTGACCCCTTCCCTGGGGAGCCTGTTCCACTGTCCGACCACCCTCTCAGTACAGAACCTCTTCCTAATACCCAACCTAAACCTCCCCTGTTGCATCTTCATGCAGGTTCTATCAGTGGGCCCTAAAGAGAGGAGACCTGTGCCTATCCCTTCGCTCCCCCTCATCAGGAAGCCAGAGAGGACAGGAGTAATGAGGACACTGATGCAAAACTAACTAGAAATAAACGCCTTATTGTAATAAACAGTGAGAATTGCAGACCACAGGAAAAGAGGTTTCTGGTGGGAGGAGCACTGACTTCAAAGGTAGGATCAGTTCTTGTGCTTTGATTTGTTCCCTCTTACAAATGATAAATAAGACCTGGTGTTCCAGTGCTCAAACTGGTGCCAGAAATTTGAGACAAGCGTGTTATAACAGCACCAGAGGCTTTTCTCTCTATATATAAAGCACCTATGCAGAGCTTTCCATTGGTTTTAGTGGAAAGTAGAAGTCCTATTTTTCTAGTAAGTTTGTTCTGTAAGTGTTTTGGAGAGAGGAAGAAATACAAACAAACAACAACAAAAAACAACCCACAACCAAAAAACTGTGCAAGAACTCAACTAACCACCTGATCTCTGTATTTGGGTAAAGTGTCTCACAGTAGGCTAAAAGTTCACCAAGGCAGGAGACCTTTACGTGACTTAAATTGCTATTTCCCTAATGAAGTTCTGCAGGTGCTGATTTAAACAAGCACCAAAGTCTTTCCTTGCTCTGGCCTTTCACACATGATCAAGGAAAGGTTAGGCAGTTTTACTTCCAGCAAGATTGTAAATTCTTCAGAAGTCTAAACTTAAGTCAAGTCAGGTTTATAAACTTTGTGCCTTCCAGATTTCTTAAATCTTGGTTTCCTTTGTATTTCCTTGAAGTGCAGTTTGTTCTTGACTAGAAGAAAAGGCTAGATATGGACTAATCCTTCATTTGCTTGGAAACAGTATTTAAGAGGTATTTAACAGGTAAAGGAATAAAGGCCTTTGAAAAAATCTTACTTACAAAAATACTGGCTGCTGCAGCAAAATTTAACAAGACAAAAAGGGTGGATTGTCATTTTCTGTGTTATTAGATGTACATGAAGTAGCGTTATTAAGCCTGTGTTATCAAGACTATATGAAAAAACACTTTACATTGTGAATCTCTGAATACATATTGTTATTTAGCCTCTTCAACAGAGAAATTTAAGGTGGATTCTAAGAACTCTGTTTAATTACTTCAGTGCTTGGATCCCTCCTGTGCACAGGCAACATTCAAAAACCATTAAACACTGTACTCGTTGTTTGGCATATATTTGATCTTCAAGGAAAACTCTTTACTCAATTTGTCTCTCTCAAAACTCACAGCTGTTGGTTGATAACAAGAGCTAGAAAGTGAAGGCATATAGAAAAGGGGACAAGAGTATTTATGGTAGCAAACAAATGTATTTTCCAAAAAAAGTCCTTCAGATAACATCAGAATTTCTCAGGATTCTATTCTCCACTCTAAAGCTCTCTGCCAGTTCTATCATGTTGCTTGGTGTCAGATCTAAAGTAGCCTCTTCTTGGTAGCTTCAGTCATGCAAGACATAAACAATGAACCCACTTCAAGAATTCTATGAATGCTGCCTCAGTCTTGTTTTCCTGGTATCTGAGAATATTAAATCCTTCATCCCCTTTCAGTTCTCATCCATGGGGAGAAAAAAATAGTTTTAAAAAACAAACAAAAAAGTAAAACGTTGCTTTGACCCAAGTGTCTTCCAAGCACGTACTCTGCAAAAGAATTACTTTCCCACACATGCTGTGCTCTCCCTCTTTTACTGCTAACAAAACCCCAGTGCCTGATGCATACAGCCCCAGGATATTTTCATGAATAACTCACAAAAAGCACAGTCAGCCTCCTGAGAAAAGCAAAGTGTGCTTTCTAAGATAAGCAAATAGCTTGACTTCTGAATGTTTTACATTTACAACTGAGACCCTGTAAAGCAATACTACTTATTGCCAGTAGGCAAAGTACTTATGATCAAAGACTTAAAAATTCACATGCAATTTTCTTATGTATTAACTGTCACAAAAAAGAATGGATGTTTGATAAGTGTGTTATTATAATGTGGTTATAGTCAAGGCATGACACATTTTATTTATTTATATACCTATAGTACAACTGCTGCTACCAGGAGTTGTAGCTGCTGTGTTTCTGCCATAGGACTAAAGGGAGAAGCACACTGTTTTAACAGAAAACGTAAACTTGACACATTCTGTGCCAGTCCTCCTTATTACAGATTATGCTCATCCACACATCCCAAACTCATGGCATTTTCTTTTCCTTATTAATGAAGTTGAGGGTTTTAATGGTGATTTAGTTGATGTAGACACTTTCTAATAAGGATACTGAAATAAAACTTAGGCAATAAACTTTGAATCAATACTGTAATTCTATAATAGGTTCTCAAATTACAGAATCACAGAATTATGTCAAATAATATCTATTGTATTCTACTCCTGTTGTTTGCACTGAGATTTTTCTTGTCCTCCATTTATTTCAAAAAAAGATTTTTTCCAAAGCTCCTTAACATTTATCTACAGTGTTTAGCAAACTTTTCATTTTTAAGCCAAATTATCTGCTCTTTGAGACCAAAATATATACTCCTTCTGAACAAGTTATCTGTATTTTAGATCACAGTATCTGAACTATAAGTAAAAGGCATCTCTATTTATCATTTTCTGACTGCATCATGACCCGTTCAAAGGCACCATGTAAATGTTACTTGGTGCACTGTTATGGGTAATTCATGGACTTACCGACTGCTAAGGTGGTTATAAAACATGCACACATCATCACCAGTGGCTAATGACAGTCTTAAACTCAAATTTAACATTCTCATATCATGAGAATGTTAAGCAACGTCATGAATTCAGTTCTCATTGATCCAAGAAGTGTTAAAACCAACATAAACTGTATGATTAATAAAGAGGCATCCTCATCATTGTCCTGGTGATTATGAATAGAACATCATATCCTACAGTGACTAAAAATGGTGTAGGCTGTGCAGTGGAGTGCACTGGATGTTCAGATGACAGAGGCACTAGGAATCCCTACGAAGGGCTGGTTCTGTTCCTGTGTACACCTCTGTTCCCTCCAATCTATCCACAAGGAAGTGCTTTGCTCCTATTCACAACACAGCTGAGTGTGCATCCCTTGTTACCAGCTGGGTTCCTGCTTCCACACTGGAAGGTGTTGGGGTCACGGCCCCGCGCCGGGCAGACACCATCACTCAATTCCTTACCAAAGATCAGTGACCCTCACCTGTCAGCTGGCTGAGCTCCCGTCTTTCCTCTGCCCGGCGGGTGGGCGGGCTGGCTGCTGGCCTGAGCTCTCCTGCTCGCTTGCCTGCGCCCTGTGGGTGGGCGGCGAGTCGCTGCTGCCCGCCTAAACCCCTCGAGGCTGTGGAGGGACGCCAGGGGGAGGGTGAGCTCTGGCGAGCTTCCGGGTTGTCGCCGCGGGTCGAGGGTTCTGCCCGGGGTGCCTGGGTCTCGGGAACCCCCTGTACAGCCCAACCTCTCGCTCAGCCCCGGAGAATGAATGTCGGAATGGGTCCCAAATCTGAAGAACAAACTGGTTACATTTGCCTTATCCTTTTCGTCTCAGTATCGCTGCCCCTTTATGAGAAGCTAGACACTTCCCCTTCCTCACCAGTGGCCAGTTTCACTCCTCTATCATCTGTATGCCAACTCATAACTGGATACACAGAGCTCTTTCTCTATTCCTCCAAGGCTCCTGATGTTGTTTTCTAGGGGACAGGTTGAACATTTATTTTAACGTGCAAGTTCCACTTGATTATTCGCAACATTTTTCCTGGAAAGCTGAATATGGCCCTGAGTATGTTCCCAAAAAGCTCTTCAGCATTCTGTGATGCATGGCTTTCACACAGCGAGCCAAAGGTTGCCACGTCACAGACAGCTTTACATTAGACAGAAGCTCAAAAAGCTCAGAAGGTAACCCACTCAGTCGCCTGAAACTGGAAAATTATGAGGTCTGACCCTTTGTTCTCAGCCCTCCAGAAAAATACCAGCACCAGAACAAAATAACTGGTAGCTTCAACTCAAATTTTGGCTGTCATGAATGATCTCAACCTGGAATGTTTATGTCAACTTTCCCTCCACAGACATTCAGAAAGAAAAATCAAGATCAGCTTCTCTTATTTAGTGTTATTTACTTGTTGAGCCTGGAAGTGCTGACACCAAAAAAATTAAAATAATGACATATCAATTTCATCCTATCCCAGAGGCTGTATTTAAACATACTTCATGTGTCAATATTGATTGAGTAGCTCTGCTTTCATGTTATCCAAATGGATACCAGTCTGTATGGAAGAAAACCACTTGGAAACCTGGGCATAGTGTGGACTAACCTGTTATGTTAATGCAAATTGCTTTAACTAATGTTAGGATTGTTAAAACATGATTTTGACTATATTACAGAAAAGAGAGCCAAATACAGAAAACCAAACCAAACCGACCAACCAACCAACCAAACAAAAAACCCAACCCCAAAACAAAGGAAATTTTATACCAGTTTAGCTATTTCATGCTGTATGCCTGGAAGTAAGCTGAGAAATGTCTTGCAATGTTCTATTTTACAGTGACAGCACCAATTTGACACCTAAAATATTTTGTGAAAATGTCTCCAGTACAATTTTATTATCATAAAATCATACAAATTCAGGAATATATATTTCTTAAAGTAGGTCATTACAAAGCCCTTTGTCAGATTCTGGTGTTGTCAAGGACACCAGTATTTATGGTAAATGCCTTCCATATGCAAGCCCTGATTTTTCTCTAACAGGAAATAATCACAGAAACTGAGCTATATTTATATAACTTGCCCCTACAATAAAGAGAATGAGAGTTTAAGGTGCAGAAACTTTTGTAATCATCTATGCAAGAATACAGATAGTTTTGAGATCTACCTTGCTTTCACAGCATTCTGAATTCTATCTAGAAGCTGAAGGAAGATGCTACATTATGAATAAAAAATTATGTTTGAATGGCATATGGCGTATGGCGTATCGACCTGAAACAAATATTAAGGTAAATATTCACCATTAAGAAGGTAGCACTGATGACCAATGTTCTGCTTTATGCATTCTCACAGCTGATTTCCTAGAAGTCTGACTGTCCAAGCGTAGTTTTCTTAGTCATCAACCAAAACTACTAATGCCAAACAAGAATTAGCAGAAAAAATTCTCTTGAACTGTTAAATATTGGGAATTCCTAAATGCTTATATTTGGGGAATTGATAATAATTCTAACTATAGTTACATCAATTAACACTGCCGCCAGTGCAGCTTGGCTAACAGACACCAGAAGCCTGTGGAAAAGCACGTAAGTCGTAAAGCAGCCCAAAGAGCCAAGGGGAAATTTCCCTGAAATCTCAAACCTGATTCACAGTAGGTTGAAGGACAAGTCGGTTCTGAAAGGTGAGCACTGCTGAGATTGCAGTTACACATACAAGTTTGACAAACAGGAGGTTCTATGTGCTTTCAGAATGTTCAGGTACTCATCACGTCTGTTCTGGATTGCATCTGCAGTATGTTATCACAGCTGTGTGCTGAGCAAGGCAAGGAAATTGTTTAACTGAAAAAAATTACCTGTAAAAATTGAATGGTGAACATTATTGACTTTAATTATTGAATTATAGAACACCCCAGGTTGGAAGGACCTCAAAAGACCATTTGATCCAACTTCTTAGGGAAAAGGAAGCCTAAATGAGATTATCTAGCACCCTATCCAATTGCGTCTTGAAAAGCTCCAGCAATAGAGACTCTGCCACATACCTGGGGAGGTTGTTCCAGTGAATGCTCATCCTGAAAATATCTTTCTTATGTTTACATGAAAACCCTTCCAGTGCACCTTGCACCTGTTGCTCCTTGTCATCTTCTCATGAAGAGAAATCCTCCATCTTCTTTGTGGCAGTGCTACACATACTGGAATATTGTGTTGAGGTCCGCTCTGAGCTTCCTCGAAGACTTAACTCCTTCAGTCTTCCCCCAGAGGACAGGTTCTTCAGCCACCTTCATGGCCCTCCTTTGGACCCTCTCCAGCCTGTAAAAGCAGAAGACAAGAACAAATCTACTGCAGGGAGAACCATCCATCCCCTTCCAGTGGAAGCCCAAACTTATGCTCAGTTAATGGGACTTGGCTGGTACTGGAACATATAGCTCAAGAATCAGTTGGAGGAAACAAAAGTGGAAATGGAAAAGGAAATTAAAAAGGAAATGAGAAAGACAGGAGAAAGGAGGAAAGAGCTAGAAGATCTCCATCACTCTCTTTAACTGTATCACTGTCTGAGACCTCACAGAAGTCTACTGCAGTGTTTAGACAATGTGTTTACAAACTAATGAACTTTCTTCCTAAATACTTGAATCTGAACATAACGTGTGTTAGCCTTATGCAAACAACTTAAAAGAAATAAGAAACTTCTTTCTGTCCAGCTGAAAAGGTGAGTGATAGAGAGGCTTTGGTGGCCTTCAGCCAGGGTCAAACCACCACAGACATCTAGTAGCATTTTATAGAACTCTCACCTTAAACATAAAAAAAATAAATGAAGCTGTTGCCATTAATCTGGATTTGCATCCGTGGAAGATAGAATTTAGCTCTGGTTCAAAAGAAGCACATGAAAACACAGTCTGTGTGGAATTCAAAAGGATGAATTGAGGTGTGTCCATCAAAGACCGTGGAATGTGTGAGGAAATCAGCCTGACCAGTGGCTGATGTGGCAGCATTTTCATAAAGACTTACCTTTATCAAAAGTCCACTGAGCCTTATGAGTGTGGGATCTTCTTCAGTCATTAGTGAGCATCCCAACAAAGTCCCAGTGTGAGACAATCTTGACCTATTCTCAGTCTTTGCTTGGACTTCATGGGTTTTAGTAAATAGCCTTCCTGACTGGATGCACAGATGTAATTGTACTGCTAAAGTTGATGTTTTCATAGATCTTTTGCCTTTTGGGGACCATCACCTGCACATGAGATATGAATGAATCAGCCACACTTTTCACCTCCGTCTGTTTCAACAGCTTCTGCAGGATGGTAACATCAGCCAGAAGACACATTTGTTTTCTAGATGGTATTGTATGGGCACTGTACACGTACTTCCTCCATTGCCACTCCCAGAATCATCCCTGCTCTTTAAAATGCTTTACTTCCATCTCTGAAGCAGCAAGTTTTCTGAGGGAATATCAGTGGGAAGGGAGGACGAATGTCAGGAAAAGCTGTCAAGCTGTCCTTCACTATATCAAAGTTTGGCTTGAGGAAGGCTGAGGACAGCTGGTGTTCCAATTCTGGCAGAAGTAGCAGTAGGATCTTCACAGATACAGAGACCAAATGTCTCATTCTCATTAGTTACTTTCTCGCGTTTCAAGCTCAAAGGTAGTTTCTTACTGTATAAATAAAAATAAAATAGACTGTCAAGTGCCACTAGTCCAAAAGAATTACAATGTCCTTGAGTATTATAAAGTATTTTTATTAGCTAGAAAGGATACACACCATTACCCAACTCATGTTGGACCACTTATTCATCAACTTCTGTCACTTGTCACAGTAATTCATATATAATGGCACAGTGAACCATTTTTTCTTAGAGTTTCTTTTTTCTTTTTTTCCCTATTTCTTTCATTTTTAATGTAAGTTCTAGCATATGGGGCACAATCCCAGGAACAGTCCTTGCAATCACACAATGCTGCACAGTGCAACAGAAGAAATACATCTTTAGTAAATAAGACAGACAGTAAGTACTGTCCCTCCTTCATAAGCACCCAAGGGGATGATAGAGAGAGAATCACAGAATCTTAGGGGTTGGAAGGGACCTCAAGAGATCATCGGGTCCAACCCCCCTGCCAAAGCAGGCTCCCTATCTCATATTACATAGACAGGCGTCCAGACGAGACTTGAATATCTCCAGAGAAGGAGACTCCACCACCTCCCTGGGCAGCCTATTCCACTGCTCCGTCACCCTCACTGTGAAAAAGTTCTTCCGCATGTTGGTGCGGAACTTCCTGTGCTCCAGCTTACAGCCATTGCCCCTAGTCCTGTCCCCACAGACCACTGAAAAGGGGCTGGCCAATTCCCCCTGCCACCCATGTCTAAGATATTTATAAACACTAATTAGGTCCCCCCTAAGTCTTCTTTTTTCCAAGCTGAACAGACCCAGCTCACTCAGCCTTTCCTCATAGGGGAGATGTTCCAGACCCCTAATCATCTTTGTCGCCCTTCTCTGGACTCTCTCCAGAAGGTCCCTGTCTTTTTTATACCAGGGAGCCCAGAACTGGACACAGTACTCCAGGTGGGGCCTGACCAACGCAGAGTAGATGCACCCCAGGATCCCATTGGCTCTCTTGGCCACCAGGGCACACTGCTGGCTCATAGCCAACCTGTCATCAACCAGGACCCCCAGGTCCTTCTCCACAGACCTCTTTTCCAACAGGTCATCCCCCAGCCTGTACTGATACAGTCGGTTATTCCTCCCCAGGTGCAAGACTTTACACTTGCACTTGTTGAATTTCATTAGATTTCTCCCAGCCCAGAGAAGAATCTCTGCTGATTAAATGCAGTGTATGTCTGCAAGAATTGGTCTGAAAGACATACTTTATTTTACCTTTTCTCTGTATCAGAAAGGGAATGCCAAAACGCAGACATGATGAGTGATCTCAGAGGCCCAGTTCAGCCTGCTGCTACAGAAACTATGTAAATTCAAGTATATCAACACTTCCAATTGTGTCAGTGGATTTATTCACGGGCTATGGATTATGCACATACCAAAGTGCCTCAAGGAGCTGAAACCATGATCTGCAGCTTATCAGGTTGAGCTTTACAATACTGCTAAACAACATGCAGACACAAACCCTGATTCTGGATTGTGAGACAGCTAAATGAATATGGCGTGGAGACTTGACCTTAAGTGTAAAATACAGAGCAGCATGCACACGGATAGTCCTGGTCTTGTAGTAATGGCTACATATTTTAAACCTTCTCTGACATCTTGATTCTGATGCCATTTAGGAATTAAATACAGCATTTCAATTTGGTGTTTCTGTTTGGTATTTTTATTAGAGTAAGAAAATTATAGTTATTTACTAGCTCTTTTTTCCCCTATAGTTTTTATTAATGGGAACAATATACATATGATTGTTTGCATTTCAAAGGATGTAAGAAACAATCAAAGAATTAGAGTTGCTTTGTATCACAAAGAGTATGATAAGGATAATCATCATTACACCTATACAATGCATATCTATGTTCATTATAGATTCTTCTAAACAGTGATTAGTACTTGTTCAGTGTTACTGAGTTCTTCCCTCTAAGAAAGAAGGTTGTTAAAGCACCTGAGAATACGATTTAAGCATAGCATTACTAGAACTTCACAAGATTCTCAGGAATCCAGTGGTGGAAGTGCTAACATTGCATTAAAGTTGATTAGCAGCTGATTTTTGCAGAAATGCATATTGAGAAAACTCTTTAAGAGTGAATTAATTAAAATGGAAATTGCAGACACAACTAGATTACAAAAGACAATGAGCGAGAAAGTCAGCTGGTACAAATCACTAAAGCATCATTGAAATCAAAACCTAGCTCAGTGGTTGCTGGAGGACTTCCACATCCTAATTTCAAAGTGTCTTATAGAATTTGTGCTGTGCCATTTTAATTGTGCCAATGAAAAGTACAGTGTTCCTGTAATCAAATTATTAATGGCTATACAACATAATTAACGGATTGTGTGCAAACTATAGAGCTTTTTTCCCCTTTTAATCACTATATTTCTGTTTAGCTCAGCTAAAAATCAAAAGGACGTGCTGTTTTGCAAAATGCACATTTTAAATGCTGTGTTTGTATTTACTTTTGAATAATATGAGCCTTAGCTCCCTGCTCAGAACAAGAATAGGAGTTCTCCCCAGGCTGGGGAGAACTGCACTGCAGAAGGGAGAGGGGCCACAGTCACTGGCTGTCCCAGTGAGGAGAGGGGAGGAAGCAGTTCCCAGGCCCCTGGCTGCAGAAGGACACCCAGCTCCCCATGTAGCTTGTAAGCATAATTGTTTCTAAATAGGATTGTTTCCACGTTTTCTGTGAGCCATCAACAGCTCTTTAATGGTCCATCCTCAATGGACTGAATGAGCATTTATTCCCATCTGGTGTTCTGATGTGCTCCCATGATTGAAACAGTTTTTTTTTCAGTATAGTTTTCCAAGGACTTTTTTTTTAATAGCATAAATCTCTGCTTGTGGGGGAAAAAGAAAGAGTGGAAAGTGTCCTGGCAGAACAACGCTTCTTTTCTTTCAATCCAATTCCTGTTAAACTTCTTTATGAGGATGTGGTGGACCTGCAGAAGTTGAGGGGAGGGAAGAGGGAAGGAAAAGGGAAAAAACCCCACCAAAACCGAGGAACCAAAACCTCGCGGGCTGGGCTCAGAATAGCTTGCTGGAATAGCAGAAAGATAGAGCCCTGCAGCCCAGAGCCCTCCTGAAAAGCCAACCCTCCTCAAAACCACGCCTCCTGGAGCTGCCTGCTCCTCCCCCCACCAGCCCCCCTTTCATGATGATCATGATGCCATTGGCATGGAATACACCCTTTGGCTAGTTCAGGTCACCTGTCCTGGCTGTGTCCCCTCCCTTCTCCTTAGCAGTGAACTTTGAACATCAGAAAAGTCCTTGACTCCTTGGCAACAACTAAAACATCAGTGTGTGACCAGCACTGCTCTCAGCCTAACTAACTCCCAAACACAGCATTCCATCCCCTGCTAGAAAGAAAGTAACTGTATCCTAGCCAAAACCAGGGCATTGATTAACAGGACTGGAAGCCAGTGTCCTCCTTCCCCTTGCTTTTCAATGGAATCATCTGACACAATTTCCCACCCTTGGAGACGTACACACCATCCAACTCTTCCCAGTCAGGTTAATGATACTCGGGGTTGAAGCCTTGAAAAGCTGGAATCACAACTCAGCAGCCTTGGTGACTGTTAGCAGGTATCCTTTCTTGCAGTGCTGGGCACACAGGGGATTGCTCCTCCTAATGTGTGCACCGTTTAAAGCCAAATTTCTCCTATTTGTACAGGTTAACTCTACATATTCATTATAATATCTCAGAAAGGGACAGGTTATGCAAAATATTTCCAGGAAGTCATTTACATGAACTCCTCCCAGATAGAGCATGCTGAGTGACCCTTCTGGTGGACTTCAGGGATGAAGGCTGAACGTCCTCAGCAATAGTTCAAAGGGTAATGGTTTTAAACCAGGACAAGGCAGATATAGGTTGGATGTTAGGAAAAGGTTCTTTAGAATGAGGGTGGTAGATCACTGGAACAGGTTGCCCAGAGAGGCAGAGAAGACTCAGTCCCAGGAGATATTCAAGGGCTCTGAGCAACCTGATCTAGGCAAGATGTCCCTGCTTACTGCAGGGTGGGTGGACTAGAGGCCCTTTAAAGGTCCCTTCCTACCCAGTACATTCTGTGATTCTATTCTATGATTCTCATCTCCAGAGCCCTTCCCCTCACTGGCTGTGCCAAAATGGTGGGTGAAGAGTCCTTTTTACCACATTTCATCCCAATTTGGAAACTGGGAATGAAAATGGAAGGAAAAAATACAGGTTGAGGAGAAGGGAAAAAAAGTAGGAGGAAATCTTTCTGAGCAAGACCTTCGGGGAGGGAAAAATGCCAAACCCAGGCCATTTCCCATGCACACACTGCCTTCCGATTGAGTTTCATAGAATCATAGAATGGCATGGGTTGGAATGGACCCCAAGGATCATAGAGCTCCAACCCCCCTGCCACAGGCAGGGCCACCAGCCTCAGGCCTGGAGCTACACAAGGTTGCCCAGGGCCCCATCCAACCTGGCCTTGAACACCCTCAGGGATGGGGCATCCACCACCTCTCTGGGCAGCCTGTTCCAGTACCTCACCACTCCTTCTGTCAAAAACGTCCCCCTAATATCTGATGTTAACCTTCCCTCCTTTAGCTTGAATCCATTCCCCCTTGTCCTGCCATGGTCTACCCTCCTTTTTCTCTGCTCCCTTCACGGACTGTCCCGCCTCAGCTAGGGCATCCCTGGACTATTTGTGCTTGAGATCAAAGCCAGGCCTGGGCCAGCAGCTGGGGCCTGCACCAGCCCCCACGGGCACTCAGAGGCACAAGCTCTTTTTCTCTGTCTTTTTGTTTTTTACAACGATTCCATAAGTGAAACAGCCTTTTGCAACATTTCTTCCATGGGATGGATCGTGGCTTGAATCCCTCAACACAGACCTGCCTGAAATTGCTCAAAAAACCCAAATCCTAAGAGATCTGGATCTGAACTTCATAAAGCTTCACTCCAGCTATAGATTCTCATAATCTTTCAAACACAAACTCACAGAATATCCAGATGAGAAGGGATTTTGAAATTGTTGGTTTGCTTATTGAGATACCATTTCTGTAAAACCATTCAACTAGTTTATTTAGAAACTGCTATCATCACCATCATGCTGTTGAAAGACATATCTCAGTGCAAATTCCATAACAATGAGAAACTAATTTTGCTCCATAAACGACTATTAGAAAATCAGCAAACTGAACTGTGTTGCTCCTAATAGCTATTTAAAAGACATATGATCAGTTTTAACTGGGAAATCTAATTTTGGTTTAGATTAGACACTGCATTTCAAGAAGAAAACTTCATCTAAATATAATTGGGTGAAATGACGCTGAACTGGTGCCAAAATGTACTAGTTGATTGCATCTCGTTATGGCTTTGCTCTTCGGCTGGCATAACCATTAAAACTCAAATTCCATGTTTGATGGATTCTAAAAGGGTTTTAGTCACTTTCAGATGGATTTTACAATCCTAATCCCTATAGACATTATCTGTTCTGGTCTATGTTGGTTATTGTGTCATGAGAGAACGTATCAGAGCCACAGAATCACAAAATCACAGAATGTTCAAGGTAACATGAAGCGTCGCCAGATTCCAAGTTCCAGGAGCATGGAAATGACATTTTCAATCCGCACAAGTGCCAGCGCCAGGCAGAGCGCTACCTGTGCAGGAACGCCAGGAGCAGGTGGCCCAGTGTGACGTCAGCAAGCAGCAAGCTGTGACGTCACATCGCTGGGTGCTTCTCTTGAGGCGCTGGCAGAGCCTGGCCCAGTCTGGCTCGTGCCTGGACTCCCACCGGGTGTGCCTGCGAGGTGTGGAGGCTCGAGCCAGGCTTCTCTAGGTGCTGGGTGGTGCTTTGGCGTCTGCCATCGGCAGCTCTTGGTGCCCATCCCAGAGCCGTATCCTGTGTTTCCCTGACCCTGCCTGGCTCAGGCAGACGGGTACTCTGTGGTGTGCTTTTGAAAGCGGAGGTGAGCTGTGTGAGGAATCGTGGTTATGGAGTGTCCATGGGGTGGGCCATGGGTCTTGGGGAGCTGGGTGTCCTTCTGCAGCCAGGGGCCTGGGAACTGCTTCCTCCCCTCTCCTCACTGGGACAGCCAGTGACCGTGGCCCCTCTCCCTTCTGCAGTGCAGTTCTCCCCAGCCTGCTGCAAGAATTCAACATGGCCATGCAGGAGGAACTGTTCAGCTGCCCCATCTGCCAGGATGCTCCAGATGATGTGGCTTATGTGATCCCCTGTCTGCACAAGTTCTGCCTGGGCTGCATCCTGCGGTGGGCAAAACGGAAATCATCCTGTGCCCTGTGCCGGCAGCCTGTCAGCAGCGTCCGCTTCTCCGTGCAGTCGGAGGACGATTATTTGGAGATGGATCTTCCTGCACCATCAGATCCACTGGAGGACCTACAAGACGAAGTGATTGTGGAACCGGTGCCGCTTTGGCTGTCTGAATTGCCCTTGGTCAATGTGCTCCAGCCCTTAATGCGCAACCCAGTCACCTTTGTGCGCAGGCTCATTGAGGCTGCTCTGGAGCTGTGGCCGGAGCATTTGCACCGCCAGGACTTTGAGGATGCTGAGGAGCAGGAGGACAGCCCTGCTGCCAGTCCTGGGCCTGCCCTCTCCCCTGGGGGGACTTCCACCTCCTCCCCAGAGGAAACTCCTGCCACTTTGCCAGAGGGGACTCCTACCCCCTCCCCACACCCAACTCCTGCCCCCTCGCCGGGGGTGACTCCTGCCCCCAGCCCCAGCATGGAGGAGGAGCCCTTGGAGGAGCTGGGGCAGGTGGTGGCAGCTCCCTCCACTGCTACCCAGGACACGGTCTCCTCACCCACCTCCTCACCCCGGCGCCCCCCAAAGAGGAGGGCCAGTGGCTCCCAGGAAGACACTTCGGAGCCCAAGAGGCCATACCGCCGGCAAAACTAGGGAGGCCCTGGAGCCATCAAAGCCTGACCTGGGCCAGCAGCTGGGTCCTGCACCAGCCCCCACGGGCACTCGGAGGCACAAGCTCTTTTCTCTGTCTTTTTGTTTTTTACAAATATTGTTTGCACTTAGGGTAGTTAGTTAGTTTGGAATAATAGAGCCCCTGCAGTAAAGTAAAGTTTCATTTCTTTAGCAACCCCCATTTCGCCTTCCTGATACTTTGTACATCTGTTTGTTGTTTTATTGCTTTGGTTTCTATTCTCTGTCCATTTGTAAGGAATAAAGCATTTACCACATTTGCTTGACTCTGAAAAGGACAATGTGTTCTCATTGACTGTGGTGGTTTTGCCCCAGCTGAGAACTGGGCAACAGGCAGCCGCTTGCTCTTTAAGAGGCAGTGTGGGGGGGTGGGAATTCATGGAGGGGGAAAGGGAGGGAGAAGAAAAACCCAGGAAACCAAAACCTTGTGGGATGGAATCAGGATAGTTTACTGGGATAGCAGGAGGGGAAAGCAGGGGCAGGAGGGGAAAGCAAACACCTGGGACAGAATAATGCCAGCCAAATCATCCTGCAGCTACGGAAATTAGCAACCTGTTTGGGGCACTGGCTGCGTAAAAAATTGTGCAACTGGAGCTCTGAACAAAGCAACACTGTCTTTGGAACAGGACTGCAGTGGTCAGTATCCAGCGCTCCAATTTACTCTCCTTAGGAGGAAGGGGCAGTAAGAGAGCACAACAGTCAGCAGATTCTTTTCCCTTTTGCTGACCAAAGGGAACAATTATGACCAGAGGGTAAAATACTATTGTTTGTCTGCTGAGACGGCTCAGCTGTCCCCACCAGATCTATCTGCAGCTCTTTGACTTCCCATTTAGAAACTTGTTGAAACTGGTCTCTCAAGCTGGAGGAGAGGACACCACTAACCTCACCCAAATCTTTTAAGTATGTTGAACTCCTTGGCCTTGCCTCGCCTCACCACCTCTCCTCTTCCCTGCCCTCCGCTCTGCTGCTGAGATCCTAAGTACAGAATTGGTATTTAACAGTGAAAAATGACTCCGTTGTTTTTGCTGGGATTTTTGTTGTTGTTGGGGTTTGGGTTTTGGGGCTTTTTAAAATTATGAAACATAGGTGGCATTAGAGTAAGGTTACAGAATACAACAGGTTGCTGGTACAGGCTTGCATCCATACTCCACCTTCCTAACAGGACTTTTGTTTTCAGCTCCTCTAAGTGCATTAGTCAGAAAGTCCAAGCAATAACCAGGGAAATTATGATGTTGGAAGGTGACTTGATTTTTCAGCTGAGTTGCAGAAGTGTTCCTCAGATAGGTTTACTATTTACTGCTTCATATGGGCAGGTCTCAGGTGTGAGAGAGTAGTCATTTCTTTCTGCTGTCTATGTCTACTGGAGTTATTTCCAGTTCTCTATTTAAAACTGTGAGTTTCTCACAGCTGCTTTTCAAAGGGAAAATCAATTTGAATCAGGCCCAGGGGGCTGCAAAAATGTATCTGTGCATAAAAGCTTGGCTCTCACTTGCAGCAGTGTCACACCGTTAAACCTGCCTCCTCTAATTTACTCACTTGGAGTCAGAGGAGAACCAAACACACTGATTTGGCTTCAAGGAATGTTAGAACCACTTCTTCTGAGACCAGCAGCATCAAAAGAAATGTATTTGCCAGTATGGTCCTAGGTATTGCCCTGGTTGGGTTTGGGAACATGTGAGTCAAGAGGCTTAAAGAAAAAGTCCATGAGTCAGCATCTTCTTCTCTGCAATTCCAAATTACCCTCTGCTGTAAAATGCTTGTGGGCTTCCAGAAGGGAAGGGTTCTCCTTATCCTTCTGTGGGCTTATGCAGAAGAGTGCAGTTTGACATGATTGTTACCTATGCAGCATAAACAAAGCTGATCTGCTCCTTTCCTGATGCTGCCAATGATTTGTTTTCAAGCTATTACAGGCAGAATAGAGCCTGTTACCCCTCTTTCCTCCACTATCTTAAACGTTCTGGCTTGCTTCTTTATGCAAATACACAAGAAATCCTCACGTTCATATGGTCTAGGATTTTTATCATGCAATCCTTCATCCTCTCCAGAAACACCAGCTGACAGAGGCACACAAACCAACTTAGCTGGAAAGAGGGGAAACTTTTGCTCTAATAATGTTGACTTACAAGCTGTAAGACTTTATATCTCCAGCCAGTCTTTATTACCCCTGGATTTTGGCTGCTTGATACCTGAATGAGGAAAGCAATAGAGTGTAATAAAGTGTCTGATGTATCTGTATCTCTGTGGTCCTCTGCCACCACCCTGAATGGGTTGGCCTTTTCTAAATTAGAAGGTCCCTGAAGCAAACAAAGGATAAGAAGATGAGCAAGGGGACTTTCCCCTTGCTAGAAGCTGGTAGGTAGAAGCATCAGCAAGAGGAAGGAAGAGAAATTACTTTCACAACATTATCTTACAGTTAAATTGCTCAGTTTTTTGCAGACCTCCTTCCATGGTCATCACCCTTGGGATCTGCATTGATACAGTCATCAGAAGATGGAGTTCATGCAGCCTGCCATGTGAAGAAAATGATGGAAAAGACTGCTGCTGTCATGGTTTTAGCTGATGTCTCTGCTTGGTGCATCAGACCCTGAACTCAGACTAACTTCAGGAGCTGAGCCTGTGTGTTGCCAAAAGGCCACCACTCTTGGCACTGATTCCTTCCAACTGTGAATAACTAGTATTTGTGCTTCATTGACAGGATCAAATCCTGCTCCACTGAGTCTACGTGTTATTCGAGCTAAGAGCAAACAAAAAGAGTTGGGAGACCTCCAGCACCTAGAACTCCTTCATTCACAAAGCCCGTGCCAGGTCTAAATGCCACTTCAGTTCCTTCCTCTGCATGGGGCCCTGACTGCCCAGCCAAGACCCACGAGCAGTGCAGGCTGGTGCTGAGGAACAGAAGTGCGTGCTGACGTGCAAACTCTTGTGCTGTACTCAGGACACACTCAGTACTCTTCTCTTGAGGCTGAGACATCAGCAAAAGAAGCAAAAAGTGTGAACATTGCCTCCTGCATTTGTAAAGAAACAACTGTGTAAACTACCTGGGAAGTGCTAGAGAAGTAACCAAACTGCAGCTTCATGAGAGGCTGTATTGGAAGCAGAAGTGAATTGCATCATTTATTGACCAACCACATGTTAGGTTTACAAGTCCTTTCTAAAAACTTGAAACTTACGATGAAAGGTAAGAGGTAAGGGGGCAGTCTGCTTCCCTAGCCACTGGATGCACTGACACCACCAGCACTAGTCTGGGATTTCTGTGTACATTTTAAAGAATTTTTTATCCTGAATTTTCTTTCTTCATTGACAGTGAAAGCCCACTGAGAGGATCTCCTCACCTAGCAAATGACTGTGGCACTCTGTTCATTAACTTTGTTCATTAACAAAAAGGGGCTTTGATGCTGCTTTTATGCAAGATGTGGAGGTTCTCAAGCTGCCCCTTGGTTACCCTTGGTGTCCTGCTGTGAACTGGGGCTTTGGAGTCACACTGCAGCCACCGTTCTCACATCAATTGGACATCCTGCAAGTGTCTCTTTGTGTTAAGTATTACACTTTGGGAGATGCTCAGATGTACAGACAGCAAGAGAAGTCTACTTGTGCAGTTTGCTTGTCAGCAACAGACTGCTTCAGGGGCCCACTTTTCCAAGTCATTCTTTAGGCATACATGTGAATGTACCAAATTGTACTTCTGTGCTGAACTCCTTGGAACTGGATCCTGAACTGAAGCCTTAGTACATCTTAACACTGCTAGTGTGTTTGGCTCTGAAGACAAAACACTCCTTGCTGTCCTTAAGATGTACTAAGGCTTCTGTTCAGGACACACTAGCAGGGTGTTTGCTAGTGTTAACCCAAGTACAAAAGACAAGAAAGATAAATGAAAAGGAATTCTTTGTTTCAAATGTGCAAAAGCCCTGCAGAAACTTGGAGAGTAGTTGCACAGAGTGCCGAAGTTGTCTGCTATAAAAAGTAAAGCTCTGCACTGCACTTCACTCAGAGCATGGGACAGTAGCTGTAAAAAATTAAAGTGGTTTTGGTTGGTCATTCTGTACAATGAATCAGGGTTAATGGAGTCTCACAGGTGAAGGCACCTGGGACAGGGAGTCTGGTGCAAGCAGGAGGCTCTTGCTCCATTGTTCCTGCTGAAGTGGCCAAAATTATGAAACAGAGTAAAACCAAATGTTCCTATATCCTGAGTGATGTGTTAATCCAGGGTTGTGAGGGGACACGTCTGCAGAGCTTTGTTATCAGTAAAAGGAAGCCCCTTGCTCTAGACTTCTAATCCATGCTGTCAAGGTGAGACAGTGTCCTTCAGCCCCACTTATTTTCATCATCACAGTAGCATGTCTATGACTCAGCATGTCGGGCTGGGTAGAACAGGTACAGGTCCTAATCCAGGTGGGGGTCTTTCCTTTGATGTGGCCTTGGGTGGGGTAAGACTCTGAAGTGCGCTTCCACCTTGATGCAAGTATTTCAAGGCCCAGCAATTGGTGCCTCAGGTAACTGCATGGAAGAAAGACCTTAGCCATGCCAGAAAACACCTGGGAAGGCAGGAAGATGGTGTGGCTGAAATTAAAGTGCTGCTATTCTTCAGGTCCAAGTGACTGCTGGATGTGACAATGCCTGATAGCTTCAGTCACACTTTTGCAGCCTGATCATACAAACTCTGCTTTCTTCTGACTTTGTTTCCTTGGGCTGATGCAGTCATTTTTCATGGAGATGGCAGAGGAGAAACACACCGAGTGTTTGTCAAGCTCCTTATAACAATTCCTTCCACAGGAGCCTGTTCACAGCCCAGCTGGGCTTTGGCCAGCTCAGTCACCTACTCAGACAGTCCTTGGGACGCCACAGGACTCAGAACCCAGGTTACATTTCAGTTTAGGCCTAGACTTTTTAATTGAGTTATATACATTTGCCCAGTAACTAAGATCACTTTCAGGGAGGTAAAGTAGAGGTAGGGAACCCTTGTGAGTCCAATGGACATTTGGATTTCTTTTCTTATGGAAGTCTGTAGGAAATGCAACATATTTAAGAAATCTAGGTACTAAGGTTGATGTAAAAATACTTACTGCAGAAAAAAGCGATGCTCCGTTAATTACTTGAGGAATTATTGTAAAAAAACCGGTACTGGCCCATGGGGAAAAAAAAAGTGCCACCCAACCAAAAAGGGGGGGGTGATCAATACCTTTCTCTGCATGGTTACAAATAACTTACAGAAGCAAAAGACAGAAGACCAAAGGTGAATGACACCTCTTGGTTGTAACGCTCATGAGACTCTGTAAAGAAGGTCTACTTCAGATTTCCTGGATAATTCATCCATCACTGTAAGAGTTAACTCTTTTTGGCAGTTTTCTGCCAAAAGTAGGAAAAGGAGGCAGGGAGAAACGTTGATGATGTGATAACGTTAAAGGTGAAGCAGTCACCTTTTGAATATCTCCAAGGATGAAGACTCCACATCCTCTCTGGGCAACCTGTGCCAGGGCTTAATCACCCTCAGAGCAGAAAAGTGCTTCCTGATGTTCAGATGGAACCTCCTGTCTTTCAGTCTGTAGCCAGATCTTTCATTCACATGTCTTTCCCTACAACCCTCCATCAGAACAGGGAACTATAGTTAAAAGTCAGTAAAACCTTGGGTTTGAACATTTTCCTAAAAGGGGAAATACTATTGTTACTGCTGATTTGCATATTGTCTGCTCTGCTCCTTGTTCCCGTATGTGCCCATCCATGTCCAAAAGAGATTCTGACTTACATTCCCTATTTCTGGAATCATTTTCATTCAGAGAACCTGAGGAACTTGAAAACCAATGGGAATGGGAAATACGTTTCAAAGTTCAAAGACTCTGATGTATGTTTTGTGAGAACTTCCATTTTTAAATAAAAAGGAATCAGAAATCCTGAAGCTGAACTCTGAAACACCTTCAAGAAAAGTTGGGCTTTTACTTCAGCTGCTTTCTCTGTCTAAAGTCTTTGAGAAAAGAAAAAGAATTGTTTCTGTTAGGAAAGCACTTAGACTTTCCTGTTAATGCTGCAGAGAAGTGGAGTGTCAGGCTTATTTTACCAGCCAAAGTTTTATGAAGAGTGGTATGAAGGCAGCTCTGTGACCTTCATGCCTTCAGATGGCTTCTTCATTCTTTTTCTTCAGATGCCAAACATTTTCCTTACCATCCAGAATGACTCTGTTTTCCTTCTTAAAAATCTTTCCCCAAGAGAAGAGCCCCTCATCTAAGCTGCTTCTTTTCTCCTGGGTCACTGAATCAACAGAAATGAATTTTTTAAAAAGTCAGGGGAAGAATTCTATTCCTGCTTCAGCTGACTTTCCCCTCCATCCTTTCACATGCATAACATTTTGCACCTGATGGAAAGTCATTGTTTTGTTGATGAATTTGGCTGAGAGTACAATCCAGAGAAGGTCTAGGTCTGCTATAGCTTGGGCAGGATTTGAAGCACAGCAAGAGCGTGAACTTTGTTGAGGTGGGTCCTTTTGCCAAGAGGTGAGTTACATGGAGACCTTATCTGAATCTATGTTTTCTGCTGACATCAGAATCCAGTTTAGCCTTTCCCAGTTACGTAGTATTTTCCAGTGCAAAACAGCTACAGTAACCAGGCAGAGGGAAACAAGCGCCATTTTCTCAGCTCTCACTCTTTTTTTCTTCCTGCCTGTAACTGGACAGTCTTAAATGCAATCTTTTATTTTCACAATAATATAAGAAGAAATTCTATAGTCCCCACAGTCAGAAAAGGATGGAGGAGTACTTGTGTCTCTCATATATTGTATTAGTATTCACCTGTGCCTACCTTTCCTACCAAACTGTAACTACCCAAGGTATTTGTATCAGTGAGCAAGTCCTGTCCTGAGGAATTAAAGGAATTCTTGCAGTAGAATCATAGATTTCTGACTTTGCTTTTGTCTCTGGCAATCTGTGCTGGTTCATGTTATAGAAAATGGGGTTATTCACTTATTCATTTAAGTCAACTTTTCAAAATAGTGCTATGCTGGAACTCTTGATTCCATGAAAAAGAAAGGTTTACTAAAGGTTTGAGCGGGAATCTCATTAAAAGAGGATAAAAAATTTCCAAACTTCAGTTACCTCATTTCTCCCTCTCCTTTCATGCCCTCTGAATGGTGATGTGTGGGTCCTGCAGCAAGTTAATTAAGAACACCCAGTCCCTTGAACTTAAAGCATCGTGTTATCAATTGGACCAAAGTGTTGGCTATCTCCTTGTGTCACAACACAGCTGGCATTGGAACTGCCAAGAAAATTATTCAAGGCAAAAGGGCCAGTTGAGAAAGACCCAAATAACCTTAAGCCAGCTCCATACCAGCAATTGTTAACCAAAGTAATTAGACCTTTCATTATCCAAAACCTCACTGTGTGAGCTTGAGTGCAAGCTTTAGAAAGGTTTCTCCCAGTGTATGAAAAACCTTCATAATTCTTTTCTTGCTTCTCTCTCTCTCTACCCCAGTGCTTTTACTCATTCGGTAGACTATCAATGTCCTAATGAAGTAGAAATAATTTCAAGCTTGTCTTAATGAACTACATGAGGAGAGCAATTAAAATAGGTTTTGACTTCTGCTGGCTTTCACAATGCCATTTTCAATGCCCCCCAGTCTCTCAGGCCCAGACTGCTCCAGCCTGGTCCTCCAGAGAGTCACAAGCCCCCCAGCCCCAGCAAACCTGCTCCAGCATGGATCTCCTCTCTCATCTCTGTGTCTCTGTCTCTCTCCACAGACTGCAGGTGCTGGCAGGGGCTTGCTCCAACACGGGTCACAGTGTCTTCTCTCTGTCTCCACCTGCTGCAGCCTGGGGCCTCTGCATGGCCTGCAGCTGGGGCCTCCGCCTTTTCCATGGGCTGGGCCGGGGGGTTTCTCCATGGGTATCTCCACGGCGCCTCCTCCCGGCCTTCCCTGCCCTTGGTGTCTGCACAGTATCTTACATCTCCCCACTCCCTTCTCGGGGGGCAAAATGCAGCTGCTTGTGGTTTTCTCTCCTAAATGTGATCCCAGAGGCGCTGTGACCATCGCTGATGGGCTCGGCCTTACTCCAGCCTTAAGCCAGCTGGTGTTGGCTCTGTGGGGGCTGCAGAGGGCCTCTGGCTGCTTCTTGCAGAAGCCACCCCTGCAGCCCCCCTTCTCCACCAGAACCAAGCCATGCAAAACTACAATGGGGTGCCTCCCCCATCCCCTTCTCTTTATGCTGAGCATGACGTAATTGGTATGGAATACCCCCTTGGGTTAGTTTGGGCCACCTATCCTGGCTGTGTGCCTTCCCAGCTTCCTGGGTACTCCCGGCCTTCTACATCTTCTGCTCCTCTAACTTATGCAATAGCTGCAATAACTTAATTTCCCACATGGTCAAAGTTCTGTACAAATGGAGTCTCTAGGGGGCACAGTAATGGGCCAGGGCAAGCATCAGCTTACATGCATTCACATAGAGCATCACCAAAAACCGCAAAGAAACCAACAACCCCAAACTAAGAAACTCCCTTGAGGTTTTACCAGAACTGTTCCTCAGGTTAGTTGGGATAATCTCTGGCATATGCTGCTGTTTAGTTAGTAATTTTTGAGACTTTTTATTTTTTATGATGAGGGGCATGATTTAACATTCCTTAGTTAAAAAGTTGTAAGGAACTGCAGTCACAAATGGCAGAGGCATAACACACTTGTCTGAGATATTTCCTCTCTGAGAGATGGGTAACTGGAAATTCACAGGTCTTCTCAGGTCTTCAGGTCTTCTCTTAGATCTTAGACCAGTAGAAAGCAGCACTGCTCTACACCACTCTCAAGTTAGAAGGCTCAAAGACACACAGGGAACCACCTAGCCACAAGGCCTAACTAACAGTGGATTTCCGAACCGCAGGTTATGTGTCTAAACTTTGTATGCAACGTGAGAAAAAGAAAAGCAACTCAAGAGTCACCTCAGAAATTCTGCAAAGTCATCCTTGGAGGGTTTCAAGTCACCATCAGGTAAACCCTGAGCATCCTGACCTGACTCCATGACCTTGCTTTGGCATGGGAGGTCCCATCCAGTCACAGGGATGCTGAGATAATCCCATGACTATTGCTAAGTCACGCTGCTTTTATTTTGAGAAGAAGTTTATGGATGACTTGAAAGGTTTTGAAACTGGGACTCTGCACCATGAGTGGGTTTTAGACATTTATGTGCTTTGACAACATTACTCAAGGTGCTTGCTCAACACTAGAAACTGGATCCTAAGTTAAAATGATTATGTTTGAAAATGTTAGGTGTCTTGTATTAGGCATTCATCATAAAAGAAAGAGTTGAAAACCTGTCTTGTTTCCTAAGTCTGCTGACTTTCCTGTTGCTGTGAATGTCCATTGAAAGGGGTTAAGCCGGAGACTGTGGGGTCCTGCCAAAGCAGATGATCCTGACAGCTTGCTGAGAACTGCAACCTTGTGTCTGGTTTTGTGTCTTGGCTGTGAGCTCAGGGAAGACAAACTGCTTGAGGGTAAGAGATGCATGAGGCATTTCCAAGCCTGGCTTCCCTGCGTTACCCATTTGAGCCCAGGCCAAGAAAGCCGTCTGTAATTTTCTGAGAAGAGCTCCAGGTTTGTCCCCCTTTCTCCCCCCGCCCCTCCCCCGCCCCTCCCCCGCCACGCCCGCCATGAAGGGTGAAGACGTCGCGCGGAGCGCCCTCTCGCGGGCCTGGCCGGTGGCTCAGTCGGTTGCAGAGGATGGTTAGAATGCCGCTGTCGGGGGGTTCGAACCCCGCTAAGGCCGGGGGTGTTTTTCTTGCCTGGGCTCTGCCTGCACTTCAGCAAAGCCTCTCACACGCTTGCTCACGCCGTTCGCATTCACTGGCAGCTGGACACATGCCCCCTCAGCTGCCCTAAAAACTGCCCGTGGGCCCGGGCCCAAAGCCTGCTGCCCAATGGAGCCACAGCCAGCTGGAGGCCGCTCCCCACTGCCCGCCCCAGGGCTCGGGCCTGACTCCAGTTTGCTTCAGCATCTTGACCAAGGAGCTGGCTGAAGGGAGTGAATGTTGTGAGGAGCCCTGTCCCTCAACCAATGCCTGATTTATGTCTCAACCTCGATTGGGACTGATGGGACGCCTCAGCTCCGTGGTGGTAAATATTGCCATCTCTCTCACTCTCTTCCTCACTCTTCTCTCTCCCCTTCTTCCCCCCCATTCTCCTGCACACTTGTTGCAGGTTAAATAAAGTGACCTAATCCTTGACTCTGTTTTGAGTCTTAATTCTGTTCCCGAGAACTGTGAAGAGCTGGTCACGGAAAAGCACCCAATTGGGCATCACTCAGGGGTCAAGCTCAGCCGCCCCCAGCCACCCAGTAGCAATCTGAGGTGGGTTGGAACGCAAGGGGGTTTAACCTCTGCCAAAGCAGTCTATCTGGTTGTGGATCCTGACAAATGTTCCCTCAGCAAGTCTGCAGGTGACACTGAGCTGGGAGGAAATGGCAAGAAGCTGCGCCAGGGCCGGGTCGGATCCAATGTCAGAAAAAATTCCTCCCTGAAAGAGTTGATGGGGCCTGGAACAGGCTGCCCAGGGAGGGGGCTGACTCACCCACCCTGGGGGTGATGAGTATCTGAGGAGAACTTGAGAGATGAATTTCCTTTTCTCTCTGAGATGCATAAAACCAAACAATTTCTCACAGGAAAAATGCTCTCTCCATAGTGAATTTCTCGTCCAGTGCCATGGCAGAGTGGAAAGAAATGTTTCAATTGTTTTTAGTGAAACAAATAGCTATAAAAAATAATGGTTAATGTAGCTTTGTCACAGAGAATTATTAATTTCATGGTATGTATATAAAATATATCTTGGAATACTTGGGACACTTGAGCAACTGCTCAAAACAGATTCAAACACCCAGAAGTAAGATCAGAGCCCCTGAAAAGTCAAGTTTATTTTCCCCTATTCCCTTGTTACCTGTTTTCTACAGAAAATGCTTTTCCAGTAAACTGGAAGGAAAAATAAAAGAAAAAAACGGGGGGCTGGGAGGGGATGAGAGGGGGGTTGCTCTCAGTATGCAAAATACACATCTTATTTTGCGTTTTGGTCCCTTTTTAGTCCTCTTTCATACAGGCTTTCCTGTATGAAAGAGAAAGGTCCAGATATAGGCAACCTGCTGTTTTACAACAAGCGCAGACTCTAAACGTAACAGTGGTTACTATACCCAGTCTGAGTATGTGTTTATATGAATCACTCTGTAAAATTATCTTGCATGACAGATTTTCCACTGGAAGACAATTAGAAATCACTGAAGTTGGGACTCCAGCCAAAAAACACCCTTAAATTAAACACGGAGGGAGCAGAACCATAAAGTAAAATTGAAATTTAAAGCCAAGAAATCTCTCACTTTGCCCCTTATACCAATTCTCTGGACGTTTGGAAAATTTTCTCTATCATTAGGATTAGAATTAGGATCCATTCATAACGCTTGACAGTTAAAGTAATTAACATATATTTCTTTATTCAGATCAGTTTCAGCACTACTGGTTAATTCCACTTTCATAAGAAGTCTTCAGCCCTCTCACTTTTTTAGAGAATCTTTCAGATGATCGTGAACCAGCAGCCACCAAGGATTACTGAATGTAAAAGCCTGAAATGCACACACCTAAGATGTCCTAGCCTGCAGGAATGACTGAGGCAAGTAAAATAAACCACAAATTCTGCTCAAAGTCTTACTGGTGTTTGGACACCAGTTTTGGGGATATTTGCTGGACTTGCCACAGATAAAAGCATTCAGACAGATTTAATCTGACACACCCCAAAACTCAACTGTCCTTGAAAACTGCTCGTAAGATGCCTCCATGTCTGCACGCCGGAGTTCTCCAGAGACAGCAGCCGGTCTGTGGGGACAGGACTAGGGGCAATGGCTGTAAGCTGGAGCACAGGAAGTTCCGCACCAACATGCGGAAGAACTTTTTCACAGTGAGGGTGACGGAGCAGTGGAATAGGCTGCCCAGGGAGGTGGTGGAGTCTCCTTCTCTGGAGATATTCAAGTCTCGTCTGGACGCCTGTCTATGTAATATGAGATAGGGAGCCTGCTTTGGCAGGGGGGTTGGACCCGATGATCTCTTGAGGTCCCTTCCAACCCCTAAGATTCTGTGATTCTGTGTGAACTCCCACCAGAGCTGCTCACTTGCTTCAAAGTACCTGGGAAAGCACGTACCCCACAGTTAAATATTTCTCTTTCCAATGTGGCTGACAGGGAAGGATTTCCAAAAATCAGATGCAGGCTGCTGTGGTGCCCTTGTCAGAAGTTCCACCAATTAACCGCAGAGGAAGCCCTACCACAGGCATCGCTCTTCTGCTGCATGCAGGGATCACTAGGTGGTTTCAAACAGGCATAGATTTTCCTCTGAGCCATTGTTTTTTCTTCTCTTCCCCCAGCTCTGAGTTCTGGCAGGAACTAGATTATGGTGATGATTTCTTCTTATAATTTTTCTTCTCCAGGTGACACGAGACACATACAGCCCCAATCCTCTCAACAGGTCCAGATTAATCCCACTTAAGAGAAGGAACTTCTTTACACATATTCAATTAAGGTATATGGTCTGCTTTCAAGATACGAAGGAAAAATACATTGGCTTGCATCTCTTTTACTTTGAAATAGAAACAATAACAACAAGAGAACCAGCAACAACACTCCCACAAAACAACCTACCACACAGTAGATGAGCCTTTCAAGAGCCACATGTAATGAACAAAACAGTCCTCAGCCACAGCAGCCGGTGCCAGCTCCCAGAGACAACTCCTGCCTGGGACAGTCTAAGCTGAAGGAGGATCCTGAGCAGGAAATTGAGGATGCTGAGAGTCTCATCATGTAACGTCTTTTGCAGTCCTGAAGGCACATCTGCTGTGGTGCTGTCTGGAGAAAGGAACAGATCGCCAGCAACAATTAGCAACAGCTTGGCTTATGATGCGCTCGGAGCACAGGGAGGACTTCATCAAGTCCTGAACACAAGTTTTACCTGTGTCTGAAGGCTCCAGTGCTCTCCTGCCATTGGGGAAATGATAATAGATCTACAAACATATGTTTTCAGTGTAATTAGAATAAACCCTCTTTTCATTCCAGCCTTTTATGCCCCCATTAAGAGGAGTCATTTGACAAGGGAAGGAAAAACGCAAGGTGGAGGGCGAACAGCTCTGCCTGCCTTCCTGCCCCTTCTGAGCAAACAAGGCATGTCGTGCTCTGCTGTCTCTGGAGAACTCCGGCGTGCAGACATGGAGGCATCTTACGAGCAGTTTTCAAGGACAGTTGAGTTTTGGGGTGTGTCAGATTAAATCTGTCTGAATGCTTTTATCTGTGGCAAGTCCAGCAAATATCCCCAAAACTGGTGTCCAAACACCAGTAAGACTTTGAGCAGAATTTGTGGTTTATTTTACTTGCCTCAGTCATTCCTGCAGGCTAGGACATCTTAGGTGTGTGCATTTCAGGCTTTTACATTCAGTAATCCTTGGTGGCTGCTGGTTCACGATCATCTGAAAGATTCTCTAAAAAAGTGAGAGGGCTGAAGACTTCTTATGAAAGTGGAATTAACCAGTAGTGCTGAAACTGATCTGAATAAAGAAATATATGTTAATTACTTTAACTGTCAAGCGTTATGAATGGATCCTAATTCTAATCCTAATGATAGAGAAAATTTTCCAAACGTCCAGAGAATTGGTATAAGGGGCAAAGTGAGAGATTTCTTGGCTTTAAATTTCAATTTTACTTTATGGTTCTGCTCCCTCCGTGTTTAATTTAAGGGTGTTTTTTGGCTGGAGTCCCAACTTCAGTGATTTCTAATTGTCTTCCAGTGGAAAATCTGTCATGCAAGATAATTTTACAGAGTGATTCATATAAACACATACTCAGACTGGGTATAGTAACCACTGTTACGTTTAGAGTCTGCGCTTGTTGTAAAACAGCAGGTTGCCTATATCTGGACCTTTCTCTTTCATACAGGAAAGCCTGTATGAAAGAGGACTAAAAAGGGACCAAAACGCAAAATAAGATGTGTATTTTGCATACTGAGAGCAACCCCCCTCTCATCCCCTCCCAGCCCCCCGTTTTTTTCTTTTATTTTTCCTTCCAGTTTACTGGAAAAGCATTTTCTGTAGAAAACAGGTAACAAGGGAATAGGGGAAAATAAACTTGACTTTTCAGGGGCTCTGATCTTACTTCTGGGTGTTTGAATCTGTTTTGAGCAGTTGCTCAAGTGTCCCAAGTATTCCAAGATATATTTTATATACATACCATGAAATTAATAATTCTCTGTGACAAAGCTACATTAACCATTATTTTTTATAGCTATTTGTTTCACTAAAAACAATTGAAACATTTCTTTCCACTCTGCCATGGCACTGGACGAGAAATTCACTATGGAGAGAGCATTTTTCCTGTGAGAAATTGTTTGGTTTTATGCATCTCAGAGAGAAAAGGAAATTCATCTCTCAAGTTCTCCTCAGATACTCATCACCCCCAGGGTGGGTGAGTCAGCCCCCTCCCTGGGCAGCCTGTTCCAGGCCCCATCAACTCTTTCAGGGAGGAATTTTTTCTGACATTGGATCCGACCCGGCCCTGGCGCAGCTTCTTGCCATTTCCTCCCAGCTCAGTGTCACCTGCAGACTTGCTGAGGGAACATTTGTCAGGATCCACAACCAGATAGACTGCTTTGGCAGAGGTTAAACCCCCTTGCGTTCCAACCCACCTCAGATTGCTACTGGGTGGCTGGGGGCGGCTGAGCTTGACCCCTGAGTGATGCCCAATTGGGTGCTTTTCCGTGACCAGCTCTTCACAGTTCTCGGGAACAGAATTAAGACTCAAAACAGAGTCAAGGATTAGGTCACTTTATTTAACCTGCAACAAGTGTGCAGGAGAATGGGGGGGAAGAAGGGGAGAGAGAAGAGTGAGGAAGAGAGTGAGAGAGATGGCAATATTTACCACCACGGAGCTGAGGCGTCCCATCAGTCCCAATCGAGGTTGAGACATAAATCAGGCATTGGTTGAGGGACAGGGCTCCTCACAACATTCACTCCCTTCAGCCAGCTCCTTGGTCAAGATGCTGAAGCAAACTGGAGTCAGGCCCGAGCCCTGGGGCGGGCAGTGGGGAGCGGCCTCCAGCTGGCTGTGGCTCCATTGGGCAGCAGGCTTTGGGCCCGGGCCCACGGGCAGTTTTTAGGGCAGCTGAGGGGGCATGTGTCCAGCTGCCAGTGAATGCGAACGGCGTGAGCAAGCGTGTGAGAGGCTTTGCTGAAGTGCAGGCAGAGCCCAGGCAAGAAAAACACCCCCGGCCTTAGCGGGGTTCGAACCCCCCGACAGCGGCATTCTAACCATCCTCTGCAACCGACTGAGCCACCGGCCAGGCCCGCGAGAGGGCGCTCCGCGCGACGTCTTCACCCTTCATGGCGGGCGTGGCGGGGGAGGGGCGGGGGAGGGGCGGGGGGAGAAAGGGGGACAAACCTGGAGCTCTTCTCAGAAAATTACAGACGGCTTTCTTGGCCTGGGCTCAAATGGGTAACGCAGGGAAGCCAGGCTTGGAAATGCCTCATGCATCTCTTACCCTCAAGCAGTTTGTCTTCCCTGAGCTCACAGCCAAGACACAAAACCAGACACAAGGTTGCAGTTCTCAGCAAGCTGTCAGGATCATCTGCTTTGGCAGGACCCCACAGTCTCCGGCTTAACCCCTTTCAATGGACATTCACAGCAACAGGAAAGTCAGCAGACTTAGGAAACAAGACAGGTTTTCAACTCTTTCTTTTATGATGAATGCCTAATACAAGACACCTAACATTTTCAAACATAATCATTTTAACTTAGGATCCAGTTTCTAGTGTTGAGCAAGCACCTTGAGTAATGTTGTCAAAGCACATAAATGTCTAAAACCCACTCATGGTGCAGAGTCCCAGTTTCAAAACCTTTCAAGTCATCCATAAACTTCTTCTCAAAATAAAAGCAGCGTGACTTAGCAATAGTCATGGGATTATCTCAGCATCCCTGTGACTGGATGGGACCTCCCATGCCAAAGCAAGGTCATGGAGTCAGGTCAGGATGCTCAGGGTTTACCTGATGGTGACTTGAAACCCTCCAAGGATGACTTTGCAGAATTTCTGAGGTGACTCTTGAGTTGCTTTTCTTTTTCTCACGTTGCATACAAAGTTTAGACACATAACCTGCGGTTCGGAAATCCACTGTTAGTTAGGCCTTGTGGCTAGGTGGTTCCCTGTGTGTCTTTGAGCCTTCTAACTTGAGAGTGGTGTAGAGCAGTGCTGCTTTCTACTGGTCTAAGATCTAAGAGAAGACCTGAAGACCTGAGAAGACCTGTGAATTTCCAGTTACCCATCTCTCAGAGAGGAAATATCTCAGACAAGTGTGTTATGCCTCTGCCATTTGTGACTGCAGTTCCTTACAACTTTTTAACTAAGGAATGTTAAATCATGCCCCTCATCATAAAAAATAAAAAGTCTCAAAAATTACTAACTAAACAGCAGCATATGCCAGAGATTATCCCAACTAACCTGAGGAACAGTTCTGGTAAAACCTCAAGGGAGTTTCTTAGTTTGGGGTTGTTGGTTTCTTTGCGGTTTTTGGTGATGCTCTATGTGAATGCATGTAAGCTGATGCTTGCCCTGGCCCATTACTGTGCCCCCTAGAGACTCCATTTGTACAGAACTTTGACCATGTGGGAAATTAAGTTATTGCAGCTATTGCATAAGTTAGAGGAGCAGAAGATGTAGAAGGCTGGGAGTACCCAGGAAGCTGGGAAGGCACACAGCCAGGATAGGTGGCCCAAACTAACCCAAGGGGGTATTCCATACCAATTACGTCATGCTCAGCATAAAGAGAAGGGGATGGGGGAGGCACCCCATTGTAGTTTTGCATGGCTTGGTTCTGGTGGAGAAGGGGGGCTGCAGGGGTGGCTTCTGCAAGAAGCAGCCAGAGGCCCTCTGCAGCCCCCACAGAGCCAACACCAGCTGGCTTAAGGCTGGAGTAAGGCCGAGCCCATCAGCGATGGTCACAGCGCCTCTGGGATCACATTTAGGAGAGAAAACCACAAGCAGCTGCATTTTGCCCCCCGAGAAGGGAGTGGGGAGATGTAAGATACTGTGCAGACACCAAGGGCAGGGAAGGCCGGGAGGAGGCGCCGTGGAGATACCCATGGAGAAACCCCCCGGCCCAGCCCATGGAAAAGGCGGAGGCCCCAGCTGCAGGCCATGCAGAGGCCCCAGGCTGCAGCAGGTGGAGACAGAGAGAAGACACTGTGACCCGTGTTGGAGCAAGCCCCTGCCAGCACCTGCAGTCTGTGGAGAGAGACAGAGACACAGAGATGAGAGAGGAGATCCATGCTGGAGCAGGTTTGCTGGGGCTGGGGGGCTTGTGACTCTCTGGAGGACCAGGCTGGAGCAGTCTGGGCCTGAGAGACTGGGGGGCATTGAAAATGGCATTGTGAAAGCCAGCAGAAGTCAAAACCTATTTTAATTGCTCTCCTCATGTAGTTCATTAAGACAAGCTTGAAATTATTTCTACTTCATTAGGACATTGATAGTCTACCGAATGAGTAAAAGCACTGGGGTAGAGAGAGAGAGAAGCAAGAAAAGAATTATGAAGGTTTTTCATACACTGGGAGAAACCTTTCTAAAGCTTGCACTCAAGCTCACACAGTGAGGTTTTGGATAATGAAAGGTCTAATTACTTTGGTTAACAATTGCTGGTATGGAGCTGGCTTAAGGTTATTTGGGTCTTTCTCAACTGGCCCTTTTGCCTTGAATAATTTTCTTGGCAGTTCCAATGCCAGCTGTGTTGTGACACAAGGAGATAGCCAACACTTTGGTCCAATTGATAACACGATGCTTTAAGTTCAAGGGACTGGGTGTTCTTAATTAACTTGCTGCAGGACCCACACATCACCATTCAGAGGGCATGAAAGGAGAGGGAGAAATGAGGTAACTGAAGTTTGGAAATTTTTTATCCTCTTTTAATGAGATTCCCGCTCAAACCTTTAGTAAACCTTTCTTTTTCATGGAATCAAGAGTTCCAGCATAGCACTATTTTGAAAAGTTGACTTAAATGAATAAGTGAATAACCCCATTTTCTATAACATGAACCAGCACAGATTGCCAGAGACAAAAGCAAAGTCAGAAATCTATGATTCTACTGCAAGAATTCCTTTAATTCCTCAGGACAGGACTTGCTCACTGATACAAATACCTTGGGTAGTTACAGTTTGGTAGGAAAGGTAGGCACAGGTGAATACTAATACAATATATGAGAGACACAAGTACTCCTCCATCCTTTTCTGACTGTGGGGACTATAGAATTTCTTCTTATATTATTGTGAAAATAAAAGATTGCATTTAAGACTGTCCAGTTACAGGCAGGAAGAAAAAAAGAGTGAGAGCTGAGAAAATGGCGCTTGTTTCCCTCTGCCTGGTTACTGTAGCTGTTTTGCACTGGAAAATACTACGTAACTGGGAAAGGCTAAACTGGATTCTGATGTCAGCAGAAAACATAGATTCAGATAAGGTCTCCATGTAACTCACCTCTTGGCAAAAGGACCCACCTCAACAAAGTTCACGCTCTTGCTGTGCTTCAAATCCTGCCCAAGCTATAGCAGACCTAGACCTTCTCTGGATTGTACTCTCAGCCAAATTCATCAACAAAACAATGACTTTCCATCAGGTGCAAAATGTTATGCATGTGAAAGGATGGAGGGGAAAGTCAGCTGAAGCAGGAATAGAATTCTTCCCCTGACTTTTTAAAAAATTCATTTCTGTTGATTCAGTGACCCAGGAGAAAAGAAGCAGCTTAGATGAGGGGCTCTTCTCTTGGGGAAAGATTTTTAAGAAGGAAAACAGAGTCATTCTGGATGGTAAGGAAAATGTTTGGCATCTGAAGAAAAAGAATGAAGAAGCCATCTGAAGGCATGAAGGTCACAGAGCTGCCTTCATACCACTCTTCATAAAACTTTGGCTGGTAAAATAAGCCTGACACTCCACTTCTCTGCAGCATTAACAGGAAAGTCTAAGTGCTTTCCTAACAGAAACAATTCTTTTTCTTTTCTCAAAGACTTTAGACAGAGAAAGCAGCTGAAGTAAAAGCCCAACTTTTCTTGAAGGTGTTTCAGAGTTCAGCTTCAGGATTTCTGATTCCTTTTTATTTAAAAATGGAAGTTCTCACAAAACATACATCAGAGTCTTTGAACTTTGAAACGTATTTCCCATTCCCATTGGTTTTCAAGTTCCTCAGGTTCTCTGAATGAAAATGATTCCAGAAATAGGGAATGTAAGTCAGAATCTCTTTTGGACATGGATGGGCACATACGGGAACAAGGAGCAGAGCAGACAATATGCAAATCAGCAGTAACAATAGTATTTCCCCTTTTAGGAAAATGTTCAAACCCAAGGTTTTACTGACTTTTAACTATAGTTCCCTGTTCTGATGGAGGGTTGTAGGGAAAGACATGTGAATGAAAGATCTGGCTACAGACTGAAAGACAGGAGGTTCCATCTGAACATCAGGAAGCACTTTTCTGCTCTGAGGGTGATTAAGCCCTGGCACAGGTTGCCCAGAGAGGATGTGGAGTCTTCATCCTTGGAGATATTCAAAAGGTGACTGCTTCACCTTTAACGTTATCACATCATCAACGTTTCTCCCTGCCTCCTTTTCCTACTTTTGGCAGAAAACTGCCAAAAAGAGTTAACTCTTACAGTGATGGATGAATTATCCAGGAAATCTGAAGTAGACCTTCTTTACAGAGTCTCATGAGCGTTACAACCAAGAGGTGTCATTCACCTTTGGTCTTCTGTCTTTTGCTTCTGTAAGTTATTTGTAACCATGCAGAGAAAGGTATTGATCACCCCCCCCTTTTTGGTTGGGTGGCACTTTTTTTTTCCCCATGGGCCAGTACCGGTTTTTTTACAATAATTCCTCAAGTAATTAACGGAGCATCGCTTTTTTCTGCAGTAAGTATTTTTACATCAACCTTAGTACCTAGATTTCTTAAATATGTTGCATTTCCTACAGACTTCCATAAGAAAAGAAATCCAAATGTCCATTGGACTCACAAGGGTTCCCTACCTCTACTTTACCTCCCTGAAAGTGATCTTAGTTACTGGGCAAATGTATATAACTCAATTAAAAAGTCTAGGCCTAAACTGAAATGTAACCTGGGTTCTGAGTCCTGTGGCGTCCCAAGGACTGTCTGAGTAGGTGACTGAGCTGGCCAAAGCCCAGCTGGGCTGTGAACAGGCTCCTGTGGAAGGAATTGTTATAAGGAGCTTGACAAACACTCGGTGTGTTTCTCCTCTGCCATCTCCATGAAAAATGACTGCATCAGCCCAAGGAAACAAAGTCAGAAGAAAGCAGAGTTTGTATGATCAGGCTGCAAAAGTGTGACTGAAGCTATCAGGCATTGTCACATCCAGCAGTCACTTGGACCTGAAGAATAGCAGCACTTTAATTTCAGCCACACCATCTTCCTGCCTTCCCAGGTGTTTTCTGGCATGGCTAAGGTCTTTCTTCCATGCAGTTACCTGAGGCACCAATTGCTGGGCCTTGAAATACTTGCATCAAGGTGGAAGCGCACTTCAGAGTCTTACCCCACCCAAGGCCACATCAAAGGAAAGACCCCCACCTGGATTAGGACCTGTACCTGTTCTACCCAGCCCGACATGCTGAGTCATAGACATGCTACTGTGATGATGAAAATAAGTGGGGCTGAAGGACACTGTCTCACCTTGACAGCATGGATTAGAAGTCTAGAGCAAGGGGCTTCCTTTTACTGATAACAAAGCTCTGCAGACGTGTCCCCTCACAACCCTGGATTAACACATCACTCAGGATATAGGAACATTTGGTTTTACTCTGTTTCATAATTTTGGCCACTTCAGCAGGAACAATGGAGCAAGAGCCTCCTGCTTGCACCAGACTCCCTGTCCCAGGTGCCTTCACCTGTGAGACTCCATTAACCCTGATTCATTGTACAGAATGACCAACCAAAACCACTTTAATTTTTTACAGCTACTGTCCCATGCTCTGAGTGAAGTGCAGTGCAGAGCTTTACTTTTTATAGCAGACAACTTCGGCACTCTGTGCAACTACTCTCCAAGTTTCTGCAGGGCTTTTGCACATTTGAAACAAAGAATTCCTTTTCATTTATCTTTCTTGTCTTTTGTACTTGGGTTAACACTAGCAAACACCCTGCTAGTGTGTCCTGAACAGAAGCCTTAGTACATCTTAAGGACAGCAAGGAGTGTTTTGTCTTCAGAGCCAAACACACTAGCAGTGTTAAGATGTACTAAGGCTTCAGTTCAGGATCCAGTTCCAAGGAGTTCAGCACAGAAGTACAATTTGGTACATTCACATGTATGCCTAAAGAATGACTTGGAAAAGTGGGCCCCTGAAGCAGTCTGTTGCTGACAAGCAAACTGCACAAGTAGACTTCTCTTGCTGTCTGTACATCTGAGCATCTCCCAAAGTGTAATACTTAACACAAAGAGACACTTGCAGGATGTCCAATTGATGTGAGAACGGTGGCTGCAGTGTGACTCCAAAGCCCCAGTTCACAGCAGGACACCAAGGGTAACCAAGGGGCAGCTTGAGAACCTCCACATCTTGCATAAAAGCAGCATCAAAGCCCCTTTTTGTTAATGAACAAAGTTAATGAACAGAGTGCCACAGTCATTTGCTAGGTGAGGAGATCCTCTCAGTGGGCTTTCACTGTCAATGAAGAAAGAAAATTCAGGATAAAAAATTCTTTAAAATGTACACAGAAATCCCAGACTAGTGCTGGTGGTGTCAGTGCATCCAGTGGCTAGGGAAGCAGACTGCCCCCTTACCTCTTACCTTTCATCGTAAGTTTCAAGTTTTTAGAAAGGACTTGTAAACCTAACATGTGGTTGGTCAATAAATGATGCAATTCACTTCTGCTTCCAATACAGCCTCTCATGAAGCTGCAGTTTGGTTACTTCTCTAGCACTTCCCAGGTAGTTTACACAGTTGTTTCTTTACAAATGCAGGAGGCAATGTTCACACTTTTTGCTTCTTTTGCTGATGTCTCAGCCTCAAGAGAAGAGTACTGAGTGTGTCCTGAGTACAGCACAAGAGTTTGCACGTCAGCACGCACTTCTGTTCCTCAGCACCAGCCTGCACTGCTCGTGGGTCTTGGCTGGGCAGTCAGGGCCCCATGCAGAGGAAGGAACTGAAGTGGCATTTAGACCTGGCACGGGCTTTGTGAATGAAGGAGTTCTAGGTGCTGGAGGTCTCCCAACTCTTTTTGTTTGCTCTTAGCTCGAATAACACGTAGACTCAGTGGAGCAGGATTTGATCCTGTCAATGAAGCACAAATACTAGTTATTCACAGTTGGAAGGAATCAGTGCCAAGAGTGGTGGCCTTTTGGCAACACACAGGCTCAGCTCCTGAAGTTAGTCTGAGTTCAGGGTCTGATGCACCAAGCAGAGACATCAGCTAAAACCATGACAGCAGCAGTCTTTTCCATCATTTTCTTCACATGGCAGGCTGCATGAACTCCATCTTCTGATGACTGTATCAATGCAGATCCCAAGGGTGATGACCATGGAAGGAGGTCTGCAAAAAACTGAGCAATTTAACTGTAAGATAATGTTGTGAAAGTAATTTCTCTTCCTTCCTCTTGCTGATGCTTCTACCTACCAGCTTCTAGCAAGGGGAAAGTCCCCTTGCTCATCTTCTTATCCTTTGTTTGCTTCAGGGACCTTCTAATTTAGAAAAGGCCAACCCATTCAGGGTGGTGGCAGAGGACCACAGAGATACAGATACATCAGACACTTTATTACACTCTATTGCTTTCCTCATTCAGGTATCAAGCAGCCAAAATCCAGGGGTAATAAAGACTGGCTGGAGATATAAAGTCTTACAGCTTGTAAGTCAACATTATTAGAGCAAAAGTTTCCCCTCTTTCCAGCTAAGTTGGTTTGTGTGCCTCTGTCAGCTGGTGTTTCTGGAGAGGATGAAGGATTGCATGATAAAAATCCTAGACCATATGAACGTGAGGATTTCTTGTGTATTTGCATAAAGAAGCAAGCCAGAACGTTTAAGATAGTGGAGGAAAGAGGGGTAACAGGCTCTATTCTGCCTGTAATAGCTTGAAAACAAATCATTGGCAGCATCAGGAAAGGAGCAGATCAGCTTTGTTTATGCTGCATAGGTAACAATCATGTCAAACTGCACTCTTCTGCATAAGCCCACAGAAGGATAAGGAGAACCCTTCCCTTCTGGAAGCCCACAAGCATTTTACAGCAGAGGGTAATTTGGAATTGCAGAGAAGAAGATGCTGACTCATGGACTTTTTCTTTAAGCCTCTTGACTCACATGTTCCCAAACCCAACCAGGGCAATACCTAGGACCATACTGGCAAATACATTTCTTTTGATGCTGCTGGTCTCAGAAGAAGTGGTTCTAACATTCCTTGAAGCCAAATCAGTGTGTTTGGTTCTCCTCTGACTCCAAGTGAGTAAATTAGAGGAGGCAGGTTTAACGGTGTGACACTGCTGCAAGTGAGAGCCAAGCTTTTATGCACAGATACATTTTTGCAGCCCCCTGGGCCTGATTCAAATTGATTTTCCCTTTGAAAAGCAGCTGTGAGAAACTCACAGTTTTAAATAGAGAACTGGAAATAACTCCAGTAGACATAGACAGCAGAAAGAAATGACTACTCTCTCACACCTGAGACCTGCCCATATGAAGCAGTAAATAGTAAACCTATCTGAGGAACACTTCTGCAACTCAGCTGAAAAATCAAGTCACCTTCCAACATCATAATTTCCCTGGTTATTGCTTGGACTTTCTGACTAATGCACTTAGAGGAGCTGAAAACAAAAGTCCTGTTAGGAAGGTGGAGTATGGATGCAAGCCTGTACCAGCAACCTGTTGTATTCTGTAACCTTACTCTAATGCCACCTATGTTTCATAATTTTAAAAAGCCCCAAAACCCAAACCCCAACAACAACAAAAATCCCAGCAAAAACAACGGAGTCATTTTTCACTGTTAAATACCAATTCTGTACTTAGGATCTCAGCAGCAGAGCGGAGGGCAGGGAAGAGGAGAGGTGGTGAGGCGAGGCAAGGCCAAGGAGTTCAACATACTTAAAAGATTTGGGTGAGGTTAGTGGTGTCCTCTCCTCCAGCTTGAGAGACCAGTTTCAACAAGTTTCTAAATGGGAAGTCAAAGAGCTGCAGATAGATCTGGTGGGGACAGCTGAGCCGTCTCAGCAGACAAACAATAGTATTTTACCCTCTGGTCATAATTGTTCCCTTTGGTCAGCAAAAGGGAAAAGAATCTGCTGACTGTTGTGCTCTCTTACTGCCCCTTCCTCCTAAGGAGAGTAAATTGGAGCGCTGGATACTGACCACTGCAGTCCTGTTCCAAAGACAGTGTTGCTTTGTTCAGAGCTCCAGTTGCACAATTTTTTACGCAGCCAGTGCCCCAAACAGGTTGCTAATTTCCGTAGCTGCAGGATGATTTGGCTGGCATTATTCTGTCCCAGGTGTTTGCTTTCCCCTCCTGCCCCTGCTTTCCCCTCCTGCTATCCCAGTAAACTATCCTGATTCCATCCCACAAGGTTTTGGTTTCCTGGGTTTTTCTTCTCCCTCCCTTTCCCCCTCCATGAATTCCCACCCCCCCACACTGCCTCTTAAAGAGCAAGCGGCTGCCTGTTGCCCAGTTCTCAGCTGGGGCAAAACCACCACAGTCAATGAGAACACATTGTCCTTTTCAGAGTCAAGCAAATGTGGTAAATGCTTTATTCCTTACAAATGGACAGAGAATAGAAACCAAAGCAATAAAACAACAAACAGATGTACAAAGTATCAGGAAGGCGAAATGGGGGTTGCTAAAGAAATGAAACTTTACTTTACTGCAGGGGCTCTATTATTCCAAACTAACTAACTACCCTAAGTGCAAACAATATTTGTAAAAAACAAAAAGACAGAGAAAAGAGCTTGTGCCTCCGAGTGCCCGTGGGGGCTGGTGCAGGACCCAGCTGCTGGCCCAGGTCAGGCTTTGATGGCTCCAGGGCCTCCCTAGTTTTGCCGGCGGTATGGCCTCTTGGGCTCCGAAGTGTCTTCCTGGGAGCCACTGGCCCTCCTCTTTGGGGGGCGCCGGGGTGAGGAGGTGGGTGAGGAGACCGTGTCCTGGGTAGCAGTGGAGGGAGCTGCCACCACCTGCCCCAGCTCCTCCAAGGGCTCCTCCTCCATGCTGGGGCTGGGGGCAGGAGTCACCCCCGGCGAGGGGGCAGGAGTTGGGTGTGGGGAGGGGGTAGGAGTCCCCTCTGGCAAAGTGGCAGGAGTTTCCTCTGGGGAGGAGGTGGAAGTCCCCCCAGGGGAGAGGGCAGGCCCAGGACTGGCAGCAGGGCTGTCCTCCTGCTCCTCAGCATCCTCAAAGTCCTGGCGGTGCAAATGCTCCGGCCACAGCTCCAGAGCAGCCTCAATGAGCCTGCGCACAAAGGTGACTGGGTTGCGCATTAAGGGCTGGAGCACATTGACCAAGGGCAATTCAGACAGCCAAAGCGGCACCGGTTCCACAATCACTTCGTCTTGTAGGTCCTCCAGTGGATCTGATGGTGCAGGAAGATCCATCTCCAAATAATCGTCCTCCGACTGCACGGAGAAGCGGACGCTGCTGACAGGCTGCCGGCACAGGGCACAGGATGATTTCCGTTTTGCCCACCACAGGATGCAGCCCAGGCAGAACTTGTGCAGACAGGGGATCACATAAGCCACATCATCTGGAGCATCCTGGCAGATGGGGCAGCTGAACAGTTCCTCCTGCATGGCCATGTTGAATTCTTGCAGCAGGCTGGGGAGAACTGCACTGCAGAAGGGAGAGGGGCCACGGTCACTGGCTGTCCCAGTGAGGAGAGGGGAGGAAGCAGTTCCCAAGCCCCTGGCTGCAGAAGGACACCCAGCTCCCCAAGACCCATGGCCCACCCCATGGACACTCCATAACCACGATTCCTCACACAGCTCACCTCCGCTTTCAAAAGCACACCACAGAGTACCCGTCTGCCTGAGCCAGGCAGGGTCAGGGAAACACAGGATACGGCTCTGGGATGGGCACCAAGAGCTGCCGATGGCAGACGCCAAAGCACCACCCAGCACCTAGAGAAGCCTGGCTCGAGCCTCCACACCTCGCAGGCACACCCGGTGGGAGTCCAGGCACGAGCCAGACTGGGCCAGGCTCTGCCAGCGCCTCAAGAGAAGCACCCAGCGATGTGACGTCACAGCTTGCTGCTTGCTGACGTCACACTGGGCCACCTGCTCCTGGCGTTCCTGCACAGGTAGCGCTCTGCCTGGCGCTGGCACTTGTGCGGATTGAAAATGTCATTTCCATGCTCCTGGAACTTGGAATCTGGCGACGCTTCATGTTACCTTGAACATTCTGTGATTTTGTGATTCTGTGGCTCTGATACGTTCTCTCATGACACAATAACCAACATAGACCAGAACAGGTAATGTCTATAGGGATTAGGATTGTAAAATCCATCTGAAAGTGACTAAAACCCTTTTAGAATCCATCAAACATGGAATTTGAGTTTTAATGGTTATGCCAGCCGAAGAGCAAAGCCATAACGAGATGCAATCAACTAGTACATTTTGGCACCAGTTCAGCGTCATTTCACCCAATTATATTTAGATGAAGTTTTCTTCTTGAAATGCAGTGTCTAATCTAAACCAAAATTAGATTTCCCAGTTAAAACTGATCATATGTCTTTTAAATAGCTATTAGGAGCAACACAGTTCAGTTTGCTGATTTTCTAATAGTCGTTTATGGAGCAAAATTAGTTTCTCATTGTTATGGAATTTGCACTGAGATATGTCTTTCAACAGCATGATGGTGATGATAGCAGTTTCTAAATAAACTAGTTGAATGGTTTTACAGAAATGGTATCTCAATAAGCAAACCAACAATTTCAAAATCCCTTCTCATCTGGATATTCTGTGAGTTTGTGTTTGAAAGTTTATGAGAATCTATAGCTGGAGTGAAGCTTTATGAAATTCAGATCCAGACTTCTTAGGATTTGGGTTTTTTGAGCAATTTCAGGCAGGTCTGTGTTGAGGGATTCAAGCCACGATCCATCCCATGGAAGAAATGTTGCAAAAGGCTGTTTCACTTATGGAATCGTTGTAAAAAACAAAAAGACAGAGAAAAAGAGCTTGTGCCTCTGAGTGCCCGTGGGGGCTGGTGCAGGCCCCAGCTGCTGGCCCAGGCCTGGCTTTGATCTCAAGCACAAATAGTCCAGGGATGCCCTAGCTGAGGTGGGACAGTCCGTGAAGGGAGCAGAGAAAAAGGAGGGTAGACCATGGCAGGACAAGGGGGAATGGATTCAAGCTAAAGGAGGGAAGGTTAACATCAGATATTAGGGGGACGTTTTTGACAGAAGGAGTGGTGAGGTACTGGAACAGGCTGCCCAGAGAGGTGGTGGATGCCCCATCCCTGAGGGTGTTCAAGGCCAGGTTGGATGGGGCCCTGGGCAACCTTGTGTAGCTCCAGGCCTGAGGCTGGTGGCCCTGCCTGTGGCAGGGGGGTTGGAGCTCTATGATCCTTGGGGTCCATTCCAACCCATGCCATTCTATGATTCTATGAAACTCAATCGGAAGGCAGTGTGTGCATGGGAAATGGCCTGGGTTTGGCATTTTTCCCTCCCCGAAGGTCTTGCTCAGAAAGATTTCCTCCTACTTTTTTTCCCTTCTCCTCAACCTGTATTTTTTCCTTCCATTTTCATTCCCAGTTTCCAAATTGGGATGAAATGTGGTAAAAAGGACTCTTCACCCACCATTTTGGCACAGCCAGTGAGGGGAAGGGCTCTGGAGATGAGAATCATAGAATAGAATCACAGAATGTACTGGGTAGGAAGGGACCTTTAAAGGGCCTCTAGTCCACCCACCCTGCAGTAAGCAGGGACATCTTGCCTAGATCAGGTTGCTCAGAGCCCTTGAATATCTCCTGGGACTGAGTCTTCTCTGCCTCTCTGGGCAACCTGTTCCAGTGATCTACCACCCTCATTCTAAAGAACCTTTTCCTAACATCCAACCTATATCTGCCTTGTCCTGGTTTAAAACCATTACCCTTTGAACTATTGCTGAGGACGTTCAGCCTTCATCCCTGAAGTCCACCAGAAGGGTCACTCAGCATGCTCTATCTGGGAGGAGTTCATGTAAATGACTTCCTGGAAATATTTTGCATAACCTGTCCCTTTCTGAGATATTATAATGAATATGTAGAGTTAACCTGTACAAATAGGAGAAATTTGGCTTTAAACGGTGCACACATTAGGAGGAGCAATCCCCTGTGTGCCCAGCACTGCAAGAAAGGATACCTGCTAACAGTCACCAAGGCTGCTGAGTTGTGATTCCAGCTTTTCAAGGCTTCAACCCCGAGTATCATTAACCTGACTGGGAAGAGTTGGATGGTGTGTACGTCTCCAAGGGTGGGAAATTGTGTCAGATGATTCCATTGAAAAGCAAGGGGAAGGAGGACACTGGCTTCCAGTCCTGTTAATCAATGCCCTGGTTTTGGCTAGGATACAGTTACTTTCTTTCTAGCAGGGGATGGAATGCTGTGTTTGGGAGTTAGTTAGGCTGAGAGCAGTGCTGGTCACACACTGATGTTTTAGTTGTTGCCAAGGAGTCAAGGACTTTTCTGATGTTCAAAGTTCACTGCTAAGGAGAAGGGAGGGGACACAGCCAGGACAGGTGACCTGAACTAGCCAAAGGGTGTATTCCATGCCAATGGCATCATGATCATCATGAAAGGGGGGCTGGTGGGGGGAGGAGCAGGCAGCTCCAGGAGGCGTGGTTTTGAGGAGGGTTGGCTTTTCAGGAGGGCTCTGGGCTGCAGGGCTCTATCTTTCTGCTATTCCAGCAAGCTATTCTGAGCCCAGCCCGCGAGGTTTTGGTTCCTCGGTTTTGGTGGGGTTTTTTCCCTTTTCCTTCCCTCTTCCCTCCCCTCAACTTCTGCAGGTCCACCACATCCTCATAAAGAAGTTTAACAGGAATTGGATTGAAAGAAAAGAAGCGTTGTTCTGCCAGGACACTTTCCACTCTTTCTTTTTCCCCCACAAGCAGAGATTTATGCTATTAAAAAAAAAGTCCTTGGAAAACTATACTGAAAAAAAAACTGTTTCAATCATGGGAGCACATCAGAACACCAGATGGGAATAAATGCTCATTCAGTCCATTGAGGATGGACCATTAAAGAGCTGTTGATGGCTCACAGAAAACGTGGAAACAATCCTATTTAGAAACAATTATGCTTACAAGCTACATGGGGAGCTGGGTGTCCTTCTGCAGCCAGGGGCCTGGGAACTGCTTCCTCCCCTCTCCTCACTGGGACAGCCAGTGACTGTGGCCCCTCTCCCTTCTGCAGTGCAGTTCTCCCCAGCCTGGGGAGAACTCCTATTCTTGTTCTGAGCAGGGAGCTAAGGCTCATATTATTCAAAAGTAAATACAAACACAGCATTTAAAATGTGCATTTTGCAAAACAGCACGTCCTTTTGATTTTTAGCTGAGCTAAACAGAAATATAGTGATTAAAAGGGGAAAAAAGCTCTATAGTTTGCACACAATCCGTTAATTATGTTGTATAGCCATTAATAATTTGATTACAGGAACACTGTACTTTTCATTGGCACAATTAAAATGGCACAGCACAAATTCTATAAGACACTTTGAAATTAGGATGTGGAAGTCCTCCAGCAACCACTGAGCTAGGTTTTGATTTCAATGATGCTTTAGTGATTTGTACCAGCTGACTTTCTCGCTCATTGTCTTTTGTAATCTAGTTGTGTCTGCAATTTCCATTTTAATTAATTCACTCTTAAAGAGTTTTCTCAATATGCATTTCTGCAAAAATCAGCTGCTAATCAACTTTAATGCAATGTTAGCACTTCCACCACTGGATTCCTGAGAATCTTGTGAAGTTCTAGTAATGCTATGCTTAAATCGTATTCTCAGGTGCTTTAACAACCTTCTTTCTTAGAGGGAAGAACTCAGTAACACTGAACAAGTACTAATCACTGTTTAGAAGAATCTATAATGAACATAGATATGCATTGTATAGGTGTAATGATGATTATCCTTATCATACTCTTTGTGATACAAAGCAACTCTAATTCTTTGATTGTTTCTTACATCCTTTGAAATGCAAACAATCATATGTATATTGTTCCCATTAATAAAAACTATAGGGGAAAAAAGAGCTAGTAAATAACTATAATTTTCTTACTCTAATAAAAATACCAAACAGAAACACCAAATTGAAATGCTGTATTTAATTCCTAAATGGCATCAGAATCAAGATGTCAGAGAAGGTTTAAAATATGTAGCCATTACTACAAGACCAGGACTATCCGTGTGCATGCTGCTCTGTATTTTACACTTAAGGTCAAGTCTCCACGCCATATTCATTTAGCTGTCTCACAATCCAGAATCAGGGTTTGTGTCTGCATGTTGTTTAGCAGTATTGTAAAGCTCAACCTGATAAGCTGCAGATCATGGTTTCAGCTCCTTGAGGCACTTTGGTATGTGCATAATCCATAGCCCGTGAATAAATCCACTGACACAATTGGAAGTGTTGATATACTTGAATTTACATAGTTTCTGTAGCAGCAGGCTGAACTGGGCCTCTGAGATCACTCATCATGTCTGCGTTTTGGCATTCCCTTTCTGATACAGAGAAAAGGTAAAATAAAGTATGTCTTTCAGACCAATTCTTGCAGACATACACTGCATTTAATCAGCAGAGATTCTTCTCTGGGCTGGGAGAAATCTAATGAAATTCAACAAGTGCAAGTGTAAAGTCTTGCACCTGGGGAGGAATAACCGACTGTATCAGTACAGGCTGGGGGATGACCTGTTGGAAAAGAGGTCTGTGGAGAAGGACCTGGGGGTCCTGGTTGATGACAGGTTGGCTATGAGCCAGCAGTGTGCCCTGGTGGCCAAGAGAGCCAATGGGATCCTGGGGTGCATCAGGAGGAGTGTGTCCAGCAGGTCGAAGGAAGTGATCCTCCCCCTCTACTCTGCGTTGGTCAGGCCCCACCTGGAGTACTGTGTCCAGTTCTGGGCTCCCTGGTATAAAAAAGACAGGGACCTTCTGGAGAGAGTCCAGAGAAGGGCGACAAAGATGATTAGGGGTCTGGAACATCTCCCCTATGAGGAAAGGCTGAGTGAGCTGGGTCTGTTCAGCTTGGAAAAAAGAAGACTTAGGGGGGACCTAATTAGTGTTTATAAATATCTTAGACATGGGTGGCAGGGGGAATTGGCCAGCCCCTTTTCAGTGGTCTGTGGGGACAGGACTAGGGGCAATGGCTGTAAGCTGGAGCACAGGAAGTTCCGCACCAACATGCGGAAGAACTTTTTCACAGTGAGGGTGACGGAGCAGTGGAATAGGCTGCCCAGGGAGGTGGTGGAGTCTCCTTCTCTGGAGATATTCAAGTCTCGTCTGGACGCCTATCTATGTAATATGAGATAGGGAGCCTGCTTTGGCAGGGGGGTTGGACCCGATGATCTCTTGAGGTCCCTTCCAACCCCTAAGATTCTGTGATTCTCTCTCTATCATCCCCTTGGGTGCTTATGAAGGAGGGACAGTACTTACTGTCTGTCTTATTTACTAAAGATGTATTTCTTCTGTTGCACTGTGCAGCATTGTGTGATTGCAAGGACTGTTCCTGGGATTGTGCCCCATATGCTAGAACTTACATTAAAAATGAAAGAAATAGGGAAAAAAAGAAAAAAGAAACTCTAAGAAAAAATGGTTCACTGTGCCATTATATATGAATTACTGTGACAAGTGACAGAAGTTGATGAATAAGTGGTCCAACATGAGTTGGGTAATGGTGTGTATCCTTTCTAGCTAATAAAAATACTTTATAATACTCAAGGACATTGTAATTCTTTTGGACTAGTGGCACTTGACAGTCTATTTTATTTTTATTTATACAGTAAGAAACTACCTTTGAGCTTGAAATGCGAGAAAGTAACTAATGAGAATGAGACATTTGGTCTCTGTATCTGTGAAGATCCTACTGCTACTTCTGCCAGAATTGGAACACCAGCTGTCCTCAGCCTTCCTCAAGCCAAACTTTGATATAGTGAAGGACAGCTTGACAGCTTTTCCTGACATTCGTCCTCCCTTCCCACTGATATTCCCTCAGAAAACTTGCTGCTTCAGAGATGGAAGTAAAGCATTTTAAAGAGCAGGGATGATTCTGGGAGTGGCAATGGAGGAAGTACGTGTACAGTGCCCATACAATACCATCTAGAAAACAAATGTGTCTTCTGGCTGATGTTACCATCCTGCAGAAGCTGTTGAAACAGACGGAGGTGAAAAGTGTGGCTGATTCATTCATATCTCATGTGCAGGTGATGGTCCCCAAAAGGCAAAAGATCTATGAAAACATCAACTTTAGCAGTACAATTACATCTGTGCATCCAGTCAGGAAGGCTATTTACTAAAACCCATGAAGTCCAAGCAAAGACTGAGAATAGGTCAAGATTGTCTCACACTGGGACTTTGTTGGGATGCTCACTAATGACTGAAGAAGATCCCACACTCATAAGGCTCAGTGGACTTTTGATAAAGGTAAGTCTTTATGAAAATGCTGCCACATCAGCCACTGGTCAGGCTGATTTCCTCACACATTCCACGGTCTTTGATGGACACACCTCAATTCATCCTTTTGAATTCCACACAGACTGTGTTTTCATGTGCTTCTTTTGAACCAGAGCTAAATTCTATCTTCCACGGATGCAAATCCAGATTAATGGCAACAGCTTCATTTATTTTTTTTATGTTTAAGGTGAGAGTTCTATAAAATGCTACTAGATGTCTGTGGTGGTTTGACCCTGGCTGAAGGCCACCAAAGCCTCTCTATCACTCACCTTTTCAGCTGGACAGAAAGAAGTTTCTTATTTCTTTTAAGTTGTTTGCATAAGGCTAACACACGTTATGTTCAGATTCAAGTATTTAGGAAGAAAGTTCATTAGTTTGTAAACACATTGTCTAAACACTGCAGTAGACTTCTGTGAGGTCTCAGACAGTGATACAGTTAAAGAGAGTGATGGAGATCTTCTAGCTCTTTCCTCCTTTCTCCTGTCTTTCTCATTTCCTTTTTAATTTCCTTTTCCATTTCCACTTTTGTTTCCTCCAACTGATTCTTGAGCTATATGTTCCAGTACCAGCCAAGTCCCATTAACTGAGCATAAGTTTGGGCTTCCACTGGAAGGGGATGGATGGTTCTCCCTGCAGTAGATTTGTTCTTGTCTTCTGCTTTTACAGGCTGGAGAGGGTCCAAAGGAGGGCCATGAAGGTGGCTGAAGAACCTGTCCTCTGGGGGAAGACTGAAGGAGTTAAGTCTTCGAGGAAGCTCAGAGCGGACCTCAACACAATATTCCAGTATGTGTAGCACTGCCACAAAGAAGATGGAGGATTTCTCTTCATGAGAAGATGACAAGGAGCAACAGGTGCAAGGTGCACTGGAAGGGTTTTCATGTAAACATAAGAAAGATATTTTCAGGATGAGCATTCACTGGAACAACCTCCCCAGGTATGTGGCAGAGTCTCTATTGCTGGAGCTTTTCAAGACGCAATTGGATAGGGTGCTAGATAATCTCATTTAGGCTTCCTTTTCCCTAAGAAGTTGGATCAAATGGTCTTTTGAGGTCCTTCCAACCTGGGGTGTTCTATAATTCAATAATTAAAGTCAATAATGTTCACCATTCAATTTTTACAGGTAATTTTTTTCAGTTAAACAATTTCCTTGCCTTGCTCAGCACACAGCTGTGATAACATACTGCAGATGCAATCCAGAACAGACGTGATGAGTACCTGAACATTCTGAAAGCACATAGAACCTCCTGTTTGTCAAACTTGTATGTGTAACTGCAATCTCAGCAGTGCTCACCTTTCAGAACCGACTTGTCCTTCAACCTACTGTGAATCAGGTTTGAGATTTCAGGGAAATTTCCCCTTGGCTCTTTGGGCTGCTTTACGACTTACGTGCTTTTCCACAGGCTTCTGGTGTCTGTTAGCCAAGCTGCACTGGCGGCAGTGTTAATTGATGTAACTATAGTTAGAATTATTATCAATTCCCCAAATATAAGCATTTAGGAATTCCCAATATTTAACAGTTCAAGAGAATTTTTTCTGCTAATTCTTGTTTGGCATTAGTAGTTTTGGTTGATGACTAAGAAAACTACGCTTGGACAGTCAGACTTCTAGGAAATCAGCTGTGAGAATGCATAAAGCAGAACATTGGTCATCAGTGCTACCTTCTTAATGGTGAATATTTACCTTAATATTTGTTTCAGGTCGATACGCCATACGCCATATGCCATTCAAACATAATTTTTTATTCATAATGTAGCATCTTCCTTCAGCTTCTAGATAGAATTCAGAATGCTGTGAAAGCAAGGTAGATCTCAAAACTATCTGTATTCTTGCATAGATGATTACAAAAGTTTCTGCACCTTAAACTCTCATTCTCTTTATTGTAGGGGCAAGTTATATAAATATAGCTCAGTTTCTGTGATTATTTCCTGTTAGAGAAAAATCAGGGCTTGCATATGGAAGGCATTTACCATAAATACTGGTGTCCTTGACAACACCAGAATCTGACAAAGGGCTTTGTAATGACCTACTTTAAGAAATATATATTCCTGAATTTGTATGATTTTATGATAATAAAATTGTACTGGAGACATTTTCACAAAATATTTTAGGTGTCAAATTGGTGCTGTCACTGTAAAATAGAACATTGCAAGACATTTCTCAGCTTACTTCCAGGCATACAGCATGAAATAGCTAAACTGGTATAAAATTTCCTTTGTTTTGGGGTTGGGTTTTTTGTTTGGTTGGTTGGTTGGTCGGTTTGGTTTGGTTTTCTGTATTTGGCTCTCTTTTCTGTAATATAGTCAAAATCATGTTTTAACAATCCTAACATTAGTTAAAGCAATTTGCATTAACATAACAGGTTAGTCCACACTATGCCCAGGTTTCCAAGTGGTTTTCTTCCATACAGACTGGTATCCATTTGGATAACATGAAAGCAGAGCTACTCAATCAATATTGACACATGAAGTATGTTTAAATACAGCCTCTGGGATAGGATGAAATTGATATGTCATTATTTTAATTTTTTTGGTGTCAGCACTTCCAGGCTCAACAAGTAAATAACACTAAATAAGAGAAGCTGATCTTGATTTTTCTTTCTGAATGTCTGTGGAGGGAAAGTTGACATAAACATTCCAGGTTGAGATCATTCATGACAGCCAAAATTTGAGTTGAAGCTACCAGTTATTTTGTTCTGGTGCTGGTATTTTTCTGGAGGGCTGAGAACAAAGGGTCAGACCTCATAATTTTCCAGTTTCAGGCGACTGAGTGGGTTACCTTCTGAGCTTTTTGAGCTTCTGTCTAATGTAAAGCTGTCTGTGACGTGGCAACCTTTGGCTCGCTGTGTGAAAGCCATGCATCACAGAATGCTGAAGAGCTTTTTGGGAACATACTCAGGGCCATATTCAGCTTTCCAGGAAAAATGTTGCGAATAATCAAGTGGAACTTGCACGTTAAAATAAATGTTCAACCTGTCCCCTAGAAAACAACATCAGGAGCCTTGGAGGAATAGAGAAAGAGCTCTGTGTATCCAGTTATGAGTTGGCATACAGATGATAGAGGAGTGAAACTGGCCACTGGTGAGGAAGGGGAAGTGTCTAGCTTCTCATAAAGGGGCAGCGATACTGAGACGAAAAGGATAAGGCAAATGTAACCAGTTTGTTCTTCAGATTTGGGACCCATTCCGACATTCATTCTCCGGGGCTGAGCGAGAGGTTGGGCTGTACAGGGGGTTCCCGAGACCCAGGCACCCCGGGCAGAACCCTCGACCCGCGGCGACAACCCGGAAGCTCGCCAGAGCTCACCCTCCCCCTGGCGTCCCTCCACAGCCTCGAGGGGTTTAGGCGGGCAGCAGCGACTCGCCGCCCACCCACAGGGCGCAGGCAAGCGAGCAGGAGAGCTCAGGCCAGCAGCCAGCCCGCCCACCCGCCGGGCAGAGGAAAGACGGGAGCTCAGCCAGCTGACAGGTGAGGGTCACTGATCTTTGGTAAGGAATTGAGTGATGGTGTCTGCCCGGCGCGGGGCCGTGACCCCAACACCTTCCAGTGTGGAAGCAGGAACCCAGCTGGTAACAAGGGATGCACACTCAGCTGTGTTGTGAATAGGAGCAAAGCACTTCCTTGTGGATAGATTGGAGGGAACAGAGGTGTACACAGGAACAGAACCAGCCCTTCGTAGGGATTCCTAGTGCCTCTGTCATCTGAACATCCAGTGCACTCCACTGCACAGCCTACACCATTTTTAGTCACTGTAGGATATGATGTTCTATTCATAATCACCAGGACAATGATGAGGATGCCTCTTTATTAATCATACAGTTTATGTTGGTTTTAACACTTCTTGGATCAATGAGAACTGAATTCATGACGTTGCTTAACATTCTCATGATATGAGAATGTTAAATTTGAGTTTAAGACTGTCATTAGCCACTGGTGATGATGTGTGCATGTTTTATAACCACCTTAGCAGTCGGTAAGTCCATGAATTACCCATAACAGTGCACCAAGTAACATTTACATGGTGCCTTTGAACGGGTCATGATGCAGTCAGAAAATGATAAATAGAGATGCCTTTTACTTATAGTTCAGATACTGTGATCTAAAATACAGATAACTTGTTCAGAAGGAGTATATATTTTGGTCTCAAAGAGCAGATAATTTGGCTTAAAAATGAAAAGTTTGCTAAACACTGTAGATAAATGTTAAGGAGCTTTGGAAAAAATCTTTTTTTGAAATAAATGGAGGACAAGAAAAATCTCAGTGCAAACAACAGGAGTAGAAAACAATAGATATTATTTGACATAATTCTGTGATTCTGTAATTTGAGAACCTATTATAGAATTACAGTATTGATTCAAAGTTTATTGCCTAAGTTTTATTTCAGTATCCTTATTAGAAAGTGTCTACATCAACTAAATCACCATTAAAACCCTCAACTTCATTAATAAGGAAAAGAAAATGCCATGAGTTTGGGATGTGTGGATGAGCATAATCTGTAATAAGGAGGACTGGCACAGAATGTGTCAAGTTTACGTTTTCTGTTAAAACAGTGTGCTTCTCCCTTTAGTCCTATGGCAGAAACACAGCAGCTACAACTCCTGGTAGCAGCAGTTGTACTATAGGTATATAAATAAATAAAATGTGTCATGCCTTGACTATAACCACATTATAATAACACACTTATCAAACATCCATTCTTTTTTGTGACAGTTAATACATAAGAAAATTGCATGTGAATTTTTAAGTCTTTGATCATAAGTACTTTGCCTACTGGCAATAAGTAGTATTGCTTTACAGGGTCTCAGTTGTAAATGTAAAACATTCAGAAGTCAAGCTATTTGCTTATCTTAGAAAGCACACTTTGCTTTTCTCAGGAGGCTGACTGTGCTTTTTGTGAGTTATTCATGAAAATATCCTGGGGCTGTATGCATCAGGCACTGGGGTTTTGTTAGCAGTAAAAGAGGGAGAGCACAGCATGTGTGGGAAAGTAATTCTTTTGCAGAGTACGTGCTTGGAAGACACTTGGGTCAAAGCAACGTTTTACTTTTTTGTTTGTTTTTTAAAACTATTTTTTTCTCCCCATGGATGAGAACTGAAAGGGGATGAAGGATTTAATATTCTCAGATACCAGGAAAACAAGACTGAGGCAGCATTCATAGAATTCTTGAAGTGGGTTCATTGTTTATGTCTTGCATGACTGAAGCTACCAAGAAGAGGCTACTTTAGATCTGACACCAAGCAACATGATAGAACTGGCAGAGAGCTTTAGAGTGGAGAATAGAATCCTGAGAAATTCTGATGTTATCTGAAGGACTTTTTTTGGAAAATACATTTGTTTGCTACCATAAATACTCTTGTCCCCTTTTCTATATGCCTTCACTTTCTAGCTCTTGTTATCAACCAACAGCTGTGAGTTTTGAGAGAGACAAATTGAGTAAAGAGTTTTCCTTGAAGATCAAATATATGCCAAACAACGAGTACAGTGTTTAATGGTTTTTGAATGTTGCCTGTGCACAGGAGGGATCCAAGCACTGAAGTAATTAAACAGAGTTCTTAGAATCCACCTTAAATTTCTCTGTTGAAGAGGCTAAATAACAATATGTATTCAGAGATTCACAATGTAAAGTGTTTTTTCATATAGTCTTGATAACACAGGCTTAATAACGCTACTTCATGTACATCTAATAACACAGAAAATGACAATCCACCCTTTTTGTCTTGTTAAATTTTGCTGCAGCAGCCAGTATTTTTGTAAGTAAGATTTTTTCAAAGGCCTTTATTCCTTTACCTGTTAAATACCTCTTAAATACTGTTTCCAAGCAAATGAAGGATTAGTCCATATCTAGCCTTTTCTTCTAGTCAAGAACAAACTGCACTTCAAGGAAATACAAAGGAAACCAAGATTTAAGAAATCTGGAAGGCACAAAGTTTATAAACCTGACTTGACTTAAGTTTAGACTTCTGAAGAATTTACAATCTTGCTGGAAGTAAAACTGCCTAACCTTTCCTTGATCATGTGTGAAAGGCCAGAGCAAGGAAAGACTTTGGTGCTTGTTTAAATCAGCACCTGCAGAACTTCATTAGGGAAATAGCAATTTAAGTCACGTAAAGGTCTCCTGCCTTGGTGAACTTTTAGCCTACTGTGAGACACTTTACCCAAATACAGAGATCAGGTGGTTAGTTGAGTTCTTGCACAGTTTTTTGGTTGTGGGTTGTTTTTTGTTGTTTGTTTGTATTTCTTCCTCTCTCCAAAACACTTACAGAACAAACTTACTAGAAAAATAGGACTTCTACTTTCCACTAAAACCAATGGAAAGCTCTGCATAGGTGCTTTATATATAGAGAGAAAAGCCTCTGGTGCTGTTATAACACGCTTGTCTCAAATTTCTGGCACCAGTTTGAGCACTGGAACACCAGGTCTTATTTATCATTTGTAAGAGGGAACAAATCAAAGCACAAGAACTGATCCTACCTTTGAAGTCAGTGCTCCTCCCACCAGAAACCTCTTTTCCTGTGGTCTGCAATTCTCACTGTTTATTACAATAAGGCGTTTATTTCTAGTTAGTTTTGCATCAGTGTCCTCATTACTCCTGTCCTCTCTGGCTTCCTGATGAGGGGGAGCGAAGGGATAGGCACAGGTCTCCTCTCTTTAGGGCCCACTGATAGAACCTGCATGAAGATGCAACAGGGGAGGTTTAGGTTGGGTATTAGGAAGAGGTTCTGTACTGAGAGGGTGGTCGGACAGTGGAACAGGCTCCCCAGGGAAGGGGTCACAGCACCCAGCTTGGCTGAGTTCAAGAAGCATCTGAAGGATGCACTCAGTCCCATGCTCTGACTTGACTGGTCCTGTGTGGAGCCAGGAGTTGGACTCTAGGATCCTTATGGGTCCCTTCCAACTCAAGATATTCTATGATTCTACGATTCTATATGCTTTGTAAGATTTCATGTCTCCTTATCTATGTAAGCATAAGAAAATAATATGCTTATTATAACTTTCCAGAACTTCCCTTTTGCTCTGTATTCCTGGAGGAGATCAGGTCGCTGCCTAAAGCCCCCTGGATTTCACACCAGTAAAAATCTGGGTTGTTCAGATCCTGATCATGATGGCCAAACACAACTTCTCAGCCTGTCTGCAGCTGCTGACACACAGATTCAAGACAAAAGCTTCCAATGTTGTTTGAACAATAGGAAATGTCTACCTATCAGAAAGTCTTCTTTGTTTAACCTGAGCAACCATCTCTTCATTTCTCAGCAGCAACAGCAAAAGGCAAGGAAGGATAAAGGAGGTTGGTTGACTGCTTTGTCTCACTGACATTTTAACAACAGTTGTAAACAAGAGCTCTGTATGTTAATAACATCTTTGCAATTGCAAGTCCTTGCTGAGGATGAAGAACTGTGTCAGTTATGCTTAGTTTACATCAAATTAGTGGCCTAGTAGGTTTTCATTCTACAGATACGACCTCTGAGACGACAGCCTGTTCATCGCTCAAGAGTTTTGTTCTCACAAGGACAGCATTGCTCCTGTCAGCAGACCACATTTTTTGCTCATTTAAAAAAACTTCAGACAAAATGACTTCTTAAATGAACATTTTCTTTTTGGTCTCCAAACCAAGATTTAACTCTAATGTTTAATATGAACAAATTTGCTTCTCCTCTGCCTAGCAGCATGGGTGTAAAATGCTACCACATCCAGACAGCAAGGCACTAATTTTCCTTCCACTAAGAAGCTGTATCTCTGCTTTTTTAATGCAGAGGGAGTTGAAGTAGCAGGTAAAGAAAATGTCATGCTGGTACACTGTCAAGTAGCATCAGTGTAAATTAGTGTGAGACTCGGAGGATTTTATACCAGGTTTGCACCCATCTTGGTATTAAAGAAGTTCATGGACCTAAGTGTTTGCACAGCAGACATTGGCCTAGCAGCTAAGGGAGCATAAATGAAATGGCCCTTCCATATCCAAGAGGTTGTTGAGAAATGTCAGTGCTGCTGCTCTCCTTCATTGTTTTCAGTTCAGCAAAATATTTATGAGGTTTTAGAATTGCTGCTCAAAATCTCAGGGCAGGTTATGTCACACAGGTGGTTGTAGTGCATGTACAATTGTGGAGATCCATATTGGTGTAGCTGCTTGTGATAATAAAATGTGCTCTTTCAAGATATTTTTAAAGAAATTGTTTTCCTTTTCATTCTTAACTGCAAAGGCTCCTCTGTGTACAGCAAACGGGTCATTTAAATCGCCTTTGCACACAACAAAATTAGCCTGAAATACACTGTATCAAGGAATTTCCTTTAGTGGCTCCTGTAACAAAGTGGTTTCTGTGCAACAGGGTTGATAGAGGACAAACTGCAAGTGCAAAAAGTCGAATTTATTAAGAGTTACAGTTATTCATCCCCTACTTCATGCAACCCATACTATCAAGCCTGAAGCTAACATGACTCGTTGTTAAATATTTCTGATTGATTGTGTGCCAAGTGTGCCAAGAGGGAATTAGGATTTAAAGCTAGTATTTATGCAAGTATCATTGTGCATGAACATTGCATACTCAAAATGCAAACCAAATATAAGTCATTATCTGTATAGTATACAGGAGAGACTGCAATAACATGAATATACTTCCCTCAGTAGACTCACAGGTTGGCTAACTGATATTGTGCTTGCAAATAGTCTGTTGTGACATCTGTTGTGGCACTTAGACTTGAAAAGTCACATACAGCTACTGCATAACCCTGAAAGTCTCTTCAAATACAAACCTGTCTCCAGGTGACAGAGGTGACTATGCAGAATTCCAGTAACGCAGCAGGAGGACCCAGAGCTGTTGTCTCCTCTCTGTCATTAGTCGTGTGGCTTTGTAAGAGCCAAAGGACAATTTTCTGTTTGCTTTACACGAGTCAGATTTCTGTGCTCACCTTCTCAGATCTCTCCGCTCTCACACAGAGGACTGCTGGGCTGATCACTGTATTGCCAGGACACAGCAGAGGTCCTGTTTTGGATGGCTCTCATTGGTCCCAAGATCTCAGGTACTGACTACGGCTTTTCCTCTTTCCCTTTCTCTGCCAGGATCAGGGCTTTTCCTGCTGCTTTCTCCACATCTGCAGGAGGCAACTGGAAAATACAATGGGCCATGAATGCAGCTGCTGGCAGTAAGTAGATAAGTCTCAACCATGTATTTTATTCTCCACTGACACAGACATTGCTGCCACTGAGCTGTCAGGCTGTCTACACAAAATTGATGTCCTGCTTGGAAAGCAGCTGGTGTGAATGGTAGAAAATGATGCTGGTTGTAAGTGGGAACATTTCAATCACATTTTGTGTTAGGTGTGTACTTTGCCTTTGTCAGTAGCATAAAGTATGATGAGCCCATTTAAAGATCCTCCTTGTGAAAGGGAGCTGCAGACCACACTGAGGACTCCCCTCAGCTCCCCTTTTCTCCAGGATGAACAAACCAAGGGACATGGGCCTCTCATCCCAAGTCTTCCTAACTTCTCTGACTTCTTGTGATACCTTTCAGTTTTCCCTTGAAAAATGCATTTGCAACCCTTAGTTTAAAGCTCCCACCTGAAGAGATGAATGTATAAACTTTCAACAATAAACTTGCCAATGTAGCCCTTTTTTGAACAGGTACAGGCGATGGATGGAGAGAATTCCAGCAGTGGATCATGGCAAACTGAATGATTACTGTATCTGATGGATAGTTCCTCATCTTACTGCTTTTTCTAGATTCCTTGTGCCAACATTTGGCTGCAGACATGCCCTTGTGGGCTTTGTTGCTGTGCAGTTTCTCTCCCAATCATTAAATACAAAACACTTTTCACTTTATTCTTAGTTTGGAAATACCAGCTGCAGGGAGGCTGTCAGGGCTCAGTTCAGACTGGTACCTGGGTAACTTGTCAGGCACAGAGGAAGGCCACTGGTGCACAGACACTTACAGGATGACTGTTTAGAAGAATAAAAAGTAATCCCAAAGCAGAATTATTTGGATCTTGGCAGAAGATAATGCCTACATGGTAAATCAGTTGTCTGAACCAAGGTTTGATCACTGCTATGTAGTGAAAGGAGTCTCTGCTGTAAGGGTCCCAGCAATGATGTCTTCAGCTGTAGCTAATGAGTCTCCGTGAACTGCTCTCCAGCTCAGGCCTAAGACTCCAGATGACCCGTGGCCCTGTGCAACCATTCCAGCACATGCATGTGATTTTCTGTCTTAAAGTATGTACAAAGCACATTGGTAACATATCTGTGTTCAAAAGATCATCCTATGTGGCAATTTCTGCCCCTGCCACACCAGCTTGTAGTGGCTGTTTGCAAACATCTCTCCTGTGTATAGGCAGATCAGTTTCCCAGCAAGAGCCACCCAGGAGGGTGTCTTAAAAGGTCAGATTATCCACCTACAACATCAAATAACACTGTAAACATTCATCTGGCTGCAGCAGGAGCTGACAGGTGGAATTCCTTAGGAAAGTTGAATTTTCCCACCCAGAGAGCTTCTGAACTTTTCTGTTGTGAAGAGAGAGTGAAACTGAAAGCAAAACCCAGCTCTGGCTTTATAAAAGTCATTCGGGCATAACAGACTGGATTTTCATGAGGAAACTGACCTTCAGAGGTATCCCAGCAGCACACTACATCATGAAAGGAAAGCAGAAACAGCAGGGCACACACCAAAACCTATTTGTTTCCCTCATGGGTACAGATTAGCTGAATGAAACAAAGTTTACCCATTTCTCTGTCTGCCTAAATCCTGCTGAGACTCAGTCAGCTCTGCTGTTGGGTGAAAAGGTGGTAAATATCTGTGTCCTCTGTACTGGTGTGTTTCATGCTCGTGGAGGCTCTGGTCCAAATGCTCAGAACAGGTCTCTGGATTCTCTTTGCACTACTGAAGCCTTGAAAACTCACAATCAAGACTCAATAACCAGGCTGGTTATTAAGCAGGTGTTCTTCACTGCAGCGCTGGGCACACAGGGGATTGCTCCTCAGAATGTGGGCACCGTTCTCTTACCTATACAGGTTGACTATACATACTCATTATTTGTCTGAGAAAAGGCAGGGTTATGGAAAGTATTTCCAGGAAGTCATTTACATTAACTGCTCCCAGATAGAGGATGCTGAGTGACACTCAGGGTCTTCTGGCGGTCTTCAGGGATGAAGGCTGAACATCTTCCTCTCTCATGTTTTTTGCCAAAGAAAGCTCAAAACCACAGTCATTTTTCTCTCAGCGGGCTGCATGTCATTCAGTCATCATTTCAGAACAGCATAACAATGGAACCCTTTCTGTAGCAGCAATTTTCATGATGGAGTCCCTGCATTAGAACCTGCATTAATAACCCACTTTTCCTTCCTTTCAGTGGTGACATTGGCTTCCTCAGTTCTCCTGCAGAATTTCTCATCCTTTCCCTTCCATTAGAAAGGTAGGCCAGCAGATCTATTTTAATCAGATTTGGTCTAATGAATGAGGTTTGAGCAGGGGTTCTGTTTATAGAGTGCTGTTCCTCTCCATTTATTGTCCTGTCCAGATGTGCTGCTCAGGCTAAAAGAAATGAGTCCTTCCCATCTGTCGCATTACCAGACTGGTTGCACAGCAGCTGGCTCTGGGTTTGATCACAGCTTCTAGAGGCAAAGGTTATCTTCTCCGGATGACACAGAGCAATGGTGTGTCTGGGCATGAGAATAATAAGCTCCCCCATACTGGATCTGTAATGACTGTCTAAAGATATTCCTCAGAAAATGCTTTTGTGGGTAACTCCTTCTGCATCTAACTATGCAAACAAAGAAGGGCCTGTAGCTGCTCTCTACTGACTGATAAAATAAGGTCTGTCTTCTGTTGTTAGGGGCATTTATCAGACCTGTACTCAATCCTGAGAGCTGTTACCCCTCTGGCTCATTCACATCTTACACTCTCTCAGTTCTGTAGGCTGCTGCACCCAAACCTGCCTGGATACCTGGTACTTCCAAAACATGTGCTCTAAGCTCTCCCTTCAGCACTGTACAGACCAGACACTCACCCAGACAGTTTGAGAACAGAAACACAAGTTCCTTTTTGTTGAAAAAGAGGAAAATTAGCTAACTCCACATGCCACCCTCCAGATTGGGAGGGATGTGCTGCTGGGAGAAATCTCTTCTCTTGAAATCCATGTGACTTTGTGGATGCAGTCAGTCTTGCTGCTGAGTTCACTCGTTGCTGTCACCTCATGGCAATCAAAGATTATTGCAAGTTACTAACAGGTGGCCACAGTTTGCACTGTTTTCTGTTCTATGGGCAATCAGTCTCTCATTCTGCATTTCCCTTTTGTCCTCACTTTAATGTATGGTTTGGGGCAGCACAGATCTTCCAGAGTGATGCACACTGTCTCTCTTTTCTTTACCCATTTCAGAGAATGACCATGGGCTTCTTCACTTAACTCTGTAACTTTGTTGATTGCCTCTGACAGGACCAGAGTATAATAACACTGAGGCACATATGTGCAGAGTTATAATATTCCCTCTTTATTGTCTGTCATGTTTTCCCCATTATGCAGTGCTATCCCTTGGTACAACTCATTGCAGGCTGCTTGCTTTCTGTGCTCTACTCTTGCTCTATGGCTGCTGTAAGGGTTCTGCTGTTCTCTTTCACCCCAGCAGCAGTGCTGCCGGGTTGGGATGGTTTGAAACTGCTAACAGTACAGGCACAGGTATTTCAGGAGTCATTGGGCATCTCCACACAGGGCTCACAAAGCACACCTCCCCTCTCTCAGAAGGCACTGTGTATTGATACTGGTGTTAACATTTTATGAAGCCTAGCTAGAAATGGTTAATAACAGTGAAGGGTTCTGCAGCCAGTTTGTGCTGGCTTCACCACATGTGTGTTCTCTGGTAAGGTCTCAGGCCTTGAGCCAAATGTAAAAAGCATTTCTTGCAGTGAACTGTGAAATACAGTTTTTCCTAAGTTAGGCAAGAGCATCTGTAGCAAATGCTATCATCTGCAGTGTCTTCTACGATTGCTCTCTTCTCTACTAGGATTTTATAGCAAAATGCTCTAATTTCATGATCACATATAACAAAATCCAAAAGTTATCTTAAAAAACCCAGCAAGTTTAGGAACTGGTTAAAAGACTGTTTTTCCAATAAGAAACAAATTTAAAATTCAAGATGGCATTACCTAAAGTAGCTTCTAGAACTCCACTGGGTGCAGAACAGAAGTCTGTCTGTGCACTCAGAGGAAGGAACACAGATACATTTTTGTTAATCTCTGATCATTTTAAGACTGTCTCAAATCAAAGCTACTTTGACTACAGTGAAGCTTCAATCACAGACCTGCTCAGGAGCTTGTACTGAAATATCAGGAGGTTAAAAGTCAGAAAGTTTGATTTATTGAATGCCCAGTTTCTGTGGGTCAGTGAGGCTGAGGTGGGAAAAGCTTCTGTAATTCCACAGTTTGTGATTGCCATTGCCATGGCATTACCCAGCATGAGCAGCGTGCAGTGCTGCTGTGACACAGCTGAGTTAAGGCACTTGTAACCTGGGGAGGGAGAGTTCAAGCTCAGAGCTCCTGAGCTTTCCATTGCTGTTGTGCTGCATTTCTGAGGCTGGGCTGAGGAGTGTCTGAGCCATGAGAAGGAAGTTGGATTTGTTTCTACCAGTGCTAGAGTAGAACAGAACAGAGGAGAAAGGACAGGACAGGACAGGACAGGACAGGACAGGATAGGATAGGATAGGATAGGACAGGATAGGATAGGATAGGATAGGATAGGATAGGATAGGATAGGATAGGATAGGATAGGATAGGATAGGATAGGATTAGGTAGGAGAGGACAGGAACAGGATAGGGTAGGGTAGGGTAGGATAGGATAGGGTAGGACAGGATAGGGTAGGATAGGACAGGGTAGGGTAGGATAGGACAGGATAGGGTAGGGTAAAATTTTTAAGGTTAGAAAAGACATCTAAGATCATCAAGTAGAACTGTCAGTCCAACGCCACCCCTTAACTAAACCCTGTCCCAGGGTGCCACAGCTACATGTGTTTTGTACCCCTCCAGGGATGGTGACTCCACCACCTCTCTGGGCAGCCTGTTCTAATGCCTGACCGCTGGATGTTTCCTGATATCCAATCTAAAGAAGGAATAAAAGAAAGAAAGAAGGAAATAAATGGAGAAAGGGAGAGAGGAGAAGGAGGAAAATATACCTTTACACTGCCTAGGCTGCACACTAATACCTTTAAGCTTTGGGCTAGGATAGAAATTATCCATTATTCAGAATGCTGACATCATTCTTTCTGGACCTGCAATATCTGGTAGGTAAATCTCATAAGCCCCAACTCAGCCCTTTGCCTTGCTACTTCTCACCTTATTAACGTGCAGGAGAAATATGGGACAGTTCCCAGGTAAGGGAAGTGAAGATTAATAATAGTAAGCCACATGGTTTGGTTGAAGATGTTGCCTTTTCTCATTCAGATCCTTTGTTCATATGGCAAGACCAACAGGAACTTGGCAAAACTACAACTCAGTTTTCCCACTAAATATAGAAAGCAAAGATAGGACCAGTGCATTTTTCCAGTTATTTTTTCCCTGCAGTTTATGTGGAATGGCTGACTATTTCCCAGGAAAAGCTCCTCTGGCAGTAAAGATATGAGCTCCTCCATTTTCATTCTGAATAACTTTCCATATCAGTGAAACAAATCAAGCCTTCCGATGGTGATTCATATACATACACATCAGCATCACCTATAACTTAATTTAATAGATTAAAGCCTCAGGGCAGTAATTCCATGCCAGAAGACTTTGCAGTTCCTGTGCTCCCCCTGCAGTAACAGAAGAATTTCTTCTATTATTCTCTAGATATTTAAGGAATTAATGCTAACAGAAGACTTCTAAAGTACTGATTTAACTCTACTCAGTTCCAAATTAATTACTCCCAATTGCTTTTCTGAATTGTCAGTTTAAGTGCATTTTTAGAGTTAAAATGTGTGGCACAGTCTTGTTCTTAATTGGGAATAGTGTCCTGGATCATTCTCATGTAAGCCCTGCAAGTCAGAACAGTTTTCTCTGAGGCTACCTCATGCACGACACAGCTACTATAATCCCAGCTAAGGAATGCTTATCTCACAGGAGATGTGTGTGAGATGTAAGTGGGTCAACAGATGTGGAGGTGGAACAATGAAGTGGAGAGAAGTAGGAGCATCACATAATCAAATGTGATTATAATCAGTGTATCCTGGTCTCAGCTGAGAGTCACCCTCATGGTAGCTAGTACAGGGCTGGATTTGTGCTGGAAGCAGTGTTGGTAACACAGAGATTTATGTGTTTTTAGTGTGTGTAGAAGTGGTTCCTTGTTACTGCTGAGCACTCAGCCAGAGCCAAAGCTTTTCCTGCTCCTCACAGCCCTGGCCAGCAGGATGGCTGGGAGGTGAGCTGGGAGGGGACACAGCTGGGACAGCTGATCCCAACCGACCATCGGGATATTCCAAACCATGTGATGCCATGAGCAGCACAGGAGGGGCCTGGGAAAGAGGAAGGATGGGGGAAGGGCTGGGCACAGAAAGTGGCATTTGGAGGGATGCTGTTTGTTTCCTCAGGTCACTGTTGTGTGTGGTGGAGCCCTGCTTTCCAGGAGATGGCTGAACACCTGCCTGCCATGGGGACTGGGGAGCAAATTCCTTGTCTCACCTTGCTTGAGTGTGGCTTCTGCTTTACTAATTAAACTGCCTTTACCTCAGCTCATAAGTTTTCTCACTTTCTCTCTTCCCATTCTTCCCCTGTCCCTCTGAGGGGCTGGGGGAGTGAGCAGCTGGCTGTGTGGTGCTTAGTTGCTGCCTGGGGATAAACCACGACGGAGGAGCAAGCAAACTTTTTTCCCTTCCCCCTTCCCAGTACTGATGTTTCAATGGCACCAGTTCTAAATATGTAGAGAAAAGATGCCTCTAGGTGGCTCCACAGAAGTAGAACTAGGAGTAAGGAGATGCTTCTGTTGTCTTTTCTGTTACTAAAGGAGCCATGCATTTAAATGCTTTGTGGGAGAAGTAAAACAGAGTTGCAGTTTGGTTTTTTTTTATGTTTGGCAGGTTCATTTAGAGACATCCTCTCAGTGAACTGTTTCACCATTGTGGGACATGTGGTGTAAGCAGGAACAAAGTGGCCTATTGGGGAGTACAAATCCTTAAATACTTTTACTCTCATTGGGAAACAAACAAATAAACAAAGTGAGAACATGTTTTGAGGACAGGTGGAGTTTGTATAGGTTTCTGTAGAGAAACGATATGCTGTTATGGAGAACGTATTTGAACTCTGACACTGAGTTGTGTGGTGGAGGAAGAAAAGGCAAAATAATAGGGAAAAGGGAAGTGTCAGAACTCAGACCCAACCTTGCAGCTGTAGCATGACAGCTAGCATCTCACCACTCGGTGTCACTGTAGCATCTGACGTTAGCAGTTACTCCTGTTACTTTGCTGTGGGTTTCTTGGGGTTTGGGTTTGAGGGGGGTGTGTGTGGGAGGTTGTATGTTTATGGGTTTTTATTTAAATTGTAGTTAATGCAACTGTTTATTAACAAGTAGCAATCAAAAGTAGCCATTAAACTGAGAGCTGCTAATAGGTCTCAGACCTGCCAGTGTATTTTGTCAAGCATTAAACCAGCAGGGTAAAGCCTTCGGCATCGAATTGGTTTGCAATCGGCTGATTCAGAGGTGGGCAGAACTTACACGATTTAAGGTGTGTAAATCTGTCAAATCTATGAATGTAGTAACTTCTCAGACTGGTCAAGCTCACAGGAGTCTTCTTACATTACAGCATTTACAGTTTTTTTTTTTAAATAGGCACCTTCTGATATTGACACTTCTGTACACATCTGTGGCATGGGAAGATTTCCACATTAAACCTGTTTTATTTTAAAAAACCCCACAGATATTCAAACTGTAAATTTATTCCAACCAGTGATTTTCCCTGTGCTGTGCACAATGCTGGTGTATCAGACAGGTCTCCTATCTCACCTAGTTCCTCCAGTTGTTAGAGCTAAATTTTCTATGAAATGAAGAAAGAAATAATTCTGCACTGAACTAAGAGCATCCTAAACCAGAGGCTGACAGATGATGATGCACTGCACCAGTGATGGAGCAAATGCATTCCTTGGTGTCCTCATGTAGCCAGCTGTGACTGGTTTGGTTTTGCCTTTTATTTTTAAATATTTTTATTTGTCTCTGCTCCTTTCCCTGATATCTTTTCTTGCTGGTTCTATTTTATCCTTATTTGTCTCAAAAGTGAAAAGTAAAAATTAATCCTCGAGCTGAAATGTGATTTAATATTGCATGGGTCAGATTTCCTAACCACATCATCTCTTTGTGCTTAGTTTGGAGAGGGAAATGTCCCCCTCCTTTAAACCTTTGCAATATTTAGGCAGCCTGTAAATGCAGTGTTTGAAGAGACTCAGAGTATTTCCATCGTCAGTCAGTGACAGGGAGGCTGAGGAGTGGGGGATTTCAAGGCCAGATGATGGCTAGAGTGCAATGTAATCCAATCTCCAAATGGGAGAAATGAGTCAAGGTGGTACTGGCAAAGGTGCTGCACCTGTGGTGCTGGTAAACTAGATCACAAACCCAAAGGATTCCTGCTCATGATGCCCTGATAACAAAGCAAAAAGGGAGGAACCCTACACATGTTAAATTATCAACTTGGGTCAAATACATTTCATACCTGTGGTGTCACAGCTCCACAACAGTGGAAGGTAATGTGTCTTTAGAGTGTGTGTAAAGTTAATGCAAACAGGGAAAATTGGCCTATTGGCTTTTTATTTCCTCCCCCCCTCAAAAAAGGGGGTTAGTGGAGAAGGCTGAGAAAGAAGCTAAAGGTCTGTTGAAGTTTCTTCATTTCCTTTATCATTTTATTCCCTCTCCCTGGATAGCAAAAAATAATAAACACTTGTGTAAAAATAACACAAGATAATAACACAGCCACTCCTTCCTATGGTAAATAAAAGGACCAAAAAGCCTAGAGAAGGGATCACTATGTCACAGAGAAAATTCAAAGACATCAGAGCTTAAATGGTTGGGCAGCCACATGTCTGTATAGGGCACCCAGGACACACATGCAGATTCACAGCTTCCTTAACCACCCAGGGTGGGCAGACTGAGGGATCCATAGACTCCAGCTGTGGGTCAAACCCTGCATGAGGGAGGGAGGACGAATAAGAAGTCACTAGCAAGCTAAATGTGGGTGGTTAGAGGAAACGATAGTGAGATTTAATTGGAAATGGCTGGCAATGCATAGCCTGGTGGCTCAGTGTGGGTCTCAGCAACATAGGATATAGTATCTGATTTACTCAGCTGCCTACAGCACAGCTTTTCATGAGACCACCTCCTTAAAAATGCAGCTGTGATATGTGCAGGTTTGTGAACTTTCATGACTATTCTGGGATCTATCATCTCTTCTGGAAACTGCCACAATTAACCCCAAGACAAAAAGAATGACACATGGGGTGATGTGTGTGAAGGAAGGTGCCTCTGTGGTTAGGTCTAAGGTTGGGTTGTGTATGTCCACATGATTTAAAGTAGTGCAGGGAGTTACATTCTCCCTCACTTCAGCAAAATTTAACTGTTTCTCTAAATAGCTCAGAGGATTATGCTCATCTCTGCTCCCAGATAGGTGAGTTTTGCTAAAATCAGGCATGATGTCTTCCTAACTGCTACACCATTCCAGTATCAACCATTGCTAAATGACATGAAATACTTTGAAAATGGGGCTGTCTGCAACAGATGCAAAACCAATTCATATGTAACTGTGTCACTTTCAGAAATATATTCTGAGGGAATAATATTGAACCAGAAGTCGATGTTTCGGTTTAAGAGAAAGTGAGTCCACGTGACAGGATGTTTATGTCAGAGAGCATAGATCCTCATATTATCTCCATATCAGAGTACTGGAGGCAAAAAAGAGACATTCTGACACTGAACCAATTTAGTTAAAATGACCTTGAATCAGTCTGAATTATTTTGAATTCATCAGCCACTCATGAAAGACATGAATATAGAAACTGGAGTAGCCATTGTCTGATCCTGCTGCAAAGATGAGTGAACGATGAACCTTGTGAGAATATTAGATTCTTACCAGTAAACAGTGGTCAAAAGCCTTCAAACATGCATAAAATGGAAGGGAATGTGTAATTAGGAAAAACGAGAACTTAGCAGCTACAAAATCTGTATTATGTTCATGGTCTGTAGAGGTCTTAATTAATTTATACTCAATGTTTTCATGCCATACTTTGGGAATAGGTTTTAAAAATACTGGGCTGCAATTTTCTTACACCCAAGTGTACCACTGGGGCAAAGGAGAGGTAATGGATAAATTCATTCTTGTAGTTCAGGGAATTAAACTCAATGTTTTCACCTGTAGCTGTCAGAAACCTTGATAGAAGTTTTGGGAAAGGCTATCAGGAACACCCCTCCCTGTAGCAAAGGATGAGCACTGTGAACTGGGTGAGGCTTTGAGGATCAGGGAAAATAATTACACAACCTAAGCCAGTCAGAACTGTAAATTGGGAGGCTGGGCTGCCTCGCTCCTGCTCTCCCAAAACAGTCAGCAGAGCCAGCAGACTCTCAGTGCAGAGTGAGGCACACCTTCCAGGACTGCAATGAAGCCAGACGGGCCTTGTGAGTCAATGCAGGGAATGGAAGTAAGTCCCAACCCCTCATTTCAGTAGCAGTTCCCTTCAGTAGAACTTAAATCTTCAGTATTTTGTCTCAAGAAAACCATTCTTTTACTCTGTGAACTATCGTTTGCGATTCCTGAAGGGGAGGAATAACCCCTTTCCAAGTGCAGCAAAATGCATTTAAGTGACTGGAATATACACTGAGGGGACTCATGGGGGGAAATGAAGTTCACAAAATCAAGTCTTCTACATCTATATTTCTTGCTGCCAATGTGTGTATTTAACAGCTTGGACAAGACAAAGTGAGACCACACATCTAAGAGGAGAAAATGTGTCTTAAACTCTAATCCTAAGAAACAGGCAGTGAGAAATACTTCTGCATAACCCATACTAAAATCCTCCATGTCAGTCGACAGCCTAGAAGACAGACTTTTAAGGAATAAACCAAACACCCAGGTACATGTTCAGAGAGCCTACAAGTGCTCTAGAACACAGAAAGCTGTTCTCCTGTCACAGCCCATTGCTACAATTGCTGCCAAAGGACACACAGCCCCGGCAGAGCTCTCTGTGCTCTGGCTCTGCCGGGAAAAACACCATCCAGGCCCTGCAGTCAGAGGCGGACGCACTCCAGGAGCTGCTGGCAGGCCTCACACAGGAGCACGATACAGACACTTGCCCTTCCAGCAAAAGGCTTCAGGTTCAGGAAGATGTTTCGTGTCTGTAGTTTCAGCATTTGCAGCTACAGTCTCTTGACAGGGCTCTTGAAAGAAAATAATGTTAATAAAAAAAGAGTAAGAAGGAGAGAGAGGAGGAAAGAAAGAAAGAGGTAAAAATGATGAAATACTGAACCTTAAGTACCGATTCTGCTCAAAAGCTTTTCTCCATGTCCTCTATTGGTTCTTGTAAGCCATGGTCCCAACAGCTTTGTCATTCCTGAATGTGAGTACTGTTTCCTTAAAAAACAGAAAAAATTCCTCTGCCTTTCCCAGTGCTTCCCAGGCTCTGTCAGGTGTAATAACAGTGGGTGGCACACAGGCCTTGTACTCAGATCTGAATGGAAATTGAGCAGAGCAGCTGATACTATGTTAGAAGTGAAATGTTCAGGCAGCTTTTAAGAACTGAAAAGTTGATTGCTTTCTTTCTTTTCTCTGCCTTGAACCAGGTGAAATACATTTGTTTATTCACCTGTGGAATCTTGAATGATTTCCTAGTCTGGTCAGAATTTGTGTCCTGGTTGTATCAGACCAGCATGATTATTTTTTACCCAGACTGAATCAGAACTCCCAATATGTTATATATCCATTACAGATTCAGGGGGTTTTTTGTTTTTTGTTTTTTTCCTGGTCTCCCAGGGACTTGACACAAATGCACAAATTACATTTTGCTCAGGAAATTTCTGAGCATGCTCATTCCTCCTGGATAAAACTTCCCAGAAGATATGAACATAGACATAAATTGGTCCTGCAGGATTCCTTTTGCAGGAGTTAACCTGAAGGGCTCTTCCCTTACCTTCTGAAAGAATGCCAACAAAACTCTCTAACCTCTGGGGTAGGATGTGGCTGGGTTAAACTGATCCATCATTTCCAGTCATGGTGACCAATATAACTTGTGCAGTAAGAAGTCACATTTCCAAAATATTTGAAGTTCTAAACACAAATGAATCAGCTATCCCCAACCCAAAGGCTTACATTAAAAAAGCTGTGTGGCCTTCAGGGGTGGTTTTCAGAGCTTGATATGCAAAGAGATGTTTTTTATTTTTGACTGACTGTATTTGTCATTCAATTAAGCCAGCCCACCTTCTAACATGCTGTTCCATTACTGCACTGAGTGGAGGAAAAGGGATTTTTCAGCTGATGCAAACGCTCCTAATTTCACTGGAGTCATCTACTGAATGACTGTAACTACCTGCATTAGCCAGGGCTTTCAGGGTAGCTGGCAGCAAGGATAAATTATAATTTCTACTGGAATGTGTCTGAAGTGAAAAGATTTTGAATAATTAAAAATATTAGCTGACATTGGTTTTCATTAAAAAAACCCCTAAAACTCCAGAGTACTCACTGAAAAGTTCCCTGAAATGAACTGTTCACTACTTCATGATTTAAACTCAGATGGTTACAGACCTTTTGCTCATCACTAAATGTGAAAATATCCCCAAGCAGCAAAACAATCCAGCAGAACAAAGAAAAGTAAACAACACCTAGATCAGATTGATTCAGTATCATCAAGTATGAATTACTGTGAGCACCTGCAGTCCTTTTCTTTCCTGAAAGACACAGGAAGCTTTTGCATGGGAGGACTGTTAACTGCCAAGAGGAGTCGTGGATGGGAGAGAACAAGATGTAAAATTGGGGTAGAGCTAATAATATGACTATAAAATGACATGAATCTGAAGACGTTCCTAGCTTTGTATCATGAACAATTTCCATATAAGCTCACTTTGCCAGTTCAAGCTCATTAAAAACTGCCCATACTACTGACACAGCCTTTATAGGGAGTTGGGTGTTCTCCATTTTACCTTAAGCAAGTTGAAAACAAACAAACAAACCACCTGTTGTAATGGTTCCTGTGTTGATTAGACAGTAATTCAAATGTGTTTACACAGCTGACAGGTCAATCAACCACCTTAGGAGATCTAGTACAATGTATAGGGTAGATATTAAATTATTAAGATTAAAATGTCTTAAATTTAAGACAACATGTCTTGATTTATATGACGACTGAAAGAGATTCCACTCCACAGCACTGAGGAATTCACTGAGAGTTAATTTTTGTTTCCTAGATTTCATTTCCGATATGTTTTTATAAAAAAAAATGTGCCTCGGCAATAACAAAAAGGTGAAAAATACTTATTCGTGCACATTTAAGTACAGGGACTAACCAGTGTCCAGTTTAACAGTGGTAACTGCCAACAGCCAGCAAGCAGATTTGTATTTTGTAGGCATGATACAATTTTTAAGCAAGGATTAAGCAACTACAAAATAATCCTCAGCCTATCTTGAGGCCTTTTTCTTTTGGACACATAAATGTTTTACAGAAAAACTCCCTCATCCCTGGAGGTTTTATGGGTACATTTTCAGTAAGTATTAAATCCATCTTATCTGTGTTTTATCTTGTCCCACCACATAACCTGAACAATCCCATTACATGCTGTACTCATTTTTCGATGCCTGGTTTTTCATAATTAATACGGATCCCTTACGTCATAAGCTTGTTCTTTATCTAAGCAAAATGCTGGAAAGAGATTGTTGCCAAAGACAATTCAGCTCCCTAACTGAGAAGAATCCGGATTTTACAGGCCAATGGATTCCTTTAATTAAGAGAAGTGAAAGTGGCATACATTATTCTCTAATGTAGCTGACTGAGGATGCTTTAACAGACCCCCATGAACTGTGAAGTCTTGATCTATTGATTAATACATACCAATCCTCTTTATTCTCTCCAGCTGGCCTAGAGCATTTCCTGCTTCATCACTGCAAGTGTCATGCAAGTGTCATGCCTCATAATCCAGCAACTTTTCTTAAATCAGAAACTAGTCATCTAGAGATTCCAATTCTATTTCCTCTCTTAAATTATGTAATCTCCACAGTCAAGCATAACTGAGCATGAAGAATCATGGCCACTTCCTATTTAGTAAGCCAAAGGTCTGGAAGGACAAAGCCAGGATAAACCTTGTCTGTGGACAGATAAACTAGCTCTGAGAACTCAAGTGCAAAGAGTAAGGAAATAAAGGCACATGGTCTGTTGCTAAATTGTTAAAATGGGCTGCAAGACTGCAGGAAGGAGGTATTAATTTAATGTGATAGATTTCAGCCTGTTCAACAGCTTCTGATACTTTTTTGGGTTGGAATGCCATTTTCACAGGAACTTCTAGTTGTGAATTTGGATTAGACTGTCAAGTAAAGGACAAATTCAGAAGACCTGTCTAATGAGCCACTGTATTCTTGAAGCAATGTACACTTTCTGTAGACAATTACTGTATGCTTTTGTTTCCTGTTCTTACAGTATGGATTCAGAGAAAACAAACTCTTTTTGAATCTTGCTTCACATCTTACTTGTTTCTGGTGTGAATGCACCTGGGGAGTTTAGATGAAAGGCCTGATGTCCTTGTGGAAAATTCATATTTAATTTTTAAGTATGAGGCATGATATGCAGTAGGACAAAGGGTAATGGTTTTCAACAGTACAAGGTAGATATAGGTTGGATATTAGGAAAATGTTCCTTAGTATTAGGGTGGTAGGAAAAAAAAGTGAGAGGAAATCTTTCTGAGCATCAGCTTCCAGTAGGGAAAAATGCCAAACCCGGGCCATTTCCCATGCACACTCTGCCTTCCATTTGAGTTTCCTCCCAACACGACTCCTTAGGCTTCAAAGACTACTGATGGCTTCTTATCTGTCCAGCCTCAGCAGGGTCATCCCTGGCCTATTTGTGCTTGTGATCAAATGTGTCAAAACACAGGAGTGTCACCAGATTCCAAGTTCCAGGAGTGTGGAAATGACATTTTCAATCCGCAGAAGTGTCAATGCTGGGCAGAGAGCATGATTTAGTCTGAGTGATCCTGCTCTGGCAGGGGAGGGTTGGACTAGATGATCTTTCGAGCTCCCTTCCAAACCCTAACAATCTGTGATTCTGTGATTCTGTGTCAACAGCGTCCTCTTCTCCCTGCGGTCTGAGGACGATTTCTTGGAGATGGATCTGTCACCACCATGGGATCCACTGGAGGACCATGATGTCCAAGAAGAGCAGGGTGCTGTGGAGCCAGCAGTGATAAGCCTGTTGAATTACATATCATTCAGTCTTTTTGTGAGAAATGCCAGTGTTTCAAAGCTTTCAAAACAAGCTCTAGTAATGCATCATCCTTTCATATAGATTCTTTGCCTCAGTCTTCTCTGGCAGCCAGGATTCTCATAATTCTCAAATCCCGGAACCTTGCATCCCTGGACCTCTAGGTGGGAACTGGGGGAGTAAATCCCCCCCCATTGTAAGAGCAGAGCCAAGTCCGAGACCGCCTCATGAGACTGAATGTGTACAAGTCTATGGGGCCGGACGACATGCATCCCAGGGTCCTGAAGGAGCTGGCTGATGTGGTTGCTGAGCCGCTCTGCATCATATTTGAAAAGTCCTGGCTGTCAGGAGAGGTCCCTGGGGACTGGAAAAAGGGTCACATCACTCCCATTTATAAGAAAGGGAGCAAGAAAGACCCAGGGAATTACAGGCCGGTGAGCCTCACCTCTGTGCCTGGGAAGATGATGGAACAGATCCTCCTGGATGACATGTTGGAGCACATGAGGGAAGAGCGTGTGATCCGGGACAGCCAGCACGGCTTCACCAAGGGAAGGTCGTGCCTCACCAATCTGGTGACTTTCTATGATGGAGTGACAGCATCAGGGGATAAAGGGAAGGCGACCGATGTCATCTACCTGGACTTGTGCAAGGCCTTTGACACAGTCCCCCACCACGTCCTTATCTCTAAACTGGAGAGATGTGGATTTGATGAGTGGACCATCCAGTGGATAAGAAACTGTTTGAAAGAACAAAGAGTGGTGGTCAATGGGTCTGTGTCCAGGTGGAGCTGGTGACAAGCGGTGTCCCCCAGGGGTCTGTCTTGGGACGGGTTCTCTTTAACATCTTTATCAATGACATGGATGATGGAATTGAGTGCGCCCTCAGCAAGTTTGCAGATGACACCAAGCTGAGTGGTGTGGTTGACGCCCTAGAAGGAAAGAAGCCATCCAGCGGGATCTTGACAGGCTGGAAAGATGGGCCCAGGGGAACCTAATGGGGTTCAACACTGCCAAGTGTCAGGGGTTGCACTTGGGCCAGAGGAATCCCAGACAGATAAACAGACTGGGAGAGGAGCCCCTGGAGAGCAGCCCTGTGAGAAGGACCTGGGGGTACTGGTGGGGGAGAAACTTAACATGAGCCAGCAGTGGCTCTTGCAGCTGGGAAGGGTGATGGGATCCTGGGCTCCATCAGCAGAGGTGTGTCAGCAGGGACAGGGAGGGGATTGTCCTTCTCTGCTCTGCCCTCCTGAGGCCCCAGCTGGATCCACAAGAAAGATGTGGGGCTGTTGGAGAGGGTTCAGAGGAGCCACGGAGATGCTCAGAGGGCTGGAGCACCTGCCCTACTGAGAGAGGCTGAGGGAGCTGGGCTGGTTCAGCCTGGAGAAGAGAAGGCTGAGGGGGAACCTCACTGCAGCCTGCCAGTCCCTGAAGGGAGCATACAAACAGGAGGGGAATCAGCTTGGCAGAGACTGGCAGGCCAAGTGGAGTGAAGCTGAAGGAAGGAAGGGTTCAATTGGATATTAGGGGGAAGTTCTTTGCAGAGAGAGTGGTGAGGGGCTGGAACAGGCTGCCCAGAGAGGGGGTGGGTGCCCCGTGTCTGGGGGTGTTCAAGGCCAGGTTGGATGGGTCCTGGGCAACCTTGTGTAGCTCCAGGCCTGAGGTTGGCGTCCCTGCCTGTGGCAGGGGGTTGGAGCTCTGTGATCACTGGGGTCACTCCCAACCCAGACCGTTCCGCGACCCTATGACCGTCACACTCCCGGAGCGGCGCTGCAGGCGTGAGAAGACCGGAGCTCCGCGGCCCAGGACGGCGCCGTGCAGAGCCCGGGGCACCGGCTGCTCCTCCCGCCGCTCCCGGGGACGCGCGCGGCGCGGGCGGGAAGCGCGAGGGGGACGGCTCCCTGCTCGGGGGTGGGGGGGGACGGCTCCCTGCTCGGGGGGTGCGGGGGCGGCCCTCTGCGGGGGAGGGCTCCCTGCTCGGTGTGCGGACACTCAGGCGCGGGGGGAACGGTTCCTTGCTCGGGGTGGGGTTCTCGCGGGCGGCCTGGAGCAGGGCCCAGCGAACCTGGAGAGCCGCTGGGCTCTGGTGCCGCCGGCCTGGACGGCTGGTGGCGCTTGGGGAGGTTCTCTGGGGCAGGCGGGCCGCACCGTGCTTTCACAGTGATGGAGTGTTTGGTTCCTGGATGTCGGCTCTTCTGTGGTGGGATCAAAAGCTATGCGTTCCGCCTTGGTTGAGATGTGCCGTGGAAGAAGCAGTGCTCGCTGGTTTCTGAAGGCCTGCAGTTCACCTCAGTCACTGAATGAGCTCCTGTCATCCAGTGATCATGTCTGAATGCTCGCTTAATGCAACTCAGGCTGAGGATCAGCAGTTCTTGAATCGAGGCACTAAGTTCCAGAAGAAGAGCTGAACTTGGTTGAAGTTGCAGTGATGGAGATAATGTATTCTTAAGTAAACTCTTCCAGTGGTTAGCAAGCTTCTTTTACTGTGAGATCTAAAGCTAAATAATTGTTAGGTTGCTGGGTTGGAGAGCCCTCCCTGTTGAATGTGAAGAGACTGTGGTTTCTAAACAGAAAAATTAAAAATCATATAGTTTAACCACACCTTGGGTAATGCAGCCACTGTATTTGAATGGTGAATGGGAAAATCAAATGCTGAACAAGACATAAGAATCCTACTGGTGCATTACAGATAAGTGTTATTACCCTTCACAGTCTTCCCTTTTACGTGACCAGGGTGTGCTTTGCCATATTCTGGGAGCATGTTTAGCTTATCGCTTCCTAAAACGACAAAAAAAGGGAATTAATAGTTAGGCTTCAAAACTCTTGCTTCTCTCACTGTGTGGGGTGCTGCTGCATGTTGCTTTGTATGCCCTGAGCTAAGCATGCCATTAAGATCTGTGACCTTGCATTTACATGGAGCCCAGTGTAATGTTTGTGACCTTCATATCTCAGGTTTTGCTAATTTCTTTTCCATTTTCATTGCATCAGAACACTGAAACAAATACTCAGCTAACACTTGGTAGAGCTTGTCTACATGATCAATTTGTAGATGTCCAGTTGCCCAGATTAGTTTGGTACAGATAAAGCTTTAGAGGTACTTATCAGTGGAGTTTGATGAAAGACAGTTCTGTTAGCTAAAAGAGAAATAAAAGAACCCCAAAAAATGTCATACAAAAATTTAGATCTCTCTAGATCTGTGTGTGATTATTGAATGTTAGTCTTACGGTAGAACACTGGGATAGATGGCATAAAAATAGGAAAAAAACCTCTATCTTGGGTTGCCATCAATTTGGGCCACTTATGATTGTCATGATTGTACACTTAGAGATACAGTGGAAAACATGAAATTGCTAGTCTGTCATGCAACAACTTAAATGGCATAAGAATTTGTGATGTCACTGTGCAGTCAAGCCACTGTGGTTGGGATGTAGTTTTATGTCTTGGTTTCTCTTTCTGAATGGGGATGTTAAGGAAATTTGAGGACCTGAGCTTAAGTTTTGTATTCATGTCTTGGAGAGTACCACTGGTATCTTGCAATAAGAGAAGAAGCTTAAATGCTTTAGGACAATGATGGGTTTGTCATCCCATGTATCCATCTGTTGCATCATCCTGAAAGGTGCACTGTTCTGCTGTGGATGTTACTGAGGCTGTTGGAACACGACCAAGTGAGAACATAACTGGCAGCTTCCCTGTGCTTTGAGCTCTCTGGATGCTGCTTTTCAATACCTGTGAACTTTTGTTGCCATATGCAGCTTTGCAGTAGCTTTTCCTTGGAATGGTGCTGGATGTCATGATTTCCTTGAAGATCTCTGGTTTTGAGCAGGGAGTAAGATTGGTGTTCAGGATAACACAGCAAAGAAACTCATGAAGCATAAAGAGTGCTTTGACTCTGCAACTTTGTATTGTACAAGCATGAATGCTTTGCACATTCGCTTCAGGAAAATGTGTGTTGGGAAGCTTGATAGGTACCCAAAGAGCCAGCTGGAATGAAGAGTCTGTTTGAGGTGATGCTACTGTAAACACAGAGAACAGTTATCTGTGGAGCAGTTTGACACCAAAGCATCCTACCTGCAATCCCCAGCACCTGTTTGCTTTCTGAAATTATTAAAGGTGACATGATCCAGCACTGTCAGCTGCAATTGTGTATGTTTAGGAAGAGGTGGAAGGTGGTTTTTTTCCTTAAACAGAGCCTTAAAGCTGTAATAACAGGTCAGGCGACTTGGACATGTTTAAATTCCGGGGAGGTGGTTGAGTCACCTTCCCTGGATGTGTTCAAAAGAAGGGTAGATGAGGTACTTGGGGATATGGTTTAGCTTAGGATGGGAATGGTTGGACTTGATGCTCCTAAAGGTCTTTTCCAACGTTGTGATGCTGTGAAATTGATTGGGGGGGAGGGGGGGCAGACAAGGGGATGGACACAAGACCACCCCCACCCACCCCCCCCCCCAAACAAAACAAAAACACAAACAAACAAAACCAGTGCTTCAGAAGAAATGCAGCTTAGCAGGTATTCCAGCATTGCAGGACATGAGAACCTGTGCAGTGCTGAGGGCCTGGGCTGGTCTGAGATTACACAGTGGGTGGATGTTGTGTGGCCTCTGCTTTCCCCACTTGCCAGTTACATGTGTTACTGGAGTCCAAGGAAGAAGGACAGCTTAAAGTGTAAGTGCATACATACTAACCAGGCTTAAAATGTTTTGAGTACTCTCTTCAGATAATTAGGCTGTAACACAGTAAATTCCTTATAAAGTTGCTACTGGACTGTTAGTTAACTATGTAACTATATATTTCTCACAAGTTAAAATTTGTCTAATTTCGTGTTGTATATAGACTGCCAGGAAGAGTCTGTAGTGGACTACTAGAACTACTTATATTGCTCTGAAGTAGCAGGAGGACTTTTGAGAGCCTCTGTGATACAGTTACTGCATTTTGTTTGTTAGTATGCTGATACTAACAACATAATAATGTTCCAAGCTAATAATAAGTCTCTTCCCTTGAATCTGTCTTACACACTGAAAACTGTCATTGCTCATCTCATTGGGGAGAAGTTTCTTATAAATGGCCACACAAAAAAATGATAATATTAGCTGTAAGACTTTGACCTCAGCGCTAGGGTTGCACTCAACCAAGGGTGCATTTTCTTTCTAGCAAATTTATTTAATCCTAGGGAATACTCTGTCATGTTTTATGGTTTACACAGGCCAGACAGTCTGTCAAAATACTGAGTACTAAATTTAGCTTTTTTAATAGATTTGGTTTAATGGGTGTATTTTTAGTGAAGTGCAGAGATTTATGTGTTTGATCTTCTGTTTCTGTAGTCACTGTAATGATAGCATTACTGCTGGGTTTACTGAACAGATGACTTTATGATAGTCATCAATTGAGCTTCTCTAGCTTTGGAGCCTTTGAATATATTCTATTGCCTTATATAAATTGAGTTATATTATCATGTTCATTGATTTGTCGGAGAAGCACTTAGACTGGTTAGTTATGAGTCATGCATTGCTTCTGCTAATGATCTTTGTGCTGCGTTTTAGGATGATTTCTGTAAAATGACAATTTTCCCTTTCCCCACCCTCCTTACTGCTCGTGTTACATGGCAAATACTGAGTGGGGGTTTTGGAGAGTTTAACTTTCATTCATCTAGGAGTTAGATTACTGAGTTCTAGGAGAATAATCTAAAAATGATGGTGATTTTTACTGATTCTTTCCTTTTCATCCATCACATTTGGTTGTGCTACTCTAGTAAATGTCTGCTGTTGGGTTGTTCTGGGTTTTTTTAACTAGGACTTGTATAGTTAGCTCACTGACAGGATGCCAGATAATCCACAAAATAATGCATAGCTGGCTGTTTATTTCTTGCTGTGTTGGAAATTAGGCTTTGTCTTAGAAGTTCCTGGCCACTGTAATGACTGCACCTGGTTTCAGTAAGCTCATTGCAGGGTCTGGTCAGTGGTATCCTCTTTCCAATCATAATCTGATATGATCATGTGTTTGATTAAGGTGTTAAAATAAATTGGTAGTGTCAAAGTCCCAACTTGAAGTAATTTGAAGCCTAATGTGACCTGATCATCCTCTTGGGACAACTTAGCTCATACTGAATTGTAGGGTGGGACACTCTGAACCTTCTTTCCCATTCAGCCTTGTCCCTAAGGGCTCCAGGAGGCACAGGCCTCTTCACTGCTTTCTGGTTTTGTCACTGTGGGCCTTGATGAAGACCAATACCTTGTTTGGTCTAGGGAGGGTGGAACATGAGGAGGGGGTTGTAACTGCCAACAACTCACACAGAACTGATGGGGAGTTGTAGGAGGACTTGCATACAGAGAAGGGATGTTGTGAAGCAAATTGTTAAGTAGAGCTAAAACAGCCCTAGCTCAGTGCCCTGCTTGCTCTCAGTACTACTTTATAACCACTAGGAAAATAACATGGTAGTGTAGTGAAGTTTTAAAAGGACTGGAAGATGCTACTGTTGTCCTTGTGCTGATTTTTGAAATGTATTTTGATTTGTCTTAAAACTGGCTAGATTTTGACACTGCTTCTTCAGTACTGTGCCTGGATTGTGTGGGATTGCTGCGGTGAAGTAGTAAAGTCTAGGGTAATTTTGCATTTGAAAAATGACCACGTGTCTGCTCTGGGGTTTGTATCCTCTTCTAATGGCTTCATGTTTGGTATGTGTAATTTGCATGTTATTACAGCTACAATAATATTCTTCATCTTGAACTTCTTGCCTGTTTTTCTGTGGTCTCACTAGTAAAACAGATTCCAGTGTTACATACATGATTCTGTCTCAGTGTGGTTGTACAAATGAAGTTGGTGCAGAACTTTTCTCTAAACAGTTCACGTTTCTGATGATTGCATCTAGCAATCTACTGATTTCCCCAGTAGGAATTTCTGATATCTTTATCAGAATAATAAAAGAAATTAAAATATTTTTGAACAAAAGGGTGGACTTCTGTCGAGGAGAAAAGCTGCCGTTTTTACATCTCTTTCAGAGTAAAACCAACTCCCTTCTACGATTCTCGCACTGTCAAATGCTTGTTATTGCCTATTGATGTTTCTTCTTTAGATAAAAGCATGTGATGAGAAATTCTAATGCTCACTCCTTTTCTTTCAGACACTCCTGCAGTATGCTGGCAGTCGGGGTGCAGCGGAACATGTTTGACCTTTGTTGGAAGTACATCGAATCTCCAGCCAGAGCTTTGCTAATGCTCCACCTTACCTGCCTACAGAACGTGAAGATGTTCTTTTGGTACTTGGCAGGCTAGTGCTGTAAGTTTTTAAGCTGGTAAATTAATATTAAAAAACCAAACTGTACTTGATAAATGAAGGGGCAAGGTCTTGAAATAGTGCAATACTTTGACAACTGTATTTGTCATTTGTTATTTAGTAAATGTCTTTAGTACTTACCATACCACCAAAATGTACTTGGGCATTTTGTTAATGTGATCAAGTGGTAAGGCTTCATTCTTCTGTATTTGGATAACCATGCAGGTATTAGGGAGGTTCTGTTCTTTATTAAACATTGTTAAAATTTATTTTCTGTAGAAAAAACTTTGTGTAGTTCTCATTAAAAGGAAGCTTTAATAGCAGAGCTTTTTGTGTCAGTTAACTTGTATCACTTGCTCTGCAGTTGCTGCTTTCTCATGTCCTCTGACTTGTAATTCAGGGTAGTTCTGAACATGTTCCTTTCTGGAAAGGAGGAGCCGTGTTGTGTTTATGGCAATCTTAAGTTGTGTGCGTTGGCTTTTGCTATAGGATGGCAAAACAGTTGAGTATTTCAGCCTGAGCTCTTCAACAAGTGTCTGTAGACATGACTTGAAGCACAGCAGTTCTTCAAAGGAGAAAATTATTTTACACTCCCTCAGCTGAGAGTAACTTGTAGTTCTTCAAAGTCTGTTTTTAGTGCAGAGCAGCTATTTGTAATTGAAGAGAGTAGCCTGAGGGCTTTCACAAAGGTTAGAGTGTAATCAGCTACTACTCTCAACCCGGGAAGGATGGCTTGACTTGATGCCCTGGCCATTCCTTGCTGCTGTTTCATTTGAGTGGGGAGAATGAAGATCTAGAAGCTTGAATACAAAGCTCGTTATAGAATAAAAGCAATTCTATGACAGCTTTTCAGTGAAGCCTGTTTTCTTAATTATCAGTAGCTTAATTGCTTTGTGGCCTGAAGTCAAATGTTCTTTTTGAGAAGGATTTTGCAGTGAACTCCTTGGTCAAATGCTTTTTTTGTAATGTACTAGCTTGCAATAGAAATCAACAGCTGAGAAACAAGTATCTCCATATGATGCCTTGACTTTTTCCAAGTTATGAAAAATATGTGAACTCAGAATGGTTTAAAAAAAAACAACCCAGAAAACTCCTGTTAAGAAGGGAAAATGTGAGATCAGGAAAGGTGTTTTCTTAATATCAAAACTGAAGATAGAAACTGCTAAGTCGCTTAACTGGTACATAATAGGGTTTTTTAATATCTTAATTGCTTTTGTAGACTGTCCCTTTATGGATACAGTATTTGCATCTTCATCATGTTGTCATTGATTAGCTTCTGTATTCTGCTTGCTGCTCAGGTCTCTTAAAAAGTTTCTTTCACCATCTTTGTATGCAGGTTATACAGATAGTCCATGCCTGGAGTGTTTGCTGTTTATTTTGCCACTGTTCTGTCCTTTGGGGTGGGAATCCACAGTCTCTGTCAAAACTGCTTTTTTCTTGTTGAGAAAAATCATGATATTCTGCATCTGTTGAAGTTGCTTATTCTGTCTTTCAGCGTGAGGAGAGTCTTTGCTGTTGCTTGTATATTCAGAAAACTTTGTGGTGGAGGACAGCAGGAAGGTTGATTGGCTAGAATATCTCCTGTTGTTATGAGTACATTTGAGAGGCATCTAAAGAATGAGAGAGACAATGAATGAGGTCACAGATAGGGTGAGGTAAATGGCATACCTAACTGAACTGTCACACATTTTTCTTTTTTAAGAGTCTCCAAGGAAGAGAGATAAATTGGAGCTGAGAATTGAGAATAAAAGTTTAACTTTCATGAGGGAGAAAGACTCTGGTGAGGGACCTGAAAGCATAGTGTTCTCAGGTGACTTTGGTTGGGTTTTGTTTTGTTTTTTGTTTGGATTTTTCTTGAGAGAGAGGCAGTTGGGTTCCCCAGAGCTGTTGTACATGGTTTGTATTTTCAAACTTGAACCCTGAGGAGAAATGAAAGGAGCAATCTTCCTGTTTCAAAGCAAAAGTGCTTTACTTACTGTTGACATCTTCTTTCCCTTCCAACATTCCTCCCGGAGAAGGGGGAAAGAACTTCCTAACATCCTTCTCAGCAGGGTGAAGCAGTAACAGCAAAACTCAGTGTATTGTGGGTTTGCCTGCCACCTGACCAGACCAGTTGTGTGTTCACAGGAAAGCTCGATGTGAAGTAGAGGCTGTTCCCCCTGTAAGAAACATGATGCTGGTACAGTGAGTGACCTTGTTGGTTCGCTGTCTAATTGTAGAAGATAGGAGAGCTTGGAGTGGTTGTTCTTGCCAGACCTTTTAGCTACAGATGGTTGTGGGGGAACAGGAGTGTTGTTCTTGGCCATTGCAGTGAAGAGACATACCTGCTTTGGTCAAGTAAAACTCAGACCGCTTGTTTCCACAGCCACGAAGCGCAACGCGTTCCCCTCACCCCTCCAGGTTACTGTACCAAAGCTACTGCCTCTACAGAAGAATTAATAGAGTTAATCAAAGGTGTCTTTCCCAGACATTTGATTAGCTAGCTATCCACATGAATCTTAGGAAGGCCTTGAGGCTGATTGTTCTCCCAAGCTTCTGTGAGTGCTTTTTCCCTGAGGATACTGGGAGAGGCAGGTCTGTGTGTGCCATTCACGTTGCCATCAGTAGGAAAATTTGGCTTCCGTCTGGAAATGGTTTATATGGTCATAAGATTAGTAAAGTTAAGGTAGAAAGAATTGTTCCTAGTTCACATTGTGTTTGCCAGTAGCTAACATTTGACTGCTTTCTACTTTTTGCTGTTTGCTGTGATGGCACTGGCTTGAAAGGGAGTTTATCATTCCTGCATCTTTGAGAGTGTTTATCTGCGATGTGAATGTCATATGGTCTGTAGCAAAACTAAGCTCAGACTTCTTGCTGTCTCTCACCTCCTGATTGTGCCTACTAACACATGCTGCTTCCAGGAAGAGTGTGCTTTCTGTAACACCTCTGAGAGGAGGCACAAGTTCACTGCAGTTACTGCTCTGCTTTCTGTCATTAAGAGCCAGCTCAACTCTTAACAAATGCAAGATAATTCCTGGCAACATGTGAACTGTTCCTGCAGCTCTTCTGTTGCATAATACTGCTGCCTAAAAATGAACACAGTTCCAAAAAGCTTTTAAAATTTACCTTTTTTAATTTCTGTCTTAAAATAATAGGGTATGAGGTGAAAGTGATTATCCAGTAATTGTATGCAAATTATACCTTGCTTTTTGAGTTACTCCTTCCAAAGTAAAGAAACTGAAACTTTGTCCTCGAGGGTCTGTACTGGGACCAGTGCTGTTTAATATCTTTATTAATGATCTTGACAGTGGAATTGAGGGCACCCTCAGCACGTTTGCTGATGACACCAAGCTGAGTGGTGAGGTTAACGTGCTGGCATGCCATCCAGAGGGCCCTGGACCGGCTGGAGGAGTGGGTCCAAGGGAACTTCCTGAAGTTCAACAAAGCCAAGTGCAGGTTCCTGCACCTGGGTCAGGACAAGCCCTGTTATCCATCCAGTTTAGAGGATGATGTGCTTGAAAGCAGCCTTGAGGAAAAGGACTTGGGGGGACTTGTGGATGAGAAGCAGGACATGTCACCAATGTGCATCTGCAGCCCAGAAGGTCAACCCCATCCTGGGCTGCATCAAAAGACGTGTGGCCAGCAGACTGAGAGAGGGGATTCTGCCCCTCTGCTCTGCTCTGGTGAGACCTCACCTGGATACTGTGTCCAGCTCTGGAGCCCTGAACACAGAAAGGCCATGAGCCTGGTGGAGTGTGTCCAGAGGAGGCCACAAAAATGATCAGAGGGCTGGAGCACCTCTCCTACAGAGACAGGCTGAGAGAGTCGGGCTTGTTCAGCCCCCTCCCTCTCCAGGGGGACCTTGTAGTGGCCTTCCAGTGCTTGTAAGAAAACTGGGGAAGAACTGTTCACAAGGACATGTAGCAGTAGAACAGAGGAAGTGGTTTTAAACTAGAAAAGGGGGCATTTAGGTTGGATATTAGGAAAAAATTCTTCAATGTGTAGGTGGTAGATCACCGAACAGGTTCTTGGTTCAGCTCAGTCCTGTGTTACTACAACAGAGAGTAAGACTTTAATCTTCACAGAGATCACAGACTTCATCTCACTCTGTGTACACAATGTTTGAAAAATATAATTTCAGAGTTTTTCATTTCTCAAGTAGCATCTTAAGGGTCAAGTAAAGAAAATCTATTTTGTAAAACCTTGCTTTGTGTTTTTTGTTTAAACCTGATGCTTTATATAACCAGTATAATATGTGTGGAGATGTATTTCCAGGAATTAAGAGTGAAAGTAGGTAGAACTGGTTACTTTAGTCTGAAAATGACGTATGCTTCAAAAGCACATTGACTGTGAGGTCTGCAAGTGTTTTGTTTCATGAAGTCTGTGTATGGCATGCCTGAAAATAGGATTTACACCTTCTTGTATTTTTTGGTTGGCTGCTTTTTTGCTTATGTTAAAATAGAGTTCAGCTGCTTGTGAGACTTTGTAAGGTTGGTTTTGATTGTATAATAGCAGTTATCTGGGTCTAGACATCTGGAATGGAGAATTACCTTGTATTGCCAAGCTTGAGTAAACCCAGATTATTTTGTAATAGCAAGATCTATCACAGTTGGGATATCTGGCAACTCTGCTGCCCACTTTTCATGGGCATAGTCATGATTGAGATTCTGGTGCTAGAGATGTGAACAATGACTGAATGACAGTGAGAAAGGCTATCATATTTTCTGCCTCCCTAATAGAAGTGTTAGAGCCTCAAGATCACAGGCCCTGGTTGTGATGGGGACTGACTACCCTGATACTTGCTGGAAAGGCAACCCTGCCAGGCACACACAGCCCAGGAGGTTCCTGCAGAGCACTGGTGGCAGCGTTTTGACACAAGTGGTAGAGGAGCCCATGAGGAGAGAGGTGCTGCTGGACCTTGTACTAACAGCAAAGAAGGCTTGGTTGGGGATGTGATGGTAGAGCTGAGGATCCTGCCTGGAAGGAGCAGGATGATCAATTGGATTGCAGTGCTGGACTTCAGGAGAGCTAACTTGAGCCTCTTCAAAGCCCAGCTTGGGAGGGTCCCATCAGTTAGGGCTCTAGAAGGTAGGGAGTCCAAGACACCTGGTCAGCATTCAAGCACCACTTCCTCTTAGCTCAAGACTGGTGCATCCCAAGCAATAGGGAAGCAAGCAAAGGAGGCAGGAGACCTGCCTGGACGAGCAAGGAGCTGCTGGAAAAACTCAAAGGGATGGAGGAAGTTTACAGAATATGGAAAAAGGGACTGGTCACTTGTGAGGACCAAAGGGATCTAGTCAGAGAATGTAGGGATGGAACAAGGAAGGCTAGAATTACACCTGGCAAGGGATGTCAAGGACAAGGAGGAGGGCTTTTTCAAGTACATCAGCAGCAAAAGGAAGACTGGGGAGGGTGTAGGTTTTCTGCTGAATGAGGTGATTGCCTTGACATTCAAAAATCCATGTTCCCTGATGCACCCACAAGTGCTCAGGGAGCTGGCAGATGCTATTGCTAAGCCACTCTCCATCTTTGAAAGGTCATGGAGAACAGGTGAGAAGCCTGAGGGCTGGAGGAAAGCCAGTGTCACTTCAGTCTTCAAAAAGGACAAGGAGAACCCAGGAAACTACAGGCCAGTCATCCTCAGCTCCATCCCTGGAAAGGTGATAGAGCAGCTCATTCTGGAGGGTGGCTGTGACCATGTGGAGGACGAATAACCTAATGAAATTCAGCCAGGGCAAGTGTGGGGTCCTGCACCTAGAAGAATAATCCCAAGCACAGCTTAGGGGTTAAGCTGCTGGGAAGCAGTGCTGCAGAGAAGGACCTCTGTGTCCTGGTTGAGAACAAGCTCTCCATGACTGGCAGTGTGCCTCATGGCCAAGAAGGCCAATGGACTTGGGATGTATTAAGAAGATGGTGGCTCAGGGAGGTTCTCCTCCCCATCTACTCTGCCCTGCTGAAGCCAGAGCTGAAGTACTATGTTCAGTGCTGGGCTCCCCGGTTCAAGACAGACAGAGAACTACTGGAGGGTATGAAGATGATGAGGGGCTTAGAGGACCTCTTGCATGAGGAAAAGCTGAGAGCTGTATCAGTTTATCAAGGAGAAGACTTTTAAGTGGGGGATCTGGTCAGTGCTTCTAAGTATCTGAAGAGTGGGTGTCCAGAGGATGGGACAAACTCTTTTCAGTGGTGGCCAGTGACAGGACAAGGGGCAACGGGCACAAACTGGAACACAGGAAGGTCCATCTCATGAGGAAAAGCTTCTTCACTCTGTGGGTGCCTGAGCTCTGGGACAGGCTGCCCAGAGAGATTGGGGAGCCTCCTTCAGAACCTGCCTGGATGCAGTGCTGTGCATCTTACTCTAGGTGATGTTGCTTTATGGGGGGTTGGATGATACAATCTCCAGTGGCCCCTTCCAACCTCGATCACTCTGTGAGTTCTGCAGGTCTGAACCTCTGACTAAAGGAACAGGATTTGGCAGCAAAGGCAGACTTCTTAAATGTGAAAAAGATGGCCAGGATTTGTTCATTTGATCTTGTTTATGTATCTGATGGTGAATCTGGTTAAAAACTGATTAGGTGTAGCATTTTGCAGGTAACTGTTCACTGTATCCAACATCAGGACAAAGGGAAATAAGAAAGGAATTTTTTGTGGGTACTAATCAGTTTTTAAACTCATGTTTGCTTTATGGTCATATCTTTCTTTTCCCTTTCCCCTAAGCTCAGCTCTTCTGTCTGTTGTAATACTGAATGTGTTATCCTGTCATTCTCTGTAATATTTGAGAGGTTTTGGATTAAAAACAGCACAAGTTGGACACCATCTAACAATGTAGGAGCAGCTTGTAGCAGTTATTCAGTGCATTTATTCTATGTGGAACCTCAGACCAGTTTTCTTTTGTCACGATTTGTGAGAACATTTTTGCTGCATGTAAATCCTGTGAAACCCTAGAGAGTGTCATAGTTCAGATTAAATTTAGCTTGATTAGGTCCAATTGTTGTGGGCAGCAGTTGGTTTCTAATCCCTATGTTCTGTACAAGGCTAGATACTGTTCTCAAAGAGGGGCTGGGGTGGTAGTCATGCCTTTGTTTTGTCTCCTAGAAAGCAGGGATTCTTGTTCTTCAGAGCTTTTCCCTGAAGATGCATGTGCTAAATACATAAAGTTGTTTCCTTTTTGTTTCTGCAAAGGGATAGCTTGGAGCTGATGGGCTAAACAAGGGATTAGCATGTAGATCTTGCTTTTCCCCCATTCTGTTTCTGGAATCTGAACCTGTGTATGGAATATATAGGTCTGGGATTTGCAGGGTGTTTCAGAGCTGTTGAAGATTCCTGATCCTGTCCCATGTTCTTGAATTTTCATTTGGAAAACATGATACACAGCTGAAGTTCGTGTGGCCTGTGATGGGCCTGGCTCTTGTTGACATTAATTGTCAGCACGGGGGAAATGGGATATAGTGTCCTATTTTTAAGCAGGAACTTGGCTTAATGAAGAAATAAGGGGATGTTCTCTACCTGTTTTGTGTAAATAATGGACCTACACAAATACTGAATTAACTAACTGGGAATCTTACCTGATATTTTAAGCTCTGATTTTAATCTGGACATCTTTGATGTGCATATCAGCATGTGTGTGGGGAGGTATTTTTGTTTGGTAAGCTCTTGAGCTTGTTGCAATTAGCACATTGTATCTGAATGCTTCTCCCTTGCTTCCCACTCACCCCATGCTCCCAAAGACTCATAGGGTGTTTCTAGGAATCTATCTTGTGGGTCCTTTTTAATGCTGATGTCTGTGTTGTTGTCAGCCCAGCTGTTCTTAGGTTTATTTTCCTATCTGTGTCAGTACTGAGACTTGAGGTTAGGTAAAGCTGGCTCTCATTCTCTCCCTAGGCAGAGAGAACATGGTAGCATTGAATGAGCTTTATTCAGATGATGCTAAGATTCCTTTGTGAGAGAGAGGAACAGAAATTCTCTACTGCAATGTTCCTGAGCCACACTAAACAGACTATCATGGGTTGTAAGAGTAGCTGCAAGCTTATCCTAGCAAAATGGTGCCTACCAGAACGGAGCACTCTTTATATACCACGACTCATGCCTGGTTCAGGGGCTGTTTCTGGCCTTTAACTGATTTGTGCAAAGGCATTTTAGTGTTGCTGTCGCTTCTTTTCTGAATGCTCAATCACATATGCCACAAATGTTATTTAACATAACAACAGAATGTGTTAGGGTGGCTTCCTTACTTACTTTTTACTTTTCCAGGAGTTGTTTTGAGCTACTGCTTTCAATACCTGCAAGTGAATTGCCCCATGAGGTGTGGTTAGGATTCCATCAGTCAATACAGGTAAGTGTTTTCAACTTCTTCTTTCTAATTTATGTATATTTAAACAGGCTGCCATTGTGCTCCTCTTCTACCCTTCCCCTGAATTCCACCTGTCCTGCATTGCTGTTTCAGACAGCAAGTTTCTGAGCAGCAGAAGACTAACTGCAGCAACAGCACTGGCAGCCTTAGGCCCAAGAGTAGATTTATAACTGCACAATCAGTGACAGCTGCAGTGTGGTGCTTTGAGCCTGGCTGGAGGTCAGACGCCCACCAAAGTCTCTGTCGCTGCCCTTCTCACCTGGTCAGGTGAGAAAATACCTATGGAGAGGCTCAGGAGTGGAGATAAGGACAGGGAGAGATCATCCCACAGTCAGCATCACAGGCAGAACAGACTCCACGTGGAATAAAAAACCCATCTAATGTCTCACACCCACCACAGACACCTCCCCAAGAGCTGGGTCATGAGAAGATCTGCAAACACCTCCCCCTCCTTTCTTCACAGACTTGATACAGGATTTCTGTCCCTTCTTCCCCCCAGGGCACATTGGGAGGGCAAAATGGGGCTCTGGGGCAGTTAAGCACAAATTGTTTTTCTTCTTAGTAGGAGGGCTCCAGTGGACCCCAGTGCTCCAGGGAGGGGTGTTCCTGTGGGGTCACAGTGCCCTTCATGTGCCTCCACCCGCTCCAGCGTGGGGTCCTCTGTAGGCTGCAGGTGGGACACCTGATCCCCATCATCATCCATGGGCTGCAGGGGGACAGCCTGCTTCACTGGGCTTCTCCAGGGGCTGCTGGGGAATCTTTCTCTCTGGCACTTGGAGCACCTCCTCACCCCCTTCTTCACTGACCTTGGTGTCTGCAGAGTGTCTCACATCTTCTCACTCCTTTTTCTGGTGGCAAAAAGTGGCTGCTGGTGGGTTGGTTTTTTCTCTGCAGTGTGATTCCCAGAGGCACTGTGACCGTGGCTGAGGGCTCGGCCTTGGTCAGCAGCGGGTTCAGCCTGGAGCCCAGCTTGGTTTTACTTTGAGCCTAGGGAAAGCTAGCTGCTGCTTAGGTCAAAGGAGGGGATCCTCCCCCTCTGCTCTGCCCTGGTCAGGCCACACCTGGAGTGTTGTGTCCAGTGCTGGGCTCCCTGGGATCAAAAAGGGATCTCCTGGAGAGAGTCCAGAGGAGGCTGAGGAGATGATGAAGGGCCTGGAGCATCTCCCCTGTGAGGAAAGGCTGGGTGAGCTGGGGCTGTTCAGCCTGGAGAGAAGAAGACTAAGGGGGGACTTTATTAATGTCTATAAATATCTGAAGGATGGGCTGCAGGGGGAATTGGCCAGCCCCTTTTCTGTGTCTGTGAGGACAGGACAAGGGGCAATGGCTGCAAGTTGGAGCACAGGAAGTTCTGCACCAACATGGGGAAGAACTTTTCTCCAGTGAGGGTGAGTGAGCCCTGGGACAGGCTGCCCAGGGGGTGTGGAGTCTCCTTCTCTGGAGAGATTTCAGCCCCATCTGGACACCGACCTGTGTGCCCTGTCCTAGGGCCCCTGCTTTGGCAGGGGGGTTGGACCCCATGGGCTCTGGAGGGCCCTTCCAACCCCTGTGATTCTATGATTCATGCAGAAGCCACCCCTGCAGTCGTGTCGTGTCCCCCCACCCTCTACACCAGAACCCCACCACACAAAACTACAACATGCAGCAACTGAAGCCAGTTTAGATGTCTAATGGTTTGTGTGACAGACTGGGGTGGAGTGTAACAGCTTTGAAGTATTACTTTGAGGGTGACTAAAAAAGCTTTTGTGGAGATCTGAGGGGCAAGTTAGTGTCTAAATCTGATTTGAGAGGGATGAAAATAGTAGTACAGGTCTTCAGTCTGAGTGGTTCCTAGAAGAGTTTCATATGAGATGGTGCTGAAACAAGCTCATAATCCTATTCCTACATTCACATGAGGATGACTACTGTAGGCTGTGTAGGAGGAAGAGGTGTTTTCAGGGTTTTCATCTGTAGGTAGGATCTAGTTGTCTGCAAGGACTTGTGCTCCTAAGGGAGCTTCAAGACGGGAGCAGTAGTCTTGCTGTGTTTATACTAATAGACCCTTCCAGGACCAGGAACTAATCTGTTGTTGGTGTTGCCTGTTATGGCTTTAATTGTGACTGAAGTTGGAAGCTAATGTCATTTACTGAAATGAAGATTTTGGTAGGAAGTAGTTGGGAGGAAGTGAAATGAGACTTTACAGCTGTCCTTGTACAGACCTTGCCACAAAACCATATACCCTTATGACTGGGGATTTCCTCAGTCCCTGAAGGTTGGCTGCTCTTGCAGCAGTAATAGCTCTGAAGAAGCAGATGTGGAGGTTCTGAAAGAACTTCAATTTTTGTTTCACCAGCAGTCAGGGAAATGCATTGTTGATAACATGCTTCTCCAAGTGATAAACGAGCCAGTGAGGTGCTATTCTGGACCCTGTTCTCCTCAGTAAGGACAGGCTGGTAGGGGATGTGAGGCTCAAGGGCAGCCTTGGCTACAGTGACCATGGAATGCTGGAGCTCAAGATCCTGAGGGCAGCAGCAGGGCCCACAGAAAAGTCACTACCCTGGACTTGAGGAGAGCAGACTTTGGGCCTCTGCAGGGGTCTGCTTGGTAGAACACCATGGACCAAAGCCCTGGAGGGTAGAGGGGCCCAAGAGAAGATGGATACTACTCAAGGTTCACCTCCTTCAAGCTCAGGAGTGATGCATCCCAACAATTAAAGCTTATATATATATATTTGATGTCAATGAAAAAAGGAAGAGTAGGGAAAATGTGGCCCCCTCCAGAATGTTACAGGAGATCTGGTTACCTGGGATTTGAAGAAGGACAAGGTACTCAGTGACTTTTCACTGGCAAGGACTCTAGCCACACCACCCAGGCCACAGAAGGCAAAGGCAGGGACTGGGAAAATGAACCACCCACTGTAGGAGAAGAACAGGTTTGAGACCATCTAAGGAACCTGAAGGTGCACAAGTCCATGGGGCCTGAGGTGTTGCATCCACAGGTCCTGAGGGAACTGAAGTGGCTGAGCCAGTATCCAGCATGTTTGAGAAGTCAGGGCAGTCCAGTGAAGTTCCCACCGACTGGGAAAGGGGAAACAGCCCCCATTTTAAAAGGGGAAAAAGGCAGAGCTGGGAATCTACAGACCAGCCAGTCTCACCTCTCTGCCTGGCAAGATCCTGGAGCAGATCCTCCAGGGTGGATGGTGCCTGACAGATCGGTCGCTTTCTATGATGGGGTTGCAGCACTGGGGACAAAGGAAGAGTGACAGCTGTCAGCTACCTGGACTTGTGCAAAGATCTGACACTGTCCCACATCATAGCCTTGATGTGACATCCTTGTCTCTGAGTTGGAGAGACATGGATTTGATGGAGGAACCACTCAGTGGGTGTGGAACTGGCTGGACAGTCGCACTCAGAGTTGTGGTGAACAGCTCTGTGTCCAAGTGGAGACCAGTGATTTCAGTGGATTTAGGTTAGATCCTTGGGAGTGTTTCTTCTCTGTGAAGGCAGTGAGGCCCTGGCACAGGGTGCCCAGAGAAGCTGTTGGCTGCCCCTGGATCCCTGGCAGTGCTCAAGGCCAGATTGGATGGGGCTTTGGGCACCCTGGGCTGGTGCTGTGTGTCCCTGCCCATGGCCAGGGAGGGTTGGAACAAAATGATACTTAATGTCCTCTCCAAGCCAGGCCATTCTGTGATTCTCTGAAATGGCAAGTTCTGAAACTCTTAAGTACAGACTGGAGATAAATAAACCTGACACTTTAAACTGAGTCAAACAGACTAGTAGAGCTTTGTAGTCCTGCAGAGGTGCTCTGTGACTGGTGACTGCAGGTGTGGACAAACATCCTATTCCTGAAATACCATGTGGTGCTCTGCTGGTACAGCAACCCCAAAAACCAGTTGGTGGTGGCATGTACTTCTTGGGAGCAGGAAGATGTTCAGTGGGTGCAGTTTACATCCTGTGGTCCTAGTGTTATGAAAGATTTGGTCTTTATTTTGAGTGCTGGTCCATAAGCCCAGTGACTCCCTCGGTGACTCCAGGACATTGCAGCACTCCAGAATGAAGTGTGAAGGTCTCAGTTTTGTGCTACCTGCCTCTGCCATCCATTCCACACAGTCTGGAGCTGGTGGCTGTCGTGCTGCAGAGGCTGGGTCTGTTCTCCTGACACTTTGATTTGTGAGGGTGCCACAAGTGAAGGGTGCTTAGCCACAGGTTCATCTTTTGGAGAAAAGCTGATGAAAGAAGTGAAAACTTACTTTTTCCAGGGCAGGTTTTTAAATTCAGTAACCCAGTTATCATAGAATCATAGAATGGCATAGGTTGGAAGGGATCCCAAGGGTCACAGAGATCCAACCCCCCTGCCACAGGCAGGGCCACCAACCTCAGGCCTGGAGCTACACAAGGTTGCCCAGGGCCCCATCCAACCTGGCCTTGAACACCCCCAGGGATGGGGCACCCACCCCCTCTCTGGGCAGCCTGGTCCAGCCCCTCACCACTCTCTCTGCAAAGAACTTCCCCCTAATATCCAATTTAACCCTTCCTTCCTTCAGCTTCACTCCATTCCCCTTGTCCTGCCATTGTCTCCCCTTTGAACAAGCTGATTCCCCTCCTGTTCCTCTGCTCCCTCCAGGCACTGGCAGGCTGCAATGAGGTCCCCCCACAGCCTTCTCTTCTCCAGGCTCAACCAGCCCAGCTCCCTCAGCCTCTCTCAGTAGGGGAGCTGCTCCAGCCCTCTGAACATCTCCGTGGCTCCTCTGACCCCTCTCCAACAGCCCCACATCTTTCTTGTGTTGGGGCCCCAGCTCTGGGCACAGGATCCAGCTAGGGCAAAGAGGAATGAATGACAAAATACCAGCTTGGACAATCCTTCATTACCTGGTCCAACCTTTCCTGGCAAAAATAGTCTAGAGAAGATGCCCCAGCACATCACCCAGGCAGAGTTTAGAAGTGTCCAGTGTTGGGGATTCACCGTTTCCCAGGGGAGACAATTCCAATGGGCAATTGTTGTGAAAAGATGTTCTTGTGCTTAATCAGTATGTCCACAGGAGTAACTTGCACCCATTACCCTTGTCTTTTCTATGTGACTCCTTGTAAAAAGAGACTCTCCATTTTCTTTGTAGCCACCCTCTAAATACTGGAACAGAATTCTGAGGTCTCCACTAGGCCTTTTGAATGTACCCCGCACTAAAAGGCACACAGTCAGTTTGCCATGGAGATGTCCTAGACAGGAAATAAGGTGTTCCCTCATATTTAGAGCATGGGAAGGAATATACAGGCTCTCTCCCATTATAGGAGAGGTATAAAGCAGCTGGAAGAATTACTAGCTTTTAACTGGAGGATCTGCAAGAAGAATTGTTATTACCAAGGAGAAATACTTCTGTAACATAGCAAGCATGTTTGTTTCTAGGTTTCTGGGCAATTGCTCAAGCTTTGATATTTCTGTCATTGGAGAGCAAGTTTTTAGTCAGATGAGATGACTTTATTCAGGCAGACTGTGTTGGAATTAACTGATTAAATTCTGAGGCTAGAAAATGACACAAGCCCAGATCTCTCACATCAACTTTTAGAACTAAAGGAATATTCAAGATAAAATTATAGAATCATTGGAAAAAGACCTTTAAGATCATCAAATCCAACCATTAACCTGGCACTGTCAAGTCCACCACAAAACCTGAGGCCATTTCCTCTTGACCTGTTACTTCTTATGTGAGAGAAGAGACCAACAGCATCTCTCTACACCCTCCTTCTGGGTAGTTGTAGAGAGTGAGCAGGTCTCCCCTCAGCCTCCTCCAGCCTAAACAACCCCAGTTCCCTCAGCCACTCCTGAGACTCGTTCTTACAGATCCTTGACCAACTTTATTGCCCGTCTCTGGACACACTCCAGCACCTTGTCCTTGTAGTGAGGGGCCCAAACACAGCACTCTGAGGTGAGGCCTCACCAGTGCCCAGCACCAGGGCACAATCCCTGCCCTGGTCCTACTGGACACACTGTTTCTGGTACAAGCCAGGATGTTGTTGTCCTTCTTGGCACCTGGGCACCCTGCTGGCTCATGTTCAGCTGGCAGCTGACCAGCACCCCCAGGCCCTTCTCTGTTGGGCAGCTTTCCAGCCACTCTTCTCCAGGCCTGTAGCATTGCTTGGGGAGGTTCTGACCCAAGTTCAGGACCTGGCACTGAGCCTTCAGTTGGCCTTGGCCCATCTATCCAGCTTGTCCAGATCCCTCTGCAGACCCTTCCTGCCCTCAAGCAGGTCAACACTCCTGCCCACCTTGCTGCTGCCAGATGTAGTAATGTAGTTCACTTTTGTACTGACGTTTTGAAACTGGCTCCAAGTTTGATACTTGTCTAATGGCCCCTGGAGTTCTGATGGGAAAGGATTTGGGCAAAGCTCACTGGACACAGCAGGACTCTGAAGCCTTGTGGATGTGTACAAACAGGTGCTTCCAGTGAGGTTTTTGAAGTAGCACTCTCAACAGAGAGAGGAACCCAGTCTTGGAAGAGAAGAGAGTTTGCAGAGGAGGAGTATACAGTCATGGAGGGGGCAGTATAGGCCTTTAGGCAAGGGTCACTTGCAGGTTTAAAGCCTGTGCCAGTCTCCAGGCAAGTCTGGTAGGAGTTCCCTGTTAGCACAGGCTCCACCCTGACAGATGAGAATGTGCTGGTTTGTTTGCCATGAGAAGGTGCCAGTGTGGCTTGTGAGGAATAACTGGTGGTTGTAGAAAGTGTGGGACAGAGGTGTTTCTCTCAGAGCTGCCTGCAGTAACTGTTGCTCTGTGACAATCTGTGCATCTAGTCAGAGTGAAACTTCTTTCATCCCTGGAGTAGAAGGGGCCAGGGCTGCATTTCAAAGCAGCAAGGTGCAGGGACTGTTCTAAAGCTTAAAAAGGGAGCATTGCTTAGACCCAGCTTAAGCAAAATGCTATCAAAAGCTTGCTTTGGTGTATGAACCTGTCTGTTCTTTCATCCTAAATAGTTATGCCCTGCAGTCCCCCATGAGTCCAGGTTTCCTTATCTCTAAGCAAGATGCAAGGCAGCTGGTGCAAAATGAAACCAGAGTGAGATTGTGTGGCGGGAGTCCCAGCAGGGATTTTATACAGTGGCAGCAGGCAAAAGGATGCAGACAGGGGTGGGGGAAGCCTGTAAAACAGAAGTGAAAGGATTCAGGCACAGTTACCACAGGGCCCTCGATACAGGTGTGCTCAGTTAAATCTGCAGGAGGAACTCACTGAGGTGGGACTATGGGGATGGGTGTAATCTGACCAGTGGAGAAAGATAAAACAGTTTAAAAGATGGTTTTAGTGGGGGTAGAGATGTGTTCTTGTTGGAATTGAATATGGATAGCAGAACAGAGAGCCAGAATGCTTTCTTTAGACACTGTAGTAGCTGCTGATTTGCTTTCAATTGCAAGGACTCAACCCCCCAGGATGCTCAGGAAACTGTTCCAAGGATTCTGTTTCCTCTTTAATTTTATCCACAGGCTTTTACTATGTTATTCTTTCCTGACTTCATCTAGAATGAGGTGTCCCTCTCTTCAGGTCCTGTTTGTGGTGTCCTAATTTAATGAGATCTGTATACATAACTTTTGCATTGGATTTCTTCAAAGACTTTTAAAGTATTCAGAGTAGATTTTGATAAAGATTTCCTTTGATGTTAGCTTTATATTCCTCAGTAGGCCCAGCTAAAACTGTCAGCTAAGCATCTGCAATAGAAGTGGACTCTATTGTGAGTAGTTACTTACTTGTGCTACTTCTATTGGTGAATTTGTGAATTGATATTTGGTTATTTCAGCATTGATACCCCAAATCTCAACCCCAGTGCTGACACAGCAAACCCAGTGACTTGTATCATGTGGTTGTGATTCTAGTGAACTTGTGCAGCTGCCTTCTCAGGAGGCTTTGTAGTTTTATTTCCTCAGGAATTCTCTTAAGAATTCTGCAATGATTCCTTGGCATAACCAGCCAAACCTTAAGTAAAGGGGAAAATCTAGTAAAAACTCCCAGGAACCATTTCTCCTCCTCCCAGAGCTTTGTCCTGTGCATTGCTGCCATGAAACGAGGCCAGGCTTCTCCACTCTCCCTCTGCAGCCCGAGTGCAGGAAAGCCCCCACCTAGGCCCCAGCTCTGGCTCCCACTCCCCACTGCAGCTCCAAGCCCACCCACTCCAAGGCGAAGCCTCAGAGGATGGGATGGGATGCAGGGTGGGGATGGGATACAGGGTGGGGATGGGATGGGATGGGATGGGATGCAGGGTGGGGATGGGATGGGATGGGATGGGATGGGATGGGATGGGATGGGATGGGATGGGATGGGATGGGATGGAATGCAGGGCGGGGATGGGATGGGATGGGATGCAGGGTGGGGATGGGATGGGTTGGGATGGGATGGGCTGGGATGGGATGGGATGCAGGGCGGGGATGGGATGGGATGGGTTGGGATGGGATGGGATGAGGGTGGGGATGGGATGGGATGGGATGGGATGGGATGGGATGGGATGGGCTGGAATGCAGGGCGGGGATGGGATGGGATGGGATGCAGGGTGGGGATGGGATGGGTTGGGATGGGATGGGATGGGATGGGATGGGATGCAGGGCGGGGATGGGATGCAGGGCGGGGATGGGATGGGATAGGATGGGATGGGATGGGATGGGGGTGTCTGGGGGTGGCGGTTGCATCCCCTAGGTGTGAGCAGCTGGGCCAGGGAAGGGGCCTTGCTGGCCCCTTGCTGGCCGGGGTTCGGTGCTGTGCCTCCAGGTGCAGCTCTGGAGACTGCGTGCGGGGTGCGGAGGAGCTTCGGAGGCTTGGGGGTGCAGAGGGGTGTGGAGATGGGACCCCCCCCCCCGGGCGCGCTGCGGTGCCTGGGCCGGGGGCGCTGGGCCGGGGCTGCCGGGGGCGCGGGGCTGCGCTGCTCTCCGGCCGGCAGGGGGCGCTGTGCGTCCCGGCGGCGCCCGGCGCGGCGGGCGGGTCTGTGGCGCGGAGCTGTCCAGCGCTTGAGGAGGAGCCGCGCTCGCCGCGCCGGGAGGGGCCGCGCCGGGAGGGGCCGGGCCGAGCGGGGCCGAACGGCGCCTTGCGGGCAACGGCCGGCGGCGGCGGCTCCGGGCGGGCCCGGGCCCGGCGGGGCGAGGTGAGGGGCGGCCGGGCTCGGGCCTGGCGGGCGGGCCGGTACCGGGCGGGGGGGTGCGGGCAGGGCCGGGCCCGGCCCGGGGTGCGGGGGGGACGGTGTCTGGGGGTGTCGGGGCGCCACTGGACGCGGGTGGCGGGGTGGGGGGGGGCTGGGGACTCGCGGGGGACGGGCGGGGGGCTGTGGGGCTCCCTGGGGACAGGGTTGCTGGGGCCCCGAAGCGATGGGGATGGGGGTTATGCCGAGGGAGTGGGGGTCTCCAAAGCGCCGTGGATGGCAGGGCCAGAGGGGGGGGGGCAGCTCTTGGGGGGGCTGGCAGGGCTGGGGACCCCACAGGGAGGCGGAGGGCAGGGGCGTCCCCGGGCTCGGATGCTCCTGCGGGTGCGGCATGGGGCGAGGAGCCCGGCGCCGAGGTGGGCAGGGGGACCCTGCGGCGACACGGCTGTGCCCGGCGCCCCTCCCCGGTGCAGGGGGCTGGGCGGCGGTGGGGGGCACCCCGTGTGTCTCCCCTTGCTGTGGGGCGCAGGCCGGGCCTCCCAGCAGCTGGTGTTTAGCTTGTGCTCCGGGGCCGAGGGAGGATGGGCAATGAGCCCCCAGCAGATCCCGGTGCCTCGGAGGGTGCAGAGGGGAGACAAGGCAAAACCAAGGACTCCCAGACTCCTCTCTGCTGTGCCGGCCTGCAGCCTGTGCTGGGGCGGGGGGGGGGGGCGTGGGGGGGTGGCTTTAGCTCAGGGCTTGGCTGGTGAGGTTTCAGCCCTGCGTTGTGTGCAGGGGAAGGAGAGGGGCAGCGCTGGGTACCACAGCAGTCTGGTTAGCTTGTCTCCTGCCTGTGTTTTGTGCTGCTGCTTCCCAGGTCTGGGAGGTTTGTCCCCAGGGACCCAGACTGTGCAGTGCTGGGGGAGGTAGTGAGGAGGGGGTTTTAGGCCATGGCTGAGGGGAGCAGGTGGTTTTTGGGGGACACAGGGTTCATTCACCCAGTCTGGTGCAGAGATTTCGGGCTGTGGGTGTTTCTTGGCTCCTGCTGCTGCAGAAGGGTCACTTGGGGCTGCCAGGGTTTGGGGGGGGGGGGTTGATAGCAGATGATGAGGACACAGGTGAGGTGTTTGCCTCTCTTCCCTGGCAGCAGCAGACTCAGGCATCCCCTGCAGCCAGAGACCTGAACCGCGGCATCCCTAGTCAGGCCCTCCAACGGGGTTGCCCCAGTTGTGTAAGGGGAACCTCTCCGCCTGGTGGAGACCATGGTTCGACAGTCTGAACGCAGAGCAGACAGGAATCCCTTGGCTCCACCTGCGTCCCCTCTGAGCACCAGCCGGTCATGGCTGCCACCGCGTGCGCCGCGCGGTCTCTCTTTTTATGTTGCTATTTTATTTGCCCTCGCGGATCAGTGCCCGGGGGCTGCCGCTTTCAGGAAGGGTCCCTCGACGGAGCCTCCCACTCCAGAGCCCTTCTCCTCAGCAGCTGGTCGAGGGAGGCAGTCGCGCCGGGTTTTAAACTGCCGCTGCCGCCCTTAGCTCCCATGGGCCTTCAGGTCTTCACCAACTGCCCCAGCATGGTTCCCTTCCACAGGGTGCCAAACTTCAGGCCCAGACTGCTCCAGCCTGGTCACCCACAGAGTCACAAGTTCCCCAGCAAACCTGCTCTGGCGTGGGCCTCTCTATGGGCTGCAGGTCCTTCCAGGATCCTGCTCCAATGCGGGCTTCCCACAGGGTCACAGTGTCTTCCATATGTCTCCACCCGCTACAGTGTGGGGTTCTCCATGGGCTGTAGATAGAATCTCTGCTCCCCATTGTCATCCGTGGGCTGCAGGGGCACAGCCTGCTCCACCAAGCTATGCCTTTTTTTTTTAATTAGGCATAGCAAATTATGATTTCTCTCTTCTACCTTAGGTTTAGATTGAGATTGGACTAGATCATAACATTCAGGAAATGAAAACCTTTCAAACAGAATTTAAGTTGCTGACTTTAGTATGAAACCTGATTGTCTGCTTCTTTTCTCATAACGTCGCTGTGTCACATTTCAAACCACAGGTATAGAATATGTTTTATAAAATACTGCATGTCTGTTTTATGATAAATGAAGTCACTAAAACACTGTGGAGGTTTAAGTCGTGCTTCATTTGAGAGATTAGAAATAAAGACATTCAAGACATCACAATTCTGTCAGTCACAACAGAACGAAACTTCATGCTACTGTCTATCCTGTGACATCTAATGGCAGTGGGTTTGAAATTTTCTGATGAATGTCAAAAGCCCTAGACACACCATATTACACTAAACTACGTATGACAGTGGGATTTGTTATTCAGTTAGGTGATGCTTCAAGATGCTTAAGTTTACATAACAATCTTCATTTTTAAATTTAAATGTGGCTTATATGAATCTTAATACTAATAATGAAATTATTACAAACTGTCAAGACTTTGAACTGTAACTCCTCCCATCTGGAGACACCTTTTGAAAACAAAATGAAAATAATATTGTTAGGAGTACACTTACCCAGGTTTCTCTTCCCCAGTGTTCAGTTGCAAATAGCCAAAGAACCAGTATCAAAAGGAAGCTACATTCTTGAAAATGGAACAGGGTACTTAATTCAAACCTCTCTTTTTAATTCTTCACACCAGTCCTCTCAGGAGTTTGCGTAACGTTCAGTTTATTGATGCAATAATTAGAAAGACTACTTCAACACGCTATTTTCCTTTCCCTGACTGTCCAAGGAGAGGAGTCAGCAGGATATGAGAGAGGAGAATGGAGGATGTTGTTCTGCAGAAAATGAAGTTGAATCCAGGATTCAAGCACTCAAAAGCTGATGGAAGAAAGAAAGGCATTTGTTTAGTGATAACAGATGAAACCTGTGATAGCCTTCATTCTGCCTCTTGAGGAGAGTAGAAATGAAAACTCACCTGACTTCTCAGTCAAGATAATTCAGGAAATGGTTTCTTAAGGTTCAAGCAAACAGTGAAAACTATGGTATTTTTTTCAATTATTCTAGGAAGCCCTGTTTAGGATCATAGCTAAAGAGTTACAGTATGTTGTTTTGTTAAAGAAAAAATCAGGCAGCAGTTGATTTCTTTGTAGTGCATATGCACTCATGATATACTGAACTGCACTGAAAGACACTTTGAGACACACACATTTGTTATTTCCAATTGTATAATACCAGGTTATATATGAGGCTAGTGTCTAGAATGTGGAATCAGTTGTTGATTCTTCAGTTCTTGAACCATAAAAAAAAATATTCTAAACCTGGCCAATATTCTGTTGAAAACATACTGTTAATTCTTTTATGTCCTTTTTTCCTCGCCTTTAATGTTCCTTAGTCTAAACTGAACTGCAATTGTCATCTGTTAGACTGGGCACTTAAGCCATCCAAATCCTCCTTCATATGGCTGTACTGTGTCTTATTATTTATTGTTCCTTTCAATACATGATCATTTTCAAAGTCTTGTTTTTATTAACACCCATATAAGATCATTTTCTACATTAGGGCCCAAATCTGATGTAAACTTCCCCCTGCCCCAGGCACTGGTTCTCAGCCAACAGTGTTTTGTGTTGCTGCGATATTTTTTCTGTGAAGGCATAAACTGGATTCTGTTTCTTGAGCTCGCCTCAGCGTTAGCTTTTGACATGCAACTGTGTTGAATGGTTTCAAATCATCTCTAGTAATCCTGAGAAAGCAGCTTCTGCTGTCCCACCACTTGAGTAATGTCTCTGCAGGTTTCCAACAAGTTTCATTGGAACAGCCATTTCTTTATCAGCTCTCTGATAGCAGGTGGTACTTAACTTTATCTTGGCCGCTCCTTTCCACTGTATGTTGCAAAGCATCTGATTTATCTATTATATATTGATTTTAAATATGATCTAAACTTATGTCATTCAGTATTACAGTAAGTTCACCAAATAACTCGATTTTTCTTCTTGTTGAATTGCTATGAAAGGGACTACATAAGTGCAAGGGCAAGTGTACAGCTTCATTGTCTCAGAAGACGATATCTGTAAGTAAAATATCCAGTCAGTAGTTGGTAATTAAATTTGAGGATTCCTTATTATCTTGATGTAGAAGCAATGAAAGGAACAGTAGAGGGAGAAAATTACCGCAGGAATGATTGAATTACATTTTGGAATTGATCCTTTCTCCCAACTCACTGACTTTCATGTCAGTAGAACTCAGTCCATAAGAATGCTCTTTTTTTACTTTTTTTTTCCTTCTGGATATTGGACTTTTCTCTTCTAAACCCCATTTTCTATATTAGTAAGATGAGAGCAATAGAATTCATATTACCAGAGTAACTTTATTACAAAATTGACATTTGCAATTCTTAGATGAGATTGTCAAAACACTCGTTAACTTCAATTGAACCTACATTTTTCATTTTTATAAACAAACTGTAGCTCCTTTGAAGTCCGTAGCAGAATTTATTTCAAAATTCTATATATAGTTTTAAACACACATATATAGAGATACTAAAGAAAGATAAATGGGGAAGGAGGGAGAAGAAGGTGGTGTCAGTTGTAGTTTTCTTTCCCACATCAGATTTTGTGTCTACAACAGTGCTGCAAAAAAATGCTTAATCACATTGCTCATGACTGTTGTGGTACCATCCCACACAATTCAACAGAAATTGAAATACCAGCTATGTTCTTACCAGAAAATAAACCGGAGATTTCATAGTATGAGATGATTATGATTGTAATTTTTATCCTCTCTAGAAGGCAATCCACTTTTACCTGGGCTGTCTTGTATAGTTTCTTGAGTGATTTGTATTGTAGCATATTGTAGAACACATTGCAGTAAAGTCATTTGAAGCGACAGATGCACCGATGGTGGTAAAAATCCTGATGTCTAGTAAAGAACTGCTTCCAGGCTGACATGCGTGAAGGAAATGCATTCATAAATGTTGATGCAATACAGTTGTCAAATAGTAGTTAGAAATCCAATATGGCCTGCGGGCATCAATTCTTAGCAACAAATGCAGAGCACCCAGCAGCAGATGGAGATGGATATAATTTTTATTACATCTTGAAATTATTTCCCCTGGCTTGGTCATAGGTATTATTGCCTTACATTTATGTTCACTGAGCTTTTAGCTAACTGTCCCATCTTTCCATGCTGTCTGAATGCTAAATATGAACTGTTAGTTTAAAGAAGATCCAGATGAGAGGTAGCAGCCATCAGCACAGACCACTTATCCTTGTTTGTCTTCCTACAAGTTCATGTGTCAAACAAATTGGGATAAAACTATTATCAACCACCAACATTTTGGGTAAAAAGTAATTAGCACTTATGATAGTGATCAAGAAGATATGCATGCAGAAGAAACACCGTGAGCTCAACAATTTAGGTTTCTAGCATATCCATTTTGCCTATCACTGATGGACAGAGCACACCATAAATATTGGTGTGGGCTTTCAATCTTTCCTTTTTGACTTGTAAATAATGACAGTCATTAAAGGACTATGAAATATTTGATAAACTCAGCCAAATTTTAGCTTATGAAAGTGTGTCCATCAAAACAAACCCCCACCAATCTATTGTATCAGAGGAGGGGAAAAAGAGAGAAAGACATCTATATTTTCTGAGATATTAATATGTTTTCCAATTTCTTGGCAATATTTAATAAAATAATATCTTAACATATACTGTTAATGCAAAAAAAAAGAGTCAAACTCTAATAATGATAACTGTAGATTAAAGAAAAAGGGAAAAACATGCTCATATCTATGGAATACATGCGTTATGTTTTCTGAAGTTTATTTTGCAAACTTTTTTCCAGTTAGCTGTCATTACCAAAGACAACTTGATTGGCTTGTCCGAAGCAAGTTTTCTTGCTTTAGTGAGCACAAAGCAGGTGCATGAGGAAAGTTCAATAGCAGGAGGAACTGAGTATTTGGAAAATAGTCAGTGACACAACGTTAAATTCTGTCACCAACAGCACAAAATATGTTGAATATGAAGTGGCAAAACTAATGTTAATATTTGTTTTGATCATTTGAATAGTTGGTGATCAAGGAGATTTTGAAATTCATTACACTTTTTATTGAAAATCTTCTAGTGAGTGGGTCGGACTGTAAAGAAGTTACTACAATTAAAAGGTGTTTTTAACAAAGTCAGTTTCACAGAATCACAGAATCACAGAGTTGCAGGGGTTGGAAGGGACCTCGAGAGATCATCGGGTCCAACCCCCCTGCCAAAGCAGCTCCCCAGCTCATACTGCACAGATAGGTGTCCAGACGAGTCTGGAATCTCTCCAGAGAAGGAGACTCCACCACCTCCCTGGGCAGCCTGTCCCAGGGCTCCCTCACCCACACTGGGGAAAAGTCCCTCCGCATGTTGGTGTGGAACTTCCTGTGCTCCAACTTGCAGCCATTGCCCCTTGTCCTGTCTCCACTGACCAAAGAAAAGGGGCTGGCTGATTCCCCCTGCACCCCATGCTTAAGATATTTATAAACATTGATTAGGTCCCCCCTCAGTCTTCTTTTCTCCAGGCTGAACAGCCCCATCTCTCTCAGCCTTCCTCATAGGATAGATGATAGCCCTTAATCATCTTCATAGCCCTTCTCTGGACTCTCTCCAGGAGATCCCTGTCCTTTTTATACCAGGGAGCCCAGAGCTGGACACAATACTCCAGGTGGGGCCTGACCAGGGCAGAGCAGAGGGGGAGGATCACCTCCTTCGACCTGCTGGCCACACTCTTCCTGATGCACCCCAGGATCCCATTTGCTCTCTTAGCCACCAGGGCACACTGCTGACTCATGGCCAACCTGTCATCTACCAGGACCCCCAGGTCCTTCTCCACAGAGCTCTTCTCCAACAGGTCAACCCCCAGCCTGTACTGATACATGTGGTTGTTCCTCCCCAGGTGCAAAACGTTACACTTGCTTTTGTTGAATCTCATCTGGTCTCTCCAGCCTGTCCAGATCTCGATGGATGGCAGCGTGTCAGCCACCCCTCCCAGCTTTGTATCATCAGCGTACTTGCTGAGGGTGGATGCTATTCCCTCATCAAGGTCATCAATGAAGATGTCAAACAGGACTGGACCCAACACCGAGCCCTGGGGAACACCACTAGTCACAGGCCTCCATTCAGATTCTACTCCACTGATCACGACCCTCTGAGCTCGGTCCGACAGCCAGTTCTCGACCCACCTCACTGTCCACTCATCCATCACATACTCTCTCAGCTTTTCTATCAGGATGTCATGGGAGACAGTATGGAAAGCCTTGCTGAAGTCAAGGTAGATGACATCCACTGCTCTCTCTCCATCCACCCAGCCGGTGATGAGATCATAGAAAGCTATGAGATTGGTCGAGCACGATCTTCCCTTGGTGAATCCATGAATTCCCTTGGTGAATCCAAGATGGTAAGAGAAATTAAAAATAACCTGCTATCTGAGGACTATTAAACTGCTTTATGGCTATCTTGTTTAGTACAACTGAAATTACAAACAGTGCAATTAGATCATATTTATGCAAATAAGGAACCTCTCAATTTGTGATGATGGACTGCTGGGTCAGCTGGTCTGCAAGCATTTTGTGACTGACACCCTATGTAGGTGTCATCTGAGACCTTGAAAGACTCAAACATTTTAATTTAGCTGAGCAAATGGGAATTGTAATCTCTTGTTGGATGCTTTCTCCCCTGTGTCCAGGGAAGATTTCTACCCTTCATGGCATTTCAGCTAAAGTCATTGAGATTGGGAATAACTATTTGTGATACGCTGCAATGCTTAATGTTCAGTGACTTTTGTTGTTGTTGTTGTTACAGAAGCCCAACAAAAACATGCTTGTTGTGCAGTGGTTCTCTCGCTTCACAGAAATACCTGAAAACAAATGGAAACTGCTTAAAAGAAAGGTTTCTCCCCAGGAAGTGTTTTATGATGAAACTCCTCGCTATAACGTTGATATAGCTTTGGAGACCATTATTAAAACCGTAACAGTATGTACTACAGCCCCTCCACGCATAGAGGGAAGCAAGAAACAATTTGCAAAGAACAATAGAACAGCGCAGCTACTCTTTTCCCTCCCAAACTAAACCTGTGATGTATATTTCTTCATGCAGTTAACATAAGATAGCTTGAAAGTGTTGACATTTTGTCTTTCCTCCATCCCCAAACGCCTTCATTTTTTTGGCAGCCAGCTCATGTCGAGGTTGAAGGTGTTGCCCTAAATAATAGGGGTTGCAATAATAAGATTATCTGTGATTATCAAATAGTTGAATGCTAGATTGGCACTAAATACTAATCTATATGTGTGGTTTTGTCTTCTCTGTTTTTACAGGTAGTGCCACTACATCTGTGGGAGGAGTTACCTGTTACATTAAAGAAGGCAGACACTTTCTACATAAAACAGTCTTGGGATGGGAAATGCTTTAAGGATCTGACCCCTGACATATTCTCGAAGCTGAAAGGATCTAATAAGGAAGGACTTGGCACATCAAAGGCATTTATTCCTCTGGACACTGTTTCCCCTGTGAGAGGGAAAGAGCCAGAGCCAATTTGTGAGAGTGCTATAAACCTGGAAAATACCGAGTTGGGAATAGAACAGTTGAACAGTGTGTATATGGCAATACTTGGTCCGTTTGGTAGTTTGGAATGTAATAGGTTTTATGCCTCTTGGTTTTGTGTAGTTGAAGCTGTGATAATATTCAGCACTGGTATTTTTAGGTCCCTTACTCGGGCTTTTGGATTTGCTCAAGCCTTTTGGGCAGGTTAGTTGTTTGCCTTACACTCATTATTTCAAGCAACTGTACTGCTTCAAACCAATTGCTGTTGCCTATGTTTTAGTTGTAACAGAGAAGTCTGAGTTAACATGCTTGTTGTCTGAAATGCTACCGATCAGCCTAACTTGACCTCAGAACAGTTCCATTTCTTTAACTTTCTAATGGTGTGCTAGAATGCTCACCTTGGGCTGGTTGAATACTCCTGTTAATCCTTTGTAACATGCCATGTTTTCAACCTGCAGCCCTAGTAATGTTGCAAGTGATGGAGGTGGGTTGGAAGAAGTCAGTTTGTATGGTATGTAGTCATCTTTTTAGAGGGGGTGTATTATGCCTTCTCTACGTATGCAGTTCCATGTTCTGGAGTCTAATGAATGCCATGTCCTTTCACTGAAATGACAGCCCCTGAGGCATTTGTACTGTGTCTTCTGAAAGTTAACCAAACCAGCCATATTTACGCTTGCCAAGAGTTCCTTTGGCTCTGTTTCTTAGGTCCCACGAGATCTCCTGAAAGCCAGCTCCAGGGATCTGAAGTTTTGAACCAGGATACTCTAGCACCATTGAAATCACCACCAATGATGAATTTCATTGGCATTTTAAGTTCACCATCAAAATTTCCTTGTCCCAATGATAAGTCACAGTCAATGTTTTATACTTCAGAGGAATGGCCGAGGTTTACTGATACGATACAGTTATGTCCCTATAGTAAGGTCAGAGACATCAGTGAAAAGGCCAAGGATCTCGACATGAAAGAGAACACTGAGAAGACTGTAATGTAAGTGATAGCCTTTCTATAATTATCTTTGTATGGGATTTCTGTTTATATGCAGGTCTCTTAAAGGGCCCTTTCTTAAAGAGAAAAGCAGGTGAAGTCTCTCTGAACCACATTTTGCCTGTTGAGATCACTGGGAGAAGGGGTGGGCAGTCTAGTTACTGTGGTGAAGCTCTAGAAGGTGTGTTACTTGGAGGTCAGTGAGTGATTGGAGAGATCCTAAGAAGAGGTGACTGTAGAGATGGGCACAAGCAGTCTGTGGTTGCAAGAAGAGAGAGATGTTGGAAAGGAAAGTGGTATCCTAGAATAATATCCTGAGTTGGAAGGGACCCATAAAGATCATTGAGTGCAATTTGTGGATGATGGTAGGATGATAGGAAAGGAATTGAAGGCATCTTGATGGTGATAGTTGGTACTCATTAAGATGGATAAAAATCTGTTTCCTTGCGGTATCTGTCATACAGGCTTAAACGTGCCCTGCTTGTGACAGCTGTGGAGATACGCTGAACTGTGAGAAGGGATGTGAGTGGCCTCATGAGAGTTCTCGTGACAAGTGCATATATAGTTGCATGCTAACTTTAATGGAGAAAAGAAATCAAAACTCAAAAAGCATGTTTGTGCTTGCATGGAGTTGAAAAATGGCATTAAGCTGGGGTAGAAGAAAGGGTCTTAAATTGCTATTGATAGCTTGACAACCTGGTAGTTTGTTTAGCTTCTCAGTAAAATGCAAATGGTTCCAGACATGCACCTGAATTGCAGTGGGGGCAAAAACTTGTTATGTTGAGAAACGGGCTTCATCAGAAAAGGAGCTCCCTTTAAACTAGTCGTGGCTTTAAAATCACCATGGAAAAGTAACAGCTCAAGTGGGAAATATGTTGACTTTCTGATTGCAGTAAATAGTGAAAAGGCTGAAAATGTATCAAATTACACTCTGTAGTGTGTAGGGCTGTATGATTTTTTTTAACTTCATGTTATTTCTGTTTCTCATAGCATATTGAATTCAATAAAAATTAAACAGGAAGAGGATTCTCAATCTAGCTCGGATACCTCTTACTCGAGTGATTGGGAAGAGGATGATGACATACAGTATATACCAGAAAAGAAACATGTAAGGTTCCATTTAAGAGCTGTTTTTCTTATTGCTAAGTCAATTATTTAAATGCCTGGATGGCTCTGTAGTAAAGTCATGTATCTGATCCTCTTAGCTTTTCATTAAGTGCTGTCTTGATTTATATTGGTACGAAGAGGTTATACGCGTGTAAAACACTTGTGTGTTGTGACTGTTAAGACACTGTTGTCCAGAAAACAGGGTAAATGTTGGACTGGGCTGGAGCTGCACAAACTGATGAATCCATTTATGGCTGCCACTTTTACTTTCATTCTAAGCTGTGTACTGGGACAGTTTAGTTCTATTTCTGTACTGAGTGCTGTGTGTATAATGCCATGGGACTAACTTTGTGCTTGGCAGTAGAACTGTCCTGATTATTGAAGAGCCACCAATGTGCAGATGCTTGCCAGCACAAGAGGGGTGCTCGACAGCATTCGTGACCACGGCAAAGAGAGTATGGCTGCCAGTTTCTCACAGTGGCCTGGCTGCTGGTGGAGGTGGGGTACCAGGCTACAGCATGTTAGGCCTAGGTCGTTAAGGCTGGTTTCTGCACGTAGTCAGGTTCATACTGTCAAGGCTAATTTTTACACAGTGTTTATGAAATACGTAACACAGAAGTCGCATAACTAGAACTTGTAAGCACAACAAAGAGGAATAATTGAGATGGCTTTTTTGTTTGGACAGTGACATTCAGATGGACCAATTTCTGGTCACTTGCTGTTCCTGAAGAACTGGATCACCTTGTAGCACCACACTTCATAAAGACATAAACACTTTAAAATTGTTCAGGCGAAAAGACAAGACCTGCTCTTCACCTTGTACTCTGGCATGGGGGATCTCTGTGCATTAGCAAGGTTTCAGAAAATTGTATGAACGACCAGTCTACAGTAGGAACTGCTGTGTATAGAAAATCTGAGGTTGTAACTTCTCTTTGCAGTCTTTCACATACATACCCAAGACATCTCCGAGTGCAACTCCTGAAACTTCCAGGCCCAGCCATGCCAGTCGGCTGGCAGAAGCCAGACTAAGATAACCTGTGCTCAGAGAGGAAATAATCTTTTCTGCATCAGATGGGCATAGCAGTGGCTGTGCTCAAACAGGGAAATGTCATCTTTACCAGACTGAATCAATTTGGTCAAAAGGCATGGTGTTTTGATAGCAGAATGGCGTTTATGTGTTTGCAGTGTGATATTAGAACTACAAATACTAGTAGTATTTATGTTAGCACTTTTACCATTTCAAATTCTTACAACCAGTCCACGCCGAGTTCTTCAGAATTAAGTGTCTGTCTTCTGTGCAACATTACGAAGACAAACCTCCTTTCTTGTTAGCTTTAGATTGTAAATGTATACGGTCTGCCTTCTCTGGGTGTGTGAAAAAGCTTTACAGATGCTGTAGATCTTCACAGTGGAAAAAAAAAGTTCTTTTTCTTTTCCAATTAAAAGGCTGCAAGTTTCTGCTGTCCCAGAATCTCTGCCTTGTCGTGAGGAGGAATTCCAGAGTATCTATACATTTGTGGAGAGCAAACTTGTTGATGGTACAGGAGGGTGAGTTTGTTGCTGAGACTGTAACTGAGATCACATCTACCTATGACATTAACAGCAGTCAGACAAGCAACACTACTTTGAATTAAACACTTGCTGTCATTTGGCAGAAGTAATTTCCCTGTTAATTGGGCATTGTATCATGACATTTTCCTGTTCATTTTCTTCCTTCAGAAGGGTTGAGAATAGAAATAAGATGGGCTTCTTTATTGCACGGATTCAAATTAAAGACCGAAACAATCAGTTAATTTTAGATGTCTGGGAAAACTTTTTTTTAAAGAGATAAATGACATTTATAAAGTATTCCAGGTTGCTAACTGCTTCCCTAATAAAAATGCTCGGGATCCTCCAGTGTACTATGTGTCCCACTTTGCATATGAAGTCCCTGAAAGATAAGGATTTGCCTGATGTGAGAGAGTAGTATTGAAGGCTGGTCACAGAGGATATCAGGCAGTTCTGATGGCTCCAGAGAGAAGCTTGGTTTCACCTGACTTGTTGCACCATTTTCTGGGTGAAATGAGAAAAATAAGTGAATGGAATAATCTACACATTAAAACCTACAAGGTGCTTTGAGTGAGGTTTAGATGAATAGGCTATGCAGGCAGCATAAAAGAAAGAAAATAGAGAATTTAGAATTTTTCAATATAGAAAATAGAATGTGATGTTTTGTGACTGGATAACAGGGAATTAATCTAGGTGATTTAAATCGCCATATTTACCTTTAGATATATGATTTATGAAAACCTTGCTTCTCTGAAAGCATCATATTCAAAATGAGATGGTCAGTGGGGCACATAGGGAAAAATGCAAGAGGTTTCTAATTTCAAATTAATGGATGTAACTCTGATCACATGCAAGAATTACATCATTTCCTTCCAGTTTTCCCTGATCTAGAACTTGATCTTGTTTCTCATTAATACTGAGAAGCCAGTTGTTTGTACATCCTTAGCATTAGTGAGAAAGGAATGTTTTCTTTCCTCTGAATTGCAGCCAGATCCTGCACTAGGAGGTTCATGAGATTTTCTGTTTATGAATGGCACGCTAGTGACACGTTAAGGAGCAGCTGCTGAAGCAAGGGTAGATGTAATATACCCTTCTGACTGAGGCATGGCTGAGAAAACAGTTGAACCAGTAAATCCTACAGAATCCAAGCACAGAAGACTGACTCTATCCAATGTCCCCTTTTACTATTTTATCTTTTGAATTATATGTGAGAGCAGAGTTTGTCACGGACTACCAGTGTGGTGCAGAGAACTTGGGACTTGAGAACTCAGTGGAGTATAGACCAAATACTGGAACAATGAATAGAGCCAAGGACAGCAACACCCCCAGAAATTATTCACTCATGTTTAATAGGGAATCATTTAAAGTACTGTCAGAGAGAGTTGCACAATGTGAGATCTGCATCTGCTGCTAGTGTGGTGAAATCTGTCACTACCCGAAGGACTAAATATTTCATTCACTTAATGAAATGACTGCCCACACAACCATTTTATGAAGCAGCTAAAAGTTTCAGAAACTTTGTAAAAGCCTAAAATTATCACCTATGCTTAAAAAAAATATTTAGTCAGAAGGGCTCAAAAGGGACAACAGGTGCAGTTGTTTTTTTTTTCCAATTGTTTCCTAAAGATAGCAACTGTATATCACTTCACCAAAACTGAAATTACCCATGTCATTTGATAGGATAAATGGATGATAATGCTACCAACACTAATAATAACAGTAATAATATCCTTAAAATATATTACTGATTTGAGTTTTGTTTTGTGTGAAGACATGGACTTGTAAAACTCAGAAGTTAAAAGTGTGGCTAGGACGACAGAAATGAGTGCATGAGAGTAAATATGGGAACAGTCAAGTCCATTAGAGCTTCCCCTAGAATAATAAAAGCAGTGGGTGATGTATGATTCACCAAATAAATTCAGAAGCTCAGTTCTTGTATTTGTTTTAATGGCCTAGTTCCAAAAAGTCTTTCCATCACATACCCAGGGATAAGGAACTAACAAATGAATTTGACCATGTGATCCTGAGGTGAAAGATCTACCAATTGTTGGTAGTTTACCTCTGGGATAAAGGGAAAACTTTAAATACCTGGGCCATTAGAAAATAGTCCCTGCCTGGATAGACAGATGATTGTCTTTCAGTGAAGAAAATACGAACTATTACATATCAACAACATGTAAACACAAAGGAGAGGTTGTGGAAGGCTTTTTTGGAGGAAGATAAGAGGAGCATTATGTGTGACATTTACCTTCCAATGTGACCAATATCTCAAGCAAACAAGGAGGGACTTAATTGCACACACTTCAGCCATTCCAGTCAAACAAACCAAAATAATATGTGCGTGTTCTTGCAATATCAGCCCAACTGTAGAAGAAATGTGGATATGGACAAGGTACTAAAGAATTATCACAGCAGCAGAGAATGGTTTGGGTTGGAAGGTACCTCATGACCATCTAGGTCCAAAACCCCTGCCACTGCCCGGGACATCCTCCACTAGACCAGGCTGCACAAAGTGCCATCCAACCTGGCCTTGAACATTGCCAGGGGGACATGCACAGCTTCTCTGGGCAACCTGTGCCAGAGCCTCACCACCCTCACAGGGAAGAATTTCTTATATCTAATCTAAATCTACTCCTTTATCTTAAGACCATTACCTTTTGTCTTGTCAGTACAGTCCCTGATGAATAGTCCCTTTCCAGTTTTCCTATAGGTCCCCTTCTGGTACTGGAAGAGGGCTACAAGGTCTCCCCCGAGTCTTCTCCAGGCCAGACAAGCCCAAATTAGTCAACCTGCCTTCACATCTTTGTGGTCCTCCTCTGGATTCAGTTCAACAGCTCAGTCTTTCTTCTACTGGACACCCCAGAGCTGGATACAGTTCTCCATGTGGGGTCTCAGCAAAGCAGAGTAGAGGAGCAGAATCACCTACCTTAAATCAGCACTTATTTCCATAGTTGAAAATGTTCTTTCTTTCATTGCTTTGCATAATCCTATACATTCATTTTCTAAGTCTTTCTTCTTCTTCAGCTGTATTCACGTGTTTCTGACTTCCACAATAAGACACTTGATAATAACATCCTACAGCGACACAAACTTCTTTCTCTCAGTATCCCAGTCAATGAGAAGTTGCTGGGAACGCTAGTCAGAGTGATTAATAGCACAATACCCATAGTGTTTTCTACTGTTCACAGCAGCTGTGTAATGAAATACTTCTAATACCGGGTTCCGTGGTGTGATTGTAACCATCACAGCAGTCATTTCATGACCTTCTCACAACCTTTATTCATTTGAGAATGAAAGACGGCATGACTAACATACACTTTCTTAAGAAGCCATAATGTTCACCTACAAACACATTCTTCTGAGGATCTTATAAATAATTTAAATAAGTTGGAGCTATTGCTCTGCTATAAGAAAATATATGATCAGAATTTAAATGGGAATTTTATCTAAGCTGAATTCTATTTATGACAGAGCCTGTATGGATATAACTGCTTACTATACCAGAAAATACTCATAATAGTTTTGTATGCTGTCAGTTTTGGGTTATTCATTGGTTTAAACAAATACATGAGAAGTCACTTAAAATATGACTGAAATTCAAGGCCAAGTCAAACACAGGACTTTTAAACTTCAAGCTACATCTGAGTCATCCACAGTGAAAAATAGAAAAATAATGGAATTGTTTGCAAATTTTCTTCTTTGTAGTATTTACTTACACAGATTCTTTTCATTCCTGGAAAATCAGTTTAGTAGAAACTTTGAGAGAAGGACCCGATGCTTTAGGCAAACCTTCAACAATCATTCAAAATTCTTCACAACTGTTGAACTTTTCTCAAAGTTTTTTAACAAGCTGTCAACATCTGCAGAGCTGTATTTATGTTCCTTTTCACTCTGAACCATATCAGTGATATTCCTTGCTTCAGAGTGAAAGACAAATTGTAATACAGGCCACGGAGGGCAAAAGAATCACAAAGACCTTATATGAGAAAAGGAATGATTTCTGAGATGAAAAGAGGTACACAAAAAAACTTTTGGTCACATAGTTTGCTGAAATGCTGGTCACATACTTTCTGAAGCTACTGTATATTTCTGAAGAGCATATGTCAATTCTTTTCCTTCATGGACTGAGTTAAAATAGTCTTGTATCAGTAATGAGAAGTGTCTGATTCATCTCTTTTGGGATTTTGCTTTGGTTTTGACATGTTAAAATCATTAAGGTTGGAATGAAATTGGCATATGTGAATTATTAGCAGAAAACCTATTTTAAAATAATAACTAAAGCTTTAATGCACAGTACTAAAACTTAACTGCTGGATCTCAGTATGCTTAAAAATTGTTTCCTCTTCTCTGACACCTTTCATTATATGCACATCAAAAATGTTGTACCTTTATCTTTTCCTCCATTTTTAGAAAGGCAGTCAGATGATGCCCAGTGACTGGTTTTCTAGGGCCCATGCTTACAGAAGAAATATGGGTGAAATTTGACGATGCTGCCCTAATGTATTTACTGGCTTGATATAGAAGCAATGTATGTTTTCTTTCAGCAGTGAACGAAAAGAGGAAAAAAGTTCTAAAAGTGTTTACTTTGTAGAAGGCAGACCCTACATTTAGGAAAAGACCGTATGCAAATTGGGGAAATGCAGGCCAAGTCCTTCTTGGCTCTGCAAAGACAATCAGCAAAAACTCATTCAGAAGAGAAGGTGGTGGATGCAAAACCACATGTGGTTTATCAGGCAATGTGCTGTTCAGAGCCTTTTGACCAGCCATGCTAGGCATTTCTTTTTAACGTTCAGTGATTATTCATTCCGTTTCATCCAGGAAAATGTTTTATTCTAGAAATGCAAATGACCAATTTTAGTTCATGATTTGCTAGTTTATTTATTCAGATTTATACACAGACTCTAAGCATTTTGTAGGCCTTTGCTTGGGCCTGTCGTTTATGCTGTTTCCTATTTTTCATTGACATAATGTTTACTGCTAATGACTTGTAGAGCAGAACAACAAACTGCCTTACCTCAGTATGAATTGGAATTCTATTAGATTACAACAGGCAGGGATTTGGTTGAAGAATTTGATGTCAGATGGTATAATGTGGATGCTTTCTTGGGCTAGTATTACATATTTATAGAAGGAAGTGTAGGATTTTCTGCACTAACACTCCCTGTTAGTGTGCAACATCTGTATAATTCTTGGAGCTTCACTGAATGTTACAATCCCAGTAAACTTTAGGCCATTGGCTTTAAAGCTACCAGCGAAGATTATTTTATTAGCATTTACTATTTAAACGGTTATAAATCAATATTCACCTACATATATTATCATCTGAAATAAGTAGAAAATGCCTTCTATACACAAACTACTTTTGTTGGGCTGTAAGAAGTTACAAGCATCATGAAAAAGGAGGTAGTTGGTGACAGCCAGTATGGCTTCACTAAGGGCAATTTGTGCCTGGCAAATTTATGATGGGGTTACAGCACTGGTGGGTAAGGGAAAAGTACCTACAGTCATTCTGTGATTCTACAAAACCACAGAGCAAGCCAAGACACATTTAAAGATGAGTCCAACCTTCTCTTTTCAAAATCCTGACACTTGACTTCACAGGGAGCATGTTGGTTGCAACTTCAAGAAGCTGTGTCTGTCCATAGTACGTATATAATATTGGAACTGTTGTTTCATCTGTGAAGATGGGATTTTAATTCTGTGAGGCAACTAGGGAACTGGTTCTAAAGCAGTAGTAATATCTTAACTGGGGTAGCCTGAGAAATATAAGCAAAGCAAAATTTTCAAGAAGTAAGATCTTTCATTTGGTGTAGTTAAAATATGTGAACAATCCTTTGGACACTCTTTTTCTCCTTTGTCAGGCTGCAGCTTAGAAAATTTATTCAGGTTTAAGCTTCTTGTTGGAACCAAGAATGAGGTAAGTAGGATACCTTTGGGGAGCATCTATACTGTCAAAGAGCTGAGATCTCTTGGAGATGCCTCACCTGCCTAGCTCTGCAATAACACAGTGCAAAAGAGTTATAGCTGTGGGGAGGACATGAAATAATTTCCTTGTGGCACCTTTCTGGGCCCAGACTTCAAAGCTCATCACCGTAAGCCACTGCTCAGTAGTGATGTACTCTGTTTACTGTTGGTATACTTTTTTCTAGCATAGGATACAGACAGAAAATGGAAAACCCTTCCAAAAAGAACTACAGGAATAATTTCATATTGTATGTGTGAGTATGAGTGTTATGGCCACTGGAGACTTTTGTTTAGATATTTTAAAGAAATGCAGTCATCACAATCCTAATTGAACTTAAAGAAGGATATTGTCACTTGTCTTTAAAATTCTTAATATTTTATATACTATTTGTATTTTCTTAATGGAATTCTTGCCTTTCAGCTGCTTCCTCCAAATGTGGAATATAGTACTAACTAGCAGTTTTCACACAAATATTTTATAAGGATTTATTCCCTTCATTACCTTTTAAATACCATTTAATTTACCTCTCATCATTGCTACACTTCTCTGGACAGATCAAAACAGTTTCTAAGAGAACTACTACATTCAAAATTGTTGATCATAAAATATTGGGATGAAGGCTGATTAGTGTGCATATCCAGTGCCAAATGATCAGTATCATTGAAAAGATTTAATGGTAAAATAGTAAACTCTTATGGTCTGCCAAATGCAGTACTGTTTACAGAAGAGCTTATCTGAGATACCTAGAATCCCTTCCTTTTCTATTTGAAGTTCCTGAATTATACTTATTTGTCTGTTTGCCTAAAAAAAATGCTTATTATAAAATTAAAACTGTTTCTGGTTGTCCAGAGACTACTTCTACTCCTGTAAGGATGTACTGATATCCTGCAGAGGATGTGAGTGGCCCAATATAATCAATTTGCCATGTAGACCATCAAGTTTTCCCTTCATTGATATGTAGAGGTGGTGCTTTAGCAGGGTGATCTGCTTGCAATTTCAATCTTCACTGAGGACGTTCTGTAAGAATAGTTTCACAAGTTTTCCTGTTTATAGACCAGCCTTTACTCTGTGCAGCAAGGTAAAGTGCTTCTCTACCTGTGTGGCCTCAGTTTTGATGCAACCATTCTCCTGATCGATACCACTCGGGATTTAAGGTGCTCGTCCGAATTTTAGTTAGCTCATCTACCTTTTGATTCCGTTCTGTGCCTGGTTGATTATTCTTAGCATGAGCTTTCACCCATCCCATCTTAAAGGGTTTCTTCCTGGCTATATCTAGTAATATTTGACAGTCTTTGTTTCTCCATACTGGAGATGTGTTTACTTCCCAATTCAAGGTTTCCCATTGACAGAGCCACTGTGTGGCACCAGCCCAGACAGCATGAGAGTCTACATATAGGATCTTTGCTCCATTTTGTGCTGCCAAAACAGCTGCTCTTATTTCTCCTGCTTGTGCACTGCCTTCACCTTCCTCCATCACTTGTTTGCCAGTGGTAATATCCAATGCAACAGCCTTATATTGCCATTTGCTGTTTACTCTTTTTGCTGAAGCATCTGTAAACCAAATATTTTCTGTTGGTGCATCCTCAGTGAGGGGAGGTGCATCCAGAATGGGTGAAGGTTTAAAAGGCTGCTGTAATGCTAAAGGGTCTGTATTTATGGGCATTTGAAATTTGGAGACCTTAGTGTGTCCTTCAGTTAACTGCATATTTTCTGCAACTCCTGCCAGGTAAGCATACCACTTTCTGATGGTGGGTTTTTCAGCAATTCCCTCTGGAGGAGCAGTTCCCTTTCAAATTGCTTCTAGTAAATTAAAAGGTCCTCTAGTTTTCTCAGGTTGTCCCTGATGCATTTTCTCAACTTGTTTAACTGCTCAGTGATTAAACTAGAAGCTAGGAAATGTTCAAAAGGTGACAGCAGGAAAAAATTCTATGTTTAATTGAAATTTTTCCCTAAATCAGTTTACACATAGAGGTTATGCTTTATATTACATTTTATGTATCTATTTACTTTTGCAACTGAATCAAAATCACTTTCACATTTACTTAGATTAGTAAGATTAAGAGTAAAACCAGTGAAGGACAAAGAGGAGACTTGGCCTTACTGACCTACTGCCACCATTGCGGAACATAATCAAGGAGATTTACAGTAGAGCTGCTGGATCAGTTGTACTAGACTTTCTGTTGTTCTTGCTGGTCTATCTCTATGTCAATGTTGTCTTTTTGTGCTGCAGCTGAGAGAAAACTGGGGCAGGCTGTCTCATTTCCTAACAAACATGGAAAATACCACCTTCAAGTTACCATGCACACCCTCACTTGGGGGGTTGGGGAGGATAAAAGAGAAGGGGGAAAAAAGTCTCCTTTTCAAAGCAAGGATGTGGTAAGGCTCAAACAGCCTTCCCTGACACATGAGCCAGGATGCAGAGATGCCATTTTTTCCAGGAGGGAAGGAGGGATTTTGCTGTCTCCTCTGTTTAATGAAGAATTCATCTTACTTCTCTGCAGGCAAGGGTGGCTCAGCATTGCCAGCAGCACAGCTCCACACCCCTGGTCTCTGCCTCGTGCCTCAGTTTCCCCACAGATGAATCAGGTCGATGCTCATCTACAGCAGAACCATGCAGTGAGGCTCAATCCACACCCACAAAGCCCTCAGAGGCCTTCACACCTCCCACCATCCCGAACACGAGCACGGAGGGGTTTTTCCAGTGCAAAGAGCAGGTCCCAGGCAGGGAGAAGCTCTGCCCTTCAGGGCTCAGACCCTCTCCCTGCTCACCTCCCCCTCCTCCAGCAACAGGCTCCTTTCCCTCATCTCCTTCCTGCACAGGCCAGAAACGGAGCCATGCTAATAGTTCAGATGAAAGAATTAAACTGATCCTGATTAGAAAAAGCCTTTACCCTGAAGAGAGCCAAACCTGGCTCCATGCTGCTGGTAATCCAACAGTCTCCCAGGGCAGCACAGCAAACCCGAAACCTGCCTCCAGGCAAAGGCACTTTGTCTGGAGATAAGGGAAGTTCAATGTGCCTTAATGGGAATTGTGACACGTTTTGCTTTGATTTTGCTAATGTTACAAAAGTAGCTGTTAGAAAATATTTCAGCCCCCTCCCTGCGAGGGGCCAGGTCCTCGTGTGTATGGGCACACTGCCCAGCCCTTTTTGGTAAGGAATCCTGGCTGGAGGGAGAAGAAGTTGTGGTGCCAAGTCTCCCCACGCTTTCTTGGGTGCAGCTGTTGCATCACAGGTCCATCGGGGAGCCAGGAGCCCTCCGGGTTCCCCATTTTGCAGTGACACCTGTGAGGGCTGCCAAAATACAGCTGGCTAATCTACATTGAGGGTCCCAGGACTGCCAGGGTGGTGGGGTCTGGCACTGCACTCTGTGGGCACTGAGGGTACCAGGCTGTGTTTTGGGCATCCCATGGTGCCACAGAAGCACCAACATGAGATGCAGAAAGAGGAAAAGAAAAAGGATGCATAGGAGTTGGTGAGGAGGGGGATGATAATCCAGTACCTACCTGTGAGACCTTACAGGAGGCAGAGATGGGTGGGTTGTCCTCAACATGCCCCAGGGCAAATGAGGATCCTTCTCTGCCAGTGCCCACTTCACTTGCACTGTTTGGGTGCAGTGGGGCAGTCACACCCAGCAGGACTGATATCAGCACCTCATGGACATGGCACCGGCATCGAACCCCATCGCTCTCATGTGCTACAGGAGAAACCCCAGTGAGAGCAGGAGGACATGCCTTGCCATGCTTTTGAGGGGGTGGGAGCAGAGTGCTCCTTTACCCTCATGGAGCCTCCTGGCAGTCCCACCTGGGGTTTCTCCTAACCACAGTTTCCAGATCTGTGCAGAGTGGGGCTGGATTTGGTGCAGGCAGGATGGTGACAGCACACAGTAACTTCGTAAAGTTTCAGCTATTTGGCACCAAAGCAGCAGCTGATGTTTCCCTGGCCCTTAGTGACTTCAGGCTGGGGAGACCTCCCAGTTGTGAAAGGAACCCCACTGACATTTCAGGTGCATTTAACCCCAGACCATCTGGGGAAACGGACTGGGAGGGGGATGAGCAGATGCCACCCACTGCAAGGCACAAAGGGGTCAGTAAAACCCTGGGAGAGCAGGAGATGCTCCTCCCAGCACACGGGAGCTCCTCCTCACTAAGTTCATGAATGGATGGAGTTCATCCCTGAGGGATGCTGGGGGGATCCTAGCTGCAACCCAAATGGAAGGCACCAGATGGCTCCTAATCCCAGGCACCTAGGAAGGGAGAAGCAGAATTTCCTTGGCTTTACACTCCCAGTACAGTCAGGCCATCACCTTACTGGGCTTGCAGCATATCCCCGACTGAGATTTGGAGTGAAACACTCGGGTACCTGCTGCAAGGCTCCTGCATGGACTGAACCAGGAGGAGGGTGGAAAAAAAACCCCGGTCACAGTCAGGACAGCACTAATTTCATCGAGTCTAAATGTAACTACCCTCAATTAGTACAAATGAAGTAAACCTCCAAGGCTGTGGGGTTGCAGGAGGAACCGCTGTGCCTCCTTGGAGATGGTGTTTACTAGCAATGGCTTTTCCCATCCCAGCTCCAGTGGCCCCATCCCCACCCAGCCTGCCACAGCCCCCATTTGTAAGCTGTTTTAATGCAATGCTGCAATTCTAACCCAGAGCCTCAGATTGGCAAACAGTTTCCCTATTCTTTCATTCAGAAAAAAAAACACAGCTGAACTAATTTGATGAAAGGGGAAAATAAAATGTGAGCCAGACTAAGGACGTGCAGTTCCTACCTACAGCCAGGGCCCAGCTTCTCCCAGGCCAAAGTCAACACATGTCAATTTGTAAAGGGCTTTAAAAGAGAGGTTTGAGCCCTGGATGAGGGGCGGCTGGAAAACATTGATAACAAGGTCTGTCAATGAAAAGCAGGCACGACAAGTCACCAAGACAAGGACTGGGGCGTTTCCCTTCCTCCCATCTCTTCCCTCTTAATTTGGTGGAAACATCAAGTGATCTATGAAGAAATACATCCATTCATTACAAAAAAGTGAAAATGCAGCCACCTCACCAAATGAAGGATGGGCTTTGTTTAGGAGCCTTGAGAACAGGCCAGCAGGCAAGGGTGGAGACCAACCAGTTAAGGAAAGCACAGCCTTGAGGGATGCCTGCAGTGGCCACGCTGATCCCAGTTCCCCGGTGCATGCTGAGAAGAGCAGCAGCCCAGCTGCCTCCAAAGCATCAGCATCCTGCAGGACCTGAGCTGGCTTGGTGGTGACACACCTGTTGTGCTGGAAATGACTGTTTTGGGGTCTGGCAAAAGAAATATCAACCAACCAAACAAAAAACCCCTCCTGCTTTTATGAGCCCCATAGGAAGTGTTTCTATGGCTTCTGTGGGCTGGACAGGTTTCTGTCCCAAGCCACCCACTGGGTTCCAAAACAGCTGGTAAAAACAGGGGAAAGGGGCAGAGCAGCAGCCCAACTAGCCTTTGGAACTGCAGGCAAAAAGTGAGTGGGAAGATGGGTAAGGGGGAGGGAGCAATTTCATTAGAGAGTGAGGGGAAAGGCTTTTCTCTTGAGGTCTGGGCAATGTCCACTCACCACGCTGGGAAGAGGTTCCTGTGCTCTGGAGCAGCAGCATTTGCCTTGAGCTGGGGGAGCAGGTAAAGGTTCAGCCCAGAGGGAAGTGGTAGTGATTCATTTCACCTAAAAAAAGACTGTATCCACAGACACACTCCACACAGTATACACCATGCACATACCCCACAGCACAAGAACTGGCTGGTGGACCAGCTCCAATTTTCCCCACTGCAGCATCCTGTCCCCAGCAGTGGCTCAGCCAGAGGTTCCAGCAGGCCTTGGGAGCCCACAGCAGTCAAGCACAACCCTCTCTGCCTCCCAGCACCGTCCATTCCAGCATCCAAAGGGGACAGGACCTTCCTGGAGACCCTGTGGGTATGGTCATCACGGCCACCCACTGACCTGACAGCTGCCTGTGCTGGAACAACACGGCTCAAGGGGCTGCTCGGATGTGCAGCAGATCTGAGGAGCAGACGTGCTGGCTGCAGCTCTGCTGCTTTGCACGCTACTTGCTGGAGCATGGGGGGTGAGCTGGGCTCCAGCCCTGCTCCCAGGTTGCATTTCACTCTCTCTGGCCCAGCAAACAAAACCTCCTCCCAACACACAGGGGTTCCACTTTGCAAGGATGGGCAGAGCCAGCCCAGGCTGATTTTGTTCAAACAAGTGCCAGGCCTGGCCCCAAGAGGGTAAGAGGCTCGCAGGCTGTACTAGGCACCATCTCCCTCTATTGGGTGCAAGCCAGAATTACTTGGTGCTTTTTTGCTCAGCAGCTTGTCACCGTTAAGGACTATTCCTTAGCACATACCAAGAGCAGCATGCAGAGGAAAAGCAATGGGGAAGGTGAAAGCAGCACCTTCAGCCCAATACAGACCGAATAGATGGAGGGTGCAGAAACCCTGAGAGAAAGCCTGGCCCTGGTCTCGGCCATGCCAATCTTCCCTGTTTGGGCACACCAGCCTCGCTCCCCAGCTTTAACCACTGCTGCAACGTGTGGTACACTAGCCCAGGCACAGCTCACCCATGCTCAGCACCCCAAAGCTGGAACGGGTGAGAGGGGATGATGTGCAATCCAATCCAGGTGCTCCCATCCCAAGGAAACAGCCACTTTCATCACCAAAAAGCACTTGAAGGAGGAGCTCCAAAAGCCTTCAGCTGTCTCTGCTCTGCTCCCAGAGCTTCTGGGAAGTGCCTCGTTGATGCATCCCACCACTGCAGCCCTGGCAAGGCAGCAGCCAGTGGCATCTCCATAGGCAGAGCCTGGAAAACACTGGCCTGAACAATGGGAGCACCTTGGCTGAAGTCGATAGCAGCTGCCCTGTGCTAATGATTTAAATCATTAGCTCCAGTGCCTGCTATCAAGCCCCTTCTACCACCCACACTGAGCACATGCCGGCTGTCAGCTCCCTCCTGGCCCTGCGCTTCCAGGACAAAGCGAGAGCCACGGTGTGTGGCACAGGGGAGCGCTGGGGCACAGGTAGGTGGCACCTGGGATGATTTATGCCTTTGCAGCAGATGCATTGTTTGGGTTTTCCAAGATACACTGTCAGTTGCAGCTCACAACAGCTCGGAGGAGACTGAACTGGTGGAGCCCATCGCTCTGTGGCCAGCCAGGACTATCCATACATCCCAATCCCGATGGCTGCCTGCTGTCACCGTGCTGCCCTCCAGCACACGGATCCACCCCCAGCCACGTTTCACATGTGCTCTTCTCCTCATTCTGCAAATATCCAGCTCAGCCTCCCAGGCTGTTCTCATCCTCCTCCCGTGCAGGCAAAGCAGTGGGATCACCGAGCAGGATCGCGCGGCACAGGGGGAAAAACATTGAAGGAGAGTCCTTTGAGATCAAGTTCATGCCCTGCGTCAGGAAAGGTTAGTCTCCCCACTCCTCAGATGTGATACCGATGCCACGTTTGATCTCAGCCAAAAAGCCAAGAGGGTTTAAAACATTCATTCCTCTCCAGCTGTAAGCAAAGCTCACTAATCTCGAGAATTACTCTGCTTCTCCCCCATCACGAGGGGCAGCCATGCAATGGTGGGGCTTCCTTCCTCCACAGGACCCTGCTCAGAGCATGGAGCAGATTTGAAAGAAGTTCCCTTTCAAAAGAGGTGCTGCTGGGAACACAGGGCTGGACTCAGTGTGACTCCTCGGGACTCAGAGCATGATCTGGCCCCAAAGTCTTCCCACTCAAGATGATAGTTTTTGATCCAAGATCACCAGAACTGTTGGTGTCACTGTAAGACCAGGAACATACAAAGTCATACAGGATCAATAGGGCTTAACCCCTTCTCAACCTTCACGAGACCTTTCCAGGTGCAGCAGTCGGGGCAGGATAAATTAAACAACTTCAGTGTGGCATTAAGTGGATAATTAGCAAGGAGAAGCTGCCCACAGGGGCCTGATGGAGCAGAGCAAGCTTTTTCTCCCCAGAGACGACTGCTGGAAACAGGCTGAAACGTTTCCATTTCTGTTGCCTCTTAATAGCAAGGTCAGCTCCTTTCTCCCTACCCTGACATCCTCCATCAGGGCCTCTGTCTGGGAACTCGCAGCAACACACTAGATGTCACCCAGAGACAGAAAAACAACCAGGAGCCAAACCGGGGCATTTCACTACTGCCCTGGATCCCAAACCACCCGGTGCCAGGCTTGGCAGGGAGGGGGAGCAGGGAGCATCTCCTCCGTGGCACTGGTGGCTTCCGACCCTCCAGGGTGGGAAGGAGCCCTTTCCTCCCAGGCACGAGCAGCCACCCAGCTCCTACAAAAAGCCACCACATGTCAGCAGTCCCACATGCCCCCAGGCTTCCCCACCAGCGACTGGCCACTGGAAATAATCTAAATATTTGCAGCCCAAGGGGACTTGGGGTTGGTTTTTATCCCATTTTCTCTCCATGCTGGGTTCCAACAGCACCCAGCGTGGCTCCACAGTGTCCCCAGCAGCCTCCCAAGCACACAGACACCCCTCTTGCCAGAGGACAAGGATCCTCACAGAGAGCTCTGTCACCCATAGCACCCATATTCCCAGCGCTGGGGCAGCTCAGCCTCTACCTAACCCCAGGAGCCAGAGCTATGAGAGAACACCACCATCACCACCTCCCCAGGAGCTGTAGGCAGGAGAACACCCCTTTGTAGCTGAAAGACACACCTCCTCCCACATTTCCAGAGGCTTTCTCAAGGCCAGACACGCAAACACCTCATCAGCTGCTGCTGCCCAGGATGGCAAGGGTGAGGTAGGGAAGAAAAGGAAACACAGGAGTTAAAAAAGAAACCCACCTATGTTTGGTGATGCTCTGAACTCCTCCTTCAGAATTCCAGGCTTCTCCTTATTATGAGCCATGAGACTATAAATAAAGCCACATTGGCCATACAAATGGAAGTCGTATCCACAACTTCTGCAGTGTGAGTCCTCTCCATCGGGGAGCCATCTCCTCACCACAGGCCTCTCAGCTGGACTCCCCGCCATAGGGTGCTGACATTCGGGTCCAGACCCCCAGGCCTGGTCCCCCGCAAAGTCACAAGTCCCCCGGCAAACCTGCTGAGGTGTAGATCAATGTTCACAGGGTGCAGGTGTCTCTGCTCCCCGTCCCCATCCATGGGCTGTGGGGGGACACCCGTTTCACCATGGTCTCACCACGAGCTGCAGGGGAAACTCTCTTTTTTCACATTCTTCACCCCCCTCCTGCAGGCCTGGCCTTGGTGTCTGCAGCTTGTTACATCTTCTCCCTCAGCTCCAGAGGCAAAGTGCCCCTGCCAGCAGTTTTTGTCTCCTGTATGTGATTCCCAGAGGCGCTGTGACCAGCTCTGATAGGCCCGGTCTCGAATTCGGCCTGAGCCGTGCCGCTGACGGGACTCGCTAACAAATAAACCCGTTTAAGCACGGCCGGAACAAGCAGACACGAACTCCCGGCGTGTCTGCGGGCCTGTATAGCGAGGTGACGTTGCCTCCTACAGCGCAGAGGTGAGCGGTCCCGTCCTGCGCACCCCCGGGGTACCGCACCCGCGCATCACCCGCTCCCCGCCCTGCTCCCGCCTCCGTCCCCGGCGGTGCCGGGCTGGGGGGATGCTAAAGCCACCCCCAGCCCCCGGGCCTGACCCTGCGCCGCCGCTGTCTCACCCGCCTCAGCCAGAGGGTGACGCCGTCCGCCTGCACGTTGCTCCGAGCCCAATTAGGCGGCCGGTATCGGCTGCAATCACGGCTGCCGAGAGAGAAACGGGGAAGGCGCTATCTGCCTCCCGCACGCTTTTTCTTTGGGAACTTGCACAAAAGGCTTTTTTTTGTGTTCTGTGGCCAGGCTGGGGTCGGCTCGGAGCTTTCTCCTCCCTTTTCTTTGCAGCCGAGCGAGCCGAGCCGGGGGGCTGCGGGCAGACTGCGGGCAGACCGCAGGGAACGTGGGAGCGGGCAGGGAGGTTTTGGTTGCGGGTTCCCACGGCCGGGGACGTGCCCCGCAGAAATTGTCTGCGGGATGGGGGCCGAGCGAGAAGGCGCCTACGGTTTTTACCAAGAAAATAAGGAACAATTGAGTATTCCGTGATTTGTTCCTCGAGGGTTTCTTGGGGTGTTTTTTTCTGAGCTTCAATAGGGTCCTGTGGTGAAGAGGCAACTGTGTAACTTGATAACCCTATTCGCAGCCGTTAATACGTGCCAGCAACGCAAGACCGGGGCGGGAGGAGGGGTAAGAAAAGCCAAGCGGAGCCCAGACCGTAGGGAGGAAAACACCGAAAAAAAGGCAGAAAGCGAGAACTTCCCCTCCCCCGAGAAATCACACCCAGGGAAATAAACCCAAGGGGCGGTGCTGCCCGCTGCAGCCGGTGCCGGCCGCCCCGGGGGGTGCGGGGGCTCCTACCTGCGGGCGGCGGGCGGGCGGGAGCCGCTCGCACCGGCTGGCGGTCCTCTACCTGCCGCGGCCCCCGGGGGAGGGGGGTGTCGGGGCGGTACGCCCACAGCCCGCCGCCGGCCCTCCCAGCCCCCTCCCCGGCGGCGGGCTGTCACCTTCCCCGGCCCGCCCCGGGGCCCGTAAACCGCCCGCTGGCACCGGCGGCGGCGCGTAGGGCGGCCCGGCGGGGCTGAGCGCTGCTCGCCCTCTTGTTCTTTCTTTTCACGGAGTTTGTCCTGCCCTCCCTGCTCGCAGCCGCCGCGGGTCCCACTTCGGGGGAACGGCGATGGGGGCAGGGGGGTGATGCTGAACGGCCGCCCCGGGAGATCTCGACCCCCGGGTCTCGGTTCCCCGGGCGGCGGGAGGGAGCGTGGCCCCTTGGGGGAGCTGCCGGGGTTCCCCGGGAAGGGGAGTTCGCTGGAGGAGAGTGTCCGGGGGCTACGGGTCCCACCCAGCTCCGTCCCGTTTGCTCGGGTCCAGTTTATTCCTTGATTCAAACACCCAGGAGCAGAAAAAAAAATATAAAAGAGGAAGAATAAAAGAATCCCCACTGCTGGCGTGTAAATAATAGTCTGCGTGCACGGCCGGCAGTATTTGTTTTCTGCCTTCGCCTCCGCACCGGCAGAGGCGTCACCTCCATCACATGGCGCTACTAACTGTTGCTAAAACATGTTGTCTCCCCCCTCCCTTAACAATATGACATCACTTGCCAGTCAAGTCAAAATAACCAGTTGTGTTTCCAGACCTGGGGAAGCTCCCTTATTAAGCAAGAAGGGGGGAGGAAATAATTTGCAACGGTAGTAACAAAAAAACCCCAAAAAACCCTAAAAGTTAATGTGTCGGAGCCCGTTTTGTCGAGAGGAAAAAAAAGGGAGAAAAAATGGAGAAAAGAAGGGAAATGGTGTGTGTGTGTGTGCGCGGGGAGCAGGGCGCATCCCCGGCCCGGCCCGCAGCCCCCTTCCCCGGAGGCTTGGCAGAGAACTGAGGGCAGAGCTGCTTAACCAACCGTGTGAAGCGGCTGCGGAGCGGAGCTAAGCTGCTCGCCTCCAGCAGCCAGCGTGGCTTGCTGATGTTCCCGAGGGGTGAATGAATTCCATCAACAACCCCAGCCGTGCCGCCGGGGCATTTAGCGGCCGAGACCGGAGCCGGCAGCCGGCTCGCTAAACGCGGCAGCGGGGACGGGAGCAACGGGAGGGAATAAAAACATCAAGTAAAATCCTACGAGCCGGCCGGCTGGAAATCTCCCACTTGAGCCGCGGGAATTAAATCGCTCCCTCGGCTTAAATCGTCCGTCCCGGCGGGAGGGGTCATTTGTTTTCGCAAAGGGTTTGAAGTGAGGGTGCAAAACGCGAGATTTGGGTGCGAAGAGAGGCGCCGGCCGCAGTGCCAGCACCCCGCCGGCGGCGGGGAGAGGACAGCCGGACCCCCGGCCCGGCAGGGGGGGAGCCGGAGCCGGCGGGGCCCGGGTGATGCTGGCTGGCCGCCGCCCTGCTGCAGCGGGACGGGCCCTCGGGCTCCGGCAGCCTCCGGGCTGTGGGTAGAGCGAGGCGTGGGGGGACTTACCTGCAAGCGCCCGCATTCATTCTGTACTCACCCCTCTACAAAAAGAAAGAAAAGCAGAGAATCAAACATCCGCTTGGGGGATATTTGGGGGGCTGCGGCGGAGCTTTTGGTGCGTGGAGAAAGGAAACCGCTTCGGCCGCGGAGGGAGAAGGCGGGTCTTTCAGAAAGCCCGCTTGGTTCTCCGTGCTTTTTAACTTGGTTTTTTGTTCTTCTTGTTCCCCTTTCCACCCCGGCACCTCCGGCCCAAGGCGCTCGGGCACGCTCCGCCGCGGGCGGGCAGCTCCGCAGCGCGGGGGGCACTTGCCCTCCGAGCCCCAGCCCGCTCCCACCAAGCCCGGCCCAGCGCCAGTCCCCGGCCTGCCCGGGCCAACCAGCCCATCCCGGGAGAGGCCCGCTCCACCGCCCCTTCCGCGCCCGGCAGCCGACGGAGGAGACGCCGCCCGGCCCGCCGCTTGCGACCACCCTCCACCGGCGGCAGAAAGAGGCGAGGGGCGCCGCGGTCCCTGCGCCGCCGCGCAGCCCCAAGGGCAGGGGGCCGGGGGGCGGGGGGGAAGGGGGAGCGGGGAAACCCGGGCTTTGGGTGCAGGAGGTCGGCAGAGGAGAGGATGCGGGCGGGGTGGGGGGAGCAATGCCGGCTGCCCCTGCCCCAGCCTCTGTCGTCCCCGGCTCGGCCCCCGCTTCCCCGCCCTGCCGGGCTGCGCTGTGGGTCCTCCCGGGGGGCTGCGCTGGAGGTCCCTGGGGGGGAGGTTTGGGGGGGACAAGGGGCTTTTGATTTCTGGGGTTGCTTTGTACGCTTTTGGTTGGGTTTTTTTTAAGGGGAGAAGGGGGAAAATACCCCCCGGGTCGCAGCGCCGCAGCCCCATCTCCCTGTCGCTCCATCTCCCCTGTAGCCGGTTCCCAGGCGCGTTTCTGTCCCGGCCCGGTTCCCCGGGCCTGGCCCTTCGCTGCCACAGCCACCAGCCCGGGCCCGGCCCGAGCGATGCGGGCGGGGAGCCGGGCAGGACCCGTCCGTGTCCCGCAGCCCGCCCGGCGCTTCATGCAGGGCAACGCCGAGCGGAGGCCCCGCTGCCCGGGCCCTTCTCGCCCTGACGGTCCCCGGGGCCGGTGCGGAGCCTCGCATTTATTTGTTTTTCATTTGGTCTCGCCGGTTCAGACAGTTATTTCAAACTAATGTCATGGGAAGGACCCGCTGGGTCTGTTCCCCTGCCGCCTGAGCTCTGATGTGCCCGATTTAGGGGATTTTAGCCTATTTACCTCCCCGGTACCCACTCCATCCCCCCTCCCCAGCCCCGAGCATCCCGGCGGCGGTGCTGGGAGCTGCGGCTCCGCGGCCGGGCAGCACCCGATGGATCCGGCCCGATCGCCGAACCCTTCCCGCACTCCGTCCTCGTTTGCCAGCCCCGAGGGCACACCCCCACCCCCATGCCTACCGCGTGCCCGCACACCCCGGCGGGACCCCCCCTATTTTGGGGAAAGCCCCCACGGCGCTGCCGGGCGAAGATGCTGCGGGCGGGGAAGGGAGGCGGTAAATAAATGGTAAACCCAACCCTTGTTGGATTCACTATTGTTGTCGTATACTATTGTGGTTCTAGAATAAAACAGTATTCTGGATATTATTATTGTTGTTGTTGTATTTTATTAATGATAATATTTATATTATAATGAAGAAAATTGAATAAGAAATCAAAATTTTATGACTCTTGTCGGATTTACTCTTGTGGTTTTTAATCCCACGTCCTCCTGTGCCAGTAAGACAGCCCAGTGGTCGGTCAATCCATCACTCTCCAGTACATGGAGAGGCAGGCAGATCACAGGGTGCTGTCAGAGCAGCATAGGAAGGGACACGGGACAGACAGGATGCAGGTTGAGCTGTCATTTCGTCTTGCAAAGAAAACACAGTTTAGCTCAGGTCAGCATCTCATTTTTTCCTTCCTAGTGAGAATAATTTGCAATTTTTCAGTTGTCTTACAAGAGAAGCTTTAGAAACTTTGGCCAGGCCCTTCAGATACTGTTTAAAAGTTGAACATGGGTTGGAAGCTGTTACCTTGCAACGGATGTTAAGCACTCTGTGCTTCTATGATCCATGAGATTCCAGGTAACAGATTATTTCTAAAGTACAGGATCTACCTGAATTGCTCAGCTCAGTCTAAGCTCGAGAGGAGCTAGGTTTCCTCTGTTGAACTGTAAACAGTGCAGCACTCAAGTAATGCCCCTCACCTCTGGTGGCTTAGGGAACTCCAGAGCATTTGACTTTGGCTGCCTGCATCTGCCATCCTTGCACTGACCGCAACATTCCTGGACTCTGGAGCTGAGGGGTACAGCCATCAGCATGGAAAAATACCAGATGGCCAGTGCCATTGTTTGAAGTTTGCCCTCTTTTGAGCCTGACTATTAGACCTCCAGCAGTTTCCTCCAATTGCAATTTTTTCTGTTCAGGAAGCATACTTTTTCAGCGCCATCAGCTGGTGTGTGCGTGTAAGAACTATCCCTCAATCCCAGTGGACATACAAGGGTATTTTTCCACATCTCAGAAGAATGAGGACGGATTAGGCTGTCAGGGGGGAGGCTAGAACTTGTTGGTCATGCTAATAGTCAAGTTGAAGAGAACAGCTTGGAGAGGAAATCCCTAACATCTGATGGAGAAGCACTTCACATAAATCCTCCTTGAATTGTGCTTAGAAGCTGCAGATCCTTGGTTTCCATGAGTCCTCTCTTTCTGGACCAGTACAAACTTGCTAGAGCAGAACAAGTTATTCTCTCCTTTCATGTCACTGCGTATTTCATACTTTGCAGTGCACTAAGAACATGGGATGTGCAGCTGAACTGCCATACAGTATCCTGCGAACACAAGATCAGCTGGAATAAAGACCAGGCTAAAAGAAAACTCTCAAGTTACACTTGATTTGTATTGACAAGTTAGGCAAAAGAAAGTCTTGTGTTCAGAGATACAAATTCATTATTTGCTGACAAAATGCTCCCATGCCCATGTTGACCTCGATTTACAAGGTGTTGCGAGAAAACATTATCAGACTACTGATAATGGCATAAATCTAATTTTCTAAGAGAAAGTAACAAAATAAACTCTTCCATCTCCCTAACAAAATAGAGACAGGGATCCATCGAAGACCAGACTAAACAGGCAAAATAGAACTGGAAAAACTTAAAGCACAAGATGTGCTCACCAGTAATTCGTAAGTATTGGTCAAACAGGACAACATTTACTGACTGCAGGTCATTGAGTTTTAGTACAAAGCAGCAGAGAGGTGGAAAGAGCTACTTTCCCAGTCTGAGGGTTTTTTTTTCCCCAAAAAAAATCTGTTGAGAAAGGTTGTATGATAAAAAGTCAGAAGAACAGAAGTATTCTTTCCATGCGTGTAATTTTCCTATTAAGATCTGACACTTCCATCACACGATAGAAGAAACCAGAAAGGAGGAATAGTGGCTAAGAATTCCTTGAGCAACAAATACACCCAAATCTCCTTGTTAGCAGCATGTCTTGAAGCAGCTGTCACACCAGAGATGCCATCAGCAGATGCATTAAACCAGCCACTCCCAGGAACTGAACGCACACCAGGAGTTTCATTCCCCTTCTCTCACCATGTTGGTTATGAAAGGGCCTTTAGCTGTCCAGGTGATGCTAGGGGCTATGAAACAACACCTGAGAACAGCAGGGATGCAACGGAACACCGATCAGCGTTTGAGAAGGAGCCATGACTCAAGACACTTCTCTTGCACCTAAGACTCATGCGAGCACTTTGCATATGTCAAACTGTCCCACTCCTGCTTCACTGGGACGTCCCAAGTAAGAGTATCGATCAAAATCAGTTGTTAAACTGAAGACAAACCCACAGGCAGGGATCAAGTTGCTAACCTTATTCAAGGAGCAAACTATCTCTCTTACCTGACTGATGCTCATCAACAGGAACAAAAGAGTCAATCCAACAGAAAGTAAATAGCTTTTGTTGAGAGAAGCACACAAGCCATCACTTCCATACTGGGAGTCTTGTAAAACAGAACTTAGGACCACATGAGATGTCTAACTCTTCATTTTCCACCTAAGATGGAAATGAGATTCTGCAAGTTACTTGCACACTTTGGTGGTCCAGGTAGATTCATCATTATAGGCTCCTAGGGAAACAATTTTAAAAGCTGGAGCATCTAAACATGCTGTGGTCAAAGAGCAGAAGTTCACCTCAAGGCTGTTAAATGCAACAGAGCTTTGAAGTTGCAGATAGATGTCACTGGCTGCAGCGTAACACGGAGCCAGGAATCTCCATGGAGGGAAAGTTGCCCTTAAATATTGCTTTGAAGTTTCAGTGAGTGGGAGTGGTGGCACGCAGCCTAATGCGGTCCTCTGGACGGCTGTCAGGTGCTGGCTCTGCCGGAGACCGCATGGCCAGGGTCGACTCACCTAAAGCAATTTGATGGCAGGTTTTCTGGCACCCCCATGGCTGCAGTCCTTCACCATTTCCAATTAACTTTTCCATTTCAATGGCCTGCATTCTGCTGAATTCCTATCAGAGGAGTATCTTTGCTGAGGTAGGCTGAAGGAGCCCTCCTCTGCTCCTTCCATCTCCCAAGACTGCTCTCCCTGCTCAAGGACAAGGAAGCTGCTCTTTCCAGCAGCTGTTCCAGGCCCAGCTCACCCTTTTGCTACAGCGCTTCTTCGAAGCGTCCAGGAGGTTTCAGAGGCAATCTCAGCTGGCTCTGAACAGGAATACCTCCTCATTTCGGCTAGAAATATTACTCACTTGGGGTATACCTGGAAGGAAATCATTCCAGCACTCGGGGGGCAGCAAGGGGGACCTTCTTTTTGTCTTGTTTTGGCCGTACCATACCATGGCCACCCAAAACTTGAGCTTTACCCCAGGGCTGCTGGCCCACCAGACAGATCCGCACCTCACCCGGCACTGAGGATGAGCAGATCCCAACGTCCAAGCGTTCTCCTCGCACCGCAGAGACCTGAACCTACGACCGACGATCTCCTGAAACCGCGACCGAGGGAGTCAGCGAAGCTCTGGAGAAAAAGCAGCTGGAAACTGTCACTTCAGCAGCCAGACAGCGCATCAAGGACAGGGGAAAACAAAGAGAAAACAGCCCTTTGCAGCAGTACGGCTGAGAAGGTGAGCAGCTGTTACAGCTATGGGGAATAAGTTATCTAGCCAGGAAAGGGCCAGTCAGGATTCTAGCAAAAATCCTTTCAAAGAGAGGCATAACATACGATGAGCCGATGCTGAAGCGTCTGCTGCGGTGGTGTCGTGATCATGGAGTTCTAGTCGAACCGCACTTAGTGCTTAACATAAACGCCTCGCGAGGGATGGGGGATAAATTATGGGATGCGGTCTGCAGGGGAGACAGCCGCCACGGGGCCGCTAAAGCTCCCGCGGCAACGGCACGCCCTGCTGTTCAAGTGTTTGAGCCCTTAGTCCCGGGACCGCCCGCCCCCCGTCCCCAAGACTACGAATACGAAGAGACACCGACTAATGCAGCGGTGAGTGCTGTCCCCGCGGCACCTCCAGAACCTATGGACGCGGACAAAAGCCCTCCAGGGGCGGTCCAGAATCCGCCTCGCCTACCGTCGCCTCAGGGACCCGCTCCGTCTCAATAGCCACCGCTCCCGCCCATGCCGCCTGGTGAACCTCTGCCCTCGGGCGGCCCAGAGATTCTGGAGAGACTGGTCGACGAAGCCTGGGAAGGTAAGGTGGCGTCCGAACGCGAAAAATGCTTCAAACTGAAGGGGACCCTGGGGACGGGCGGGGAGCGGGGGGAGATGGAGGGCTGGTACCACACTCAGAATTCGCAGGTCGTTGGAAGGGTGTTACTCAAAATTCGCTGTCTGAAGGGGAACTTCTCCCCGAGGCAAATGCAGACCCGGTAACACTCCACGAGTCCGTGGAACACGCTTATTTTCACCATTCCTAACAAGGACGGTAGACGGCACTTGCTGCACGACTTAAGAAAAGTCAGTGAAGCAATGGAAGGTAGGGGAGCTCTGCAGCCCGGTCTGCCAGCTCCGAACATGATACCTTAAAATTGGGACATTTTAATAATTGATTTAAAAGATTGTTTTTTCACTATCCCTTTACACCCTGATGATGATGAAAAATTTGCTTTTTCTGTCCCTACTATAAACAAAAATGAACCCTTGAGAAGGTATCATTGGGTAGTGCTTCCACAAGGCATGAAAAATTTACCAACTATGTGCCAGGCTTATGTAGCCTGGGCACTTGCTCCAGTATGAAAAGCACATCCTGGTCTAATCTTTTATCATTACATGGATGATATACTGATTGCGGGAAAAAACTTGGACGTTGAAAGTTTGATTCCTGAGTCAACAGTGCATTTGAAAAGCAAGGGGTTACAGACTGCTCCAGAGAAAAGTCAAAAGAAGCCAACGTAGAAATATCTGGGGTGGCAGATTGATGAAAGTACCATAACTCCTCAAAAGCTTGAGATCCAAGCCGAGGTCAGCACGTTAAATGATGTTCACAAGCTGCTCGGAGATATTAACTGGGTCAGACCATTGTGTGGCATTGCGAATAGGGAACTGGAACTTTTAGTGGCATTGCAGGTGGTGCAGGAGCACCGAGAATCCTGTCAGAAGAAGCTAAAAAGGCCTTGGAAGTTACTAGTAACAAAATCAAAAATACATATACCCATCGATGGGATCCTGACTGGGACATAGGAGTCACAGTCATCAATCAAACATATTAAAAGGAGCCCAAGCCTCAACTCAGCAGTTGGAGTTGCAGGCGGTTGTACAAGTGTTTGACAAGTGGAGAGCCAAACTGGTTCATAGAGTCTGTGACTCACTGTGTGTGGTGGGAATAGCTACCTGAATGGAACGGGCACTATTGAAAGGAATTTCAGAGGAAAGATTGTATAGGTTGTTTAAAGAATTATGGCTCCTACTGTCTAACCCACAGCATCAGTATTTTATTACCCATATTCGCAGCCACACTGCACTAACTTAAGGTCTAGCAGAAGGCAAACAGAGAGCAGACAGGCTGGTAGCACCGGCATGGGCTGCTCCCTCATCAGACCGCTTTGCTCAAGCTCGGAGATCGCATGAATTCTTTCATGAATCTGTCAAGGTGCTTCAACGACAATACCACCTGTCAGTTGCTGAGGCTAAAGGGATTGTACAGTCGTGCCCAGACTGTCAGCAGTTCACCAGTGGCCTTGCCCCAGGCGTCAATCCTCATGGCACAGGCCCACGAGAAGCCTGGCAAATGGACGTTACACACGTCCCAGAATTTGGTTGGCAAAAGTGTGTCCATGTTTGTACAGATCCTTTTTCTCTGGCAGTGTGGGGCCACTGCACTAATGGGGGAATCTAGTAACCATGTCCAACGCCACGTGCGCTCTGCCATAGCAGCACTTGGGGTACCCTGTGAAATCAAAACCAACAGTGGCCCAGGATATACAACACAGGCAACACAAACCTTCTTCCAGTTATGGGGCATTACCCATGTCACAGGGACACCACATTCGCCCACAGGCCAAGCCATGGTGGAACATATGAATCAAACTCTCAAGCGTTTGTTCACAAACAAAAAGGGGGAGAGAAGGACATCTCTCCAGCTGATCGACTAAACAAAGTTCTTTATGTTTTGAACTGCTTAAGTCTGCCACAGGACAGTTTGGTACCTCCAAGGGTGAAACGTGGAGTAGGTTTAAAAGGAAGTTTGGAGGGGATCAGAGAAAGTCAATGTCAGCTGTTAGGTAAAAACTGAAGTTACAGGTACTAACTTGGGGAAGGAGATCTGCCTGTATCATTACAGATACGGGAACCAAGTGGGTACCAGCCAAGTGGATCCAGAAGAAAGCAAGCCTGCATAAACCAGGACGAGATCCTGATCCCAGTAACTGAAGTCAAGTGTTCCAACTGCAGCCACGGTGGACTTGAATTTTGCTATGGGACATATTGAGCTATTTAACTGTCTTTGAAATACTCCTGTAAACTAGTGAAATAGTGACTTCCATACAGCCTAAGGCCATGGACTACAATGGGTGCCTGTACCAGAAGAGAAACTGCTGTTACCTACACCCAAACACTCCTGACACTCCTGATTGGCAAAGCAAACAAATACAACAGCAAAGGTAGCTAAGGCACTTAGCTACGGATGTGGATTCTGTGAGACATGCCACAGAATTGTGCAGCAATTGATTTCCTTTTACTGGCTCATGGACATGGGTGCCAAGATTTTGATGGCATGTGCTGCATGAATCTATCTGACCACTCTCAGTGGATTCATGCCAGCATGCAGAAATTAATAGATCAAACAAGAAAGGTACAACACGAAAACAGATTCTTTGGATTGGACAATTGGTTTCATCAGTGGGGAATTTCAGGATGGATATTGTCAATGGCCAAAACTGGATTGCTGATTTTAGTGGTCGTAGTAGTTGTCTTACTCTTACTGCCATGTTTGTTAGGCTTTCTGCAAAGGGCCCTGCAGAGATCTCTACAGGCAGTTTTTGTAACACAAATACAAAAAGGGGGAATTGTCAGGGCAGACAGCAGGCCTGCTAGCAGCCCTGCTCTCTTCTCCCAAGATTTAGGCCCTGACAATATTCTTCTGTTCCCTTGAGACAGGAAAAGTTCCTCATGGTGAGAGGATCCTAATAATCCCATTCTCAAAACACAGCGGCCTTGCTGATAGGGGTACAGGCTGCCCTAAACCAAGAAGCAGTTATGGGAAGGTACTTGGGAGTAACGGAACATGTTAGGAACCAACCATAACAAGAGGGTCAAAACAGCAGGTGTGCGGATGCTTTTAGGTATTAAAGGTAAACCAAGGATGTTTAGCTATAAGATAGACTTATCAGAACTCATAGTCACTAACCAATCAGTACGGTGTGAAACCACTCAGCAGTTTTTATCTTGCCCCGTTGGCAGTAATAAAGGTATAGAATCTGTGTGATTTCACCTAATAAAAATGCCTTCACCTAAAATTCATATCGAATTGCATGTTGCTCTCTGCCGGTCACCACACAAACCTGCAACCACTGCAGCAGCACCCAGGTGTGTGGTTCTGCTGCCCTCAAGGACCTGTGCCCCCCTGCAAGGGATGAGGGGAGTCCTTTTCAGGGGGGTGTGAGTATGTTGCTCCCTTGCAGCGCACTGTCATGTGGTCAGAAGTGGATTTTTAATGACCTAGTTAATCCTCCTACCTTCTCCCTGGGATGGGTGACCCACCCTTGGCTCTGTGGGCATGCTTGACTCAGTCAGTGATGAAATGAGGGGTTTCTCACTGGGGCTGGTGAAGGTACCAGGGCTGCCCCAGCACCACCAGCTGTGCCTGGAACCTGGGGACAATCAGTCTTGTCTGTGCCCGGGTGTCCTGGGGCACAGGACCCAGGACCCTCTGTGGGTGATTCTTTGTTCAGTGTGTATTGGGCAGAAACCAGTGGGCCAAGAGCCTCTTGCCTAGCCAGGGTTAGCTCTCTATGAGAGCTGTGGAACCTGCGGGGTTCCATATTTTGGGTGCTGACGCCGTGGTTGTTTCCCCTGCAGCAGCTCTTGCTGTGGGAGAGGCGATGCTGCCTTAGTGGGGCTGTGCCGAGTGCCCTGAGCTGCAAAACTCCTCTTGATTTCTCCCACCTGAGATGGCCTTTAATGTGGGTAGGGGATAACAGCTGTGTCCTCTTAGTTCCTTGGGGCTTTTGGATCAAAAATCCCTCAAGAAATGTGCTGCTGTGAGTAGGTGCTGGGCTTTTCTGGCCAAAGGAGCCAGGAGGGAAGGTGTGTGTCACAGCACAGGACAGGAGAAGAGCCTGTATTGGCAGGGACGGTGCCTGGGCTTCTGCACATAGTGGGCTTCCAGAGCCAGAGGGACTTGGGCAGAGCTGTGGTGTTTCCTGAGGCAAATCAAACCCGAGCTTTATTTGCCCCACACAGGGAGAGGGAAATGCTGGGTGTCTGTGTGAGAAGCCAGAGCTGGTGGTTGGAACACAGCAGAACTTCACAGCAGGCAAGGCTGTCTGTCAGCGGTGGCCAATGGGTAAGTTTAATGATGAAGACTCTGAATTACAATATCCTGTTACAATTAGTGCTTTTTAGAAGCAGAGGAGGGAAATGGGATGACATTATGTATGCAGACATGTTTTCACCTTGCAAAATCACCCTGAATGACAGAATGTGGGATCAGTTTAGTACCTCAGGAACTGGTCTGGGTGATAAGGGGAAAAAAAAGTAAAATCTGTTACTCTACTTGTAGCATTGGGCAGATGTTTAAAGATCAGCCCACAGCAGGAGAGAGTAAAGGATTGTTTGACTCCATCAGAAGGATAGAAGAAAGCAAAGGCAAAACCTGATGAGTTGGGATGAGGACAGGTTGCTGGGATGGGAGAGAGAGAGAGATGTAACAACAGGACTTTATAGCAGAATACACAAAGCTGGTGATACACAATGCAGTTTCTCACTGGACTGCACAGCTCAGAGCCGTCCCGAAACTGGACTGTCCCTAAAACTGTCCTGGAGCTGAGTGTTCCCCCCGCCTCCCACCAGCCCCCCGTTAAGCTGAGCATGATGGGATTGGCATGGAATACCCTCTTTGGCCAGTTTGGGTCAGCAGTAGGAACAACTGAAAAGTCCCTGACTGCTTGGCAACAACCAAAATCATCCCTGTGTTGTCAGTGCTGCTCTCATCCCAACTCCCAAACATGGCATTCCACCCGCTGCTAGAAAGAGAATGGACTCTATCCTGACTTTTCTTACAACTGAATCATCAATCTGAGAGACACTGTTGGGACTCATATCTGAGGTTGTTCACGTTCTCCAAGGTGGGATAACTGCTGTCACTGGGCAACTTGAAGTCGCACCCTCTGGCTCCCACTGATCAAACTCTCAGGCCTCACCCACCAGGACTTCCTGTTAAAGACAAGCCCACTGAAATAGGAAAGCCCATAGTTTTGAAAACAATCCAAATGACCTTATGTAAGAAGGATCCCAAAGCTTTATAATCACCCAGATGAAAGTTAGAGGTCTTAAAGCATGATCTGACCGAGTCAGAATTGTTTTAGACCACAGGGTGGGAGGGAGGGAGGGAGGGAGTCCCAACACTGGCAGCCAGCCCAGGCTGGGGACTGGGAAGGAATAGAAGGACTGTGGAAATTACACTCCTGACACCCCTTGCCAAATCACAGCCCAGAGAATGGAAGATGACTTACTTGTTTAGGTCTTGAGCAGTAATGGAAGCCTATTCCACTGAAAGCATTGGAAATATCCCTGTGAAGGGACGCGTTTAGTCACTTCTACTTGATTCTGAGAGGCCAGCAACACCTTTCAGCTTCACAGCTTTAACCTGCAACAGGCAGGACAGAAAAGTACCAGGGCTCCAAATGGGGATTCCCCCACCACGCACATGATTCCTGCATGTGCTTTGAGCGCCCATCAGAAGAACTCCCTCTCACCTGCCTTGATGTTGCTGAAAACCCAACACTCGTTGTGGCCAGAGCATGTTCTGATGAGGGCTTCCCCCCACCATGACTGATCTATGTGACAAACATGACACAGTGAGAAAGGCTGGAACAAACACGCAACGTGGCAGAGGCTGTGACTCTCTGCTTCAGTTTCTCTCCCATCCAGTGGCATTTACTTCTACAGGAATCCTCTGCACTGCTTTTAGTCTCAGGAAAGCTGACCCTCATCCTGAGAACTTCTCTCTGTTCAAAATGGTTTAGAGCTCATGATGATCTTTTAAAAATTCTCTTCAGCACCTCCTTCCATGCAGGGAGCCAGCAAATACCGTTTTTCTGAATCCTTCTATTCAAGCTCTAAAGCAGCAGGTGAATGGCCACCATGACATGTTTCCTTCCTTATCCTAAGTAAAACCACTGCATTCATTTTATCTTAACGATCCTAAGACAGCTAGAAGTAGTGTTGAGGAAAGAGTATAACTTGCATCAAAAAAGCTGCCACAGGTTCTGTGGCATAGGGCACTGTTAGGACTGTACCCTGGGTTTGGAAAACCCTGACTCCCAGGGTCAGGGGGACTGATTCTGTTTTACATGGGGAGGTTTCAGGCCAGGCATGTCTTTCAGTCCTTTAACCTTTGGTTTGGGAGCTATTGCTGGCCATTTAGTATGATTAAGCGTGAATGCTGGTAGAGTCAGGAAATTACTCAGGGCACTGTTAGGGTTAGGAAAGCCCTGAGCCTCAATGTCAGATGAGCTTCTTATGGCCAAATTGGGAGGTTTCAGGCCAGGTATGTCTTTCATTCCTTTCACATTGGGTTTAGGAGCTCCTACTAGACATTTTGAATGATTGAATTTGTATGCTGGTTGAGCTGAGAAATGCTATAGGGCACTCTAAGGACTGTTCCCTGGGCTAGGAAAGCCCTAAGCCCAAAGGTCAGAGGGACATCTTGCAGGCTCCATGGGGAGGTTCCAGTTAAGGAACATGTTTTAGTTCTTGCACCTTTGTTTTGGGAGCTACTGCTGGACATTGAGCATGTTTGAATATCAATGCAGATAGAGCCAAGGAATGACATAGGGCACTGTTAAAACTATTCCGTCTTCTCTATGTCTCCACCTCCTCCATCCAGCGGGGAGCCCCTCCACGGGCTGCACGTGGGGTCTCAGCCTTTTCCATGGGGTCTCTCCACGGGCTGCCAGGGGCATCTTTCTCTTTGGCACCTAGGGTACCTCGTCCCCCGCCCTCCCCGGCCTTGGCATCTGCACAGCTTGTTACATCTTCTCACTCTCTTCTCCGGTGGTAAAATGCAGCTGCTTCCGGGTTGCTTTCTCCTAACAGGGACTCTGGCCTTGAATTGTTTACACTTTGGAGCTGCAGAGAATTCCAGCAGCTCCTCACAGCAGCCACTTTCTGCACCCCCACTCTTTCCCAGCCCCAGCCATGCAAAAGTGTGGCACTGTTTTAATTTTTCTTCTGAAATGTTCTTTGAATAGCAGCAGGCACACGACTCCACCCCTTTAGGTTCAAGTTGAGGTTTAGGAGCAGTGGTTAACTTCGTTTTGATTTTACTTGTTTACATCCCCACCTTAATTTTGGAGGCAGGAACTCCAACCTGGGGTTGGTTTTGTTGTTCTGTTTTTTTGTGTTAAATGTGAAAAGGTAAATGTTTATTTATTTTATTACAATAAATATTGAAATTATTTTTTTAAAGCCTTGCTGATGTGCAGCTCTTTGGGACCGGAGCAGCGTTGGCCCATCAGTGGGGTCTGTAGCTCAGAGCTGGCTCCGGGCAGGACACGTCTCAGAGCAGAGAGTCTTCCCTAAGGGATTCTCACCAAGCCTGAAGGGACCATGGGGATGTCGTCTGGCGGCCAGAGGAGCGAGGGCAATCGGGGTCCTGCCGCGGGAGGAGCTCTCTCTTTGGGGGAACTCCTTGGATTTGTTGGGAAGAGAAAGCCAAACCTGTCTGTGTGGCGTGGTGAGCGTGGGCTGGCTGGGACTGGGACCGGGCGGAATTGCATGGATCCCCAGGTGTTTCCATGCGGAATTGCAGGGTGCTGCTGGAGAAGGGAGGCTGGAGGTCCTGTCATCGAGGTGGCAGGGAGGGATCGCTCTTGGGGAGAAGATGGGGATGTTGGGTTTGCGTGCTCTGCTCTGGCACATGGAGCTCAGTGTTTGTTGTCCTCCGGATACTTGGCGATTTTTTAGGTTCATAGTTTTAGTGGTGTGTAAGCTGTTGCTCTTCTTCTCAGGCTTGTAGTTAAGCTTGTAGCGACTCTAAAAGGATGGCACAGGCTTAAAGCGACTCAGCTGCCAATAATCCAACTGAGGGGGTCTTTCCCTGTCCTTTCCTTCCGATATCTTTTCCCCCCTCCATTCTGGCAAGGAGGAACGAAGTGCAAACGCACTTCAAAAACCTGAAGGGACAATCTCCTAGATGCCCGGCTGATGCCCTGGGGACAGGAGCCAACAAGCAATACAGGGAGAATAAGCACTGCCTTTTTGGTGGTGACTTTGTAGCTGGTGTCAATGGGACTGGAGACGTAATCTTTGCTGCTGTGTGTTAAGAGAGGCAGCATCTCGTTCTAGTGCTGGCAGCGTAACTTGTGCAGCACCCTCCCTCCCCGCATCCCCGCCGTTCCTGCTGGGTCAGGGCAGGGGGAAGCGGGGTGGCTCCGGGAACCAGCCGAACCCAGCGGGAAAGGCGAAACCCGCCCGGTTCCGCTCCGCTGGGTTCGGCCTTTCCCAGCCGGTGGGTCCGGCCCTTCCCGGGTGGGTTCGGTAGATGGTTGCGCGTCGGCGCTGCCCGCGCAGCCGGTTCGGCCGTTAAACGCTCTGGAAGTCCCCGCTCCGTTGCCCGGGGCAGTGCGTCCTGCCCACCCGCCGCTCTCGCTCAGTCGTGCCTTCGGCCATGGCTGAGCCGGTGGGTACTGCGGGAGCGGGAGAGGAGACAGGCCCCGAGCGCCGGGAGATGGATGAGCAGAGGGCTCGGTAAGCCCCGGGAGCCTCCGGCCTGTCACCCGCTGAGCCGGAGAGCACCCTGCCCAAACACCTGCCCGAGCTGGGCGCCGAGCTCCCCGCCGAAGCCCCGCCCGGGGCTGTCCGAAGGCGGGGGGAAGAGGGAAGCCTCCCGCCCACCCGGAGCAGGGGACGGCCCAGCCCAGCCCAGCCCGGGCCAGCCCAGCCCGGCGCTGGCGAGGGAGGCCCCGCCCGCGGGAGGGGGAGCAGCACCACGCATGCGTGGCCGTCCCGGGTCTCCGCCCCTTCGCTTCCCTGGGCTCTCCCTCCCCAGACAGGCATTGGTAGGAGCCAATGGAGGGGGCTGCTCCGCACGCTCGTGGGAGGGGCGGCCGTGCCGTGCCGGGCTGTGCCGGGCGTGGTGCAGGATGGGCGCATTTCCGCCGCGGGCTGTCCGGGCCCATGTAGCGATGGCTGCTGGGGGCTCTCGGCGCCCTGTCCGCCGCCGTCTGTCGCGTCCCCCGAGTCGCCCGCGGCCTCGGCGCCGCACCAGAGGCCGCCCCCCAGGTCAGCGAGCCGCCCGACGCCCGAGGGTCTCGCCCCGTCCCTCTCCACCCCCCCTCCCCCCTCCGAGCCGGCCCGGAGCGCGGCGCCTCTCCCGCCTCTCCTCGGCGTTAGAGCCCAGGGCGGCAGCGGAGCTCGGTGTGCCTCCGCCCCGAGAACGACCCTGGCAATCCGCTCCTCTCCCCCCCCACCCCCCCGCCACCCCGTTGGCTTTTCCCTGTGGGAAGCGGGGAGTTTGAGAAGAAACGGGCCCTGGGAGGGTGCGCGGGGCAGGAGCAGAGGGCTGTGTGTGTGAGGGGATACAGCGGGTGGAGGCGAGTCCCGGCGTAGGGCATGTGGAGAAACGGGGATGCCTTCCCAGGGGTTAACGGTTGCCAGTATCGCAGAGCTCCCAGTAAGAGCTGGTGGATGTTTCTGTGGTTGGAAGGGACCTATGAGATCCATTTTGTTCCAACCCCCCTGCTGTGGGCAGCGGTGGCCATGCCAGGCCTGTGGCTTCTGTGTCCCTGAGGAGAGGCAGCGTCGTGTGGAGAGAGACGCTGGCTGCCCCAGTAGTAGTACCCAGCAGCCGTGCAGAGCACAGTCCCAGGCGGAGGAAGGTGCCTTTAAAGGCGCTGCTGGCTGTCATGGCACGATGTGAGCGGGAGACCTAGTTTCCCTCAGGGATCCATCGCTGGGAATGGCGGGCGAAGCGGTCGGAGGGAAACCGCCTTGGGTGGCTTCAGCTGCTCTCCCGCTGCAAAGAGGTTTTCCAGCAGCGCTGTCTGGGATGGCCTGTAAGATGGCAAAGGTGTGCCCAGGTCAAGTGTGTGAGTCCTTGCATGGAACTCTGAGAAGGGAATTATCCCACTGTGGTTGGATAAATAACGGTGCCTTGGCTGGGAGAGGCGGGGGATGCAGTGCGGTGGCTGTGCGTGTCTGGGATGATCCCGGGAGGGCTTGGAAGGGGAACTCCAGCAATTCGCTTTGGAAGTTTGTTTGTGTGAAGCTCTCCCGTGGTTGTAAATCCCTGTTCTGTGTGTTCTTTCCTCAGCCCACAGTCGCCTGTGGAACATCCTAATGGGCAGGATCCACAAAATCTACAAGCAGGTGCCGCCCATGACAGAGGTAGTTCATAGCTCCTGTTCTTCTGAGGTTTGGCATTGCTTGGAATACTGAGGGGTGTCTGCAACTGCAGAAGGGTGTGCAGCTTGGAATGAATGCGACTGCTTTGGGTGGGATTTAGGAGGTGGGCTTCCATGCAAATGGCAATCCTAACCCCCTCTTAAGTCACCCTCTCATGTGGCTATTCTTTTGTTGTTTAGATGATGACATCTGTGGGTGTGAAGAGGTTCCTGCTCCGGTGAAGGTACCACCAAAGGAAGGAAGGAAACGCCGGGCTTCTGTCAGCGATGCTGCGCCCAGAGCACCATCTGTGGGAGAGGTTAGCAGAGTCTTTCCTGAATCTGTGCAGCTGTAGGTGGTTCTTTTCCCTTGATAGCAGGCGCCTCTTGTGTGCTGGGTTTGGCTCACTGGGGTTTGCGTTCTCTGCTCTGGCACGTGGAGCTGAGGAAGGAGCAACCAAAAGACATGACTTTGTAAGAAAAATCACACGCTTCCTCTCTGCTCGGTTCAGTATCCACCGGTCCGGGAGAGGATTCCCATAGGAGTTTGGCGCTGTAAAAACTAGTCATGAGCTGCTTGACCCCTTAGTTTGGTTTGGAGGTGCAGTGTTGTCCCTGAGAGCCCTGTTGACTATTTGTTTGTACAAAACACCTTTTTGAGGGGCTCAGCTCTCCCCGAGCGAGAGTCAGGGCTGAACTCCGTAATGCTGAGGAGCTGCCCCAGGGGAACCGGGCAGGAAGCCTGAGGGGGTTTAATCACTGCTCATAGGAGAGCCCGTATTACAACCAAACCTAAAGGGCAGTGTGCTGGTCAGAGATCCTGCAAAGATCCTTCTGCTGCGCTCTGAGGCAGCAAATCCCAGTCCCCAAGTCAGACCAGAGCTGCCTCCATTTCTGGAAGTTTCCGCTTGCTTGTGCTAGTGTTCAGGTTAAACTCAGCGCGCTGCTTTGTTTGTTTCTGTTTCAGACTTGGGCCCTTTCTTTACAGCCTCCAGTTAAAAGACCCAGAAGTCCTGTGCCGGATGAAGAACTCGAGCCTATTGGTAAGGCTGATGTCAAGTGGTGAGCTTGTTTGTTCTGCGTTCTTCCTGGCGTGTGGTGCAACTGTCCCCCTTGGCTCACGTATGGGTTGTGGTGGCATCGCAGCTCGGTAGCTTCTGGCAGTGCTGGAGTGAGAACTCGGTTTCTTCCCTGCATCCCTGCGCTGCTGCTGGGTTGGGGCCAGGCGTTTGTCTCGGCATCTCAGTACCAGAGCCGCCTTGGATACAGCCAGCTCCAGCTGCGATACGGCCGCTGCCAGCTGGCCAGAAGGAATTTGGTTTGATTTGAGGTGTTAGATCCCCAGAACCCTTTTTACATTTGAATTTGGGGTTCAGCCTGGCAATGCCTCGTGCCAAACGCAACTTGCTGTAGTTGCCAATAAGAAAATCTGAGACTATTCTAAAGTAACAGGACACAGGGAATATGGCAACGTAGGGGAGAAAGGAAAGATTGACCTTTGGGGAAGCTCTTGCCCGTAACCTCATCAACCTCCTCGGTTCCCTTTTAGAGTGACTGATGGCTTATGCTCTTCTCTTGTAGATGAACTGCCCTGGGACGACTATCTACGCTCCATCTGGGAGACGATTGATCTTTGGGACAGGTAAAACCCTTCTGTTTTCTTTGACTTTCTTCTCTGAAGGGTTTGCTTTCAATTTCATTCCTGAACTTACTCCATGCTGCCTACTCAGTGTCCTCACAGTGATGGTTTTCCAAGGTTTCCTGGGCTGCTCCCCTAAGGGAGGTCTTCATTAGCTTTTTATTTTTCCTTCCTACCCTCCAAATTCATTTGAAATGTTTTCGTTTAAACCCAGATGTTTCATAGACGGGTGAGATTAGACCAGGTTAAAGGTCTGTGGATAGGAGGAAGCGTGGAACTTGAGACTGAGACCTGTAACGCGTATGAAAAGCTCCTAGATAGTGTTTTGGACAGGAAAAAAGGTTTGTTTTAATAAAGCAAAATCCCCAACAAACCTGCTCTGAAAAGAAGTTGGGTACCGTTTGGCATAAACCAGTTTCTGATTTACTAGAAGGACTGGCCTTTCTGTGGGTCTAGTTTTGAATTCTTGGTTGGGGGATGCTGACTTCAGCCCAGCAAAGAGAAGTGCAGAGCTGGAGCGGGGCTTTGGCCAGATGATCTCCAGAGGTGGCTGAGGCTGTGAAGAAAGCAGCCGCTACACCTTGGTGCCAGCGCACCCGACTCTTAGAAGAGCTGGGGGCCGGATGGTGTGAGTGAGGCCCCCGTGCGGCTCTGTAGCCTTCGGTATCGCCGCAGGTCTTGGGTCCCAGGGTCTGCAGCTGAGGCAGTTGTTGGGATTTTCACTTGTGCTTCTCTCTCTCCTGTCTCACGGGTGGCTGGGGACGGCAGGTCTGGAAGTTGTAGAAGATGACGAAGCAATAAGAGAAGGGAATTATCCCACTGTAGGGGGATAATTAGCGTTGCCTTGGCTGGGGGAGGCAGGGGATGCAGTGTGTGTGGCTGTGTGTGTGTCTGGGATGATCCCGGGAGGCCTTGGAAGGGGAACTCCAGCAATTAGCTTTGGAAGTTTGTTTGTGTGAAGCTCTCCCATGGTTGTAAATCCCTGTTCTGTGTGTTCTTTCCTCAGCCCACAGTCGCCTGTGGAACATCCTAATGGGCAGGATCCACAAAATCTACAAGCAGGTGCCGCCCATGACAGAGGTAGTTCAAAGCTCCGGTTCTTCTGAGGTTTGGCATTGCTTGGAATACTGAGGGGTGTCTGCAACTGCAGAAGGGTGTGCAGCTTGGAATGAATGCGACTGCTTTGGGTGGGATTTAGGAGGTGGGCTTCCACGCAAATGGCAATCCTAACCTCCTCTTAAGTCACCCTCTCATGTGGCTATTCTTTTGTTGTTTAGATGATGACATCTCTGGGCATGAAGATGTTCTTGCTCTGGTGACACTGCCATCAGATGAATCATCGGGACACCAGGATTCTGTCAGCGATGCTGCTCGCACTTCTGCGGGTGAGGTTAGCAGAGTCTTTCCTGAATCTGTGCAGCTGTAGGTGTTTCTTTTCCCTTGACAGCAGGCATATCTTGTGTGCTGGGTTTGGCTCACTGGGGTTTGTGTGCTCTGCTCTGGCACGTGGAGCTGAGGAAGGAGCAAGCAAAATACGTGACCTTGTGAGAAAAATCGTCCGCTTCCTCTGGATAAAGCCCTGTCTGCTCAGTTCGATATCCACCGGTCCGGGAGCGGATTCTCATAGGACTTTGGCTGTGTAAAAACTAGTCATGAGCTGCTTGACCCCTTAGTTTGGTTTGGAGGTGCAGTGTTGTCCCTGTGAGCCCTGTTGATTATTTGTTTGTTCAGAACAGCTTTTTGAGGGGCTCAGCTCTCCCCGAGCGAGAGGCAGGGCTGAACTCCAGAATGCTGAGGAGCTGCCCTAGGGGAACTGGGCAGGAAGCCTGAGGGGGTTTAATCACTGCTCATAGGAGAGCCCGTATTAACAACCAAACCCAAAGGGCAGTGTGCTGGTCAGAGATCCTGCAAAGATCTTTCTGCTGCGCTCTGAGGCAGCAAATCCCAGTCCCCAAGACAGATCAGAGCTGCCTCCATTTCTGGAAGTTTCTGCTTGCTTGGGCTAGTGTTCAGGTTAAACTCAGGGCGCTGCTTTGTTTGTTTCTGTTTCAGACTCGGGCCCTTTCTTCTGAGCCTGAGGTTGAGGAACCAAGTCGTACTGTGCCGGATGAAGAACTCGAGCCTATTGGTAAGGCTGATGTCAAGTGGTGAGCTTGTTTGTTCTGCGTTCTTCCTGGCGTGTGGTGCAACTGTCCCCCTTGGCTCACGTATGGGTTGTGGTGGCATCGCAGCTCGGTAGCTTCTGGCAGTGCTGGAGTGAGAACTCAGTTTCTTCCCTGCATCCCTGTGCTGCTGCTGGGTTTGGGCTGGGCGTTTAGCTCGTCATCTCAGTACCAGAGCCGCCTTGGATACAGCCAGCTCCAGCTGCGATACGGCCGCTGCCAGCTGGCCAGAAGGAATTTGGTTTGATTTGAGGTGTTAGATCCCCAGAACCCTTTTTACATTTGAATTTGGGGTTCAGCCTGGCAATGCCTCGTGCCAAACGCAACTTGCTGTAGTTGCCAATAAGAAAATCTGAGACTATTCTAAAGTAACAGAACACAGGGAATATGGCAACGTAGGGGAGAAAGGAAAGATTGACCTTTGGGGAAGCTCTTGCCCGTAACCTCATCAACCTCCTCGGTTCCCTTTTAGAGTGACTGATGGCTTATGCTCTTCTCTTGTAGATGAACTGCCCTGGGACGACTATCTACGCTCCATCTGGGAGACGATTGATCTTTGGGACAGGTAAAACCCTTCTGTTTTCTTTGACTTTCTTCTCTGAAGGGTTTGCTTTCAATTTCATTCCTGAACTTTCCATGCTGCCTACTCAGTGTCCTCACAGTGATGGTTTTCCAAGGTTTCCTGGGCTGCTCCCCTAAGGGAGGTCTTCATTAGCTTTTTATTTTTCCTTTCTACCCTCCCAACTCATTTTAAATGTTTTCGTTTAAACCCAGATGTTTCATAGACGAGCGAGATTAGACCAGGTTAAAGGTCTGTGGGTAGGAGGAAGCGTGGAACTTGAGGCTGAGACCTGTAACGCGTATGAAAAGCTCCTAGATAGTGTTTTGGACAGGAAAAATGTTTTTTTTTAATAAAGCAAAATCCCCAACAAACCTGCTCTGAAAAGAAGTTGGGTACCGTTTGGCATAAACCAGTTTCTGATTTACTAGAAGGACTGGCCTTTCTGTGGGTCTAGTTTTGAATTCTTGGTTGGGGGATGCTGACTTCAGCCCAGCAATGAGAAGCGCAGAGCTGGAGCGGGGCTTTGGCCAGATGATCTCCAGAGGTGGCTGAGGCTGTGAGGAAAGCAGCAGCTACACCTTGGTGCCAGCGCACCCGACTCTTAGAAGAGCTGGGGGCCGGATGGTGTGAGTGAGGCCCCCGTGCGGCTCTGTAGCCTTCGGTATCGCCCCAGGACTTGGGCCCCAGGGTCTGCAGCCGAGGCAGTTGTTGGGATTTTCACTTGTGCTTCTCTCTCTCCTGTTTCACGGGTGGCTGGGGACGGCAGGTCTGGAAGTTGTAGAAGATGACGAAGCATTAAGAGAAGGGAATTATCCCACTGTAGGGGGATAGTTAGCGTTGCCTTGGCTGGGAGAGGCAGGGGATGCAGTGTGTGTGTGTGTCTGGGATGATCCCGGGAGGCCTTGGAAGGAGAACTACAGCAATTAGCTTTGGAAGTTTGTTTGTGTGAAGCTCTCCCATGGTTGTAAATCCCTGTTCTGTGTGTTCTTTCCTCAGCCCACAGTCGCCTGTGGAACATCCTAATGGGCAGGATCCACAAAATCTACAAGCAGGTGCCGCCCATGACAGAGGTAGTTCAAAGCTCCGGTTCTTCTGAGGTTTGGCATTGCTTGGAATACTGAGGGGTGTCTGCAACTGCAGAAGGGTGTGCAGCTTGGAATGAATGCGACTACTTTGGGTGGGATTTAGGAGGTGGGCTTCCACGCAAATGGCAATCCTAACCTCCTCTTAAGTCACCCTCTCATGTGGCTATTCTTTTGTTGTTTAGATAATGACATCTCTGGGCGTGAAGCAGTTCCTGCTCCGGTGAAGGTGCCATCAGATGAATCATCGGGACACCAGGATTCTGTCAGCGATGCTGCTCCCACGTCTGCGGGAGAGGTTAGCAGAGTCTTTCCTGAACCTTTCCTGAATCACCCGCTTCCTCTGGATAAAGCCCTGTCTGCTCAGTTCTGTATCGATGGGTCTGGGAGAGGATTCCTGTCGGACTTTGGCTGTGTAAAAATGAGTCACGGGCTGCTTGACTCCTTAGTTTGGTTCTGAGTTGCAGTGTTGTCCCTGTGAGCCCAGTTGACTATTTGTTCAGAACACCTTTTTGAGGGGCTCAGCTCTCCCCGAGCGAGAGGCAGGGCTGAACTCCAGAATGCTGAGGAGCTGCCCCAGGGGAACCGGGCAGGAGCCTGAGCGGGTTTAATCACTGCTCATAGGAGAGCCCATATTAACAACCAAACCCAAAGGGCAGTGTGCTGGTCAGAGATCCTGCAAAGATCCTTCTGCTGCACTCTGAGGCAGCAAATCCCAGTCCCCAAGTCGGATCAGAGCTGCCTCCATTTCCAGAAGGTTCTGCTTGCTTGGGCTAGTGTTCAGGTTAAACTCAGGGCGCTGCTTTGTTTGTTTCTGTTTCAGACTCAGGCCCTTTCTTCTGAGCCTGCACTTGAAGAACCAAGTAGTACTGTGGCGGATGAAGAACTCGAGCCTATTGGTAAGGCTGATGTCAAGTGGTGAGCTTGTTTGTTCTGTGCTCTCCCTGGCGTGTGATGCAACTCTCCCCCTCGGCTCACGTACGGGTTGTGGCGGCATCTCAGCTCAGTAGCTTCTGGCAGTGCTGGAGTGGGAACTCGGTATCTTCCCTGCATCCCTGCGCTGTTGCTGGGTTGGGGACTTGGAGAACTAAAGGGTGTCTGCAACTGCAAAAGGGTGTGCAGCTTGGAATGAATCCCACTGCTTTGGGTGGGATTAAGGAGGTGGGCTTCCATGCAAACGGCAATCCTATCCCCTCTTAAATCATGCTCTCATGTGGCTTGCCTTTGTTTTTTGGATTACGCCATCTCTGGGCATGAAGAGGTTCCTGTTCCGGTGGCAGTACCAGCAGAAGTAGCACGGAGACGCCCGGCTTCCATCAGCGATGCTGCTCCAAGAGCAGCGTCTGCAGGAGAGGTTAGCAAAGGCTTTCCTTACCCTTTGCAGCCATTGGTGTTTCTTTTCCCTTGACAGCAGGCTCCTCTTGTGTGCTGGGTTTGGCTCACTGGGGTTTGCGTGCTCTGCTCTGGCACGTGGAGCTGAGGAAGGAGCTCAGTGTTTGTTGTCCTGCGGATACTTGGCGATTTTTTAGGTTCATAGTTTTAGTGGTGTGTAAGCTGTTGCTCTTCTTTTCAGGCTTGCAGTTAAGCTTGTAGCAACTCTGAAAGGATGGCACAGGCTTAAACCTGCTCAGCTGCTAATAATCCAACTGAGGGGGTCTTTCCCTGTCCTTTCCTTCCGCTATCTGAAGCAACTCTTGGAAAATTCCTGATAAATCTAGCTTTCGTGGGAGAAGGACTGGAGAAGCAGGCCCTGGCCAGCTGTGGAGTCCGATTAAGATACCTTGGGGACTCACAGCACCCGATCACGGCTTGGATTGACAGGAATGGGATTTGCCTGAATGATGACGCAGAGCACAGCTTAAGAGAAGAGCCTCCCATTAGAGGAGAGAGTTGCAGAAGGAATGGTAGCGGTTTGTAGTGGGACACAAGTTCCTAGAGCAGGGCTGACTCAAAGTGAAGGTGCTGCTAAAGTAAACTGGAATAACGTGCAAGTATTTGGGGAACAGCCTGTGCAGTTTGCTCTGTACCCAGATTACAAATGTTTGCTTCATATGATGAGGTCCTGATCCCCTATTTAAATTCTTTTCCCCCCTCCATTCTGGCAGGATGTTCAGCAAGGAAGAAAGAAGAAGTGCAAGCAACTCCTCAAAAAACTGAAGGGACAATCTGCTAGATGCCCGGCTGATGCACTGGGGACAGGAGCCAACAAGTAATGACAGGGAACATAAGCACTGCCTTTTTGGTGGTGACTTTGTAGCTGGTGTAAATGGGACTGGAGACGTAATCTTTGCTGCTGTGTGTTAAGAGAGGCAGCATCTAGTTCTAGTGCTGGCAGCGTAACTTGAAGGTACAAGTTCCCCAGCGCTGGTTGTTCTGTAGCACCATTCAAAGGAGTTTATCTTCCTCTTGTTTGGCACTGATGAGTTTTGCCTTGGTGGGGAATCCTGTTTTTTCTGGGAACATGGAACGTTATGTAAACACAGGGAATGCCAGGATTTTCTCTCTTCCTTTCCACCTCCTCTGGTTCTTCTCGCACAGCTTAGAGGAAGTTTTCGGGGCACACTAAGGTGACAAATTTGACTCCTGCCCCTCTGGTCTGCCCAAGTTCAGAGTCGCGCAGCTGAATGTGAAGGGCGTCTGCACAGGAATGCCCTCTGTGTTTTGTCCTGACACCAGTGCAGGATGTTTCTGTCCAGGGATTTAACAGTCTGGTTGTACTTTAGGTCTTTGTGTTGTTTTAGCTATGGCTCCCCACTCACATGTAGACATTTGTGTGGGAATAACCTGTCTCCTTTCTGGTGAACTGATACATGCCGATAACGAATGCCATGCTTATAAATGTTGTGGCTCTTCTTTATTGTTTTTTCCTGCACCGAAGTGCTCTGGCCTCCTTGAATGCTCCAGCCTTCTGCAGTGCCCCAGCCTTCTGCAGTGCCCCAGCCTTCTGCAGTGCCCCAGCCTTCTGCAGTGCCCCAGCCTTCTGCAGTGCTCCAGCCTTCTGCAGTGCTCCAGCCTTCTGCAGTGCTCCAGCCTTCTGCAGTGCTCCAGCCTTCTGCAGTGCTCCAGCCTTCTGCAGTGCTCCAGCCTTCTGCAGTGCTCCAGCCTTCTGCAGTGCTCCAGCCTTCTGCAGTGCTCCAGCCTTCTGCAGTGCTCCAGCCTTCTGCAGTGCTCCAGCCTTCTGCAGTGCTCCAGCCTTCTGCAGTGCTCCAGCCTTCTGCAGTGCTCCAGCCTTCTGCAGTGCTCCAGCCTTCTGCAGTGCTCCAGCCTTCTGCAGTGCTCCAGCCTTCTGCAGTGCTCCAGCCTTCTGCAGTGCTCCAGCCTTCTGCAGTGCTCCAGCCTTCTGCAGTGCTCCAGCCTTGTCCACTGCTTCGGCCTCTTCGAGTGCTCCATTGTTTCCCCCTGCTCCAGTCTTCTCCTGTGTTCCATCCCACTCCCATGTTCCATCCTTGTCCAGTCTTCCAAAATTCTCCAGGCAACCAGTGACAACTATATGCCACCTGAACAAACAAAAATATGGAGGAGATCCCTCTCCATCTGGGACAGCAAAGACCGGTGAGTATCTCCATGATTCCTATCTGTCCCACATAGTAGGAAGACTGTAGCTGCACCACGCAGCAGATCAACGTAGTATCTGATTGTCTGGACGTGTGGAGGGTGACACATTACTGCACCCTCTTAGGTGCCCGCTACTTAACTCAGACTTGTGGTTACGTGGTGCTCTCTAGTCCTTCTGTCATGCTATTGGTGACTCCCTGTGACAGCAGAGCTTCAAAACCATGTAAGCTGGTGGTTGTAATACCAGGTGTTGGAGGGCAGACACCTCGTCTTGTCCCAGCCCTCATTTCCCTGCCCGTTACTAAGAGAGTTTTGCATCGGTACTATATGATGCAGTTGTGTGGGGTTTGGAAATGACTTGGGAGCAGATGCTAGAATTTGGTGAAACCTGGTTTTGTTGTGGAAAATGACTAGCTGTGCTGAGCCTGAGGAGCATCTGGTTTTGCCCGAAATCTCTCGTGTAGCCATGTGCAGCCCGGGATTAAAAACGCAATAAATGCCCTGCTGCAGCTCTGGGAGGCTCGTGTGTGGTATTCAAACCCTTTGCCAGAGGTTGAACTTCCTAATCACATGGCTGTCGTTAAAAGTTGGTTTCTATTTTATCACCCAGAACACGAGAGCTGGTGGCAACTGGGAGTTGACTTGTTGTTTTCCTGTTCCCACTCTCCTGTGCAGGTATCAAACATGCAGCTGTGTGCAGCCCACAGTGGTCCCAGAAAAATGAGATCAGGTAAGTGACACAACAGCCCCATGCAGCACTACAGGCTGGGGGGACACTGGCTGGAGAGCTGTCAGGAAGAGAAGGACCTGGGGGTGTTGAGTGACTGCAGGCTGAACATGAGCCAGCAGTGTGCCCAGGTGGCCAGGAAGGCCAATGGCATCCTGGCTTGTATCAAAAATAGTTTGGCCAACAGGTCTAGGGAAGGGATGGTGCCCCTGTACTGGGCATTGGTGAGGCCACACCTTGCATGCTGCGTCCCGTTCTGGGCTCCTCACCATCAGAAGTACATGGAGGTCCTTGAACGAGTCCAGAGAAGGGCAACCAGGCTGGGGTAGAGGCTGGAGGGCAAATGCTATGTGGAGTGGCTGAGGGAGCTGGGGATGTTTAGTCTGGTGAAGAGGAGGCTGAGGGGAGACCTTCTCACCTCCTACATGAAGGGATGTTGCAGAGAGGTGGGTGATGGTCTCTTCAGCCAGAGGACAGGAGATGGGACAAGACGAAATGGCCTCAAGCTGTGCCAGGTCAGGGTCAGGTCAGATGTGAGGGAAAAGTTCTTCCCTGAAAGAGTTGTCAAGGCCTGGCCCAGGCAGGGGGCCGAGTCACCTTCCCTGCATGTTTAAAAAAAGGGTAGATAAGGTGCTCAGGGATATGGTTTAGCTTAGGATGGGAATGGTTGGACTTGATGATCTGAAAGGTCTTTTCCAACCTTGTGATCCTGTGAAAGTTTAGGGAGCTCCCAGCTCTTCCTCCTCACCCAGTCTTGGGGCGGTGAAAGAATGGTGCTGGGAGCTTGAGACAACGCTGTCGTGCGTTCGTGTGTGTGACTGAGGCTCTGGTCAGAATCAGCCTTGAAAAAGCATTTCTTGTCTGGAGAGGGACAAATTCTGAGAATTAGGCAGGATCCCCAGCTCACTTCTCTCTCTCTCTCTCTCTTTCTCTCTCCCTGTCCCTGCAGGTACTACATGCCAAGAGAAAACACTAATAAGAACAAAATACCAAGGCAACAAGCCACTGCAACGGTAAGCGTGGGTTCCTGGTTATTCCCTTTTTTAGGACAATAGGGCTGTTTGTGATCAGAAAGCTTTGTGCTCCTTGCAGTGCTGACTCAGCGATCTCTGTGTTTGTCCTGATTGTTTTTTCCTGGGCTTCTAAACACCAGCTCAAGCCAATCTCTCTGCCTCCCTTGCCTCCGTTTTGTTTGGGGTGCAGCTTTATGCGAGCGCACGCTTGGACTGTAAATACAAAGCACCTTTGGAGTTTGCCTGTTGGATGTGTGTGTGCAAACCCACTCCTAGTTCTATGCACAAGCAAGATTCTCTGCGCTGTGCCCCAGCAAACAAATCCCTGCTTGCTTGCTAGCTTGATGTCCTTTTGTCTAACAGAAACAGAATGGATCTGGAGCCTCAAAAGAGGGATTATCAAATCGGTCTCTTGCTCTGTCCAAAAAGCCACCTGTCCCTGAGGGAAAGAAATCAAGATCCTGGAGAAAACCAGAGCCCTTTGCTCCTCTCACCAAGGTACCGTAGCTGACACTGGGTTACCCAAAGCAGAGGCTGTGGAACAGCTGCAAGGAACTCCAGCTTGGAAATGTGAAGCACGTGCCATGAACCTGCTACGGAGCATCCTGGCAGCTGTGACTTCACGCCGCAAAGCTCAGTGCTGGCACTGGGTTTAAGGACCTGTTGTGCCACACACGCTCCTTCCATTGTGCTGACCTGAGGGTAGAGGCCTGTAAGCCCACTGGGCACAGTTTCACCCCATGTAACAGTGGTCAGGGGAGTCAACTCAGTTCCTCAATTAGCAGGGAGCAGGGGTTCATGTTTCCCCAGTTTGTGGGAGTTTTGGCCGCTCTTCTTCTTGGGAGCTGCAGTGGTGCCTGGTGTAACCGAGCACCTCCTTTCCTCCCTGTTGAGGACTGACTTGGAGAGAGCTAGCTATAGATTCTAGGAAGTCTGCCTGGGATGCTCAGTGCAAGGCAAACCAGGTGCTTTTCTTCCTGTGCCAGCCTGAGTCCTACCCAGGCGATGCTGTAGCGAGTCAGGGTGTTTCCTACTGCCACACTCAGCATTTGATTTGCATTCCTTAAGCCAACTCCGATGGAAACATCCATATTACAACCAGCTGTGTGCACAGCTGGGACTCGCGATTGCCTAACTCCCGTGTGGCTGCCTCAGTTTCCCCCTGTGAAGCCAAATTCTCGCAGGCTCCTGTCTTAGCTGCCCTGGTATGGAGAATACCTCCTGCAGTCGATGTAGCCCTGGGCATTGCAAGGGCCGCAGCGTCCCGCGGGGAAGGTGTTTGCTGTCCGTTAGCGTGCTCAGCGCCCTGTTTCACGGGCCTTCCCCATTTAATGGCTTGTTTCAGGCCATGGAGGAGGAGATCGCTGCCGCCTTCAGCGATGGGAACCCTGATGAGGTCCTGAGCAGTGCCTTCAAACTAAAAGTCACTCGCGAGGACATCCAAACGCTGGAGGAGCTTCAGTGGCTCAATGACATGGTAAGGCCTCGCAGCACGGGGTGTGATCTTTAGTTTGGTGTTTATGTCAAACTCCCCCTTTGCTGGGGACAGAAGTCTTCTCAGAATGATTTGGTGACCTTTAGAGCCTGGAAATCTCTGCACAGTTCTTACTGTAGGTACTTAAGGACCTGGAGTTTCTGAGAGTTCCTTTACTACTGGTGTTAGGCAGCTCCCAGGAGTTAGTCCTAGATGATGGGAGAGGGCGAAAGGTGTTTTTATCAAACCAAGTGATAACCAAGTGCCAGATTCTCTGACCCAAGCAGCTGAGAGTGGTATAGAGAATACCCACAGGTGGGGTTGGAATAAGGGTGGCCAGCCAAGGCATGGGGCTGTACTTTTTGTGTGGTAAGCTAGCGTCTTATTTTACTTCTTCAATTTACTCTTTGTGGTGCAGGTCATTCATTTCTACATGGCTCTTCTGGTGGACAGAAGCAACAGAGAAAAAGGTCCATCAGTCTTCGCTTTTACCGCCTTCTTCTATTTGAAACTCTGCTCTGGAGGCTACAGCGCAGTGAAAAGATGGAGCAGAGGAGTGGATCTCTTCAGCAAGGACATAATTTTTGTCCCTGTGAACTTGAGGTGTCATTGGACGCTCGGGGTGAGTCAAACCCAGCTTTTTACTTAGAGCTGGATGGGGAGGAAAAGCCTGCAAGGAAAGTCATCTAGACTTTGGGCTGTTGGGCCTCATCTGAGGGTCATCTCTTAACAACAGGTCATAGATGTCAGAAAGAAGAGCGTCAGGCACTATGACTCCCTGGGACAAAATGGTGATGAGATCTGCCAGGTGTTATTGTAAGTAACTGCTGGGCCGCTGCTTTTCCCTTGGGAGTTGGGAGAAGGTTTGGGGGGGTTTTGCCCCCAGAACACGACCACAGGTTTTCCTGCTTCTGGTCAGTAACCAAACAGAAATGTTGGATTCAGTTCCTGCTAGTTGTGTGCCATCGAGTGCTTCCCTGATCTGACATCGTCCCCCTCCGCCCCGGCTCTTCGCACGCTCTTCCTCTTCCTCGCTTGGCTCTTTCATCCTTGTCCTGTGGGTTCAGCCTCTGCTGCAGCGAGCTCTGGGACACGCTCCGTCTCCGTGCCTCTGCACCTCTGCTGTTCTGTTCCGCATTTTAAACAAGCAGCGGTCCCTGTTGCCCTCCAGCTTGCCCCAGCCACCTGCCTTCCTGTCCTTACTGTGGGTGATCTGTACTGCAGGCGTTCTCCCTCAAGACCAGTGTCTTATAGCAGGCTTTTCCTGGGACAGCCCCTGGCCTGGGAACTTCCTTGGCCCAAAAGCTTTTGTATTTCCTCTTCCTGGAGGTGCACCCGGTATATGGGTACACACTGGGCATTGCAGTTCCTTGCTTGGTTCTCCTGTTCCTCCTCTGACAACACGTGATTTGGGAGGTTTCTCAACGAGCTTATGCTTTTGTGGGAGTCTCCTTCAGCAGCTTGCTTTTTGTGGGACTGAATGATGGAGATAAAGAGGGATCTTTTCTTCTCTTTTGGTTTAAACAGCAAATTCCTGCAAGAAGAAAGCCTGGAAAAAAGAAAGGTGGAGTTGGATTGTTCAGAGTGGACGCTTCGCAGCATGGAGCCCCACGTAAGTGAGCACTGCTTGGGTTTGGAAGGTGAACTGTGGCTCCTTGTCGCGAGGGTCTGAGCCCGTCCGAGTTCAGTCCAAGTCATCAGCCCGAAGCTTCTCCTGTCCTTACGGCACCAGCTCTGGCTGCGAGCGGAGCGGGAAGCCGCGCTGGGTTGGACTCTCCAAGCAGAGGCTCTTCTCGCTGGCCCAATGCTCTCTTTGCTGTTAGGGTGGTTGGGGGTTGTTTAATTAGTCTGCCCCATGAAGGTGAATCTGGCTTTGCCCCCATTCCATAAGTTTTTAAGGCTCAGAGAATGTAGGCTGCAAAAATCAGCTCTGAGATGATGATTGATTCTGGCTTGGAGCACAGAGCCCGGTGTGTGACAGAGCAGGGGCTGGCGCCAGTGTTTCTCAGGAAGTTCCCTCAGAGGGAAAAGCGAGGCCTCAAGCCTTGATTCCAGAGACACGGCGCTGTGTAGAGCTGGGTGTGCCAAGAGCTGGGGGGAACCTCTGAGCCTGCGGGAGTGGGAAGCGCATCACCAGTTGGGTCCGGTTATCGCAGGGCTGGTGTGGGTAACGCCTGCTGCTTGTCCTCTGAGGTAAGGGAACATCCTCTGTCTTCCTCTGCCTTCATTAGGAAATCCCTCAGCAAGAGAATGGCAGCGACTGCGGGGTTTTCATCTGCAAATACGCAGACTGCATCTCCCGAGATGAGCCCATGACCTTCACTCAGGTGAGTGAAGGTTTTCAACGGCTCCAGAGCTTTTTGCCCTGGATTTTTTCCACGTGGATAAAAGAGCCGGGGGAGTGAAGGCAGCAGCCTGGGGTGGGGGCTGAGGGTTTGTACCTCTCCTTGGGTGTGCACTTGCTGGGGTCAGCACTTCAGGATGGCCTCAGCAGGGCAGAGCTGTGTTCCCCATCCTTAACGAACCGGGTGTTTGTGCCTCCTTTCTGCCCTGACTTCCTACATTAACAGCTTTCTCTTTCTTTCTCTTTGCAGAAACACATGCCATACTTCCGCAGGAAGATGGTATGGGAAATAATCCATCAACAGCTGCTGTGAGACGGGCACTGTTGTGATCACCTTGGGGAGATTCCTGTTGTCGCAGTTTTGCATGGTTGGGTGCTGCGAGAGAACCGGGGTGCAGAAAGTGGCTGCTGTGAGGAGCTGCTGGAATTCTCTGCAGCTCCAAAGTGTAAACAATTCAAAGCCAGAGTCACTGTTGACCAGGGCCAGGCCAATCAGAGATGGATTCATAGCGCCTCTGAGAATCACATATAGGAGAGAAGAACCCGGAAGCAGCTGCATTTTCCCACCGGAGAAGGGAGTGAGAAGATGTAACGAACTGTGCAGACACCAAGGCCAGGGAGGGCGGGGGAGGACGCACCCCAGGTGCTGGAGAGAAAGATGCCCCTGCAGCCTGTGGAGACCTGCCATGGAAGAGGCCAAGACCAAACCTGCAGCTCGTGGAGGGGCTCCACGCTGGATGGAGCAGGTGGAGACATAGATGCTGTGACCCTTATGTTGGAGCAAGCCTCTGCCAGCACTTGGAACCTACAGAGATGAGCGAGAGAGAGAGAATTGTGCTGGAAGAGGTTTGCTGGGGGAAGGCTTGCCGTGGAAGACTGGAGACACATTGTGATTTATTGCTGCCCACCATAGCAGCGACCCACGGCGGGGCAGATGATGAGATAAAGCTCTGTGGGAAAAGGACTCAGCGTTGGAGAGGTTTGTGGAGGACTGTGTCCCGTGGGTGGGACCCCACGGTGCAGCAGGGGAAGGGCGTATGGAATGAATGCCCCCCTGGCCGCGAAGGAAACCAACTGGCCGGGAACTGACCGAAGCCCCATCTCCCAGTCCCTGCCCACCCTGTGCTACAGTGTGTGTGTTGGGGTGGTGCTGCCCCGTGTGCTGCACCATGGGGTCCCACCCATGGGAGACAGTCCTCCACGAACCTCTCCAACACTGAGTCCTTTTCCCACAGGGCTTTATCTCATCATCTGCCCCTCCATGGGTCGCTGCTATGGTGGGCAACAATAAATCACAATGTGTCTCCAGTCTTCCATGGCAAGCCTTCCCCCAGCAAACCTCTTCCAGCGCAATTCTCTCTCTCGCTCATCTCTGTAGGTTGCAAGTGCTGGCAGAGGCTTGCTCCAACGTAAGGGTCACAGCCGTCTTCTCTGTGTCTCCACCTGCTCCATCCAGTGTGGAGCCCCTCCACGGGCTGCAGGTGGGGTCTCAGCCTTTTCCATGGGGTCTCTCCACGGGCTGCAGGGGCATCTTTCTCTCCAGCACCTGGGGTACCTCGTCCCCCGCCCTCCCCGGCCTTGGCGTCTGCACAGCTCGTTACATCTTCTCACTCTCTTCTCCGGTGGTAAAATGCAGCTGCTTCCGGGTTGTTTTCTCCTAACAGTGACTCTGGCCTTGAATTGTTTACACTTTGGAGCTGCAGAGAATTCCAGCAGCTCCTCACAGCAGCCACTTTCTGCACCCCCGTTCTTTCCCAGCACCCAACCATGCGACACTGTTTTAGTTTTCCTTCTGAAATGTTCTTTGACTAGCAGCAGGCACACGACTCCACCCCTTTAGGTTCAAGTTGAGGTTTAGGAGCAGTGGTTAACTTTGTTTTGATTTTACTTGTTTACATCCCCACCTTAATTTTGGAGGCAGGAACTCCAACCTGGGGTTGGTTTTGTTGTTCTGTTTTTTGTGTTAAATGTGAAAAGGTAAATGTTTATTTATTTTAGTACAATAAATATTGAAATTATTTTTTTAAAGCCTTGCTGATGTGCAGCTCTTTGTTTGGGACCAGAGCGGCATTGGCCCATCAGTGGGGTCTGTAGCTCAGAGCTGGCTCCGGGCAGGACACGTCTCAGAGCAGAGAGTCTTCCCTAAGGGATTCTCACCAAGCCTGAAGGGACCATGGGGATGTCGTCTGGCGGCCAGAGGAGCGAGGGCAATCGGGGTCCTGCCGCGGGAGGAGCTCTCTCTTTGGGGGAACTCCTTGGATTTGTTGGGAAGAGAAAGCCAAACTTGGGAAGAGAAAGCCAAACCTGTCTGTGTGGCGTGGTGAGCGTGGGCTGTCTGGGACTGGGACCGGGCTTAAGGGGATCCATGCGGAATTGCAGGGTGCTGCTGGAGAAGGGAGGCTGGAGGTCCCGTCATTGAGGTGGCGGGGAGGGATCGGCTCTTGGGGGGAAAAGATTGGGATGTTGGGTGCTGCAATTAAGAGATGGGACACAGCTTGATGCAAGCTATTTGTCATTTTATTGTAGCAAATCACAAGTTTATATACTTTGTAAAGCCCACGTGTGCCTTAGTTTCATTGGCATGCAGAAGCTGTTCTTACATTTACTATTTGCTGATTGGTTTAAAAACACTTACAAACATTATTAGAAAAAGCATTTAGGCCTAATCACACAACCTTTACACATACTCTGGTTTTGTTTCTTAAAGCATGTTTCATTCTCCCTTTCAAGGCTGACCAGGTCCTCTTATCCTGCCTCCGGTGTCTCTGGTGTCAAGATGTCTCGCGTCCCAGCATTCTTTCGTCCCTTATCAACCAGCTCTTCTTTGTTATTTTAACTCTTCCAAGGTTTGTGTCCAACAAACCAGCACGTCTGTGTCTAATAGCTGCAAAGTGCTGGAACTTCTATCTGATTCTTTCAGGCCTTGTGCTACATCTCCCCCTTCCTTTTACACAAAAAGAATCTTGTTTATAGACTGATTTATCAAATGTTGCATACATTGCAACAGACAGGGTAAAAGGAGAAGTAGAAAAACAAAAACAGCCAAGGCATAAACAAAAGTTTTTACCAAGCTTCTCAACCATCCAGATAATCCCCATCTTCCAAAAATTTTGTCCAACCAATCCCATCCATCATCTTGTCGTAGTTTCGAGACTCCATCCTTAAGCTGTTGAATGCTAGCATGAATAGACCCAGAATGATCTGTGAGATTCATACAGCACATACCCTCAAAATCCTCACAACCATGGCCTTGTGCCAAAAGCAAAAAATCTATAGCAGCTCTGTTTTGCATGACAAACACTGTCTACATCTAATAAAAGGCCAGACAGTGCACTGCTAGCAGCATTCGTTTGATTTGCAAGCCAACAAGCAAACTTACCTAAAGTAGCTAATGCTTTTGCAGTGACTGCTCCTGGTAACAAAAGAGAGGCTGTAAAATGTTGACCAAAAGACCAAAATTTTGCTTGATATCACAGTTGTGGCTGTAGGCCTGTACACCATGCTTCGCCCAGTGGGAGAGGCGATGTTGTACAATCATAGATCATGTTAGTGTGGGGGAGGACAGCAGGCCTGCTAGTGGCCTAGCTCTCTTCTCCTAAGATTTAGGCCCTGACAATATCCTTCTAATCCCATGAGAAAAGAAAAGTTACTCATGCAGAGAGGATCTTAATAATCACATTCTCAAAACACAGCGGCCTTGCTGATAGGGGTACAGGCTGCCCTAAACCAAGAAGCAGTTATGGGAAGGTATTTGGGAGTAATGCAACATGTTAGGAACCAACCATAACAAGAGGTTCAAAACAGCAGGTGTGCGGATGCTTTTAGGTATTAAAGGTAAACTAAGGATATTATATAGCTATAAGGTAGGTTTATCAGAACTCGTTATAGTTACTAACCAGTCAATACAGTGTGAACAGTGTGTGTAACCAATTAGCAGCTTTTTAGCTTGCCACATTTGCAGTAAGAAAGGTATAGAATCTGGGTGATTTCACCTACTAAAATGGCTTCTTGGCTTCCTGGCTTCATGGCTTCACCTAAAATTCATATATTGAATTGCATGTTGCTCCCTGCTGGACGCCATATGTTAGGGGTCAGAACAGAAAGCTGACCTAGGCTACATGGACCTCCTCTTATGTGTGAGGGGATAATGGGCCAGGCCCTATCCCCACAAATAAAAAATATTCTGGATGGTAATAAAAGGAGAGCATTGTTAAAAATAACCCTAGGGCAAAAATAACTAAAACCCCTAAGTCCTTATTTAACTAAATCTAAAAGCCAAAGTCTTTCTGATGCTGTAACAAAATAACATCAGTGTGTGGTGGGCTAGCTGTGTGCAGTTACCCCCGTGCGCCCATCTCTCTGTGTGGACAGGGAATCAATCCAGTAACTCTGCTCAGGGCTGTCTTGGCATCCTGCACGCCAGGCAACAGCCCCGCTTTTGGGAGAAGGAATTGAAAGATAAGGATGTCATGGAGGCTGGTGACAAAGGCCTTGCAGAAGACCAGAGACGTGACATCCACAGCCCTCCCCTTGTCCACCGCTGCAGGTACACAATGGAAGAAAGCCACTCCATGGGCAGGTCAGGCAGGGCCTGCTTTTGGTGAAGTCACGCTTTTAGAGGACACCATGCTTTTCAGAGGACACTCTAAAAGCAGGAGCCGAAGGAGGTGGCCTGGAAAGCCTCTGTCCTGCACGCCTGGGAAGCTTCTCTCTTGGTCCTCAATGACATTTTGGTCCTGGATTCTCCAACACGGGATTCCATGGTACTTGTTTCCGGTCCTGGAGGTGCCCAAGACACTGTCTGGTGGTTGTTCCAGTGTCACAGGCAAGTCACTCAAGAGAGGTCATCCTTGAAGGGTTAACTGAAAGGGCTTTAGGGATGATTAAGCACTGATTAAATGGTAATCGGTCGATAGCTGAATGAAAGCCAAAGGGTGATGGTGCAACAACAGAATGGTCATCAGAATCCTCGGATGATGTGGGTTGGAAAAGACCCTTAAGATCAGCAAATTACACCTATACCCTAAGAGTACTGGGCCCACCGCAAAAACCATGTCCCTCAGTACCACATCTACATGATGTTAAATGCTTCCCCGGATGGCGAGTCAACCACTTCCCTGGGCAGCCGTCTCCAGTGCTTGACAACCCACAACCCATCAATCCAGCCGGTCCAGATCCCCCTGTTGAGCCTTGCTACACTCCAGCTGATCAAGCCTCCCACCCATTGCCTTCCCAAAGGGCTAAGGAGACCAGGAGAAAGATGATGGGCCCCTGCGACATTGAGGTCACGGCCTGAGGTCCTGTGCTGTGTCCCAGCCACCCACTGTGTCCGAGCGGATCAGAGGTGTGAGCCCGGGCCAGGCTCTAAGGTCGCTTCTGCCCCCTGTACCGGGGAGCCCAGACCCACAGGCAGAACTTCAGACAGCCTGGACAGTGCAGCACAGAGAGGATCACCTTCCCCAGCCTGCCGGCAGCACTCCCTGTGCCGGGGCAGGAACAGAGTTCCCTCAGACAGGGCAAGAGCCCGGCAGTCGCACTGCCTGAGGAGCACCTTTCTGCCAATGGCGTCTCTGCCCATATTTGGACAGTAGCCACTCTGGCCCGTGGAGACAAGCCCATGAAAAGGCTCAACAGGCCAAGCCGTGGGTCAGTGCGACCTGAGGAGGGTGAGGAGAGGGCAGGGGAGGGACGGGGCTGGAGGTAGAGGAGCAAGGCCCCACACCTCAGGGCTCTGGGCCTCTACTGCCAGCTCACCCGCTTCTCACTTCTCCCTCAGAGTCAGCAGAGGAGTATTTGGAGGAGACAGCCCAGCACTGCTGGGACAGAGAATCTCCAAACACGTGTCGCACAGTCACGATGAGCACAAGCGAGGAGGCGGCCTCTGACTCAATGGATCTAGGTGAGAGCAAAGTGTCCCTCCCACAGCCTGGCAGCAGGCTTGGGGGGACACTCAGCATGGGGCCGAGAGCAGGGGCAGGGGCAGGGGCAGGCAGGAGTTCCCAACCACCGTGGGGAAGAACCAAGCCCTCCTTTCCTCAGCAAGCAGGGCCCAGGCAGCGGGCACCTGCTGGCGCAGCTCTGCCTGCTGCGCCCCCTTCTTCTCCAAAGCCTCCAGCCTGCCGAGCTGACAGCTAGGCAGGGACAGAGCAGGCCCTTGAGCCAACACCTCAGGGACACTTCCCCCAGCCTCGCAGAAGTGCTCATTCTCGGTGGCCTTTGCTCTCTCCCCTCATGCATGCTGTGTCATCGGGCAGAGGCTGACCTGGAACTCTATGGGTGTAAACTGAACCAACAAGGGGTCTGCACCCATCTCTTTTGCCTGGTGAGTTCCCCCAGGGCTCCCGCCAGCTTTCTGACAGGCAGTCTCTGCCACACACTCATCAGCTCCTCATCTTTCCTGCAGCTTTTAGCACCAACCTGTTTCAGAGAGGCCCTAAAAATTCAGGACTCCTTGGATTTCTCCCTGAGGATGTCAGACGCACAATCCATCAGGCAGCGTGCAAGGTGAGGACCTGACAAGAACAAGGTTTGCACAAGTAGAAAGTTGCGGTAACTTAACTCCGAGCCCAAGAAAGGAAGCCCAGCCCTTCCAACCAGCTCTGGGGCAAACACCTTGCTCCCACCAGCTCCAGAGGGGCTGCAGCCCAAGAGCCTCATCAGCCAGGCGGATCTGCAGGCTGTGGCCCAGCAGTGGCCACATCCTGCTCCCTGCACAGAGGTGTGGGGTTGGCCGTGGAGGCCCTGAGGCTGCTGCTGATGGGGGCTGCTGTGCTCTTTCCAGGACTGCTTTGTCTGTGGCCAGAGCGGGGCCACCATCACCTGCTGGGAGGGGGGCTGCAACCGCAGCTTCCATCTCCCCTGTGCTGTGGCGGGTGAATGCATCACCCAGTACATTGTGCTATACAGGTAATGTTCCTCAGCCTTTGCAATGTGTATACACATTAAAAATCACCCTTCTTCCAAGCACTTCCCGCCTCACCCATCCCTTGCCTCTTGCCCGAGGGCCTTCTGCTGGGAGCACCATCCCAAGCAGAAAGAGGTGGAGACTCAGGAGGCGGACAACACCTGCCTCATCTGCCTGGATCCTGTGGAGCACAGGCCGTCATATGGCACCATCATGTGCCCAGCATGCAAGCACGCCTGGTTCCATAGGAGCTGCATCCAGGTAGGAGCCCTTCCCTCACCCCCCCAGGCCACCGGAGGTGCTCAGCAGCACCAGGGCCTGCCTCATGCTCCTGTTTCTCCTGTAGGGACATGCTGTGTGTGCCGGCATTTTTTGCTTTGTGTGTCCCCTCTGCAGAGACAGGGAAGGATTCCAGACAGAAATGTTCATGATGGGGATCCGAGTCCTTGCAAGGTTGGTGTCCTTCTGCCCATGTCACAAAACAGGAAGGTGCAAGTGCTGTGCCGAGACAGGGACAGCCCCTGCAGAACAGTAGGGATGCCCTACATCTACCTGATGCTGGGGCACCAAGGGCTCATCAATTTTCCTTTCTCCATCAGATTGCCCTTGCGGGAGGGAAGGCACACCTACCCAGCCATGAACCAGAGGCACAGCCGCTGCGATGCCAGCAAGTGCGTTTGTCCGGGAGGCAGGGAGCAGGCAGAGAACGAGGGGTAAGTTGTCAAAGCTGCACCCCAGGGTTTTCCACAGCATCCCTGTCTGGCCAAGGGCTCTAAGCACAAGGACTGGAAATGAGAGCTCTGCTGGACGGTCCCGCCCATGCTGAGGTGTTTTTGTCCTCATAGCCATTAACCTGCTTGCTTTCCCAGGCCCTGGCAACTGCTGCTGTGCTGCTCCTGTGCTGCCAGGGGCACCCACAGTTTCTGCTCCAGCTTGGAGAGAACAGCCAGCCACTGGTAAGAGGCAAAGCACCTGGGTGCCCCTGGGCAGAGGCCCGGGCTGGCAAGGCCTGGCAGCGAGTGCCCAGGGTAGGCCTGGCAGAGCCTCTCTGCTTCAGGAAGGCTGGCAGCACCGCACTGGGCCATGCTGCTGTGCCGGACCGTGTCCTTCACTTCCTTGCTTCCCTTAGAGCTTCCAGTGCCAGCTTGGAGCTCGCCGGCCCCAGCACCGCAAGCCAGTCAGCATCAGGGCCTTCACATGACCCACAGGCACCCGGGCCTAGCAGCCCGAGCACTGACAGCATAGTGGCATCACAGCTGCCCCAGGGCTCCCAAGTGCTTGAGAGCGGCAGCCACTCAAACACGCTTGGGCCCGAGCTCCTGCGAGACCGCTCTGCCAGCCCTGCACCCGACCGCCTGCGAGACCGCTCCCCCACCCCTGGGCCCGAACAGCTGTGACACCACTCCTGCTTCCAATGGCGGGCCAAAAAGCCCTACAGCTGACCCAGGGGACATTGCCAGAAGAGCCCTGCAAGAGCACTGAGTGCTGAGACCAGCACCCCCAGCCACGCAGCACTGGAGCAATCCCACAGCTCCCCAGCACCTGACACAAGTAGCTCCAGCACTGCCAGCCAGCTGCAGTCAGGGTCCTGCTGTGGCTCCCCCGTGCTCGAGAGCAGCAGCCGCTCCAGCACCCCTGAGCCTGAGCAGGTGCAAGAACATTCCCACGTCCAACATGAGGTCCAAGATCCCTACAGCCGGCCCAGATGACAGCACGGGACCAGCCCTGTGCCGACCCAGAGTGCTGGCACTCATCCTCCTTCTCCAGCAGAATAAAGCTGCCTGAATTCTCTGCACTGGGAGATCCCACACTCATTTGTCAGCTTGCTTCTCCTGCTCTCTCCTTCTCGAGGGCTTAGCTTTAGGGCTGGGCCCTGAGCCTGGTCTTCCCCAAGGGCGTAGCAGCACCTTCCCAGACCAACATCCATCCCTGCAGGCTGGCCTTGCCCAGCTGCCCACTGCCATGGCCGTGTGCTTTGGGCCTTGCTGGCCCCATGGACAGCTCAGTTTCTCCTGGGCAAGTTCACCTGGGCACTGTGTGCTGCACCCACCCACTTGGCACGGCTCCTGCCCCTTGCCCTGCAAAATCACAGGCCCCAGCAACTCTGTTCCAGCTCTGGTTCCTACTGGACAAGCAGAGTCCCAGAAAGGCAGGGGTTGGAAGGGACCTGTGGAGATCAGCTAGTCCATGCCCCTGCTAAAGCAGGTCCGATTCAAAAAGGGAAAACATCTGCCATGGAGAATGTGTTTGTGTTTCTGGGTGCCCCTTCACCTGCCCCAGTTACTATGCTAAGTAATAATGCCGTGTTATCAGAGCAAAGTGCTTCCAAACCCACGGGCTTCATCCATAACAGATCCCAGGTCCTCCGAGAGCTGTTCCCCAGGGTTCTGTCCTGTCAGGAGGTGTGTACTCTGCCCCATGGCTGCTGAACGCTGCACTGTTTGAGCTGGTGGGACTGCCCCTCCTGCTGCAGAGTTGTCACGAGGGGGAGGGGGGCGACTTGGGTCCTTGGGCCCCTACAGGGTGCTGAGACCACCCTGGGGGGAGAGGTGGCCTCATGACTGGGTGAGAAGGTGGGTGCAGGACCCCATGTCTCATTAGGAGATGTCCTCTTGGAGGTGAGGAGCTGGTGCTGAGGGGAGAGCGAGGCTGGGGAGGGATGCGACAGGATGCTCCCCCACCGGCTTTGCAGGCTGCCTGCCTGTGCAGAAAGGACGCGGGGGCGGGTGGGGAGGGGGAGGCTCAGCCTGCGAGTCTGGGTCAGAGCGAGTCCCCTCCATGGGTTGGGGATGGTGGGTGGTAGGAGCTTGGCCCCCACCTCCCAGCCCAAACCCCGTTCTGGCCTTACCCCACCGGTGTTGCCCTTACACCCACCCTGCTGGAAGCTACCAGCCCAATTAGTGACCTGCTAATAACCTTTTGGCTTTACTAACCAGGGAGAGGCGGCTGTGCAATGTCAACTCTTCCCCAAGTCACCAGGTAAAGGGATGCTCCTCCATCCCCCCCAAAAAATACCCCAAACCACCTTCATCCCCCTCCCCAACACCCCAGCATCGTGTGCCCGAGGCAAGGAGACTGCTGGGGGAACCGGGATCAACACATGACACTCAAAAGAAAGCAACAGAGAGCAAGGAGCAAGCCCAGGCTCGTGGTAGCTGGATATATTTCTGGTTTGGATCTTTTCCTTTTTGTTTTTAAAAAAACCCACCCTTTCCTTCTCTTACCCCCTCCCTCCCCGTGCTGTGGTGGGCACACACAGACACATCGCCGTAGAAGGAAACGTGGCATCAATGCTTTGAGTGGGTTTTTCTCTTTTTTTTTTTTTCTTTCCTTTTTTTTTTTGCCTATTTAACCATTTCTTGAGCTCTCTCTGAAGGAACAGCCGCCAGCTCTTGGCTGGCAGGAGGAGAGACCATGGCATGGGACACATGAGAAGGTTTTCTTCTCCAACCTCGCTCGAGATCCATTTTTTTCCCAACTTGGGGTTTGTTGTTTTTAAAATTTTTTATGAAAAAAAATAATAGAAAAGAAAAAAATTAGAAAGAAAGTGCTGCTCCAAGTCTCAGCTTTACAAGGCAGACAAAAAGCTCCAGAAGGGATACACAAGCTCAAGGTGCTGAGATACAGAAACCTGAGGTAGTTCCTGTGTGTGTGTGTGTTTTGGGGGGGAGGTTGGTTTCTTGGGGGGTTGGGGTTGGTTTTGTTTTCAAATTTCCCCTATTCACTCTCAGGAGGTCACACCATAGTTACACAGTTTCCGTTACAAAACTCAAAGGGCAGCATCATACACAAGCCACCCTGTTCACAAAACGGGCAGAAACCCCCCTTCCTGCTCCTGAGCAGGAGCCCCGAAAGCTCTCAAAACGTCCTCCTCCCACACACCACTTTTTCATAGCTTCTGCTGTTACTGTATTGAACAAATAAGTGTAAACAGTTGTAAACAAATGCATTGTAATACTAAGATCTTTTGATGATGGTAAGAGAAGTAGTTTACAATAGGTTTACAGTAAGTTTTGTAAGAGAAATGTGAATTCTGGCAGCAGTGCTTGCTCCTCAAGCCTGTCAGTGGGCAGGTCCAAGCAGGAGTCCTCAGTCACAGTTTTGTGGGTTTGCACGTTTGTTTCACAAATATGAAGTGGAAGAATTGACTGAAGCCTATCCCTTAGAGGGGAAAGATGTGAGAGAGGGACTGTCCCCAGCAGAGAAAATAAAACTGTACAGACTATGCTTGAGCTGTTGAGATTTTTCAAGCACTACAGCTGCTTCTCCCTGTATTGTATTCTTTACCACAGTGCTTCACCAGAATGCCCTTTGAGCCCCACACCTTCAGAGAGATACAGCAAATTATTTTATCCAGACTGAACAACATCAGTGTGTTTGAAGAGGATGCAGTTCAGCTGGTAAGCACAGGACAGATGCTTGTCCTATTTGTCCTTTGTGTTGTGTTAGGTAAGGGGCATAGCAAGCAGCAGGGGCGAGCTCTGTGGCAGAAGTCAGGCTTCATTCTGTGCTCATGTGTTCTGCACTGGAGACAAAGTGGGGTGCAAGTAACAGCTCGTATGTTATGCTCCCTGCAAGGAATACAGGATATTTTAGCAGGAAGCATTGCTAAAGCAGTGTCCTTTTTCCACCTTTGAGAAGGCAGCAGTATATTGCAGGAGCTGGAGACATGGCAGCACGAGTCACGATAATGCATAGTAAGATGTCAGCTTTCTCTGGTGTTTGGAGCAGTGCGAGTCATTGGAGAATGAAAGAAACGTACAGAACTACCCAAATTCATTGCCTTAAGATGCTTCAAGCCTCAGCATAATGGATAGTACCTGTTCTGTTGTCAGTCTAAATGCTCAGTTTTACAAAAAAGTAATGAATGCACTGGGGGATCAGTAGCTTCTCCAGTTCAGGTATGTGAATGTCTTATGTTAGCAATCATATGTTAATCTATTAAATATGTTACAGCATCTGTCAGCCAGTATATGCTTAAACTTTTTGTGCTTCATCAATATATCAGCAGTAAATATAAGTGTTCGTTTTGTTATGAAGCAACCAATGTTTTGTTAGAATTAGTGATCTGCAGTGTTTTTGCTGTATGATTTTTCTTCAGAAAAGTAACTTGCAATATGATTTTCTAGAGGGTTTCTCATTCTTTACTTCAGCCTTTTATAGGTTATCAGCATCGACTTTGGTCGTAGAAAAAAGTTCAGTTTTGAATTTGTGATGATGACATTGGGGGGGGAGGGGGAGGAGGTTGTTGAGGGAGGGTTGCTTCTGTTGGTTTTGATCAATAAGATTGTTATTCAACATCTAGAATCCTAGTAACAGAGTTCACAGTGGCATTGCTTTCCTGTATTGTGGTCAGGAATGGGTTTTGTTGTCTGTTGATTCTTTTTTTCACGGTGTAGGAAGTACTGCTACTTTCAGGTTTACTGTTTACTTTCTTTACTTACTGTTTACCTGTTTACTTTCAGGTGGCAGCGGTGTCTGGTGATGCAAGGCGTTGCCTTCATATCTGCAGAAGGGCCACTGAGATCTGTGAATTTGCTGGCCAGAGCAGCACATCTGAAAAAGTCAGGATGGCCCACGTAACAGAAGCCATAGAAGAACTGTTTTCCTCACCATATATAAATTTCATCAGGTAAAAAATGTTCCTAAGGAATTTCTTTGCTTTTGGGTCTTTTTCACTGGGCTGTTTTTTCCAAAACATTCAGTCTGTTGTCAGCACCCTTTGGGAGCATATGCCATGCATTGTGTTTTGTGGAAATAGGATCCCAAGCAAGCCTAGTAGCACAGCTAGGAATGACAGGTACAAAAAACCCAGTTAAAGATGGGGAACTGTACATAGTGCCCTGAACACAGTTTCCAGGTGCAAATTCCTTCCAGTTAGAACTAAACCTGGAAGATCTCTTCAGGAGCCCACAGCTAGAAACACTACTGCCTATTTGGCAGACTGCACCAGACTTTGAGCTAGACTGGAGGAAAACACAATCAGAGACACACAGTGTAGGCCTCAGGTCCTCAAGAGTCAACTCTTGCCCTCTACATAACCGTGTTTTTGCCACTGTCTCTGCTTGCTTAGATGCAACTGCAGACATGGGAGCAGAATGCAAGACTCTCCCATTTGAACTGGTTTGTTTAACATAAACAGGTTGTGTCTATGGTGGGAATACATGTGAGGAATTCTGTTGCTGTTCGGTGCTTTGCACAGGCTGTAACTGGTAAAGGACTATACTGGTTTCTGGTCAGAAGGAAAAAAAGAGTCCCTTCCATGGGGACTCAGGGCTGCAAATAAGATACTTTGTTGGATATGTAAGGTCACAGCTTTTGCTGGGTTAGTTGTGCCTGGAAATCTCCATGTTGATTGAATTCATAAATCTTCAGTTGACCGTAGCACAGGGCAGAACATGTATGATGCACAGAATGGAATGTGTTCAGAGACACTGCAGGAAAGGTGGAGTGAAATGCAGTGTATTGTGGTGCCAGTGTTGCAGGCTGTAGTATACCCCTCTCGGGTAGAAAAATATCCTGCACTTAAATACGAGGTTACCAAGCCATTTCCCTTCTGGACTCTTTTCTGATGCTTCCTAAGTTCTAAACTTGGCAGACTGATTTTTGCCTGTGTTGTTTTGATATTCAGGAATGCCTCGCTGCACGAACACATCTTTCTGAAAGCCACTTTAGCCAAGTTTTGCAGGGCAGGATGTGAGGAGGCAACATTGCAGCAGGTATGTTTGTGCTTCAGAGTAATTGATGTTTTTTTTCCTTTTAGAGGGGAGCACTGTCAAAATTATCAGGCAGAAGTTACAAATACTTAAATATTTTGGGTTTTCATTAAAATTTGATGGAAGACAATATGATCATAGAATCCTAATATCATAGAATGGTCTGGGTTGGAAGGGATCCCAAGGATCAGAGAGTTCCAAGCCCCCTGCTAGAGGCAGTGCCACCAACCTCCAGGCCTGGATCTACACAAGGTTGCCTGGAGGCTTTGGGGGAGGCAGACTTTTATTACTTCCTTGACAAAGTTCCCACAGTTGGTGCATAAAGAGCAGCATGCTTACAGTTTGAACAGATCCGAGCTCGTTTTCCTTCCCCTCCCATAGAAGTGGAGGGAAGCAAGCTGCTTTTTTTATTTTCACCTTACCCTGCCAAATTGCAGCAGGAGACCTGGACAGGCTGGAGAGCTGGGCAGGGAGAAACCTAATGAAATTCAACAAGTGCAAGTCTTGCACCTGGGGAGGAATAACCAACTGTATCAGTACAGGCTGAGAGATGACCTGTTGGAAAAGAGCTCTGTGGAGAAGGACCTGGGGGTCCTGGTTGATGACAGGTTGGCTATGAGCCAGCAGTGTGCCCTGGTGGCCAAGAGAGCCAATGGGATCCTGGGATGCATCAGGAAGAGTGCGTCCAGCAGGTCGAAGGAGGTGATCCTCCCCCTCTACTCTGTGTTGGTCAGGCCCCACCTGGAATACTGTGTCCAGTTCTGGGCTCCCTGGTATAAAAAAGACAGGGACCTTCTGGAGAGAGTCCAGAGAAGGGTGACAAAGTTGATTAGGGGTCTGGAGCATCTCCCCTGTGAGGATAGGCTGAGTGAACTGGGGCTGTTCAGCCTGGAAAAAAGAAGACTTAGGGGGGACCTAATTAGTGTTTATAAATATCTTAGACATGGGTGGCAGGGGGAATTGGCCAGCCCCTTTTCAGTGGTCTGTGGGGACAGGACAAGGGGCAATGGCTGTAAGCTGGAGCACAGGAAGTTCCACACCAACATGGGGAAGCACTTTTTCACAGTGAGGGTGACAGAGCACTGGAATAGGCTGCCCAGGGAGGTGGTGGAGTCTCCTTCTCTGGAGATATTCAAGTCTCGTCTGGATGCCTATCTATGTAATAGGAGGTAGGGAGCTGCTTTGGCAGGGGGGTTGGACCCGATGATCTCTTGAGGTCCCTTCCAACCCCTAAGATTCTGTGATTCTGTGATTCTGTGAAATAATTACACGGTAGGAATTTGATATAGGGATGAAGAAAAACAGAAGAAAACCCTTGTTCCTCCCAGGCATCTCCTGGGCACGGATGTGCCTGCCACACGCAACACCCTGCTGGGAGCTTCCTTGGAGGAACTCGGGGCATGTAGCCACCAGTTCTGCTCCCTGCTAAGGCAGCCAAAATCGCCCTTTTGCTGCTACTGCCGGGAGAAGAGATGCATGTGCCTGGGGCAGCTCTGACTGGGAGTTTGGCTAAAAGTTTCTAAAAAGCCAAGTCTTGGTGCCTCATTGGCTACAGCACACAGGAACATGGGTTGTCATCACTCTCTGCTGGCTAGAAACTTGAGCAATTTAATTAATCTTATTATCAGATTAATAAAATTGCATTCATCTTATCAGATTAATAAAATTGCTCTGGTTCCTACCAAAGGGGAGGGGAATTAATTCAAGAACCTTACCAGCATTCAAATACTAACAGAGGACTGTGCTCACAGATCTTTTTTCTTTGTGTTTCACTGTCATGATAAAAAGCCCCTATATCCCTTCCAGAGCTGTCCACTGTAGTAGTATCAGCGCCAAAGCTGCGGTGGGTAACTGTGAAAAGTGACTGCCTGGCTTCCTTTGTGACTTCATCACACTTTGTCAATGCTTTTAAGAACAGTTGCTACACAACTGAAACACCCCCCCCCAAAACCCTAAATCAAACAACCCCTCCCCCAAACACCCCCCTCCCTCCCCAGTTTTATTTTATTGAATAAATGGCAATGGACCAAGGTTTTACTTACACTTGTGGTCTGATTCTCCCCTGCTATATTACAAATTAAGATAGGCACAAGCTCTAAACATTATTGTTAGCAGTTGCAATTGCAAATAACTTATCTACTGTCACAGTTTTGTGTAGCTGTGCTGCGAGATGGCTGCTGCAAAGAGCACTTAGAAGCTCTCTGCAGGCCCCAGACTGTAACCACTGGCTGATTCAAGGCCAGAGTTGCTGCTGACCAGGGACGAGCCCATCAGTGATGGTCGCAGCACCTTGAATCACAGTGAGGAGAAAACCCCAATTTTTTGGCTGTCCCCATTTCTACAGAGAGGCACATACTCGTCCCAACAACCTCAATTAGCTCAGTAGGATTTAAGTCAGTGTTTGTAAGTTGCAGTAACTGGGCACTGTGTCTCCTGGTGCCCTGCGGCTTCCCCAGGACTCTTCGTCGCTCAAGGTGGTGCAGATGCCCAGCAGTCGGTTTCCTCGTGGGCTGCCCTTGGCACAGGAGTAGGGAGCTGTGCTGCTCCTTGGAGACTCAGGAATGCCTAGCCTAGTGTAAGTGACTTGTGATGCGGGAAGACCCATGTCACAGGTGCTTGTTATGTAAAGGGGGCTGGTCATTCCTATTGGCTGGAGCAGTGCCTGGCTCACAGAAGGAGTGGGGCATTGGTTGGTCCATCACTCGAGGGGAGCAGCCCAAGCTTTGGGGAGCAGCACAAAACCAGCTTTGCTGGAGTCTGTGAGGGGCACCAGTGGAGGTGCTCCTGGGTGTCGCAGGCTGTGCCCTTGGTTCGAAGTACGCTATTGTCCATTGGAGTGAGAGTCATCTTGGCTCCTTCAGAAGCTGTAGATTGGCTTCTTGGAGAGCTGGCAGCTGCCCCTGGGTCGCTGCTGCCTTGAGTGGCCCAACGCTGAGGTGAGTGGGGCGGAGGGGTGTGCGGTCTGTATAGAGTCAGACTGCCCTGCCTGGGAAATGCGGGGACCAGGGGTTTACGGGTCAGGCTGGGCAGGGGCAAATGCCTCATGACCCAGCAGCTCTCTGTGCCCAAGAGTCCTATGCCGAGGCGGGGTCCTTTGTTCTGGGAGCGGGCAGGTGGGGTGACAGGGAAGGGGAGCACTGGTGCCAGGTGTTGCCCTGTGGCAGTGCCTGGCTGCAGGTGCCCAGGTTGTGAGTTTCTGAGCACCTAGGCTTCCCCGAGGGGATGTGTGTCAGTGATACCGAGGAACCGAGTACCTCTGCGGCTCTCCCTGACAAAACATAGCCTGTCCTGGTTTTGTGGACGATGCTTTGAATAAGGAACTAGTGTCGGAACTTAATCGTGGCCGTACAACCCACCTCAAAGCTGTGTTTGAGATTGGAACCTCCCTGTATCACGCCTGGATTCTTCAAAAGAGCCTTTGGAAAAGGGTGGTGTGGGAAGGTCTCTCTTGAGAAGTAGTACCTAGAGCTCCAGCCAGGTGGGAAAAGTCTTGGCTCCAGTGAGAGACATGTGTTTCTCTGAACAAGCAGTTAAGGTGTGACCCTGGCAGAGTAAATGGTAGTGCAGAGTGACCAGTGTGGTAAGCACCAGGGCTGCTGCCTGTCTGAAGCCAAAAGGAAAAGTCTTTGTAAATTAAGCTGCATGAATTTGGCTCTCAAGGGGATTACGTGTGTGCGCATCAATTTCTTTTCAGATTTCTTGCAACGAGGAATAGCATTATGGACAAAGACTTGCCGGGATATTTAAGCAATCCTAGGTTAAGAACACACCTTCAGAGATCAGAACTGGTGAGATTGAAAAGTTTCTTTTCTCTGAATTCATATATATATATATATATATATAAAAGAATTTGTGGTTTTGCATGTCTCTTGCATGTTCCACTGGGTCTAGGCACGCTAATGGTCACAGCTGTCCGATGACAGATGGACAGAAGGCGAGCTCAGGCATTGCCCTTAGAGTATGTGCTACCTCAGTGACCTACATTTCTGTTCACTCAGGTGGAACCATCCGGAAGAGCAGTGGAAGGTGATAGACCTGTGTACTTGCCGCATCCACCAGCTGGTCCCAGAAAGGCTGGGTTCCAGGCAGTTGTGGCTGGAGAACCATCTGCTTGCTTGCAAACGGTGAGTTTCACCCAGTGTTCCATGTGCTGTGTGTAAAGCACACACAGAGAAAGTGTGCACGTAACACCTCTGGCCCCTTGGTGCATATCCTAGAGCATCTCCTGCTGCCACTGTTCCTGCTTAGGGGCTCATCCTTTTTTACTCCCATTTGGGAGTAAAAAATGCGATCTTGAGCAGTACCTGGTTGCTTTCAAGTCAGTTTTTGATTTGCCTTCTGTTTTAGAGCAAAAAAATGTGATTTTCTTTGTGTGAGATTTCTGTGGGACTGTTAAATTTAGAATGGGACTGTGACCTGCTACTGCTGAGTGGCAGTCAGTATATGAACAGGTCCCTCCTGCTACACGTTGACTCTGTGTCATGATGCTCAGGAGTGTTTCTACAAGAATTGGTATCTGTTCAAGCAGTGGTTGCTTAAGGTGATTTCTTCCATGCTTAACACTGTGAAGACAGCTCAGTCAGTCCTACGGCATAAAGAGGTGATGCTAAGCTTGAATCCAGATCATTATAGCATTTGCAGAATTTCTTCTCTAGTATACCTTGCTTTTCAGGGCCTCATCACTCTGTTGTCATTTCATCCCAAAAGAGGCCTAGAGCTGCCCTTGAAATGGGGAAGAAGCCACCCGACCCACGTCTTGTATGATTGATGCCAGGAAGCTTCCTGTTGGAAGATTCTGGCTGCTTAGGAATTGGCTTGCCAGCTGAGAGCGCAGAGCAGGGCTGTAGGGGTTGAGCATAGGTATTGTGTCTGCTAGGGACCAGAACTCTGCATGGGGTCAAGCAGTTCCTGGATGACAGTGTTGTGTGTATCTGGGGGAGACATTTTCAAGCAATCTGCCTGTAACCTGACAGAGGAAAGGAAAGGGGCGTAGCCCAGGACTGTTTTCATGTCCAAACCTCAGAGGACGAAGTAACAGGGCTGTTCCAGAGCTATGTGTGTTCCTAAATGTAAAGCGCAGGCAGGCCCTGATGCATTTCCTATGCTCAGTAGCTATTTTTGCAGAGCCCGTTTGACCTGGTTAAATTGTTTCTGCAGGAGGAACTGAGTGGTTTGAACCAGAGGAGCTCTGTGGGTGCTGTGGCTGGTACATGCACCTGTCACGTCCCCCCCAGGAAGAATCCTATGGCTCCAGCGCCACATCCACCCCTGAAAAAGGGAGATGAACACATCAAGACAGTGGGAAATAGCATGCACGGAGGGAGACGATTTCGTCCCATCGCCATACCAAAGGACACAGAGCCACGTCTAAGAAGGGTAAGTGTTTGCCTGATGCTGAAAGGTGCCTGTATGTAGGGTGAGTGCGGGTTCACGGCATTTCTGAAAGACAGACAGCTTATAGCTACCAAAATACAGAACTGCCACCCACGTGTGTATCTACCGCAGCACTTGTGGGCGGAAAAGGGGTTTGAAAAACAGCACCACAGGAACTCTAGCTTAAGGCCTCCCTTTGTATGACTTTAGTCAACCTGCCCCCATCTCTGGCCCTGGCTGGTGCCAGGTCTTCAGAGGGTTCTGTGAAACACCTCGAGTGTATGGAAATGTCACCTGGTACGCTGTTTCTGCAGCCAGTTTTGGCTCCTGTAAAAGGAATTGTAGGAACACAGGCTTGGGAGGGACATCTTGTATGATTGATGCCTGGGATCTGTCTGTTGGAAGATGCTGGCTGCTTGGGAATTGGCTTGTCAGCTGAGAGCGCAGAGCAGGGCTGTAGGGATTGATCAGGATTTTGTCTGCTAGTGACCAGAACTCTGCATGGGGACGAGCAGTACCTGGATTACAGTGTTGTCTGTATCGGGGTAGACATTTTCAAGCAATCTGCCTGTAGCCTGGCAAAGGAAAGGAAAGGGGCATAGCCCAGGACTGGTTTTATGACCAAACCTCAGAGCATGAAGTAACAGGGCTGTTCCAGAGCTATGTGTGTTCCTAAATGTGAAGTGCAGGCAGGCCCTGGTGCATTTCCTATGCTCAGTAGCTATTTTTGCACAGCCTGTTTGACCTGGTTAAATTGTTTCTGCAGGAGGAATGGAGTGGCTTGAACCGTAGGAACTCTGTGGGTGCTGTGGCTGGTACAAGCTCCTGTCATCTCCCCCCCATAAAGAATCCTATAGTACCAGTGCCACATCTGCCCCTGAAAAAGGGAGATGAATACATCCAGGCAGTGGGAAATAGCATGCGCCAAGAGAGACCACCTCATCCCCTGCCTCTACCAAATGACACAGAGCCACGTCTAAGAAGGGTAAGTGTTTGCCTGATGCTGAAAGGTGCCTGTACGTAGTGTGAGTGCAATTTCACGGCATTTCTGAAAGAGAGGTGAATGAATGTGCTCTTTGTGTCTCTCCTGCCTCAGAATGCTGGAGGATTCCCCCAGTCCCAGCTCCGCAGCAACACACGAGTTACCATGGTCTTTCTAGGGACACGTGTGCGTTTATCTCGCAGTGCTGCTGATGACAGGGATGAGATCGCAGTGTATCAGCAGCACTGTGGAGGAGCGAACCTTTGTGTCTACAAAGGCAACCTGCTGGAAGGAGGTAAGGGTCCAGAGTCAGAGAATCTCTGCTGAAGCAGGCGACTGCCTAAAAATGTGGGCATGAGTCCAAGTGTATTAGTGCGGGCCCAGAGCCCCTGGCATGGGCACTGTCCCCATCCGGAGCCTGGCTGCTCTCTGCAAGGAAGTGCCCACTGAGGAACGCCTGCATTGCACTGCAGGAGCTCTGGCTCGGTGCTGCACAGCCCCATCAATGCAGGCACACGCATACCAATCTTCCTGCGCATACTGCACACTCTGGCGAGGGAGGTGGCAGAGGGCACCTTGCTGGGCCCTGAGGCTCTGGGTTCTGTTGCATTGCAGAGTGTGCGGCCCAAGTGAGGATGGATTTGCTTGTCACAGGCGTGCCAAGCTTAGTAGTGTAGGGTTGGGAAGTTCCAGTGCTGTGGTGTGGGAAGGAGGTGGACTTTTGCCACGTGATTAATGGAGCCGAGAGCCAAAATACCTGACCTCAGAGGGTTGGCTGCTTTTGTGGGGATGGGATGTGATAATGAAAAGAGGCTGACAGCAAAGCATAACCTGTTTCTGTGAACCTTTTCCTCTCTGCGATTGCAGAAAGCTTCCAGTTCATCTCCAAGAGGCACCATGGTTTCCCATTCAGCCTCACCTTCTTCCTCAATGGGATTTCAGTGCACCGGTTGAGCACATGCTGCGAGTACAGACATTGGAAGCGCTGCAGGGTGGGAGGCAGAAGTGGATCCTTTGCGTTCCTTAAGGTGGAGGGAGCATCTCCTTGCTACAGGTATGGAGATAAATGGACGTTGTTTGCTCCCAAGGACTTAGTGTCCTGCTTCTTAGCAAGTTTATCCCTGGTTTCCTCTTTTGGAATGTTCCCAGCACCCCACAGCTCAGTAGAGCCTCATGTGTCCCTTGAAACATGCAGAACTGAGCTTACCCCTCAGGGTCCCACAGGCCAGGCTGCCACCCGAGCCCCCTGCTTGTGTGTGCCTCCTGAGTTGCTCTGTTGAGTGCGTGCAGCCAGGGACCGTGTTTGCACTGGACGTGTCTGGTTGGGTGACAGCCAGCACTTCCTCAGCAGTTGAGTGGGGGGAACAGGGCTGGGGTGGTAACACATGGACACCACTTGCATGTTTCTGGTGGAAGCGAGAGTGACAGAATTCTCCTGAGTACTGCTGAGTTCCCTGTAGTTTCCAGAGTTTTCTTCAGATGGTGAGAATCATAGAATCATAGAATCATAGAATCATAGAATTGTAGGGGTTGGAAGGGACCTCGAGAGATCATCGGGTCCAACCCCCCTGCCAAAGCAAACTCCCCAGGACATATCACTCAGATAGGCGTCCAGACAGGTCTTGAATCTCTCCAGAGAAGGAGACTCCATCACCTCCCTGGGCAGCCTATTCCAGTGCTCTGTCACCCTCACTGGGAAAAAGTTCCTCCGTATGTTGGTGCAGAACTTCCTGTGCTCCAGCTTACAGCCATTGCCCCTTGTCCTGTCCTAACAGACACTGAAAAGGAGCTGGCTGATTCCCCCTGCATCCCCTGCTTCAGATAATTATAGACATTAATCAGGTCCCCCCTTAGTCTTCTCTTCTCAAGGCTGAAGAGTCCCAACTTACTCAGCCTATCCTCATAGGGGAGATGCTCCAGGCCCCTAATCATCTTCGTAGCCCTTCTTTGGACTCTCTCCAGGAGACCCCTGTCCTTTTTAAACCAAGGAGCCCAGCACTGGACACAATACTCCAGGTGGAGCCTGACCAGGGCAGAGTACAGGGGGAGGATCACCTCCTTTGACCTGCTGGCTACACTCCTCTGGATGCACCCCAGGATCCCATTGGCTCTCTTAGCCACCAGGGCACACTGCTGGCTCATGGCCACCCTGTCATCTACCAGGACCCTCTTCTCCACTGAGCTCTTCTCCAGCAGGTCATCCCCCAGCCTGTACTGATACATGCGGTTGTTCCTTCCCAGGTGCAAGACTTTACACCTGGGAGAGAAGGTATTTTTTAACCGCTCTTCCTGTAAGGTGGGATCCTGTAGTAATTCCCCTGGCTGCAGCCAGTAGTGAAAAGCACACGAATTCAAATGGGTGTAGCAGCTGGAGAGCTTAGGAACTGCCCAAATCTCAGCTTCTGTGTGATCCCTACGAAGACTTGCAGTCAGTTTACTAAACTCACAGAGTCCCAGAAACGGGCTCATTCTGACCTAGGTGAGACTTTTCCACTTGCCTGCGTCCAGCCTTTCTGTACAGTCAAGTGCTTCAGTATCTCCAAGGCCCCTGAAAAATACAGCATGGACTAATAATTCAAAGGCAGGGCTCTCTTCACAAATGCTCACATTGCCTACAGTGCTTGCCCAGGAAATGGATGGATTTCTAGAGTGACTGACTGGAGGAGATTTCATGGTGCTTGTGAACAGCCGGAAGGTGAACAAGAGTCAAGGCAATCAAGCCTTTCATAATAACAGAGGGAAAAAAGTGAGCTCAGTGTAGTTTGACATTAGCAGACACCTGGGATAATTTTGACTTGAAGCTGCATTGCCAGTTGGAAGTGCAGAGAGTGTCACTCTGCTTCAAGGAGGAATGGCATCAATGTCTGAGGAGCACTTGCAGATTTTAGGGTGCTTCCCCCAGCCAGTCCTTGGCAAGTAATGGTGTTGTCTGAGTGGCAGTGCTGAGGCAGAAAGGTACATCCTGTTACTGCTGGTGGTAAGCTGAATGGCTCTGTGTACTGGCTGCCCTACCATCTGGCAGAGACAGCACAATGTGACACTTTCCCATTCTTGGGTTTTTATAGGTGTACTGTATCTGTGGGACTGGACAAAAAGCCATCCCTTCCCACAGTGAGGCCAGAGGACCACAAGGAGAACCATGTGGGCTCAGGCGGGAATGAAGCGAGTACAGGAGCTCCTGAGGAAAAAATGGAAACAGGCCAGGAGTGCAGAGAAGAAGAAGATGATGACGACGATGACAACAATGAAGAAGGTGACAACAGAGAACACAACGAAGTTGATGACGGAGAAGACGAGGCTGAAATAAATGTCAGAGAAGAACTTGTTGACAAAAACATCAAAGAAATCATCAAGGAAGAAGTTGTTGAAGAGACCATTGAGGAAGAAATCTTAGATGAAGAAATTGTTGAAGAAATTGTCAAGAAGGATGTTGTTGATAGAGAAGACGTCATTGATGAGGAGGCCATCATCAAAGAACAAATCGTTGAAAATCATAGGATCTCTGTTGAAGCTGGGGCTGGTACATGCACCTGTCATCTCCCCCCCAGGAAGAATCTCAAGGTGCCACATCCACCCCAGAAAAAGGGAGATGAACAAATCGATTCATCACGATTTAGCATGTACAGAGAGAGGCTATTTCCTCCCATCGCCATACCAAGGGACACAGAGCCACGTCTAAGAAGGGTAAGTGTTTGCCTGATGCTGAAAGGTGCCTGTACGTAGGGTGAGTGCGGGTTCACAGCATTTCTGAAAGACAGACAGCTTGTAGCTACCAAAATACAGAACTGCCACCCACGTGTGTATCTACCGCAGCACGTGTGGGCGGAAAAGGGGTTTGAAAAACAGCACCACAGGAACTCTAGCTTAAGGCCTCCCTTTGTATGACTTTAGTCAACCTGCCCCCATCTCTGGCCCTGGCTGGTGCCAGGTCTTCAGTGGGTTTTGTGAAACACCTTGAGTGTATGGAAATGCCACCTGGTACGCTGTTTCTGCAGCCAGTTTTGGCTCCTGTAAAAGGAATTGTAGGAACACAGGCTTGGGAGGGACATCTTGTATGATTGATGCCTGGGATCTGTCTGTTGGAAGATGCTGGCTGCTTGGGAATTGGCTTGTCAGCTGAGAGCGCAGAGCAGGGCTGTAGGGATTGATCAGGATTTTGTCTGCTAGTGACCAGAACTCTGCATGGGGACGAGCAGTACCTGGATTACAGTGTTGTCTGTATCGGGGGAGACATTTTCAAGCAATCTGCCTGTAGCCTGGCAAAGGAAAGGAAAGGGGCAAAGCCCAGGACTGGTTTTATGACCAAACCTCAGAGCATGAAGTAACAGGGCTGTTCCAGATCTTTGTGTGTTCCTAAATGTGAAGTGCAGGCAGACTCTGGTGCATTTCCTATGCTCAGTAGCTATTTTTGCAGAGCCTGTTTGACCTGGTTAAATGTTTCTGCAGGAGGAACTGAGTGGTTTGAACCAGAGGAGCTCTGTGGAAGCTGTGGCTGGTACATGCACCTGTCATCTCCCCCCCAGGAAGAATCTCAAGGTGTCACATCCACCCGAGAAAAAGGGAGATGAACAAATCGATTCATCACGATTTAGCATGTACAGAGAGAGACTATTTCGTCCCATCGCCATACCAAAGGACACAGAGCCACGTCTAAGAAGGGTAAGTGTTTGCCTGATGCTGAAAGGTGCCTGTATGTAGGGTGAGTGCGGGTTCACAGCATTTCTGAAAGACAGACAGCTTGTAGCTACCAAAATACAGAACTGCCACCCACGTGTGTATCTACCGCAGCACTTGTGGGCGGAAAAGGGGTTTGAAAAACAGCACCACAGGAACTCTAGCTTAAGGCCTCCCTTTGTATGACTTTAGTCAACCTGCCCCCATCTCTGGCCCTGGCTGGTGCCAGGTCTTCAGAGGGTTTTGTGAAACACCTTGAGTGTATGGAAATGCCACCTGGTACGCTGTTTCTGCAGCCAGTTTTGGCTCCTGTAAAAGGAATTGTAGGAACACAGGCTTGGGAGGGACATCTTGTATGATTGATGCCTGGGATCTGTCTGTTGGAAGATGCTGGCTGCTTGGGAATTGGCTTGTCAGCTGAGAGCGCAGAGCAGGGCTGTAGGGATTGATCAGGATTTTGTCTGCTAGTGACCAGAACTCTGCATGGGGACGAGCAGTACCTGGATTACAGTGTTGTCTGTATCGGGGTAGACATTTTCAAGCAATCTGCCTGTAGCCTGGCAAAGGAAAGGAAAGGGGCATAGCCCAGGACTGGTTTTATGTCCAAACCTAAGAGCATGAAGTAACAGGGCTGTTCCAGATCTTTGTGTGTTCCTAAATGTGAAGTGCAGGCAGACTCTGGTGCATTTCCTATGCTCAGTAGCTATTTTTGCAGAGCCTGTTTGACCTGGTTAAATGTTTCTGCAGGAGGAACTGAGTGGTTTGAACCAGAGGAGCTCTGTGGAAGCTGTGGCTGGTACATGCACCTGTCATCTCCCCCCCAGGAAGAATCTCAAGGTGCCACATCCACCCGAGAAAAAGGGAGATGAACAAATCGATTCATCACGATTTAGCATGTACAGAGAGAGACGATTTCGTCCCATCGCCATACCAAAGGACACAGAGCCACGTCTAAGAAGGGTAAGTGTTTGCCAGGTGCTGAAAGGTGCCTGTATGTAGGGTGAGTGCGGGTTCACAGCATTTCTGAAAGACAGACAGCTTGTAGCTACCAAAATACAGAACTGCCACCCACGTGTGTATCTACCGCAGCACGTGTGGGCGGAAAAGGGGTTTGAAAAACAGCACCACAGGAACTCTAGCTTAAGGCCTCCCTTTGTATGACTTTAGTCAACCTGCCCCCATCTCTGGCCCTGGCTGGTGCCAGGTCTTCAGAGGGTTTTGTGAAACACCTTGAGTGTATGGAAATGCCACCTGGTACGCTGTTTCTGCAGCCAGTTTTGGCTCCTGTAAAAGGAATTGTAGGAACACAGGCTTGGGAGGGACATCTTGTATGATTGATGCCTGGGATCTGTCTGTTGGAAGATGCTGGCTGCTTGGGAATTGGCTTGTCAGCTGAGAGCGCAGAGCAGGGCTGTAGGGATTGATCAGGATTTTGTCTGCTAGTGACCAGAACTCTGCATGGGGACGAGCAGTACCTGGATTACAGTGTTGTCTGTATCGGGGGAGACATTTTCAAGCAATCTGCCTGTAGCCTGGCAAAGGAAAGGAAAGGGGCATAGCCCAGGACTGGTTTTATGACCAAACCTCAGAGCATGAAGTAACAGGGCTGTTCCAGATCTTTGTGTGTTCCTAAATGTGAAGTGCAGGCAGACTCTGGTGCATTTCCTATGCTCAGTAGCTATTTTTGCAGAGCCTGTTTGACCTGGTTAAATGTTTCTGCAGGAGGAACTGAGTGGTTTGAACCAGAGGAGCTCTGTGGAAGCTGTGGCTGGTACATGCACCTGTCATCTCCCCCCCAGGAAGAATCTCAAGGTGCCACATCCACCCCAGAAAAAGGGAGATGAACAAATCGATTCATCACGATTTAGCATGTACAGAGAGAGACGATTTCGTCCCATCGCCATACCAAAGGACACAGAGCCACGTCTAAGAAGGGTAAGTGTTTGCCAGGTGCTGAAAGGTGCCTGTATGTAGGGTGAGTGCGGGTTCACAGCATTTCTGAAAGACAGACAGCTTGTAGCTACCAAAATACAGAACTGCCACCCACGTGTGTATCTACCGCAGCACTTGTGGGCGGAAAAGGGGTTTGAAAAACAGCACCACAGGAACTCTAGCTTAAGGCCTCCCTTTGTATGACTTTAGTCAACCTGCCCCCATCTCTGGCCCTGGCTGGTGCCAGGTCTTCAGAGGGTTTTGTGAAACACCTTGAGTGTATGGAAATGCCACCTGGTACGCTGTTTCTGCAGCCAGTTTTGGCTCCTGTAAAAGGAATTGTAGGAACACAGGCTTGGGAGGGACATCTTGTATGATTGATGCCTGGGATCTGTCTGTTGGAAGATGCTGGCTGCTTGGGAATTGGCTTGTCAGCTGAGAGCGCAGAGCAGGGCTGTAGGGATTGATCAGGATTTTGTCTGCTAGTGACCAGAACTCTGCATGGGGACGAGCAGTACCTGGATTACAGTGTTGTCTGTATCGGGGGAGACATTTTCAAGCAATCTGCCTGTAGCCTGGCAAAGGAAAGGAGCATAGCCCAGGACTGGTTTTATGACCAAACCTAAGAGCATGAAGTAACAGGGCTGTTCCAGATCTTTGTGTGTTCCTAATTGTGAAGTGCAGGCAGACTCTGGTGCATTTCCTATGCTCAGTAGCTATTTTTGCAGAGCCTGTTTGACCTGGTTAAATGTTTCTGCAGGAGGAACTGAGTGGTTTGAACCAGAGGAGCTCTGTGGAAGCTGTGGCTGGTACATGCACCTGTCATCTCCCCCCCAGGAAGAATCTCAAGGTGTCACATCCACCCGAGAAAAAGGGAGATGAACAAATCGATTCATCACGATTTAGCATGTACAGAGAGAGACTATTTCGTCCCATCGCCATACCAAAGGACACAGAGCCACGTCTAAGAAGGGTAAGTGTTTGCCTGATGCTGAAAGGTGCCTGTATGTAGGGTGAGTGCGGGTTCACAGCATTTCTGAAAGACAGACAGCTTGTAGCTACCAAAATACAGAACTGCCACCCACGTGTGTATCTACCGCAGCACTTGTGGGCGGAAAAGGGGTTTGAAAAACAGCACCACAGGAACTCTAGCTTAAGGCCTCCCTTTGTATGACTTTAGTCAACCTGCCCCCATCTCTGGCCCTGGCTGGTGCCAGGTCTTCAGAGGGTTTTGTGAAACACCTTGAGTGTATGGAAATGCCACCTGGTACGCTGTTTCTGCAGCCAGTTTTGGCTCCTGTAAAAGGAATTGTAGGAACACAGGCTTGGGAGGGACATCTTGTATGATTGATGCCTGGGATCTGTCTGTTGGAAGATGCTGGCTGCTTGGGAATTGGCTTGTCAGCTGAGAGCGCAGAGCAGGGCTGTAGGGATTGATCAGGATTTTGTCTGCTAGTGACCAGAACTCTGCATGGGGACGAGCAGTACCTGGATTACAGTGTTGTCTGTATCGGGGTAGACATTTTCAAGCAATCTGCCTGTAGCCTGGCAAAGGAAAGGAAAGGGGCATAGCCCAGGACTGGTTTTATGTCCAAACCTAAGAGCATGAAGTAACAGGGCTGTTCCAGATCTTTGTGTGTTCCTAAATGTGAAGTGCAGGCAGACTCTGGTGCATTTCCTATGCTCAGTAGCTATTTTTGCAGAGCCTGTTTGACCTGGTTAAATGTTTCTGCAGGAGGAACTGAGTGGTTTGAACCAGAGGAGCTCTGTGGAAGCTGTGGCTGGTACATGCACCTGTCATCTCCCCCCCAGGAAGAATCTCAAGGTGCCACATCCACCCGAGAAAAAGGGAGATGAACAAATCGATTCATCACGATTTAGCATGTACAGAGAGAGACGATTTCGTCCCATCGCCATACCAAAGGACACAGAGCCACGTCTAAGAAGGGTAAGTGTTTGCCAGGTGCTGAAAGGTGCCTGTATGTAGGGTGAGTGCGGGTTCACAGCATTTCTGAAAGACAGACAGCTTGTAGCTACCAAAATACAGAACTGCCACCCACGTGTGTATCTACCGCAGCACGTGTGGGCGGAAAAGGGGTTTGAAAAACAGCACCACAGGAACTCTAGCTTAAGGCCTCCCTTTGTATGACTTTAGTCAACCTGCCCCCATCTCTGGCCCTGGCTGGTGCCAGGTCTTCAGAGGGTTTTGTGAAACACCTTGAGTGTATGGAAATGCCACCTGGTACGCTGTTTCTGCAGCCAGTTTTGGCTCCTGTAAAAGGAATTGTAGGAACACAGGCTTGGGAGGGACATCTTGTATGATTGATGCCTGGGATCTGTCTGTTGGAAGATGCTGGCTGCTTGGGAATTGGCTTGTCAGCTGAGAGCGCAGAGCAGGGCTGTAGGGATTGATCAGGATTTTGTCTGCTAGTGACCAGAACTCTGCATGGGGACGAGCAGTACCTGGATTACAGTGTTGTCTGTATCGGGGGAGACATTTTCAAGCAATCTGCCTGTAGCCTGGCAAAGGAAAGGAAAGGGGCATAGCCCAGGACTGGTTTTATGACCAAACCTCAGAGCATGAAGTAACAGGGCTGTTCCAGATCTTTGTGTGTTCCTAAATGTGAAGTGCAGGCAGACTCTGGTGCATTTCCTATGCTCAGTAGCTATTTTTGCAGAGCCTGTTTGACCTGGTTAAATGTTTCTGCAGGAGGAACTGAGTGGTTTGAACCAGAGGAGCTCTGTGGAAGCTGTGGCTGGTACATGCACCTGTCATCTCCCCCCCAGGAAGAATCTCAAGGTGCCACATCCACCCCAGAAAAAGGGAGATGAACAAATCGATTCATCACGATTTAGCATGTACAGAGAGAGACGATTTCGTCCCATCGCCATACCAAAGGACACAGAGCCACGTCTAAGAAGGGTGTTTGCCTGGTGCTGAAAGGTGCCTGTACATAGGGTGAGTGCAGGTTCACAGCATTTCTGAAAGGCAGGTGAATGAATGTGCTTTTTGTGTCTGTCCTGCCTCAGAAAACCACAAGAATTCAAATGGGTGTTGTGTCTCTAGAGCTTAGGAACTGCTCTTATCTTCTATGTGATCCCTACGAAGACTTGCAGTCAGTTTACTAAACTCACAGAGTCCCAGAAACGGGCTCACTTGCCTGCGTCCAGCCTTTCTGTACAGTCAAGTGCTTCAGTATCTCCAAGGCCCCTGAAAAATACAGCATGGACTAATAATTCAAAGGCAGGGCTCTCTTCACAAATGCTCACATTGCCTACAGTGCTTGCCCAGGAAATGGATGGATTTCTAGAGTGACTGACTGGAGGAGATTTCATGGTGCTTGTGAACAGCCGGAAGGTGAACAAGAGTCAAGGCAATCAAGCCTTTCATAATAACAGAGGGAAAAAAGTGAGCTCAGTGTAGTTTGACATTAGCAGACACCTGGGATAATTTTGACTTGAAGCTGCATTGCCAGTTGGAAGTGCAGAGAGTGTCACTCTGCTTCAAGGAGGAATGGCATCAATGTCTGAGGAGCACTTGCAGATTTTAGGGTGCTTCTCCCAGCCAGTCCTTGGCAAGTAATGGTGTTGTCTGAGTGGCAGTGCTGAGGCAGAAAGGTACATCCTGTTACTGCTGGTGGTAAGCTGAATGGCTCTGTGTACTGGCTGCCCTACCATCTGGCAGAGACAGCGCAATGTGACACTTTCCCATTCTTGGGTTTTTATAGGTGTACTGTATCTGTGGGACTGGACAAAAAGCCATCCCTTCCCACCGTGAGGCCAGAGGACCACAAGAACCATGTGGGCTCAGGCGGGAATGAAGCGAGTACAGGAGCTCCTGAGGAAAAAATGGAAAGTGTCCAGGAGTACAGAGAAGAATAATCGGATTCACTGAATCACCTCACTGGGCAGCCTGTTCCAGGCCACAACTCTTTCAATAATATTTTTTTTCTAATATGTATTCTAAACCTGCCTTGGCACAGCTGCTTGCCATTTCCCCTTGAAAAGACCATCACCCACCTCTCCACAACTTCCCTTCAGGTATTTGCAGGTGGTGATAGGGTCTTCCCTCTGCCTCCTCTTCTCCATGATGAACATCCCCAGCTCCCTCAGCCTCTCCTCATAGGATTTGCTCTCCAGCTCCTTTCCCAGCCTGGTTGCCCTTCTCTGGACTCACTCAAGAACCTCAATGTCCTTCTTATGGTGAGGAGCCCAGAACTGGACCCAGCACTTGAGGTGCAGCCTCACCAATGCGGAGTACACAATCCCCTCCCCAGACCTACTGGCCACACTATTTCTGAGACATGCCAGGATGTCATTGGCCTTCCTGGCTGCTTGGGCACACTGCTGGCTCATATTCAGCCTACAGTCACCCAACACCACCCCCAGGTCCTTTTCTGCCTTACAGCTCTCCAGCCAGTCTCCCCCAAGCCTGTTGTGATGCTCAGGGTTGTTGTGTCCCATGTGCAGGACTCTGCAGACTAATCAGGAGCCAAACTCTGCACTCCCATGGCAGAGGGAGTACCCGCCTTCGTGTTCACCCTTACAAACAACAGAGGTTGATGGGTCCTAAACAGTTAGTGAATCTAGTCAAACGATAGTTAACTGTCTGCAATATTGCCATAGAAAAGAGTGAGTAAAGGTAATGGAATGGGAGTTTGCTTTGATGGCAGCATTTTCCTCCAGGTAACCCGAGATGTAAAATGACCAGGTATGTGCCTATGTTTGCTTCTGGTCTGCTTAGCTGGAGACAGCATGTAGGATTGCAAACCCCTCTCAAAGGCAGGAGGAGGGGCAAAAGGCTCTGTTCTATCAGTAGAACCCAGATAGGAGAAAGAGTTGTAAACAATTGGCGATGGATGATATTTAGGGGACTGGCATGCTTCCATCATGGCTGGTTTTCATCCTCAGGCCTCCAAGAATGCCCCACAGCACCTCACCAGCTCTCTCTCTGTCACTTGTCTCAAGGCCAAACCAGACCTCAGGGAAAAGGCATGGCACTGGCAGCACACCAGAAATAGAAATGGAAATTCAGTGTGGCAGGAAAGTTGTGTTACAAAAATTCAAACCCAAAGACCCCCCAGACTACTGCAGGGAGAATTGTTTTTTCAGTGTATTCTGCAGAGGAAGTTTTCAACATATGCACCTCCAAAAATGGAACACTCCTTTATAAAGAGACTTTGGCTAGAAATAACAAGACAAGAAACTTGTTTTTAGTGACCTGCAGTTTCTAAGTCATTCTGGCCTCTTCTGTCTCCACTGTTGTCATCAAGTTCCAAAATCATCATCCCATGTTTGTTCTGCTGCTAGCTGCTGGAATATTTTTTTGTAAATCTCATTGGTTTTGTTTTTTCTTAAGCTCAAACTCAAACCAAGGATTTCATCTGAAAGAGAAAGCTAGGAGCCCTCCTACTCCTAGATGAAATACAGAAATTAAGTCCCCACAGGAAAAATCTCACAAGAAGTTCCTTTCATCAAGAATGTTGGATCCTGACTTGTTTAAGTTCTTGGGTTTGGCAATATTGCAGAGAGACAGAAAATTCATTTAATTTTGGATTTTCTTCTGTCTTGATTATCATCAGGGAATGGTTTTTCTCTTTCCCTGGTTCTGGGTCAACAGGTACTGCAGATATTTGCATCTCTTGTATAACTGGGCGTATCAATCTGGTAAAACAAGGTATTAAACATGGAATTATTAACAATCCTCCACATATCCCCAATAGAATTACCCCGATTTTAGTAAGCCAATCACCTCCCACAAGGTCCCCCATACTGTCCTGAGGTGATTCCATTCCAAGTTTGAACATGTGCAATTTTCTTCATTTCTTTTATAAGCTCATTTACAGCTTTTCCCTCACCATCAATTTCTAAACAATTACTAAGATTAAATTTTCCACAAACACCCCCTTCCTGTGCTAATAAATAATCTAAAGCTAAGCGATTTTGATATGAAGCAGTTCTCATTTTGGTGTTTTGTTTTGCAATTAATCCAAGTGCATCTCCAGTTTTATTTACAATTATTTCCACTATGGCTTGTAACCTAATTATTCTATTAAGCATATATATGGGGTCCAGTAACCCTAGGATCTATCTTCTGCCCATGTAGCTGGATCATAATAGGCAATTATTCTCTCAGGAGGCCATTTGTTATTTTTCCAATGTCCAATTTGCAGGCTCTTTTTATGGTGTCTTTCTCTTATCTCATCAGCTTCAGTATACACCTGACCTAGTCGCTCTCCCTGATTTATGGGTAACAAGAATAAACTGGGTCTTATAGTTCCCAACACACAAGATCCTGCCCAATTCTTTGGCAAATATGCATATGCTAGTTTGCCACAAATCCAATAATACCCTTCAGGAGTTTGCCAGCCATTTGGTATATTTGATTCATTGGTCCAATTTTTCAATTGATTGTTCATTTCCAGTGGGCTTCCCCACTTGTCCCAGCTATTTCGAGTCTCATTCCATAAATAACCTCCTTCACACTCCAGATTATCCACTTGTTGTCCATTCCCTTTAAGATTTTGCCAACAACTCCTTCCAATTATACTCATTTGAAGTACCCATTGGTGTTTCCTGTTACCCTTCCCCATGGTTTCCCAAACTTTAGGATTACTTATATTGCTCTCCATAGCCTCCCATGGCTATCCTTCACCTTGACTTGTCCCACCACAAACATAACAGTTTGTTATATTCAATGACTTAGCAATATTATCAGCAAGATTTACAAATAGATTTTTAGCAACTGTGGGAATTTAATATTTCACTCCTGAGTCCATTTCATGATAAAAAGAGTCAAATAACGATGTATGCTGCACCGATTCTTTTACCTGTTCATTTATTTCTATTATCTCTGTTCCCTTTGAGCCATGTGAAGGTAAGACAAGGTTCAGTCATGGCTCTGACACTCTCCTCCTCTCCAGCCTCTGAGAAAAATGACTCCATCAGTTTCGATTCTGCCGACATCAAAGGAATCCTCCTCCTCAACATTTTCCTGGAGCTGGCGGAATTGGCAGCTGTACCCTCGTAGAACTCTGTTTCAGATTATCAGGTGAGCTGCCTTAGCTCTCCAAGGCAGAGAAGGCAGGTCCCCATTTTATCAGGACATTTGTCCCTCATCGAACAAAACATACAGAACACAGGGTCATCAAGACTAGATTTCCAGAAATATTCCATCTCTAGTTGGACATCCAAAAGCACTGCATAGCTCTGGCACCCACTCTACAAAGCCGCTCTCATGTGTCTCTCACCCCCCTCTGCAGTTTAAACTCCCCCAGGTACCCGACCTTTCCAGACACGCGGGTGCTGCTGTGTTTCATGGTACAACGACGCCCTCTCTTGTCTCCTAGTTACTACCAGCAGGCGCTTAGGGACTACTCTGGCCAGAAAGTCAGGGCAGATGGTGACTTTCTCAAGCGTGGCAGAAAGAAGCCCCACAAAATTCAGAAAGAGAGGATTTATCTGAATCCCACCTTTGTAAGCACAGCCTGCATCTCAGCCAGGAAAAAAAGGAAAGTGGCATCTTATGTGGAGCATCTCAAAGGTAAGCCTTGCCCCATGTCACCCTGCACTGTCTCAAAGGGATGGCATGAGGCAGCTACGAGGGTGACAACTCGACTGGGGCATTTGTCACAGCTGCTTCTGTTCCCTCCTGGCACGTGGCCTTCTCAGGATCGGTGGTTGTGGTACTGAGTTCAGCAAGGGTCAGTGTCAGCCCGGCATTGGCAAACCTTTCCCAAGAGACAGAGTTGGAGCACACTTTGGGAGTCCATCTGGCCCAAAATCCTCCCAGGGCAAGACACGAACTCAAACGGTTGTGGTGGGCTGTGCCCCAGGGGCTCCCAGAGGGGGAGGAACCACCCTCCAACAGTGTCTCTGCAATTTTAATAACTATACTTGGGTCTATTCCAAGCCCAAGTATCTTAAGTCCAATTTGATTTATTTTTTTCTGTTTCCAAATTTCTAGATTTGTGAGGGTTAAGTTTACTGGATTACAATTACAGGTTGTACAATTCGGTCTGTTTGCATCCTTGTGACTGAAGCTTGTAAATTCCCACATTGACTTTCATATCCCCAGCCTACAGTATCCCAACAGACACAAGACCATCCTCTGTTTCCACATAAGTTTTCTGATATTTTGCTTGTTGACCAGATATATGATCAAAATCTACTGGACTTTGACGTCCACCTGTGTAAATATATTTTGATTGTTTTCTATAATACTGTCTCCACTTTAAATTCCCACAATAAGTGTTCATATCATCATCTATAATATCGCATATGTTAAAAATAAATGACACTGATGTGCTCAAATTGGCTATAAACTCACTTGCTCCAGTTAATCTCCCTACTTTCGAATTTGTTCTTATTTCTACCCAATATTGAAAAGGAAGTTCTTTCGGATCATAGCATACAGTCTTGTTACCTTCTTTACATAGAGCATACTGGGTTTGGTTATAAATACAACTTCCCATTTTCTGATCTTTACACTCATAAACCGTGTGATGCACCAAAGTTTGGGAGCTTCTCCTTCCCCTCCTGGTAGTCACCACACATTGACTGCAATTGTTTGCTGTAGCCTGGGTTAAGGAACTCACCCCAAGTAGAACTAGAAGAGGTCCGGTAAGGGCCATAGTGTTCAGTGGTCACAGCCCGAAGGGGTTCCAGCCCTCAGCAGACCTTCCTAGCCACAACACTGGTTCCTTATCTGGTCTTGCCCTCCTCTGTGATCTTAAGGGTTGTCCCTTTTCCTAGTACCCAAATGAATTATAAGTCATTTTCTAATTTGTAGGCTATGTCCCAAAAGTTCTGTGTATTTCCAATAGGTACCTTTTCGGGTGTCCCTTTGTTTACTATTTTCCCAGGAGTAACCACAATAAAATTCCCACAGCAACTTAGCTTATACTCTTTTTGATTTTTGGCCTCTTTAAGTTTTTTCTAATTGTTAGCTTAGTTTCTACGGGTTCTGACATGATTTTTCACTCCTTTACTGGACTATTCAGTCATGACACATCTGTCCATCCTTTTTCAGCAGTTCTCACAGCCGTCTCTGTAGTTAATAAAACAAGAAAAGGTCCTTCCCAGAGAGGAGATAAGCTTTCTTCTTTCCATGTTTTTATTCAAACTTTATCTCCTGGTTCCAACTGATGGACTGCAAACCCCAAAGGTGGTGTTTGGGCCACCATCCAAATCTCTCTTAATTCTATTCATCTTTTTCCAATGGTAATTATATCTTTTTGGATACTGTGATCCTCAATTACATTGTTCCCCAACGGCATTCCTTGAAAATAAGGCATACCATATAACATTTCATATGGTGAGAATCCAGTTTCACTGTGTGGTTTTGTTTTTATGTTTAAAAGTGCCAATGGTAAACATTTTGTCCAGGGCATTTGTGTCTCAATCATCAATTTGGCTAATTGTTGTTTTATTGTTTGATTCAGTCTTTCTACCTTCCCCAAGTTTTGTGGGTGCCACAGTGTAAGGGTTTTGTGCTGGGAAGCACAACTACAGAAAACAGCAACAAGGAAATTCCTTGGTACCAGCCACAAAGTTTCGAAAACTGTAAATCTTTCAATAGATGCCTGTCTCTGACTGATAGTGGGATGAGCATCCATAAATAATAGGATGCTTTGAAGACAGGGGTTTAAGGAGTTACATTTCCAAGGTCTGGACAAAGAATAGACCTTAGTCTTAATCAATAGAAGCCTTGTGCAAGGAATGTAAGGAGGAAACATTTCCAAGGACTAAATCAACTTTAATGCCAATTACGAAGGACCATTTGACACTTGGAGGTTGTTAGAAGAGATACCTCTGATAGTGACAATGTCCAGCTGGGAGGAGTTTATGGAAATGACTTCTTGGGACTAATTTGAATACGAAGCTGGACAGCTTATGCATATGTATAGGTGTTACAAATTCCAAACACCTCTCCTCTATAAAAAGTTGAGCAAAGCAGCCTTCAGTGGAAGGAAGAAAATGAACGAAGGAAGAAAAGGAACGAAGGAAAGAAGAAAGGAAGGAACTTCCCCCACCTGACAAGTGAAGTCGAGCGGTCCCCCAAGTCATCGCGGGAACCAGTGGTGGTAGCTATAACTTTCCCGTAACTTTAAACTCTTTACCTTTCTTTCTCTTTTTTCCCTTTTCTCTCTAACTCTCTCTCTTGTACCTTTCGCCAATTTTGCTGTAATAAACTTCCTTATGATGCAGCATTTGACCTCGTTTGTGTCTTAATCTCACTCTGGGAATTATAAAAGAATCTTGCCCCTGACCGGGCTATTCCGGAACGGGACACACATTAAGGAACCTTGTGTAATTTGCTTTGCTATTTCAAAAATTCCAATACAACCAAATTGTTTAAGAAAGTGTTCACTTAACGCCTTCGTACCCCAGTATGTTTGTGTATGCAAACGTTCCAGTATTTGCCTGGTGTATGCTTTTGGCAACATTTCTCGCTTGTCCGGCAGTACCCATTTTCCACCTAATAGTTTAGCCCCTATTTTCTCCAGTTTTGTTTTTTCTTTAGGGGTAAACTTCTTTTTTCTTTCCTCACTTCTTTCTTCACTGTTGTCCTCCTTTGTCTGTACTGCTTTAATTTTAGCAACTGTAGCCCTCAGGGCTGCTTCCTGAGTCTCTTTATCTGCTAAATTATTTCTTCTGATTTTGTAATCTAATCCCTTTTGGTGTCCCCTCACATGTACCACTGCTATTTCTTTTGGTTCTCTTAACGCCCTTAAAATTTTTACTATTAATTCTTGGTGTATTAGATTCCTCCCTTGAGTATTAATCATATCTCTTTCTTCCAAAATTTTTCCAAAAGTGTGGACCACCCCATACGCATATTTAGAATCCGTGAATATAGTTCCACTTTTACCTTCTAATAATTCCAGGACCCTACATAAGGCATACATTTCACAGGCCTGAGCTGACCATGATGGGCTCAGAGGTCCTGATTCCACAAGTTCTAAGTTTTTATTTATTATTGCATATCCCGATTTTCTTTTTCCTTCTATTACTCGTGAGGAGCCATCTATAAACAACACTTCTCCATTTTCCAACTCAGTATCTCTTATGTCTGGCCTCACTTTAGTCTGGGTCTCAATTACTTATAAACAATCATGTTGCAATTCCTCCAGGGGTTCTCCAAATAAAAATTGTGCTGGACTCTGGGCAGAGGTCACTCTTAATTCTAAGTCTGGGGAGTCTATTAATATTGCTTCATACTTTAGGATCCGGCTGTCCGTTAACCATTCTCTGCTTTTTATGCAAAACATTCCTGACATTGTGTGGGGTATATACCTCTAAAGGAGTGCTAAAGGTAATCTTCCTAACCACCTCTATTAATAATGCTGTGGCTACCAAAAGCTTGGAGACAAGCAGGCCATCCCCTGCTTACTGGATCAAGTAATTTAGAACAATGCCCCACGGATTTTTTGATTCCTGCGCAGTCTTGAGTAAGAGCTCCATACGCAGTCTGGTTTGATGGATTTACAAATAAATAAAAAGGTTTTTCTAGATCTTGGAGGTTCAATACAGGTGCTTGTATTAATGTCATTTTTATTTCCTCAAATTTTTGATCATCTTCAATAAATCACTTAAACTGGTTATTAGTTAATTTTTGTGTAGGAATTTTACCTTTTCACTATAATTTTCAAGCCATGATCTACAATATCCTAATAAACCAAATACTTGTCTAATTTCATTTTTAGTTTGTGGGGTATCCGAGATACTCTATCAGGATCTAACTTTTTCTTCCCCTTACTCAGCCAATGTCCTAAGTATTTTACTTCCTGCTTTACAAACTGTAGCTTAGATCAGGACACCTTTAATCCCTTTTCCCTTCAAAAATTTAACAATGTAATGGTGGCATTTTGGGTCCCCTCTTCAGTTTTTCCTGCTATTAATAGATTGTCTACATATTGTAATAACTTCACCTCCTTGGGTATAGTGAAATCATGTAGGATTTTTTCTAAACTTTGTCCAAATAGATTTGGTGACTCTGTAAACCCCTGTGGTAACACAGTCCATCTTAATTGTTGTTTTTGTCCCGTATCGGGGTCCTCCCATTCAAAAGCAAAATCATCTCTGGATGCCTCATCCAGAGGACAGGTCCAAAAAGCATCCTTCAAATCTATTACATTCTACCAAGTGTGTTTGGGAGATATATGACTCAATAAGATATAAGGATTTGCCACCACAGGGGATTTGGTAATTTTTCGCTGATTTACCGCTCTTAAGTCCTGCACCATCTGGTATGACCCATCTGTTTTTTTACAGAGAAAATGGGCGTCTTGTGAGGTGACATACATGGCTCTAGAGTTCCTTGTTCCAAAAGTCTGTCAACCATAGGTTTTAATCCTTTCCGTCCCTCCATAGCTATAGGGTATTGCTTGATTCTGATTGAGAGGTGCGGGTCTATTATTTGCATGCTTGTGGTATCTATTTTTAATTTTCCCATTTCCCCTTCTTATACCACACTGAGGGGTTAATAACTTCCTCATCCTCTTGTGTTAAAGTGTACAGTTTAACCTTTAATTTGTCCCCTTGACTCTGAATGCCCAAATTTAATTTCAAAATTAAATCCCTTCCTAATAAATTATATTCTGCTTCAGGGAGCAAAAGTAAATGATTGAAGCAAATTTTCTTCTCTGTTTCTATCTTTACATCTTTTAAAATAGGCACTTTAAAAGGTTCTCCATTTGCTCCTTCTACGGACATATAGTCCTTCCCTTTTTCGATTCCTTTTGGAAGTTTATGAATGGTTGATTTTTCTGCACCAGTATCTACTAAGAATAAAACTTCCTCTTTATGAGGACCAATTAATAATTTTATCAAGGGCTTTGTTGATGTTGAAGTCCCCAAAAGATAAAGCCCCTGACACCCCTAATCTTCTTGAAACATTTTTTCATCTTGTGCCTGCTGACGACAGTTCCTCTGAACATGTCTCCTCTTTTTACAGTAGTAACAGACGGGGACTGTAAGTTTTTCTCCATATGGTTGTTCCCGGGGTGTCTGTTCTATTCTTTTTTCCTTCTTTTCTCCAGGCTGAGTTTTATTTTTCTGACTTTCTCTCGCTACCACTAAAAAAATTCTCGCTTTCGCTTTTTGTTTTTCTTCATCCCTTCTAACATAGACTTTTTGGGCTTCCCTAAGTAATTCCACTAATCCTCTTTCTTGTCAGTCTCCCAATTTTTCTAATTTCTTTCTTATATCCCCCCAGGATTTAGCCACAAATTGGATTTTAAGGAGAGCGGTCCCAGCCACTGTATTTGGATCAATTCTAGAATACATTAGTAAGTTTTTTCTCAACCTTTCCAACCATTCGGTGGGAGATTCGTCTTTCCCTTGATGTTCTTTCAGTGCTTTATTAATATTTTGTCCTCACGGAACTGCTTCCCTTATTCCCTGTATAATTAACATTCTTAAATCCCTCATGTTTTTCCTTCCTTGCGGTTGCTGATGATCCCAGTGGGGGTCCACATTTGGCCATTTCTGATCTCCCGGGGGTCCTGCCTGATTTTGTCTTTCCCAAATCCTCATTTGATCTTGTCTAATCATTCCCTTCTCCTCAGCAGTAAACAAGATCACTGAAATGGACTGTATTTCTTCCCAGGTATAAGCATTAGGGCCTAGGAATTGGTCCAGTTTTTTGGCTACTCCAATGGGATCATCTAACGAGGTTCCCCATTTCTTTCATAAAATTCCTTTCATCTGTGGTGTTTAATGGCACTGCCACAAACCCACTGCCTCCCTGATTACCTCCGAGGGGTACCTGTCATACGGGATATAGAGAAGCTCCCTCAGCTATAGCAGTCCTACTTCTTGTACATGCAGCTGGAGGTTGGTCTCATTCTAGTGCTTTCGATGGTGGAGGCAGAGGCAATGGTGGTACAGGTGGAAATACCACGGCCACCAGAGGGGAGCCACCGCTGGGTTTATTAAGATATGGTGGTGGTAGTATATTATCAAATGGCTCCCATTTTTCTTCATTTCCCTTTTCATTTTTATCTTCTTTTTCCTCAAACCTTTTATCTGTTTTTAATGTAAGTATTGAGGCTGGAAAAGGGCGTAAAGTTCTGATCTATAAACCTGCATAATCGCTCTCCTCTTGACTATAAGGTTCCTTTGAATTAACATATGTATTCAAGGCCTACAAATCCAGTCTTCAAAAGATCCAAAACCAGGCCAAAAAACATGTGGTCTTAAAGGCCTTTTTGGCCATTCTATCATGCAATTTTGAATTAATTTTAATTTACTTTTTTCTTTTCTGGGGCCCCTGTCATTCCAATTTTTAATCATTATTCCTAATGGATGTCTGATAATTTGCTCCCTTTTCTTCTGGTCCCTGGGTCTGTCATCTGACCCACCTAGGAATTTTACTATGGCAATTCCTACAGCCCTCGGTTACCAGTAAGAGTGTCTTGCAGGGGGTTTAGGACCTATCACCCACTCACGAATCCTATAGGAATTGCTTCAGTCATTCACCAGCCAAGTCCCTTGCAGGAGATTGGAACCGCGGTTAGAAGACGTCTGCACTCGCTCCGGAACTACATTCCATCTCAGTCACAGACTCTTACACACACAGGCAACCGAATCCCACCCAAATCCAATGGTATATGCAATATACCTGCGACTCTGTCGTCTTCACTCAGATCCAATTGAACGGTATATGCCTACACACATGACTCCTGTCCTCTTCGTTTGGGCAGCCGAACGGTAAACACCTTACGCTTTACGACTGCATCTTCGTTCAGGTCTTTGCACGCAGCATTATGGGCAAAAACTGCTGCAGCCAGCAAGGGAGCTCATTAAAAAATCTGATTCTTTGCTTGATTCTATTCAGGTTTGGGATGTCGTTAGTCCCGACCCAACCCGATCAGGAGCCACCAAATCGTGGGGTGCCCCTCCTTGATCAAGTCAGAATTCAGGAAATATTGCCCTCCTGGACGAGCCCCCAGTTGTGATAAATCTTGGTGAAGCAGAGACTCCCAGTGCACCCAGTGCTTTTTGCTTGCTTCCATTCGTTTAATAAATTGTTCAATTTGGTTATAAATCCTGTTTGGGACCGAGTCATTTATCATATGTGGCAAGCTAAAAAACTGCTAATTGCTTACAGACATTGTTCACACCAAACTGATTAATTAGTAATTATAATGGGTTCTGATAAGCATATCTTATAACTAAACATTGTTAGTTTACCTTTGATGTCTAAAAGTATCTGCACACCTGCTGTGTCGACCATTTATTATGGATGGCTCTTGACATGTTCACTCACTCCCAAATCCCTTCCCACAACTCCTGCTTTGTTTAGGGCAGTCTGTACCCCTGGCTTCAAGGCCACCACGGTTTGAGAATGTGATTACCAACTTTCTCTCAGCATGAGAAACTTTCCTGTCTCACGGGAACATGAGGATGTTATCAGGGCCTATGTCTGCTGTGAGGAGAGCCATGCTGCTGATACAGGGCCTGTGTCTGCTGTGAGGAGAGCCAGGCTGCCAGCAGGGCCTGTGTCTTGGTGAGGAGAATCAGACTGCTGTCAGACCTGCTGCCTTCCCCAACAGGCTGCCAACATGAAAATTAATTCCAGCCCAGCAAAAATATGGTCAGGAGGAGAATATCTCTTCTGGTTGGAAACCTTGATGTTCCTGTTCATCAAACCCCAGAGTTTCTCAAGGTCTGTTTAAGTGAAGCTCCATTTTGTTAACGGTTAATGTGTGCTTGCTGATGTCTCTCTAACTTGTAGTGCCTCTGGTAAAATGGCAGCTAGAGGTGTTAAAAACCCTGGGACTCTATTGCTGGATGTCTAGCATGTTTGATGTTGGATGATGGTAGCGGCTGAAATCGATCTCATGCATTGTTAGGACTGTTCATGTGGCGAGGAATGCCCTGAGCTCCATATTACCTGTGCTTCTAGTGTGGTACCTGGGGAGGTTTCAGGCCAGGAACATCTTTCAGCCCTCACCCCTTTTATTTTGGTGCTATTGCTGTACATTTAGAAGCTTGGAATGTGGATGCTGGTAGAGCCTGAAGTTTAAATCAAGCAATGTTAGGATCATTCCTGTGGCTAAGAATGCCCTGATCCCCAACTTCACTGAGGCTTCTGATCAGCTCCCTGGGGAGGTTTCCGGCTAGGAACATCTTTAAGCCCTTGCACCTTTTCTTTGGAAGCTATTGCTGGACCTTTACCTGCTTTTAAGGTTGGCCCTTTTAACCATTTCTTGAGCTCTCTCTGAAGGAACAGCCACCAGCTCTTGGCTGGTAGGAGGAGAGACCATGGCACGGGACACATGGGATGGTTTCCTTCAAGGAAAGCATTCCCTTCAGGGAAACCATCCCATCCTGCAGCAAGGAGGAAAGATGGTGTTCAAACAGCTCTTCAAATAGCTGCTGGGAAAAGATGCTAGAGTGATGCACTGGGGACAAGCACCAGCAGGTAATGACAGGGAGAATAAGCACTGCCTCTGTGGTGGTGACTTTGTAGCTGGTGTAAATGGGGCTGGAGCCCTAATGTTTGCTGCTCTGTGTTAGGAGAGGCAGCATCTAGTTCCAGTGCTGGCAGCGTGGCTTGTGCAGCACCCTCCCTCCCCGCATCCCCGCCGTTCTGGCCGGGTCAGGGCAGGGGGAAGCGAGGTGGCTCCGGGAACCAGCCGAACCCAGCGGGAAAGGCGAAACCCGCCCGGTTCCGCTCCGCTGGGTTCGGCCTTTCCCGGCCGGTGGGTCCGGCCTTTCCCGCTGGGTTCAGCGGCCGGTTGCGCGTCGGCGTTGCCCGGGCAGCCGGGTCGGCCGTTACACGCTGTCCAGGTCCCCGCTCCGTTGCCAGGGGCAGCGCGTCCTGCCCACCCGCTGCTCTCGCTCAGTCGTGCCTTCGGCCATGGCTGAACCGGTCGGGACGAGCCAAGGGCTGGGTAAGCCCCGCGAGCCTCCGGCCTGTCCCGCGCGGAGCCGGGGGGAGGAGCCCGGAGGGGAACCTGCCCAGGAACCTGCCCGAGCGCCTGCTCGGCGCCGAGCTCCCCACCGAAGCCCCGCCCGGGGCTGTCCGAAGGCGGGGGGAAGAGGGAAGCCTCCCGCCCACCCGGAGGAGGGGCCGGCCCAGCCCAGCCCAGCCCGGGCCAGCCCAGCCCGGCGCTGGCGAGGGAGGCCCCGCCCGCGGGAGGGGGAGCAGCAACACGCATGCGTGGCCGCCCCTTGTCCCCGCCCCTGCGCTTCCCTGGGCTGTCCCTCTCCAGACAGGCATTGGTAGGAGCCAATGGAGGGGCTGCTCCGCACGCTCGTGGGAGGGGCGGCCGGGCGGTGCCGGCTGGTGCCGGGCGTCGCAGAGGAAGGACGCGTTTCCGCCGCGGCCTGCCGGGCCCTGTGTGCCAATGGCTGCTGGGGGCCCTCGGCGCCCTGTTCGCCGCTGTCCGCCGCGCTCCCCGAGCCGCCCGCGGCCTCGCCGCCGCTCAAGAGGCCGCCCCCCAGGTCAGCGAGCCGCCCCGCAGGCGTACGGCCGCCCGAGGGCCTCGCCCCGTCCCTGAGACCCCGCGGCCTGTCGGGGTGCGACCTGCGGAACCTCTCCCCCCCTTCCCTCCGAGCCCGCCCGGAGCGCGGCGCCTCGGCCGCTTGTCCCGCCTGTGGTCGGCGTTAGAGCCCAGGCGGGAGCGGAGCTCGGTGTCCCCCCGCCCCGGGAACGCCCCTGGCAAACCCGCCCCCCCATCCGCACCCCGTGTTGGCTTTTCCCTGTGGGAAGCGGGGAGTTGGAAAAGAAACGGGCCCTGGGAGCGGGCGTGGGGAAGGAGCAGAGTGTGTGTGTGTGTGGGGATACAGCGGGCGGGAGTCCCGGCGTAGGGCTTGTGGAGAAAGGGGGATGCTTTCGCAGGTGTTAACGGTTGCCAGTATCGCAGAGCTCCCAGTAAGAGCTGGTGGATGCTTGTGGGGTTGGAAGGGCCCTTAGAGATCCATTTTGTCCTAGCCCCCCTGCTATGGGCAGCGATGGCCATGCCATGCCTGTGGCTTCTGTGTCCCTGAGGAGAGGGAGCGTCCTGTGGAGAGAGACACTGTCTGCCCCAGTAGTAGTTCCCAGCAGCCGTGCAGAGCACAGTCCCAGATGGAGGAAGGTGCCTGTGCAGGTGCTGCTGGCTGTCATGGCACGATGTGAGCGGGAGACCCGGTTTCCCTCACCTTTTTGAGTGGCTCAGCTCTCCTGAAGTGGGAGTCAGGGCTGAGCGCCGGAATACTGAGGAGCTGCCCGAGGGTTACTGGGCAGGAAGCCTGAGGGGGTTTAATCACTGCGCATAAGAGAGCCCGTATTAACAATGAATCCCAAAGGGCAGCGTGCTGGTCAGAAATCCTGCAAAGATCCTTCTATTGCACTCTGAACCAGCAAATCCCGGTCCCCAAGTTGGACCAGAGCTGCCTCTGTCCTGGAAGTTTCTGCTGTCTTGTGCTGGTGTTCAGTTTAAACTCAGGCCGGTGCTTTGTTTGTTTCTGTTTCAGACTCAGGCCCTTTCTCCTCACCCTCCAGTTAAAAGACTGAAAAGTTCTGTGCAGGAGGATGAAACGGTGCAGGCTGGTAAGGCTGATGTCAAGTCATGAGCTTGTTTGTTCTGCGCTCTTCCTTGTGTGTGGTGGAACTCTCCCCCTTGGCTCACGTAGGGGTTGTGGCAGCATCGCACCTTGGTAGAGTCTGGCAGTGCTGGAGTGGGAACTCAGTTTCTTCCCCGCATCCCTGCGCTGCTGCTGAGTTAGGGCTGGGCGTTTAGCTCGGCATCTCAGTACTGGAGCTGCCTTGGATGCAGCCAGCTCCAGCTGTGATATGGCCACTGCCAGCTTGCCAGAAGGAAATTGGTTTGATTTGAGGTGTTAGATCCCGAGCATCCTTTTTGGGTTTGAATTTGGGGTTCAGCCTGGCGATACCTCGTGCGAAGCACAACTTGCTGTAGTTGTCAATAAGAAAATCTGAGACTATTCTAAAGTAAAGGAACACAGGGAATATGGCAACGTAGGGGAGAAAGGAAACACTGACCTTTGGGGAAGCTCTTGCCCGTAACCTCCTCAACCTCCTCAGTTCCCTTTTACTGTGACTGATGGCTTACGCTCTTCTCTCGTAGATGAACGGCTTTGAGATGACTATCCACTCTCCATCTGGGAGAAGACAGCTCTTTGGGAGAGGTAAGGCGCTTGTGTTTTGTTTGACGTTCTTCTCTGAAAGGTTTGTTTTCCATTTCATTCCTGAACTTCCTCCGTGCTGCCTAACACTTGTCTCTGTGTCTGCACAGCAATGGTTTTCCAAGGTTTCCTGAGCCGCTATCCTAAGGGAGGTCTGCAGTAGCTTTTTATTTTTCCTTCCTCCCCTCCCAACTGATTTAAAATTTTTTCTTTTAAACCCAGATGCTTGATAGATGGGGGAGATTTGACCAGGTTAAAGGTCTGTGGGTAGGAGGGAGCGTGGAACTTGAGGCTGAGACCAGGAACGTGCATGAAAAGCTCCTAGATAGTGTTTTGGACAGGAAAAAAGGTTTGTTTTAATAAAGCACCCAACACCCCTGCTCCGGCAAGAACTTGGGTGCCGTTTGGCATAGCCAGTTTCTGATTTACTAGAAGGACTGGCCTTTCTGTGGGTCTTGTTTTGAATTCTTGGTTGGGGGATGCTTACTTCATACCGGCGAAGAGAAGTGCAGAGCTGGAGCGGGGCTTTGGGCCAGACGACCTCCAGAGGTGGCTGAGGCTGTGAGGAAAGCAGCAGCTACACCTTGGTGCCAGCACACCCGGCTCTTAGAAGAGCTGGGGGCCGGATGGTGTGAGTGAGGCCCCTGTGCAGCTCTTTAGCCTTCAGTATCGCCGCAGGACTTGGGCGCCAGGGTCTGCAGCCAAGGCAGTTGTTGGGATTTTCACTTCTTGCTTCTCTCTCTCCTGTCCCATGGGCGGCTGGGGAGAGCAGGTCTGGAAGTTGTAAAAGATGAAGAAGCATTATGAAAAAGGGAATTATCCCACTGTAGCGAGATAATTATCGGTGCCTTGGCTTGGGAGTGGGGAGAGATGCTGTGCTGTGGCTGTGTGTGCCTGAGATGATCCCGGAGGGGCTTGGAAGCGGAACTACAGTAATTGGCATTGGACGTTTGCTTGTGTGAAGCTCACCCGTGGTTGTAAATCCCTGTTCTGTGTGTTCTTTCCTCAGCCCTGTGCCACCTGCAGAACATCCTGATGGGCAGGAGCCATAGAATTCAGAAGCCGGTGCCACCCATGACACAGGTAGTTCATAGCCCCGGTTCTTCTGAGCTTTGGCAACCCTTGTAAAACTGAGGGGTGTCTGCAACTGCAGAAGGGTGTGCAGCTTGGAATGAATGCCAGTGCTTTGGGTGGGATTAAGGGGGTGGGCTTCTATGCAAATGGCAATCCTAACCCCTCTTTAATCACGCTCTCATGTGGCCTGCCTTTGTTGTTTAGATAATGCCCTCTCTGGGCATAAGGAGGTTCTTGCTCCATTGAAGATACCATCAAAGGAAGCAAGCAGATGCCGGGCTTCCATCAGCGATGCAGCTCCCAGAGCAGCGTCTGTGGGAGAGGTAAGCAGAGACTTTCCTGAACCTGTGCAGCTGTAGGTTTGATATCCTCCAGTCCGGGAGAGGATTCCCATAGGACTTTGGCTCTGTAAAAACATCTCACGTGCTGCTTGAGCCCTTAGTTTGGTTCGGAGGTGCAGTGCTGTCCCTGAGAGTGCCGTTGACTCTTTGTACAAAACACGTTTTTGAGGGGCTCAGCTCTCCCCGAGTGATAGTCAGGGCTGAGCTCGGGAATGCTGAGGTGCTGCCCGAGGGGTACTGGCCAGGAAGCCTGAGGAGGCTTAATCACTGCGCATAGGAAAACCTGTATTAACAATGAAACCCAAAGGGCAGCGTGCTGGTCAGAAATCCTGCAAAGATCCTTCTACTGTGCTCTGAGCCAGCAAATCCCGGTCCCCAAGTCGGACCAGAGCTGCCTCCGTTACTGGAAGTTTCTGCTTGCTTGGGCTTGTGTTCCGATTTAACTCAGGGCGGTGGTTTATTTCTGTTTCAGACTCAGGCCCTTTTTCCTCACCCTCCAGTTAAAAGACAGAGAAGTTCTGTGCAGGAGGATGAAATGGTGCAGACTGGTAAGGCTGATGTCAAGTCATGAGCTTGTTTGTTCTGCGCTCTTCCTTGTGTGTGGTGGAACTCTCCCCCTTGGCTCACGTAGGGGTTGTGGCAGCATCGCACCTTGGTAGAGTCTGGCAGTGCTGGAGTGGGAACTCAGTTTCTTCCCCGCATCCCTGCGCTGCTGCTGAGTTAGGGCTGGGCGTTTAGCTCGGCATCTCAGTACTGGAGCTGCCTTGGATGCAGCCAGCTCCAGCTGTGATATGGCCACTGCCAGCTTGCCAGAAGGAAATTGGTTTGATTTGAGGTGTTAGATCCCGAGCATCCTTTTTGGGTTTGAATTTGGGGTTCAGCCTGGCGATACCTCGTGCGAAGCGCAACTTGCTGTAGTTGTCAATAAGAAAATCTGAGACTATTCTAAAGTAAAGGAACACAGGGAATATGGTGATGTAGGGGAGAAAGGAAACACTGACCTTTGGGGAAGCTCTTGCCCATAACCTCCTCAACCTCCTCAGTTCCCTTTTACAGTGACTGATGGCTTACGCTCTTCTCTCGTAGTTGAAATGACTTGCAGGACTCCCTTGGGCAACGGAGCACTATCCATCTGGGAGAAGACAGCTCCTTTTGTGAGGTAAAACCCTTCTGTTTTCTTTGACTTTCTTCTCTGAGAGGCTTGCTTTTGATTTCATTCTTGAGGCAAGCAGCAGCTATACCTTGGTGGCAGCACACCTGGCTCTTAGAAGAGCTGGGGTCCGGATGTTGTGAGTGAGGCCCCCTTGTGGCTCTTTAGCCTTCGGTATCGCCCTAGGGCTTGGGCCCCAGGGTCTGCAGCCAAAGGAGTTGTTGGGATTTTCACTTGTGCTTCTTTCTCTCCTGTCCCATAAAGGTTTCGCGTCTGTCCCCTTTCAGACCGGGGGAGGCGCTTTACCGACCAGCTGGGGCGGGCTGGTTCTGGGGCGGGCTGGTTCTGGGGCGGGGTGGTGCATGCCAGAACCTCATCCTGAGGCTGTTTCTTTTGCCCTTGTTTTTAGCCCAAGCAGGGACAACAAACACTGTGTGCAGTCGACTCTGTGCAGCACCTTACTGCCGAAGCCTGCCATTAAGGAGCAGACTCGGCGAGGATCCAGCAGTGTCGGAGGGAGCAAAGCGGGGAGGCTTTCCTGTGCTGCTGAGGAGGTGCGCTGGGGGAGAAAGGCGCCTTTGGCAGTGGAAGGGCCTGGCAGTTGGAAGGAAACTGGTAGTAGTGGGCTGGGGCAGGACCCTCCCGCCAGTGTCTCTGGGACGTGGCACTGTACTGCCAGGTCACCAAGCGTGTGTTTGTGGCAGAGTCATTTCACTGGGTTGTCCTTAACCCAGCTCAGCAGTGGTCTTCAGAGAGCAACTCTAAAAGGAGGTTGAAACCCGCTCAGCTGCTCATAATCCACCTGAGGGGGTCTTTCCCTGTCCTTTCCTTCCGCTATCTGAAGCAACTCTTGGAAAATTCCTGATAAACCTAGCTTATGTGCGAGAAGAACTGGAGAAGCAGGGCCTGACCAGCTGTGGAGACCGATTAAGATACCCTGGGGACTCACAGCACCCGATCACAACTTGGACTGACAGGAATGTGATTTTCCTGAATTATGAGGCAGAGCACAGCTGAAGAGAAGAGCCTCCCATTAGAGGAGAGAGTTGCAGAAGGGATTCTTGTGGTTTCTAGTGGGACACAAGTTCCTAGAGCAGGGCTGACAGAAAGTGAAGGTGCTGCTAAAGTCAACTGGAATAACATGCCAGTATTTTGGGAACAGCCTGTGCAGTTTGCTCTGTACCCAGATTACAAACGTTCACTTTAAAGGCTGAGGTCCTAATGCCCGCCCCCCTCCATTCTGGCAGGATGTTCAGCAAGGAGGCAAGAAAATGTGCAAACGGCTCCTGAAGAAACTGAAGGGACAATCCCCTACACGCCCGGCTGATGCACTGGGGACGAGCACCAACAGGTAATGACAGGGAGAATAAGCACTGTCTTTTTGGTGGTGACTTTGTAGCTGGTGTAATTGGGACTGGAGACTTACTGTTTGCTACTCTGTGTTAAGAGAAGCAGCATCTAGTTCTAGTGCTGGCAGTGTAGCTTGAAGGTCCCCAGCGCTGGCTGTTCTGTCACACCATTCAAGGGAATTGATCTTCCTCGTGTTTTACACTGATGAGTTTTGCCTTGGTGGGAAATCCTGTTTTGTCTGGGAACGTGAAACGTAATGTAAACACAGGGAATGCCGGGATTTTCTCTCTTCCTTTCCACCTCCCCTGGTCCTTCTTGCACAACTTAGAGGCCGTTTTCTCTTTGGGGCACACTAATGTGACAAATTTGACTCCTGCCCCTCTGGTCTGCCCCAGTTCAGAGACGCCCAGCTGAGTATGAAGGGCCTCTGCATAGAAATGCCCGCTGTGTTTTGTCATGACAGCAGTGCAGGGTGTTTCTGTCCAGGCATGAAACAGTCTGGTTGTACTTTAGGTATTTCTATTGCTTTAGCTGTGGCTCCTCTCTCACATGTAGTCATTTGTGTAGGAATAACCTGTCTCCTGTCTGGTGAATTGATACGTGCCGATAACAAGTGCCATGCTTATAAATGTTGTGGCTTTTCTTTCTTGTTTTTTCCTGTACCAAAGTGTTCCAGCCTCCTTGAATGCTCCAGCCTTCCCCTCTGCTCTGGACTTGTCCACTGCTCCAACTTCTTCCAGTGCTCCATCATTTTCCCCTGCTCCAGTCTACAGCCATGTTTCATCTTTGCTCCATCTTGCCGCATTGCGCAGTCTTCCAAAATTGTCCAATCAACCAATGACAACTATGTGCCACCTGGACAAAGAAAAATTTGAAGGAGATCCCTTTCCATCTGGGACAACAATGACCGGTGAGTATCTCTAGGATTCTTATCTGTCCCACCTGGTAGGTAGACTGAAGCTGCACCACAGCAGGATGACGTAGTATCTGGTTGTCTGGACTTGTGGAGGGTCACACATTACTGCACCCTCTTAGGTGCCCGCTACTTACCTCAGGCTTGCAGTTACATGCTGCTCTTTAGTCCTTTTTTCATGCTATTGGTGGCTCTCTGTGACAGCAGAGCTTCAAATCCACGTAAGCTGGTGGTTGTAATACCATGTGTTGGAGGGCAGACACCTCATCTTGTCCCAGCCCTCATTTCCCTGCCTGTTACTAAGAGTTTTGCATCGGTACTTTGGGATGCAATCGTGTGGGGTTTGAAATGATTTGGGAGCAGATGCTAGAGTTTGGGAAAACCCGGTTTTGTTGTGGAAAATGGCTAGCTGTGCTGAGCCTGGAGGAGCATCTGGTTTGGCCCGAAATCTCTTGTGTAGCCATGTGCAGCCCAGGATTTAAAACGCAATAAATGCCCTGCTTCAGCTCTGGGAGGCTTGTGCGTGGTATTGAAACCCTTTGCCAGAGGCTGAACTTCCTAATCACATGGTTGTTGTTAAAAGTTGGTTTCTATTTTATCACCCAGAACCTGAGAGCTGGTGGCAACTGGGAGTTGACTTGTTGCTTTCCTGTTCCCACTTTTCTGTGCAGGTATCAAACGTGCAGCCGTGTGCAGCCCACAGTGGTCCCGGAAAAATGAGATCAGGTAAGAGGGGTAGCGTGGCCAGTAGGTCTGGGGAACGGACTGTGCCCCTGTACTGGGCATCAGTGAGGCTGCACCTCGCGTGCTGGGTCCAGTTCTGGGCTCCTCACCATAAGAAGGACATTGAGATCCTGGAGCGAGTCCAGAGAAGGGCAGCCAGGTTGGGGAAGGGGCTGGAGGGCAAATCCTATGCAGACTGGCTGAGAGAGCTGGGAATGTTTAGTCTGGAGAAGAGGAGGTTGAGAGGAGACCTTTTCCCAACCTCCACTGACCTGCCAGGAGGGTGCACAGAGGTGGGCAATGGTCTCTTCAGCCAGGGGACAGGAGATGGGACAAAGGGAAATGGCCTCAAACTGCGCCAGGTCCAGGTCAGGTCAGATGGGAGGGAAACGTTCTTCCCTGAAAGAGTTGTCAGGGCCTGGGCCAGGCTGCCCAGGGAGTGGGCTGATTCACCTTCCCTGAATGTGTTTAAAAAAAGGGTAGATGAGGTGCTCAGGGAGATGGGTTAGATTAGGACGGGAATGGTTGAACTTGAGGATCTGAAAGGTTTTTTCCAACCTTGTGATCCTGTGAAAGTTTAGGGAGCTCCCAGCTCTTCCTCCTCACCCAATCTTGGGGCGGTGAAAGAATGGTGCTGGGAGCTGAGACGACGCTGTCGTGCGTTCGTGTGTGTGACTGAGGCTCTGGTCAGAATCAGCCTTGAAAAAGCATTTCTTGTCTGGAGGGGGGCAAATTCTACAAATTAGGCAGGATCCCCAGCTCACTTCTCTCTCTCTCTTTCTCTCTCCCCCTCCCCACAGGTCTTACACGCCAAGAGAAAACACTAATAAGAACGGAATACCAGGGCAACAAGCCATGGCGATGGTAAGCATGGGTTCTTGGTTATTCCCCTTTTTAGGACAATAGGGCTGTTTGTGATCAGAAAGCTTTGTGTTCCTCACGGTGCTGACTCAGTGATTTCTGTGTTTGTCCTGGTTGGGTTTTCCTGGGCTTCTAAACGCCAGCTCAAGCCAATCTCTCTGCTTCCCTTGCCTCCGTTTTGTTTGGGGTGCAAGTTTACCCAGGCACACGCTTGGACTGTAAATACAGAGTACCTTTGGAGTTTGCCTGTTGGATATGTGTGTGCAAACCCACTCCCAGTTCTACACACGAGCGAGATTCTCTGTGCCGTCCCCCAGCAAACAAATATCTGCTTGCTTGCTAGCTTGATGTCCTTTTGTCTAACAGAAACAGAATGGATCTGAAACTTCAAAAGAGAGATTACCAAATCTGCCACTTGCTGTGCCCAAAAAGCCACCTGCCCATGAAGGGAAGAAATCAACATCCCGGGGAAAACCAGGGACCTTTGCTTCTCTCACCAAGGTACTGTAGCTGATACTGGGTCCCCCAAAGCAGAGGCTGTGGAACAGCTGCAAGGAACTCTGGCTTGGAAATCTTAAGCACATGCCATGAACCTGTTGCAGAGCGTCCTGGCAGCTGTGACTTCACGCTGCAAAGTTCAGGTCTGGCACTGGTTTTAAGTGTGTGCACAGCTGGGACTCGCGACCGCCTAACTCCCATGTCGCTGCCTCAGTTTCCCCCCGTGAAGCCAAATTCTTGCAGGCTCCTGTCTTAGCTGCCCTGGTACGGAGAATGCCTTCAGCAGTTGACATAGCCCTGGGCATTGCGAGACCCACAGCATCCTGCGGGGAAGGTGTTTGCTGTCCGTCTGTCCGTTGGCATGCTCAGCGCCCTGTTTCATGAGGCCTTCCCCATTTAATCACTCGTTTCAGGCCATGGAGGAGGAGATTGCTGCCGCCTTCAGCGCCGGAAACCCAGATGAGATCCTCAGCAGTGCCTTCAAACTGAAGGTCACTCGTGAGGACATCCAGACGCTGGAGGAGCTTCGGTGGCTGAATGACATGGTAAGGCCCCGCAGCACGGGGTGTGATCTTTACTTCAGTGTTTGTGTCAACCCCCCCACTTTGCTGGGGACAGAAGTCATCTCAGAACGATTTAGTGATCTTTAGAGCCTGGAAATCTCTGCACAGTTCTTACTGTAGGTACTTAAGGACCTGGAGTTTCTGGGAGGTCCTTTACTACTGGTGTTAGGCAGCTCCCAGGAGTTAGTCCTAGATGATGGGAGAGGGCAAGAGGTATTTTTATCTAACCAAGAGATAACCAAGTGCCAAATTCTCTGACCCAAGCAACTGAGAGTGGTATGGAGAATACCCACAGCTGGGTTTGGAGTAAAGGTGGCCAGCCAAGGCATGGGGCTGTGCTTTTTGTTTGGTAAGCTAGCGTCCTATTTTACTTCTTCAATTTACTCTTTGTGATGCAGGTCATTAATTTCTACATGGCTCTTCTGGTGGACAGAAGCAACAGGAAAAAAGGTCCATCAGTCTTCGCTTTTAACACTTTCTTCTATGTCAAACTGTGTTCTGGAGGCTACAGTGCCGTGAAACGATGGAGCAAAGGAGTAGATCTTTTCACCAAAGACATAATTTTTGTCCCAGTTAATTCGAGGTGTCATTGGACGCTCGGGGTGAGTCAAACCCAGCTTTTTACTTAGAGCTGGATGGGGAGGAAAAGCCTGGAAGGAAAGTCATCTATGTGTTGAGCTGTTGGGCCTCATCTGAGGGTCGTCTCTTAACGACAGGTCATAGATGTCAGAAAGAAGAGCATCAGGCACTATGACTCCCTGGGACAAAACGGTGCCAAGATCTGCCAGGTGTTATTGTAAGTAACCGCTCAGCCGCTGCTTTTCCCTTGGGAGTTGGGAGAAGGTTTGGGGGTTTTGCCCCCGGAACATGACCACAGCTTTTCCTGCATCTGGTCAATAACCAAACAGAAATGTTGGATTCACTTCCTGCCAGCTGTGTGCCATCGAGTGCTTCCCTGCTCTGGCATCGTCCCCCTCCGCCCCGGCTCTTCACACGCCCTTCCTCTTCCTCGCTTGGCTCTTTCATCCTTGTGCCATGGGTTTGGCCTCCCTGCTGCAGCGTGCTCTGGGACACGCTCCGTCTCTGTGTCTCTGCACCTCTGCTGTTCTATTCCGCATTTAAAACAAGCAGCGCTCCATGTTTCCCTCCAGCTTTCCCCAGCCACCTCCCCTCTTGTCCTTACTGTGGGTGATCTGTACTGCCGACGTTCTCCCTCAAGACCAGTGTCTCGTAGCAGGCTTTTCCTGGGAGAGCCCCAAGCCTGGGAACTTCCTTGGCCCAAAAGCTTTTGTATTTACTTGTCCTGGAGGTGCGCCCAGTATGTGGGTACATGCTGGGCATTGCAGTTCCTTGTTTGGTTCTCCTGTTCCTCCTCTGACAACACATGATTTGGGAGGTTTCTCAATGAGCTTATGCTTTTGTGGGAGTCTCCTTCAGCAGCTCCCTTTTTGTGGGACTAAATGATGGAGATAAAGAGGGATCTTTTGTTCTCTTTTGGTTTAAACAGGGAATTCCTGCAAGAAGAGAGCTTGGAAAAAAGAAAGGTGAAGTTGGATTGGTCTGAGTGGACTCTTCACAGCATGGAGCCCCATGTAAGTGAGCGCTGCTTGGGTTTGGAAAGTGAACTGTGGCTCCTTGTCGCAAGAGTTTGAACCCGTCCACGTTCAGCCCAAGTCATCAGCCCGAAGCTTCTCCTGTCCTTATGGCACCACCTCCGGCTGCGAGCGGAGCGGGAAGCTGCGCTGGGTTGGACTTTACAAGCAGAGGCTCCTCTCACTGGCCCAATGCTCTCTTTGCTGTTTGGGGGGTTGGGGTTTGTTTAATTAGTCTGCCCCATGAAGGTGAATCTGGCTTTGCCCCCATTCCATAAGTTTTTAAGGCTCAGAGAATGTAGGCTGCAAAAATCAGCTCTGGGATGATGATTGATTCTGGCTTGGAGCACAGAGCCCGGTGTGTGACAGAGCAGGGGCTGGCGCCAGTGTTTCTCAGGAAGTTCCCTCAGAAGGAAAAGCGAGGCCTCAAGCCTTGATTTCAGAGACCCGGCGCTGTGCAGAGCTGGGTGTGCCGAGAGCTGGGGGGAACCTCCGAGCCTGCGGGAGTGGGAAGCGCATCACGAGTTGGGTCTGGTTATCGCAGGGCTGGTGTGGGTAATGCCTGCTGCTCATCCTCTGAGGTAAGGAAATATCCTCTGTCTTCCTCTGCCTTCATTAGGAAATCCGTCAGCAAGAGAACAGCAGCGACTGCGGGGTTTTCACCTGCAAATACGCAGACTGCATCTCCCGAGATGAGCCCATGACCTTCACTCAGGTGAGCAAAGGTTTTCAACAGCTCCAGAGCTTTTTGCCCTGGATTTTTTCCACGTGGATAAAAGAGCCGGGGGAGTGAAGGCAGCAGCCTGGGGCAGGGGCTGAGGGTTTGTACCTCTCCTTGGGTGCGCGCTTGCTGGGGTCAGCACTTCAGGGTGGCCTCAGCAGGGCAGAGCTGCGTTCCCCATCCTTAAGGAACCGGGTGTTTGTGCCTCCTTTCTGCCCTGACTTCCTACATTAATGGCTTTCTCTTTCCTTCTCTTTGCAGGAAGATGGCATGGGAAATACTCCATCAGCAGCTGCTGTGACTATTGTGGTCACCTTGGGGTGATTCCTGTTTTAGTTTTCCATTGGGAAGTCCCTGCAACCCTCGGTTGGTTTTGTTATTCTTATTTTTGTCTGTTAAATGAGATAAGAGAAGAAGAAAACCTGTTGTTGCAGCTTTGCATGTTTGGGTGCTGCAAAAGAACTGGGGTGCAGAAAATGGCTGCTGTGAGGAGCTGCTGGAATTCTCTGCAGCTCCAAAGTGTGAACAATTGACACAGTGTAAACACTGTTGACCAGGGCCACGCCAATCAGAGATGGATTCATAGCACCTCTGAGGGTAACATATAGGAGAAAACAACCTGGAAGGAGCTGCATTTTGCCACCGGAGAAGGGAGTGAGAAGATGTAAGGAGCTGTGCAGACACCATGGCCATGGAGGGCTGAGTGGGTTGCACCCCAAGTGCCGGAGAGAAAGCCCTGTGGGAAAAGGACTTGCATTGGAGACGTTTGTGGAGGACTGTCTTCCATGGTGGGACCCCATGATGCAGCTGGGGAAGGTGTTATGGAATGTATTCCCCCCCTGGCTGAGAAGGAAACCAACTGCAAAGAAACTGATCAAAACCCCCATCCCCCAGTCCCTGCCCCTCCTGTGCTAAGATGTAGGGGGAAAAAAGGGAGTGAAATCATGACTGGAGTGTAGTCTGCTAAGAAGGGAGCAGGGGGGGAGGTAGAGGTGTTTTAAGATCTGGAAAGGAAGAACAGCTCATGATGAAGTAACTGAGAATCCCGTTATTTGTTCCCAGTCTCAGTCAGTTCCTTGCCAGTTGGTTTCCTTCTCGGCCGGGGGGGCATTCATTCCATACCCCCTTCCCCTTCTGCACCGTGGAGTCCCACCCACAGGAGACAGTCCTCCATGAACATCTCCAACGTGAGTCCTTTTCCCACCGGGCTTTATCTCATCATCTGCCCTGCTGTGGGGGGATGGAATCTGGAATGGACATCTGGTAGGCAGCAACGTCTCTCCAGTCCTCCATGGCAAGCCTCCCCCTAGCAAACCTGTTGGGGCGCAATTCTCTCTCTCGCTTATCTCTGTAGGTTGCAAGTGCTGGCAGAGGCTTGCTCCAACGTAAGGGTCACAGCGTCTTCTCTATGTCTCCACCTGCTCCATCCAGCATGGAGCCCCCCGATGGGCTGCAGGTGGAGTCTCGGCCTTTTCCATGGGGTTTCCCCACAGGCTGCAGGGGCATCTTTCTCCCTGGCACCTGGGGTACCTCCTCCCCTGCCCTCCCCAGCCTTGGTGTCTGCACAGCTCCTTACATGTTCTCACTCCCTTCTCCGGTGGCAAAATGCAGCTCCTTGCTTTCTCCTATATGTTTTCTCTTAACAGTGTCTCTACTCTGGCCTTGAATTGTTTACCCTTTGGAGCTGTAGAGAATTCCAGCAGCTCCTCACAGCAGCCATTTTCTACACCCCCATTCTTTCCCAGCACCCAACCACGCAAAACTGTGACACTGTTTTAGTTTTCATTTTCATTTTACTTATTTACTCCACCTCCTTAATTTTGGAGGCAGGAACTCTAACCCAGGGTTGCTTTTGCTGTTCTGTTTTTTGTGTTAAATGTGAAAAGAGAAATGTTTATTTATTTTATTACAATAAATATTTAAATTATTTTTAAAAAACCCTGCTGGCATGAAGCTCTTTGTTTGGGACTGGAGCTGCGTAGACGCATCAGTGGGGTCTGTAGCTCAGAGCTGGATCCGGGCAAGACGGGTCCCGGAGCACAGACTCTTCCCTAGGGGATTCTCACCAAGCCTGAAGGGACCCTGGGGATGTCATCTGGCGGCCAGAGGAGCGAGGGCAATCCCAGTCCTGCCGCGGGAGGAGCTCTCTCTTTGGGGAGCTCCTTAGATTTGTTGGGATGAGAAAGCCAAACGTGTCTGTGTGGCGTGGTGAGCGTGGGCTGGCTGGGTCTGTGACCAGCCTTAAGGTGATCCAGGTGTTTCTTTGCAGAATTGAAGGGTGCTGCTGGAGAAGGGAGGCTGGAGGTCCCGTTATCGAGGTGGCGGAGAGGGATCGGCTCTTGGGGGGAAAACATGGGGACGTTGGGGACATGGCCTCTGGGTGCAATGAGCCCTCACGGTGCTGCTTCCTCGGCTCTGGTGGGGTTCATCTGTTGGGGCTTTGCTTCCAAACCCACGCGCTTCATCAGTAACATATGCAAGGACCTTGGAGAGCTGTTCCCAGGGTTCTATCCTGTCAGGAGGTGTGTCCTCTGCCCCATAGCTGCTAAAAGCTGCGCTGTTTGAGCTGGTGGGACTGTCCCCTCCTACTGCGGAGTTGTCATGATGAGGGAGAGGGGGGAAACTTGGGTCCTTGAGCCCCTACAAGGTCCTGAGACCGCTCTGGCCTCACTGCGTTTCCCTCCCCCGAGGAGGTTTCAGCCAGCTATGTCTTTCAGTCCTGGCTCCTCTGGTTTGGAAGCTATTGCTGGACGTTTGGCATGTTTGGCAGGAATTGCTGCTCCGGCCGAGAAAAAAAATTTTGGTGCACCATGGAGGTACATTTGAGTTTCCCAGGCAATAGAAAGCGATGACACAAACTTGATATTTTCTGTTTGTGTCTCCCCTGAGGAGGTTTCAGGCCAGCTATGTCTTTCAGTCCTGGCTCCTTTGGTTTGGAAGCTATTGCTGGACGTTTGGCAGCAAATGCTGCTCTGTCTGAGAAAAAAAATATTTAGTGCACCAGGGAGGTACATTTGAGTTTCCCAGGCAAACGAAAGCGGTGACACCTAAGTTGAAAGATCCTGTTTGTGTCTCCTGTGAGGAGGTTTCAAGCCAGCTATGTCTTTCAGTCCTGGCTCCTTTGGTTTGGAAGCTATTGCATGACGTTTGGCAGGAAATTCTGATTCGGCCGAGAAAAACACTTTTGGTGCACCAGGGAGGTGCATTTGAGTTTCCCAGGCAAACGAAAGCGGTGACACCAAAGTTGATAGTTTCTGTTTGTGTCTCCCCTGAAGAGGTTTCAGGCCAGCTATGTCTTTCAGTCCTGGCTCATTTCGTTTGGAATCTATTGCTGCACGTTTGGCACGTTTGGCAGCAAATGCTGCTCCGGCCGAGAAAAACACTTTGGGTACACCAGGGAGGTACATTTGAGTTCCCAAGGCAAACGAAATGGTGACACCAAAGTTGATAGTTTCTGTTTGTGTCTCCCCTGAGGAGGTTTCAGGCCAGCTATGTCTCTCAGTCCTGGCTCCCTTGGTTTGGAAGGTATTGCTGGACGTTTTGCAGCAATTGCTGCTCCGGCCGAGAAAAACACATTTATAGAACTAGGGAGGTACATTTGAGTTTCCCTGGCAAAGGAAAGCGATGACACCGAAGTTGAAAGCTCCTGTTTGTGTCTGTCCTGAGGAGATTTCAGGCCAGCTATGTCTTTCATTCCTGGCTCCTTTGGTTTGGAAGCTATTGCTGGAAATTTTGCAGGAAATGCTGCTCTGTCTAAGAAAAAAAAATATTTAGTGCACCAGGGAGGTACATTTCAGTTTCCCAGGCAAACGAAAGCGGAGACACCAAAGTTGATAGTTTCTGTTTGTGTCTCCCCTGAGGAGGTTTCAGGCCAGCTATGTCTTTCAGTCCTTGTTCCCTTGGTTTGGAAGCTATTGCTGGACGTTTGGCAGCAATTGCTGTTCCGGCCGAGAAAAACATATTTGGTGAACCAGGGAGGTACATTTGAGTTTCCCAGGCAAACGAAAGCAGTGACACCAAAGTTTCTAGTTTCTATTTGTGTCTCCCCTGAGGAGGTTTCAGGCCAGCTATGTCTTTCAGTCCTGGCTCCCTTGGTTTGGAAGCTATTGCTGCACGTTTGGCATGTTTGGCAGCAAATGCTGCTCCGGCTGAGAAAAAAACTTTTGGTGCACCAAGGAGGTACACTTGAGTTTCCCAGGTAAACGAAAGCGGTGACACCAAAGTTGATAGTTTCTGTTTGTGTCTCCCCTGAGGAGGTTTCAGGCCAGCTATGTCTTTCAGTCCTGGCTCCCTTGGTTTGGAAGCTATTGCTGCACGTTTGGCATGTTTGGCAGCAAATGCTGCTCCGGCTGAGAAAAAAACTTTTGGTGCACCAAGGAGGTACACTTGAGTTTCCCAGGTAAACGAAAGCGGTGACACCAAAGTTGATAGTTTCTGTTTGTGTCTCCCCTGAGGAGGTTTCAGGCCAGCTATGTCTTTCAGTCCTGACTCCTTTAGTTTGGAAGCTATTGCTGGACATTTGTCATGTTTGGCAGCAAATGCTGCTCCGGCTGAGAAAAACACTTTTGGTGCACCAGGGAGGTACATTTGAGTTTTCCAGGGTAACGAAATGGTGACACCAAAGTTGATAGTTTCTGTTTTTGTCTCCCCTGAGGAGGTTTCAGGCCAGCTATGTCTTTCAGTCCTGGCTCCCTTGGTTTGGAAGGTATTGCTGGACGTTTTGCAGCAATTGCTGCTCCGGCCGAGAAAAAAACATTTGGTGAACTAGGGAGGTACATTTGAGTTTCCCAGGCAAACGAAAGCGGTGACACCAAAGTTGATAGTTTCTGTTTGTGTCTCCCCTGCGGAGGTTTCAGGCCAGCTATGTCTTTCAGTCCTGGCTCCTTTGCTTTGGAAGCTATTGCTGGACGTTTGGCATGTTGGCAGCAAATGCTGCTCCGGCCGAGAAAAACTTTTGGTGCACCAAGGAGGTACACTTGAGTTTCCCAGGTAAACGAAAGCGGTGACACCAAAGTTGATAGTTTCTGTTTGTGTCTCCCCTGAGGAGGTTTCAGGCCAGATACGTCTTTCAGTCCTTGTTCCCTTGGTTTGGAACATTACTGGACATTTGGCATGTTTGGCAGCAAATGCCTCTCCGTCCGAGAAAAACACTTTTGGTGCACCAGGGAGGTTCATTTGAGTTTTCCAGGCAAACGAAATGGTGACACCAAATTTGATAGTTTCTGTTTGTGTCTCCCCTGAGGAGGTTTCAGGCCAGCTATGTCTTTCAGTCCTGGCTCATTTCGTTTGGAATCTATTGCTGCACGTTTGGCATGTTTGGCAGCAAATGCTGCTCCAGCCGAGAAAAACACTTTGGGTACACCAGGGAGGTACATTTGAGTTCCCAAGGCAAACGAAATGGTGACACCAAAGTTGATAGTTTCTGTTTGTGTCTCCCCTGAGGAGGTTTCAGGCCAGCTATGTCTTTCAGTCCTGGCTCCCTTGGTTTGGAAGGTATTGCTGGACGTTTTGCAGCATTTGCTGCTCCGGCCGAGAAAAACACATTTATAGAACTAGGGAGGTACATTTGAGTTTCCCTGGCAAAGGAAAGCGGTGACACCGAAGTTGAAAGCTCCTGTTTGTGTCTGTCCTGAGGAGATTTCAGGCCAGCTATGTCTTTCATTCCTGGCTCCTAATGTTTGGAAGCTATTGCTGGACGTTTGGCAGCAAATGCTGCTCCGGCCGAGAAAAACACTTTTGGTGCACCAGGGAGGTATATTTGAATTTCCCAGGCAAACAAAAGCGGAGACACCAAAGTTGATAGTTTCTGTTTGTGTCTCCCCTGAGGAGGTTTCAGGCCAGCAATGTCTTTCAGTCCTGGCTCCTTTGGTTTGGAAGCTATTGCAGGACGTTTGGCAGCAAATGCTGCTCCGGCCGAGAAAAACAATTTTGGTTCACCAAGGAGGTACATTTGAGTTTCCCTAGGAAACCAAAGCGGTGACACCAAGGTTGATAGTTTCTGTTTGTGTCTCCCCTGAGGAGGTTTCAGGCCAGCTATGTCTTTCAGTCCTGGCTCCCTTGGTTTGGAAGGTATTGCTTGACGTTTGGCAGCAATTGCTGCTCCGGCCGAGAAAAACACTTTTGGTGCACCAAGGAGGTACATTTGAGTTTCCAAGGCAAACGAAATGGTGACACCAAAGTTGATAGTTTCTGCTTGTGTCTCCCCTGAAGGGGTTTCAGGCCAGCTATGTCTTTCAGTCCTGGCTCCATTGGTTTGGAAATATTTGCTGGACGTTTGGCATGTTTGGCAGCAAATGCTGCTCCGGCCAAGGAATAAACTTTTGTTGCACCTGGGCTGTGCATTTGAGTTTCCCAGGCAAACGAAAGCAGAGACACCAAAGTTGATAGTTTCTGTTTGTGTCTCCCATGAGGAGGTTTCAGGCCAGCTATGTCTTTCAGTCCTGGCTCCTTTGGTTTGGAAGCTATTGCTGGACGTTTGGCAGCAAATGCCTCTCCGGCCGAGATAAACACTTTTGGTGCACCAAGGAGGTACATTTGAGTTTCCCAGGCAAACGAAAGCAGTGACACCAAAGTTGATAGTTTCTGTTTGTGTCTCCCCTGAGGAGGTTTCAGGCCAGCTATGTCTTTCTGTCCTGGCTCCTTTGGTTTGGAAGCTATTCTAGATGTTTGGCATGTTTGGCAGCAAATGCTGCTCCGGCCGAGAAAAACACTTTTGGTGCACCAGGGAGGTACATTTGAGTTTCCCAGGCAAACGAAAGGCATGAGACCAAAGTTTACATTTTCTGTTAGTGTCTCCCCTCAGGAGGTTTCAGGCCAGCTATGTCTATCAGTCCTGACTCCTTGTCTTTGGAACATTACTGGACATTTGGCATGTTTGGCAGCAAATGCCTCTCCGGCCGAGAAAAACACTTTTGGTGCACCAGGGAGGTTCATTTGAGTTTTCCAGGCAAACGAAACGGTGCACCAAATTTGATAGTTTCTGTTTGTGTCTCCCCTGAGGAGGTTTCAGTCCAGCTATGTCTTTCAGTCCTGGCTCCTTTGGTTTGGAAGCTATTGCAGGACGTTTGTCATGTTTGGCAGCAATTGCTGCTCCGGCCGAGAAAAACACATTTGGTGCACCAGGGAGGTACATTTGAGTTTCCCTAGGAAACCAAAGCGGTGACACCAAAGTTGATAGTTTCTGTTTGTGTCTCCCCTGAGGAGGTTTCAGGCCAGCTATGTCTTTCTGTCCTGGCTCCTTTGGTTTGGAAGCTATTCTAGATGTTTGGCTTGTTTGGCAGCAAATGCTGCTCCGGCCAAGGAATAAACTTTTGGTGCACCTGGGCTGTGCATTTGAGTTTCCCAGGCAAACATAAGCAGTGACACCAATGTTGATATTTTCTGTTTGTGTCTCCCCTGAGGAGGTTTCAGGCCAGCTATGTCTTTCAGTCCTTGGTCCCTTGGTTTGGAAGCAATTGCTGGACGTTTGGCAGCAAGTGCTTCTCCGGCCGAGAAAAACACTTTTGGTGCACCAAGGAGGTACATTTGAGTTTCCCAGGCAAACGAAAGCAGTGACACCAAAGTTGATAGTTTCTGTTTGTGTCTCCCCTGAGGAGGTTTCAGGCCAGCTATGTCTTTCTGTCCTTGCTCCTTTGGTTTGGAAGCTATTCTAGATGTTTGGCATGTTTGGCAGCAAATGCTGCTCCGGCCGAGAAAAACACTTTTGGTGCACCAGGGAGGTACATTTGAGTTCCCAAGGGAAACGAAATGGTGACACCAAAGTTTATAGTTTCTGTTTGTGTCTCCCTTGAGGAGGTTTCAGGCCAGATATGTCTTTCAGTCCTTGTTCGCTTGGTTTGGAAGCTATTGCTGGACGTTTGGCAGCAATTGCTGCTCCGGCCGAGAATAACACATTTGGTGAACCAGGGAGGTACATTTGAGTTTCCCAGGATAACGAAAGGCATGAGACCAAAGTTTACATTTCCTGTTAGTGTCTCCCCTGAGGAGGTTTCAGGCCAGCTATGTCTTTCAGTCCTGACTCCTTTGCTTTGGAACATTACTGGACATTTGGCATGTTTGGCAGGAATTGCTGCTCCGGCCGAGAAAAACACTTTTGGTGCACCAGGGAGGTTCATTTGAGTTTTCCAGGCAAACGAAATGGTGACACCAAATTTGATAGTTTCTGTTTGTGTCTCCCCTGAGGAGGTTTCAGGCCAGCTATGTCTTTCAGTCCTGGCTCCTTTGGTTTGGAAGCTATTGCAGGACGTCTGTCATGTTTGGCAGCAATTGCTGCTCCGGCCGAGAAAAACACTTTTGGTGCACCAGGGAGGTACATTTGAGTTTCCCTGGCAAACCAAAGCGGTGACACCAAAGTTGATAGTTTCTGTTTGTGACTCCCCTGAGGAGGTTTCAGTCCAGCTATGTCTTTCAGTCCTGGTTCCTTTGGTTTGGAAGCTATTGCAGGACGTTTGTCATGTTTGGCAGGAATTGCTGCTCCGGCCGAGAAAAACACATTTGGTGAACCAGGGAGGTACATTTGAGTTTCCCTAGGAAACAAAGCGGTGACACCAAAGTTGATAGTTTCTGTTTGTGTCTCCCCTGAGGAGGTTTCAGGCCAGCTATGTCTTTCTGTCCTGGCTCCTTTGGTTTGGAAGCTATTGCTGGACGTTTGGCAGCAAATGCCTCTCAGGCCGAGAAATACACTTTTGGTGCACCAGGGAGGTACATTTGAGTTTCCCAGGAAAACAAAATTGTGATACCAAATTTGATAGTTTCTATTTGTGTCTCCCCTGAGGAGGTTTCAGGCCAGCTATGTCTTTCAGTCCTGGCTCCTTTGGTTTGGAATCTATTGCTGGACGTTTGGCATGTTTGGCAGCAAATGCTGCTACGGCCGAGTAAAACACTTTTGGTGCACCAGGGAGGTACATTTGAGTTTCCCAAGCAAAGGAAATGGTGACAACAAAGTTGATAGTTCCTGTTTGTGTCTCCCCTGAGGAGGTTTCAGGCCAGCTATGTCTTTCAGTCCTGGCTCCTTTGCTTTGGAAGCTATTGCTGGACGTTTGGCATGTGTGGCATCAAATGCTGCTCCGGCCGAGAAAAACACTTTTGGTGCACCATGCAGGTACATTTGATTTTCCCAGGCAAACGAAAGCAGTGACACCAAACCTGATAGCTTCTGTTTGTGTCTCCCCTGAGGAGGTTTCAGGCCAGCTATGTCTTTCAGTCCTGGCTCCTTTGGTTTGGAAGCTATTGCTGGACGTTTGGCAGCAAATGTTGCTCCGGCCGAGAAAAACACTTTTGGTGCACCAAGGAGGTATATTTGAGTTTCCCTAGGAAACCAAAGCGGTGACACCAAAGTTGATAGTTTCTGTTTGTGTCTCCCCTGAGGAGGTTTCAGGCCAGCTATGTCTTTCAGTCCTTGATCCTTTCCTTTGGAAGCTATGGCTGGACGTTTGGCACGTTTGGCAGCAAATGCTGCTCCGGCCGAGAAAGACACTTTTTGTGCACCAGGGAGATACATTTGAGTTTCCCAGGCAAACGAAAGCGGTGACAGCAAAGTTGATAGTTTCCGTTAGTGTCTCCCCTGAGGAGGTTTCAGGCCAGCTATGTCTTTCAGTCCTGGCTCTTTTGGTTTGGAAGCTATTGCTGGACGTTTAGCATATTTGGAAGGAAATGCTGCTCCAGCCGAGAAAAACACTTTTGGTGCATCAGGGAGGTACATTTTAGTTTCCAACGCAAACCAAAGTGGTGACACCAAAGCTGATAGCTTTTGTGTGTGTCTACCTTGAGGAGGTTTCTGGCCAGCTATGTCTTTCAGTCCTGGCTCCTTTGGTTTGGAAGCTATTGCTGGACGTTTGGCAGCAAATGCTGCTCCACCTGAGAAAAACACTTTTGGTTCACCAGGGAGGTACATTTGAATTTCCCAGGTAAGCGAAAGCGGAGACACCAAAGTTGATAGTTTCTGTTTATGTCTCCCCTGAGGAGGTTTCAGGCCAGCTATGTCTTTCAGTCCTGGCTCCTTAGGTTTCGAAGCTATTGCTGGACGTTTGGCAGCAAATGCTGCTCCGGCCGAGAAAAACATATTTGGTGAACCAGGGAGGTACATTTGCGTTTCCCAGGCAAACGAAAGTCATGAGACTAATGTTTATATTTTCTATATGTGTCTCCCCTGAGGAGGTTTAAGGCCAGCTATGTCTTTCAGTCCTGACTCCTTTGGTTTGGAAGCTATTGCTGGACGTTTGGCATGTTTGGCAACAAATCCTGCTACGGCCTAGAAAAAAACTTTTGGTGCACGAAGGAGGTACATTTGAGTGTCCCAGTCAAATGAAAGCGGTGACACCAAAGTTTATATTTTCTGTTTGTGTCTCCCCTGAGGAGGTTTCATGCCAGCTATGTCTTTCAGTCCTGGCTCCTTTGGTTTCGAAGCTATTGCTGGATGTTTGGCAGCAAATGCTGCTCCGGCCGAGAAAAACAATTTTGGTGCACCATGCAGGTACATTTGAGTTTCCCAGGCAAACGAAATTGTGACACCAAATTTGATAGGTTCTGTTTGTGTCTCCCCTGAGGAGGTTTCAGGCCAGCTATGTCTTTCAGTCCTGGCTCCTTTGCTTTGGAAGCTATTGCTGGACGTTTGGCATGTGTGGCAGCAAATACTGCTCCGGCCGAGAAAAACACTTTTGGTGCACCATGCAGGTACATTTGATTTTCCCAGGCAAACGAAAGCAATGACACCAAAGCTGATAGCTTCTGTTTGTGTCTCCCCTGAGGAGGTTTCAGGCCAGCTATGTCTTTCAGTCCTGGCTCCATTGGTTTGGAAGCTATTGCTGGACGTTTTGCAGCAATTGCTGCTCCGGCCGAGAAAAACACATTTGGTGAACCAGGGAGGTCCATTTGAGTTTCCCAGGCAAATGAAAGCCATGAGACCAAAGTTTACATTTTCTGTTTGTGTCTACCCTGAGGAGGTTTCAGGCCAGCTATGTCTTTCAGTCCTGATTCCTTTGGTTTGGAAGCTATTGCTGGACGTTTGGCAGCAAATGCTGCTCTGGCCGAGAAAAACACTTTTGGTTCACCAGGGAGGTACATTTGAGTTTCCCAGGAAAAAGAAAGCAGTGACACCAAAGTTGATAGTTCTGTTTTTGTCTCCCCTGAAGAGGTTTCAGGCCAGCTATGTCTTTCAGTCCTGACTCGTTTGGTTTGGAAGCTATTGCTGGACGTTTGGCATGTTTGGCAGCAAATGCTGCTCCGGCCGAGAAAAACACTTTGGGTGCACCAGGGAGGTACATTTGAGTTCCCACGGCAAACGAAATGGTGACACCAAAGTTTATAGTTTCTGTTTGTGTCTCCCCTGAGGAGGTTTCAGGCCAGATATGTCTTTCAGTCCTTGTTCCCTTGGTTTGGAAACAATTGCTGGACTTTTGGCAGTAATTGCTGCTCCGGCCGAGATAAACACATTTGTTGAACCAGTGAGGTACATTTGAGTTTCCCAGGCAAACGAAAGCCATGAGACCAAAGTTTACATTTTCTGTTTGTGTCTCCCCTGACGAGGTTTCAGGCCCGCTATGTCTTTCAGTCCTGATTCCTTTGGTTTGGAAGCTATTGCGAGACGTTTGGCAAGTGTGGCAGCAAATGCTGCTCCGGCCGAGAAAAACACTTTTGGCGCACCATGCAGGTACATTTGAGTTTCCCAGGCAAATGAAAGCTGAGACACGAAAGTTTCGAGTCTCTGTTTGTGTCTCCCCTGAGGAGGTTTCAGGCCAGCTATGTCTTTCAGTCCTGGCTCCTTTGTTTTGGAAGCTATTGCTGGACGTTTAGCAGCAAATGCTGCTCAGGCCGAGAAAAACACTTTTGGTGCACCAAGGAGGTACATTTGAGTTTCCCTAGGAAACCAAAGCGGTGACACCAAGGTTGATAGTTTCTGTTTGTGTCTCCCCTGAGGAGGTTTCAGGCCAGCTATGTCTTTCAGTCCTGGCTCCTTTGGCTTGGAAGCTATTGCTGGATGTTTGGTAGCAATTGCTGCTCCGGCCGAGAAAAACACTTTTGGCGCACCATGGAGGTACATTTGAGTTTCCAACGAAAACCAAAGTGGTGACACCAAAGCTGATAGTTTCTGTTTGTGTCTCCCCTGAGGATGTTTCAGGCCAGCTATGTCTTTCAGTCCTGGCTCCTTTGGTTTTGATGCTATTGCTGTACTTTTGGCATGTTTGGCAGGAATTGCTGCTCCGGCCGAGAAAAACAATTTTGGTGCACCAGGGAGGTACATTTGAGTTCCCAAGGCAAACGAAATGGTGACACCAAAGTTTATAGTTTCTGTTTGTGTCTCCCCTGAGGAGGTTTCAGGCCAGATACGTCTTTCAGTCCTTGTTCCCTTGGTTTGGAAGAAATTGCTGGACGTTTGGCAGTATTTGCTGCTCCGGCTGAGAAAAACACATTTGGTGAACCAGGGAGGTACATTTTAGTTTCCCAGGCAAACGAAAGCCATGAGACCAAAGTTTACATTTTCTGTTTGTGTCTCCCCTGAGGAGGTTTCAGGCCCGCTATGTCTTTCAGTCTTGGATCCTTTGGTTTTGAAGCTATTGCTGGACGTTTGGCATGTTTGGCAGCAAATGCTGCTCCGGCCGAGAAAAACACTTTGGGTGCACCATGGAGGTACATTTGAGTTTCCCAGGCAAATGAAAGCTGTGACACCAATGTTTCATGTCTCTGTTTGTGTCTCCCCTGAGGAGGTTTCAGGCCAGCTATGTCTTTCAGTCCTGGCTCCTTTGGTTTGGAAGCTATTGCTGGACGTTTGGCAGCAAATGCTGCTCAGGCCGAGAAAAACACTTTTGGTGCACCAGGGAGGTACATATGAGTTTCCCTAGGAAACCAAAGCGGTGACACCAAAGTTGATAGTTTCTGTTTGTGTCTCCCCTGAGGAGGTTTCAGGCCAGCTATGTCTTTCAGTCCTGGCTCCTTTGGCTTGGAAGCTATTGCTGGATGTTTGGTAGCAATTGCTGCTCCGGCCGAGAAAAACACTTTTGGTGCACCGTGGAGGTACATTTGAGTGTCCAACGCAAACCAAAGTGTTGACACCAAAGTTGATAGTTTCTGTTTGTGTCTCCCCTGAGGAGGTTTCAGGCCAGCTATCGCTTTCAGTCCTGGCTCTTTTGGTTTGGATGCTATTGCTGGACGTTTGGCATGTTTGGCAGGAATTGCTGCTCCGGCCGAGAAAAACACTTTGGGTGCACCAGGGAGGTACATTTGAGCTTCCCAGGAAAAAGAAAGTGGTGACACCAAAGTTTATAGTTTCTGTTTGTGTCTCCCCTGCGGAGGTTTCAGGCCAGCTATGTCTTTCAGTCCTGACTCGTTTGGTTTGGATGCTATTGCTGGACGTTTGGCATGTTTGGCAGGAATTGCTGCTCCGGCCGAGAAAAACACTTTGGGTGCACCAGGGAGGTACATTTGAGTTCCCAAGGCAAACGAAATGGTGACACCAAAGTTGATAGTTTCTGTTTGTGTCTCCCCTGAGGAGGTTTCAGGCCAGATATGTCTTTCAGTCCTTGTTCCCTTGGTTTGGAAGCAATTGCTGGACGTTTGGCAGCAATTGCTGCTCCGGCCGAGAAAAACACATTAGGTGAACCAGGGAGGTACATTTGAGTTTCCCAGGCAAACGAAAGATATGAGACCAAAGTTTACATTTTCTGTTTGTGTCTCCCCTGAGGAGGTTTCAGGCCAGCTATGTCTTTCAGTCCTGATTCCTTTGGTTTGGAAGCTATTGCAAGACGTTTGGCATGTGTGGCAGCAAATGCTGCTCCGGCCGAGAAAAACACTTTTGGTGCACCATGCAGGTACATTTGAGTTTCCCAGGCAAATGAAAGCCGTGACACCAAAGATTCGACTCTCTGTTTGTGTCTCCCCTGAGGAGGTTTCAGGCCAGCTATGTCTTTCAGTCTTGGATCCTTTGGTTTGTAAGCTATTGCTGGACGTTTGGCATGTTTGGCAGCAAATGCTGCTCCGGCCGTGAAAAACACATTTGGTGCACCATGGAGGTACATTTGAGTTTCCCAGGCAAACGAAAGCGGTGACACCTAATTTGAAAGCTCCTGTTTGTGTCTCCCCTGAGGAGGTTTCTGGCCAGCTATGTCTTTCATTCCTGGCTCCTTTGGTTTGGAAGGTATTGCTGGACGTTTGGCATGTTTGGCAGCAAATGCTGCTCCGGCCTAGAAAAACACTTTGGGTGCACAAGGGATGTATTTTTGAATTTCCGAGGTAAATGAAAGCTGTGACACCAAAGTTTCAAGTCTCTGTTTGTGTCTCCCCTGAGGCTGTTTCAGGCCAGCTATGTCTTTCAGTCCTGGCTCTTTTGGTTTGGATGCTATTGCTGGACGTTTGGCATGTTTGGCAGGAATTGCTGCTCCGGCCGAGAAAAACACTTTGGGTGCACCAGGGAGGTACATTTGAGCTTCCCAGGAAAAAGAAAGCGGTGACACCAAAGTTGATAGTTTCTGTTTTTGTCTCCCCTGAAGAGGTTTCAGGCCAGCTATGTCTTTCAGTCCTGACTCGTTTGGTTTGGATGCTATTGCTGGACGTTTGGCATGTTTGGCAGGAATTGCTGCTCCGGCCGAGAAAAACACTTTGGGTGCACCAGGGAGGTACATTTGAGTTCCCAAGGCAAACGAAATGGTGACACCAAAGTTGATAGTTTCTGTTTGTGTCTCCCCTGAGGAGGTTTCAGGCCAGATATGTCTTTCAGTCCTTGTTCCCTTGGTTTGGAAGCAATTGCTGGACGTTTGGCAGCAATTGCTGCTCCGGCCGAGAAAAACACATTAGGTGAACCAGGGAGGTACATTTGAGTTTCCCAGGCAAACGAAAGATATGAGACCAAAGTTTACATTTTCTGTTTGTGTCTCCCCTGAGGAGGTTTCAGGCCAGCTATGTCTTTCAGTCCTGATTCCTTTGGTTTGGAAGCTATTGCAAGACGTTTGGCATGTGTGGCAGGAATTGCTGCTCCGGCCGAGAAAAACACTTTGGGTGCACCAGGGAGGTACATTTGAGTTCCCAAGGCAAACGAAATGGTGACACCAAAGTTGATAGTTTCTGTTTGTGTCTCCCCTGAGGAGGTTTCAGGCCAGATATGTCTTTCAGTCCTTGTTCCCTTGGTTTGGAAGCAATTGCTGGACGTTTGGCAGCAATTGCTGCTCCGGCCGAGAAAAACATATTTGGTGAACCAGGGAGGTACATTTGAGTTTCCCAGGCAAACGAAAGTCATGAGACCAAAGTTGATATTTTCTATTTGTGTCACCCTTGAGTAGGTTTCAGGCCAGCTATGTCTTTCAGTCTTGGTTCGTTTGGTTTGGATGCTATTGCTGGACGTTTGGCATGTTTGTCAACAAATCCTGCTCTGGCCAAGAAAAACACTTTTGGTGCACCAAGGAGGTACATTTGAGTTCCCAAGGCAAACGAAAGCGGTGACACCAAAGTTGATAGATTCTGTTTGTGTCTCCCCTGAGGAGGTTTCAGGCCAGCTATGTCTTTCAGTCCTGGCTCCTTTGGCTTGGAAGCTATTGCTGGATGTTTGGCAGCAAATGCTGCTCCGGCCGTGAAAAACACATTTGGTGCACCATGGAGGTACATTTGAGTTTCCCAGGCAAACGAAAGCGGTGACACCTAAGTTGAAAGCTCCTGTTTGTGTCTCCCCTGAGGAGGTTTCTGGCCAGCTATGTCTTTCATTCCTGGCTCCTTTGGTTTGGAAGGTATTGCTGGACGTTTGGCATGTTTGGCAGCAAATGCTGCTCCGGCGTAGAAAAACACTTTGGGTGCACCAGGGATGTATTTTTGAATTTCCGAGGTAAATGAAAGCTGTGACACCAAAGTTTCAAGTCTCTGTTTGTGTCTCCCCTGAGGCTGTTTCAGGCCAGCTATGTCTTTCAGTCCTGGCTCCTTTGGTTTGGAAGCTATTGCTGGACGTTTGGCAGCAAATGCTGCTCAGGCCGAGAAAAACACTTTTGGTGCACCAGGGAGGTACATATGAGTTTCCCTAGGAAACCAAAGCGGTGACACCAAAGTTGATAGTTTCTGTTTGTGTCTCACCTGAGGAGGTTTCAGGCCAGCTATGGCTTTCAGTTCTGGATCTTTTGGTTTGGATGCTATTGCTGGACGTTTGGCATGTTTGGCAGGAATTGCTGCTCCGGCCGAGAAAAACACTTTGGGTGCACCAGGGAGGTACATTTGAGTTCCCAAGGCAAACGAAATGGTGACACCAAAGTTTATAGTTTCTGTTTGTGTCTCCCCTGAGGAGGTTTCAGGCCAGCTATGTCTTTCAGTCCTGGCTCCTTTGGCTTGGAAGCTATTGCTGGATGTTTGGTAGCAATTGCTGCTCCGGCCGAGAAAAACACTTTTGGTGTACCGTGGAGGTACATTTGAGTGTCCAACGCAAACCAAAGTGGTGACACCAAAGTTGATAGTTTCTGTTTGTGTCTCCCCTGAGGAGGTTTCAGGCCAGCTATGTCTTTCAGTCCTGGCTCCTTTGGCTTGGAAGCTGTTGCTGGATGTTTGGTAGCAATTGCTGCTCCGGCTGAGAAAAACACTTTTGGTGCACCAGGGAGGTACATTTGAGTGTCCAACGCAAACGAGAGCAGTGACACCAAAGTTGATAGTTTCTGTTTGTGTCTCCCCTGAGGAGGTTTCAGGCCAGCTATGTCTTTCAGTCCTGGCTCCTTTGGCTTGGAAGCTATTGCTGGATGTTTGGTAGCAATTGCTGCTCCGGCCGAGAAAAACACTTTTGGTTCACCAGGGAGGTACATTTGAATTTCCCTGGTAAACGAAAGCGGAGACACCAAAGTTGATAGTTTCTGTTTGTGTCTCCCCTGAGGAGGTTTCAGGCCAGCTATGTCTTTCAGTCCTGGCTCTTTTGGTTTGGCAGCTATTGCTGTACGTTTGGCAGCAATTGCTGCTCCGGCCGAGAAAAACACATTTGGTGAACCAGGGAGGTACATTTTAGTTTCCCAGGCAAACGAAAGCCATGAGACCAAAGTTTACATTTTCTGTTTGTGTCTCCCCTGAGGAGGTTTCAGGCCCGCTATGTCTTTCTGTCTTGGATCCTTTGGTTTTGAAGCTATTGCTGGACGTTTGGCATGTTTGGCAGCAAATGCTGCTCCGGCCGAGAAAAACACTTTGGGTGCACCAAGGAGGTACATTTGAGTTTCCCAGGCAAATGAAAGCTGTGACACCAATGTTTCAAGTCTCTCTTTGTGTCTCCCCTGAGGAGGTTTCAGGCCAGCTATGTCTTTTAGTCCTGGCTCCTTTGGTTTGGAAGCTATTGCTGGACGTTTGGCAGCAAATGCTGCTCAGGCCGAGAAAAACACTTTTGGTGCACCAGGGAGGTACATATGAGTTTCCCTAGGAAACCAAAGCGGTGACACCAAAGTTGATAGTTTCTGTTTGTGTCTCCCCTGAGGAGGTTTCAGGCCAGCTATGTCTTTCAGTCCTGGCTCCTTTGGTTTTGAAGCTATTGCTGTACTTTTGGCATGTTTGGCAGCAAATGCTGCTCCGGCCGAGAAAAAAAATTTTGGTGCACCAGGGAGGTACATTTGAGTTCCCAAGGCAAACGAAATGGTGACACCAAAGTTTATAGTTTCTGTTTGTGTCTCCCCTGCGGAGGTTTCAGGCCAGATATGTCTTTCAGTGCTTGTTCCCTTGGTTTGGAAGCAATTGCTAGACGTTTGGCAGTATTTGCTGCTCCGGCCGAGAAAAACACATTTGGTGAACCAGGGAGGTACATTTGAGTTTCCCAGGCAAACGAAAGCCATGAGACCAAAGTTTACATTTTCTGTTTGTGTCTCCCCTTAGGAGGTTTCAGGCCTGCTATGTCTTTCTGTCTTGGATCCTTTGGTTTTGAAGCTATTGCTGGACGTTTGGCATGTTTGGCAGCAAATGCTGCTCCGGCCGAGAAAAACACTTTGGGTGCACCAAGGAGGTACATTTGAGTTTCCCAGGCAAATGAAAGCTGTGACACCAATGTTTCAAGTCTCTGTTTGTGTCTCCCCTGAGGAGGTTTCAGGCCAGCTATGTCTTTCAGTCCTGGCTCCTTTGGTTTGGAAACTATTGCTGGACGTTTGGCAGCAAATGCTGCTCAGGCCGAGAAAAACACTTTTGGTGCACCAGGGAGGTACATATGAGTTTCCCTAGGAAACCAAAGCGGTGACACCAAAGTTGATAGTTTCTGTTTGTGTCTCCCCTGAGGAGGTTTCAGGCCAGCTATGTCTTTCAGTCCTGGCTCCATTGGCTTGGAAGCTATTGCTGGATGTTTGGTAGCAATTGCGGCTCCGGCCGAGAAAAACACTTTTGGTGCACCGTGGAGGTACATTTGAGTGTCCAACGCAAACCAAAGTGTTGACACCAAAGTTGATAGTTTCTGTTTGTGTCTCCCCTGAGGAGGTTTCAGGCCAGCTATGGCTTTCAGTCCTGGCTCTTTTGGTTTGGATGCTATTGCTGGACGTTTGGCATGTTTGGCAGGAATTGCTGCTCCGGCTGAGAAAAACACTTTGGGTGCACCAGGGAGGTACATTTGAGCTTCCCAGGAAAAAGAAAGCGGTGACACCAAAGTTGATAGTTTCTGTTTGTGTCTCCCCTGAAGAGGTTTCAGGCCAGCTATGTCTTTCAGTCCTGACTCGTTTGGTTTGGAAGCTCTTGCGGGACGTTTGGCATGTTTGGCAGGAATTGCTGCTCCGGCCGAGAAAAACACTTTGGGTGCACCAGGGAGGTACATTTGAGTTCCCAAGGCAAACGAAATGGTGACACCAAAGTTTATAGTTTCTGTTTGTGTCTCCCCTGAGGAGGTTTCAGGCCAGATATGTCTTTCAGTCCTTGTTCCCTTGGTTTGGAAGCTATTGCTGGACGTTTGGCAGCAAATGCTGCTCAGGCCGAGAAAAACACTTTTGGTGCACCAAGGAGGTACACTTGAGTTTCCCAGGCAAACGAAAGCGGTGACACCTAAGTTGAAAGCTCCTGTTTGTGTCTCCCCTGAGGAGGTTTCAGGCCAGCTATGTCTTTCATTCCTGGCTCCTTTGGTTTGGAAGGTATTGCTGGACGTTTGGCATGTTTGGCAGCAAATGCTGCTCCGGCCTAGAAAAATACTTTGGATGCACCAGGGATGTATATTTGAATTTCCGAGGTCAATGAAAGCTGTGACACAAAAGTTTCATGTCTCTGTTTGTGTCTCCCCTGAGGCTGTTTCAGGCCAGCTATGTCTATCAGTCCTGGCTCCTTTGGTTTGGAAGCTATTGCTGGACGTTTGGCAGCAAATGCTGCTCAGGCCGAGAAAAACACTTTTGGTGCACCAGGGAGGTACATATGAGTTTCCCTAGGAAATCAAAGCGGTGACACCAAAGTTGATAGTTTCTGTTTGTGTCTCCCCTGAGGAGGTTTCAGGCCAGCTATGTCTTTCAGTCCTGGCTCCTTTGGCTTGGAAGCTATTGCTGGATGTTTGGTAGCAATTGCTGCTCCGGCCGAGAAAAACACTTTTGGTGCACCGTGGAGGTACATTTGAGTGTCCAACGCAAACCAAAGTGGTGACACCAAAGTTGATAGTTTCTGTTTGTGTCTCCCCTGAGGAGGTTTCAGGCCAGCTATGTCTTTCAGTCCTGGCTCCTTTGGCTTGGAAGCTGTTGCTGGATGTTTGGTAGCAATTGCTGCTCCGGCTGAGAAAAACACTTTTGGTGCACCAGGGAGGTACATTTGAGTGTCCAACGCAAACGAGAGCAGTGACACCAAAGTTGATAGTTTCTGTTTGTGTCTCCCCTGAGGAGGTTTCAGGCCAGCTATGTCTTTCAGTCCTGGCTCCTTTGGCTTGGAAGCTATTGCTGGATGTTTGGTAGCAATTGCTGCTCCGGCCGAGAAAAACACTTTTGGTTCACCAGGGAGGTATATTTGAATTTCCCTGGTAAACGAAAGCGGAGACACCAAAGTTGATAGTTTCTGTTTGTGTCTCCCCTGAGGAGGTTTCAGGCCAGCTATGTCTTTCAGTCCTGGCTCCTTTGGCTTGGAAGCTATTGCTGGATGTTTGGTAGCAATTGCTGCTCCGGCCGAGAAAAACACTTTTGGTTAAACAGGGAGGTATATTTGAGTGTCCAACGCAAACGAAATGGTGACACCAAAGTTTATAGTTTCTGTTTGTGTCTCCCCTGCGGAGGTTTCAGGCCAGATACATCTTTCAGTCCTTGTTCCCTTGGTTTGGAAGCAATTGCTAGACGTTTGGCAGTATTTGCTGCTCCGGCCGAGAAAAACACATTTGGTGAACCAGGGAGGTACATTTTAGTTTCCCAGGCAAACGAAAGCCATGAGACCAAAGTTTACATTTTCTGTTTGTGTCTCCCCTGAGGAGGTTTCAGGCCCGCTATGTCTTTCTGTCTTGGATCCTTTGGTTTTGAAGCTATTGCTGGACGTTTGGCATGTTTGGCAGCAAATGCTGCTCCGGCCGAGAAAAACACTTTGATTGCACCAAGGAGGTACATTTGAGTTTCCCAGGCAAATGAAAGCTGTGACACCAATGTTTCAAGTCTCTTTTTGTGTCTCCCCTGAGGAGGTTTCAGGCCAGCTATGTCTTTCAGTCCAGGCTCCTTTGGTTTGGAAGCTATTGCTGGACGTTTGGCAGCAAATGCTGCTCAGGCCGAGAAAAACACTTTTGGTGCACCAGGGAGGTACATATGAGTTTCCCTAGGAAACCAAAGCGGTGACACCAAAGTTGATAGTTTCTGTTTGTGTCTCCCCTGAGGAGGTTTCAGGCCAGCTATGTCTTTCAGTCCTGGCTCCTTTGGCTTGGAAGCTATTGCTGGATGTTTGGTAGCAATTGCTGCTCCGGCCGAGAAAAACACTTTTGGTGCACCGTGGAGGTACATTTGAGTGTCCAACGCAAACCAAAGTGTTGACACCAAAGTTGATAGTTTCTGTTTGTGTCTCCCCTGAGGAGGTTTCAGGCCAGCTATGGCTTTCAGTCCTGGCTCTTTTGGTTTGGATGCTATTGCTGGACGTTTGGCATTTTTGGCAGGAATTGCTGCTCCGGCTGAGAAAAACACTTTGGGTGCACCAGGGAGGTACATTTGAGCTTCCCAGGAAAAAGAAAGCGGTGACACCAAAGTTTATAGTTTCTGTTTTTGTCTCCCCTGAAGAGGTTTCAGGCCAGCTATGTCTTTCAGTCCTGACTCGTTTGGTTTGGATGCTATTGATGGACGTTTGGCATGTTTGGCAGGAATTGCTGCTCCGGCCGAGAAAAACACTTTGGGTGCACTAGGGAGGTACATTTGAGTTTCCAAGGCAAACGAAATGGTGACACCAAAGTTTATAGTTTCTGTTTTTGTCTCCCCTGAAGAGGTTTCAGGCCAGCTATGTCTTTCAGTCCTGACTCGTTTGGTTTGGATGCTATTGCTGCACGTTTGGCATGTTTGGCAGGAATTGCTGCTCCGGCCGAGAAAAACACTTTGGGTGCACCAGGGAGGTACATTTGAGTTTCCCAGGCAAACGAAATATATGAGACCAAAGTTTACATTTTCTGTTTGTGTCTCCCCTGAGGAGGTTTCAGGCCAGCTATGTCTTTCAGTCCTGATTCCTTTGGTTTGGAAGCTATTGCAAGACGTTTGGCATGTGTGGCAGCAAATGCTGCTCCGGCCGAGAAAAAAACTTTTGGTGCACCAGGGAGGTATATTTGAATTTCCCAGGTAAACGAAAGCGGAGACACCAAAGTTGATAGTTTCTGTTTGTGTCTCCCCTGAGGAGGTTTCAGGCCAGCTATGTCTTTCAGTCCTGGCTCCATTGGCTTGGAAGCTATTGCTGGACGTTTGGCAGCAATTGCTGCTCCGGCCGAGAAAAACACATTAGGTGAACCAGGGAGGTACATTTGAGTTTCCCAGGCAAACGAAAGTCATGAGACCAAAGTTGATATTTTCTATTTGTGTCTCCCTTGAGTAGGTTTCAGGCCAGCTATGTCTTTCAGTCCTGGCTCCTTTGGCTTGGAAGCTATTGCTGGATTTTTGGCAGCAAATGCTGCTCCGGCCGTGAAAAACACATTTGGTGCACCATGGAGGTACATTTGAGTTTCCCTGGCAAACGAAAGCGGTGACACCTAAGTTGAAAGCTCCTGTTTTGTGTCTCCCCTGAGGAGGTTTCTGGCCAGCTATGTCTTTCATTCCTGGCTCCTTTGGTTTGGAAGGTATTGCTGGACGTTTGGCATGTTTGGCAGCAAATGCTGCTCCGGCCGAGAAAAACACTTTGGGTGCACCAGGGATGTATATTTGAATTTCCGAGGTAAATGAAAGCTGTGACACCAAAGTTTCAAGTCTCTGTTTGTGTCTCCCCTGAGGCTGTTTCAGGCCAGCTATGTCTTTCAGTCCTGGCTCCTTTGGTTTGGAAGCTATTGCTGGACGTTTGGCAGCAAATGCTGCTCAGGCCGAGAAAAACACTTTTGGTGCACCAGGGAGGTACATATGAGTTTCCCTAGGAAACCAAAGCGGTGACACCAAAGTTGATAGTTTCTGTTTGTGTCTCCCCTGAGGAGGTTTCAGGCCAGCTATGTCTTTCAGTCCTGGCTCCTTTGGCTTGGAAGCTATTGCTGGACGTTTGGCAGCAATTGCTGCTCCGGCCGAGAAAAACACATTAGGTGAACCAGGGAGGTACATTTGAGTTTCCCAGGCAAACGAAAGTCATGAGACCAAAGTTGATATTTTCTATTTGTGTCTCCCTTGAGTAGGTTTCAGGCCAGCTATGTCTTTCAGTCCTGGCTCCTTTGGCTTGGAAGCTATTGCTGGATTTTTGGCAGCAAATGCTGCTCCGGCCGTGAAAAACACATTTGGTGCACCATGGAGGTACATTTGAGTTTCCCTGGCAAACGAAAGCGGTGACACCTAAGTTGAAAGCTCCTGTTTTGTGTCTCCCCTGAGGAGGTTTCTGGCCAGCTATGTCTTTCATTCCTGGCTCCTTTGGTTCGGAAGGTATTGCTGGACGTTTGGCATGTTTGGCAGCAAATGCTGCTCCGGCCTAGAAAAACACTTTGGGTGCACCAGGGATGTATATTTGAATTTCCGAGGTAAATGAAAGCTGTGACACCAAAGTTTCAAGTCTCTGTTTGTGTCTCCCCTGAGGCTGTTTCAGGCCAGCTATGTCTTTCAGTCCTGGCTCCTTTGGTTTGGAAGCTATTGCTGGACGTTTGGCAGCAAATGCTGCTCAGGCCGAGAAAAACACTTTTGGTGCACCAGGGAGGTACATATGAGTTTCCCTAGGAAACCAAAGCGGTGACACCAAAGTTGATAGTTTCTGTTTGTGTCTCCCCTGAGGAGGTTTCAGGCCAGCTATGTCTTTCAGTCCTGGCTCCTTTGGCTTGGAAGCTATTGCTGGATGTTTGGCAGCAATTGCTGCTCCGGCCGAGAAAAACACTTTTGGTGCACCGTGGAGGTACATTTGAGTGTCCAACGCAAACCAAAGTGGTGACACCAAAGTTGATAGTTTCTGTTTGTGTCTCCCCTGAGGAGGTTTCAGGCCAGCTATGTCTTTCAGTCCTGGCTCCTTTGGCTTGGAAGCTGTTGCTGGATGTTTGGTAGCAATTGCTGCTCCGGCTGAGAAAAACACTTTTGGTGCACCAGGGAGGTACATTTGAGTGTCCAACGCAAACGAGAGCAGTGACACCAAAGTTGATAGTTTCTGTTTGTGTCTCCCCTGAGGAGGTTTCAGGCCAGCTATGTCTTTCAGTCCTGGCTCCTTTGGCTTGGAAGCTATTGCTGGACGTTTGGCAGCAAATGCTGCTCAGGCCGAGAAAAACACTTTTGGTGCACCAGGGAGGTACATATGAGTTTCCCTAGGAAACCAAAGCGGTGACACCAAAGTTGATAGTTTCTGTTTGTGTCTCCCCTGAGGAGGTTTCAGGCCAGCTATGTCTTTCAGTCCTGGCTCCTTTGGCTTGGAAGCTATTGCTGGATGTTTGGCAGCAATTGCTGCTCCGGCCGAGAAAAACACTTTTGGTGCACCGTGGAGGTACATTTGAGTGTCCAACGCAAACCAAAGTGGTGACACCAAAGTTGATAGTTTCTGTTTGTGTCTCCCCTGAGGAGGTTTCAGGCCAGCTATGTCTTTCAGTCCTGGCTCCTTTGGCTTGGAAGCTGTTGCTGGATGTTTGGTAGCAATTGCTGCTCCGGCTGAGAAAAACACTTTTGGTGCACCAGGGAGGTACATTTGAGTGTCCAACGCAAACGAGAGCAGTGACACCAAAGTTGATAGTTTCTGTTTGTGTCTCCCCTGAGGAGGTTTCAGGCCAGCTATGTCTTTCAGTCCTGGCTCCTTTGGCTTGGAAGCTATTGCTGGATGTTTGGCAGCAATTGCTGCTCCGGCCGAGAAAAACACTTTTGGTGCACCGTGGAGGTACATTTGAGTGTCCAACGCAAACCAAAGTGGTGACACCAAAGTTGATAGTTTCTGTTTGTGTCTCCCCTGAGGAGGTTTCAGGCCAGCTATGTCTTTCAGTCCTGGCTCCTTTGGCTTGGAAGCTGTTGCTGGATGTTTGGTAGCAATTGCTGCTCCGGCTGAGAAAAACACTTTTGGTGCACCAGGGAGGTACATTTGAGTGTCCAACGCAAACGAGAGCAGTGACACCAAAGTTGATAGTTTCTGTTTGTGTCTCCCCTGAGGAGGTTTCAGGCCAGCTATGTCTTTCAGTCCTGGCTCCTTTGGCTTGGAAGCTATTGCTGGATGTTTGGTAGCAATTGCTGCTCCGGCCGAGAAAAACACTTTTGGTGCACCGTGGAGGTACATTTGAGTGTCCAACGCAAACCAAAGTGTTGACACCAAAGTTGATAGTTTCTGTTTGTGTCTCCCCTGAGGAGGTTTCAGGCCAGCTATGGCTTTCAGTCCTGGCTCTTTTGGTTTGGATGCTATTGCTGGACGTTTGGCATTTTTGGCAGGAATTGCTGCTCCGGCTGAGAAAAACACTTTGGGTGCACCAGGGAGGTACATTTGAGCTTCCCAGGAAAAAGAAAGCGGTGACACCAAAGTTGATAGTTTCTGTTTTTGTCTCCCCTGAAGAGGTTTCAGGCCAGCTATGTCTTTCAGTCCTGACTCGTTTGGTTTGGATGCTATTGCTGCACGTTTGGCATGTTTGGCAGGAATTGCTGCTCCGGCCGAGAAAAACACTTTGGGTGCACCAGGGAGGTACATTTGAGTTTCCCAGGCAAACGAAATATATGAGACCAAAGTTTACATTTTCTGTTTGTGTCTCCCCTGAGGAGGTTTCAGGCCAGCTATGTCTTTCAGTCCTGATTCCTTTGGTTTGGAAGCTATTGCAAGACGTTTGGCATGTGTGGCAGCAAATGCTGCTCCGGCCGAGAAAAAAACTTTTGGTGCACCAGGGAGGTATATTTGAATTTCCCAGGTAAACGAAAGCGGAGACACCAAAGTTGATAGTTTCTGTTTGTGTCTCCCCTGAGGAGGTTTCAGGCCAGCTATGTCTTTCAGTCCTGGCTCCATTGGCTTGGAAGCTATTGCTGGACGTTTGGCAGCAATTGCTGCTCCGGCCGAGAAAAACACATTAGGTGAACCAGGGAGGTACATTTGAGTTTCCCAGGCAAACGAAAGTCATGAGACCAAAGTTGATATTTTCTATTTGTGTCTCCCTTGAGTAGGTTTCAGGCCAGCTATGTCTTTCAGTCCTGGCTCCTTTGGCTTGGAAGCTATTGCTGGATTTTTGGCAGCAAATGCTGCTCCGGCCGTGAAAAACACATTTGGTGCACCATGGAGGTACATTTGAGTTTCCCTGGCAAACGAAAGCGGTGACACCTAAGTTGAAAGCTCCTGTTTGTGTCTCCCCTGAGGAGGTTTCTGGCCAGCTATGTCTTTCATTCCTGGCTCCTTTGGTTTGGAAGGTATTGCTGGACGTTTGGCATGTTTGGCAGCAAATGCTGCTCCGGCCTAGAAAAACACTTTGGGTGCACCAGGGATGTATATTTGAATTTCCGAGGTAAATGAAAGCTGTGACACCAAAGTTTCAAGTCTCTGTTTGTGTCTCCCCTGAGGCTGTTTCAGGCCAGCTATGTCTTTCAGTCCTGGCTCCTTTGGTTTGGAAGCTATTGCTGGACGTTTGGCAGCAAATGCTGCTCAGGCCGAGAAAAACACTTTTGGTGCACCAGGGAGGTACATATGAGTTTCCCTAGGAAACCAAAGCGGTGACACCAAAGTTGATAGTTTCTGTTTGTGTCTCCCCTGAGGAGGTTTCAGGCCAGCTATGTCTTTCAGTCCTGGCTCCTTTGGCTTGGAAGCTATTGCTGGATGTTTGGCAGCAATTGCTGCTCCGGCCGAGAAAAACACTTTTGGTGCACCGTGGAGGTACATTTGAGTGTCCAACGCAAACCAAAGTGGTGACACCAAAGTTGATAGTTTCTGTTTGTGTCTCCCCTGAGGAGGTTTCAGGCCAGCTATGTCTTTCAGTCCTGGCTCCTTTGGCTTGGAAGCTGTTGCTGGATGTTTGGTAGCAATTGCTGCTCCGGCTGAGAAAAACACTTTTGGTGCACCAGGGAGGTACATTTGAGTGTCCAACGCAAACGAGAGCAGTGACACCAAAGTTGATAGTTTCTGTTTGTGTCTCCCCTGAGGAGGTTTCAGGCCAGCTATGTCTTTCAGTCCTGGCTCCTTTGGCTTGGAAGCTATTGCTGGACGTTTGGCAGCAAATGCTGCTCAGGCCGAGAAAAACACTTTTGGTGCACCAGGGAGGTACATATGAGTTTCCCTAGGAAACCAAAGCGGTGACACCAAAGTTGATAGTTTCTGTTTGTGTCTCCCCTGAGGAGGTTTCAGGCCAGCTATGTCTTTCAGTCCTGGCTCCTTTGGCTTGGAAGCTATTGCTGGATGTTTGGCAGCAATTGCTGCTCCGGCCGAGAAAAACACTTTTGGTGCACCGTGGAGGTACATTTGAGTGTCCAACGCAAACCAAAGTGGTGACACCAAAGTTGATAGTTTCTGTTTGTGTCTCCCCTGAGGAGGTTTCAGGCCAGCTATGTCTTTCAGTCCTGGCTCCTTTGGCTTGGAAGCTGTTGCTGGATGTTTGGTAGCAATTGCTGCTCCGGCCGAGAAAAACACTTTTGGTGCACCGTGGAGGTACATTTGAGTGTCCAACGCAAACCAAAGTGGTGACACCAAAGTTGATAGTTTCTGTTTGTGTCTCCCCTGAGGAGGTTTCAGGCCAGCTATGTCTTTCAGTCCTGGCTCCTTGGGCTTGGAAGCTGTTGCTGGATGTTTGGTAGCAATTGCTGCTCCGGCTGAGAAAAACACTTTTGGTGCACCAGGGAGGTACATTTGAGTGTCCAACGCAAACGAGAGCAGTGACACCAAAGTTGATAGTTTCTGTTTGTGTCTCCCCTGAGGAGGTTTCAGGCCAGCTATGGCTTTCAGTCCTGGCTCTTTTGGTTTGGATGCTATTGCTGGACGTTTGGCATTTTTGGCAGGAATTGCTGCTCCGGCTGAGAAAAACACTTTGGGTGCACCAGGGAGGTACATTTGAGCTTCCCAGGAAAAAGAAAGCGGTGACACCAAAGTTGATAGTTTCTGTTTTTGTCTCCCCTGAAGAGGTTTCAGGCCAGCTATGTCTTTCAGTCCTGACTCGTTTGGTTTGGATGCTATTGCTGCACGTTTGGCATGTTTGGCAGGAATTGCTGCTCCGGCCGAGAAAAACACTTTGGGTGCACCAGGGAGGTACATTTGAGTTTCCCAGGCAAACGAAATATATGAGACCAAAGTTTACATTTTCTGTTTGTGTCTCCCCTGAGGAGGTTTCAGGCCAGCTATGTCTTTCAGTCCTGATTCCTTTGGTTTGGAAGCTATTGCAAGACGTTTGGCATGTGTGGCAGCAAATGCTGCTCCGGCCGAGAAAAAAACTTTTGGTGCACCAGGGAGGTATATTTGAATTTCCCAGGTAAACGAAAGCGGAGACACCAAAGTTGATAGTTTCTGTTTGTGTCTCCCCTGAGGAGGTTTCAGGCCAGCGATGTCTTTCAGTCCTGGCTCCATTGGCTTGGAAGCTATTGCTGGACGTTTGGCAGCAATTGCTGCTCCGGCCGAGAAAAACACATTAGGTGAACCAGGGAGGTACATTTGAGTTTCCCAGGCAAACGAAAGTCATGAGACCAAAGTTGATATTTTCTATTTGTGTCTCCCTTGAGTAGGTTTCAGGCCAGCTATGTCTTTCAGTCCTGGCTCCTTTGGCTTGGAAGCTATTGCTGGATGTTTGGCAGCAAATGCTGCTCCGGCCGTGAAAAACACATTTGGTGCACCATGGAGGTACATTTGAGTTTCCCTGGCAAACGAAAGCGGTGACACCTAAGTTGAAAGCTCCTGTTTGTGTCTCCCCTGAGGAGGTTTCTGGCCAGCTATGTCTTTCATTCCTGGCTCCTTTGGTTTGGAAGGTATTGCTGGACGTTTGGCATGTTTGGCAGCAAATGCTGCTCCGCCCTAGAAAAACACTTTGGGTGCACCAGGGATGTATATTTGAATTTCCGAGGTAAATGAAAGCTGTGACACCAAAGTTTCAAGGCTCTGTTTGTGTCTCCCCTGAGGCTGTTTCAGGCCAGCTATGTCTTTCAGTCCTGGCTCCTTTGGTTTGGAAGCTATTGCTGGACGTTTGGCAGCAAATGCTGCTCCGCCCTAGAAAAACACTTTGGGTGCACCAGGGATGTATATTTGAATTTCCGAGGTAAATGAAAGCTGTGACACCAAAGTTTCAAGTCTCTGTTTGTGTCTCCCCTGAGGCTGTTTCAGGCCAGCTATGTCTTTCAGTCCTGGCTCCTTTGGTTGGGAAGCTATTGCTGGACGTTTGGCATGTTTGGCAGCAAATGCTGCTCCGGCCGAGAAAAACACTTTTGGTGCACCAAGGAGGTACACTTGAGTTTCCCAGGCAAACGAAAGCGGTGACACCAAAGTTGATAGTTTCTGTTTGTGTCTCCCCTGAGGATGTTTCGGGCCAGCTATGTCTTTCAGTCTTTGTTCCCTTGGTTTGGAAGCAATTGCTGGACGTTTGGCAGTATTTGCTACTCCGGCCGAGAAAAACACATTTGGTGAACCAGGGAGGTACATTTGAGTTTCCCAGGCAAACGAAAGCCATGAGACCAAAGTTTACATTTTCTGTTTGTGTCTCCCCTGAGGAGGTTTCAGGCCCGCTATGTCTTTCAGTCTTGGATCCTTTGGTTTGGAAGCTATTGCTGGACGTTTGGCATGTTTGGCAGGAATTGCTGCTCCGGCCGTGAAAAACACATTTGGTGCACCATGGAGGTACATTTGAGTTTCCCTGGCAAACGAAAGCGGTGACACCTAAGTTGAAAGCTCCTGTTTGTGTCTCCCCTGAGGAGGTTTCTGGCCAGCTATGTCTTTCATTCCTGGCTCCTTTGGTTTGGAAGGTATTGCTGGACGTTTGGCATGTTTGGCAGCAAATGCTGCTCCGGCCTAGAAAAACACTTTGGGTGCACCAGGGATGTATATTTGAATTTCCGAGGTAAATGAAAGCTGTGACACCAAAGTTTCAAGTCTCTGTTTGTGTCTCCCCTGAGGCTGTTTCAGGCCAGCTATGTCTTTCAGTCCTGGCTCCTTTGGCTTGGAAGCTATTGCTGGATGTTTGGCAGCAATTGCTGCTCCGGCCGAGAAGAACACTTTTGGTGCACCGTGGAGGTACATTTGAGTGTCCAACGCAAACCAAAGTGGTGACACCAAAGTTGATAGTTTCTGTTTGTGTCTCCCCTGAGGAGGTTTCAGGCCAGCTATGTCTTTCAGTCCTGGCTCCTTTGGCTTGGAAGCTATTGCTGGATGTTTGGTAGCAATTGCTGCTCCGGCCGAGAAAAACACTTTTGGTGCACCGTGGAGGTACATTTGAGTGTCCAACGCAAACCAAAGTGTTGACACCAAAGTTGATAGTTTCTGTTTGTGTCTCCCCTGAGGAGGTTTCAGGCCAGCTATGGCTTTCAGTCCTGGCTCTTTTGGTTTCGATGCTATTGCTGGACGTTTGGCATTTTTGGCAGGAATTGCTGCTCCGGCTGAGAAAAACACTTTGGGTGCACCAGGGAGGTACATTTGAGCTTCCCAGGAAAAAGAAAGCGGTGACACCAAAGTTGATAGTTTCTGTTTTTGTCTCCCCTGAAGAGGTTTCAGGCCAGCTATGTCTTTCAGTCCTGACTCGTTTGGTTTGGATGCTATTGCTGCACGTTTGGCATGTTTGGCAGGAATTGCTGCTCCGGCCGAGAAAAACACTTTGGGTGCACCAGGGAGGTACATTTGAGTTCCCAAGGCAAACGAAATGGTGACACCAAAGTTTATAGTTTCTGTTTGTGTCTCCCCTGAGGAGGTTTCAGGCCAGATATGTCTTTCAGTCCTTGTTCCCTTGGTTTGGAAGCAATTGCTGGACGTTTGGCAGCAATTGCTGCTCCGGCCGAGAAAAACACATTAGGTGAACCAGGGAGGTACATTTGAGTTTCCCAGGCAAACGAAAGATATGAGAGCAAAGTTTACATTTTCTGTTTGTGTCTCCCCTGAGGAGGTTTCAGGCCAGCTATGTCTTTCAGTCCTGATTCCTTTGGTTTGGAAGCTATTGCTGGACGTTTGGCAGCAAATGCTGCTCCGGCCGAGAAAAAAACTTTTGGTGCACCAGGGAGGTATATTTGAATTTCCCAGGTAAACGAAAGCGGAGACACCAAAGTTGATAGTTTCTGTTTGTGTCTCCCCTGAGGAGGTTTCAGGCCAGCTATGTCTTTCAGTCCTGGCTCCATTGGTTTGGAAGCTATTGCTGGACGTTTGGCAGCAATTGCTGCTCCGGCCGAGAAAAACACATTAGGTGAACCAGGGAGGTACATTTGAGTTTCCCAGGCAAACGAAAGTCATGAGACCAAAGTTGATATTTTCTATTTGTGTCTCCCTTGAGTAGGTTTCAGGCCAGCTATGTCTTTCAGTCCTGGCTCCTTTGGCTTGGAAGCTATTGCTGGATTTTTGGCAGCAAATGCTGCTCCGGCCGTGAAAAACACATTTGGTGCACCATGGAGGTACATTTGAGTTTCCCTGGCAAACGAAAGCGGTGACACCTAAGTTGAAAGCTCCTGTTTGTGTCTCCCCTGAGGAGGTTTCTGGCCAGCTATGTCTTTCATTCCTGGCTCCTTTGGTTTGGAAGGTATTGCTGGACGTTTGGCATGTTTGGCAGCAAATGCTGCTCCGGCCTAGAAAAACACTTTGGGTGCACCAGGGATGTATATTTGAATTTCCGAGGTAAATGAAAGCTGTGACACCAAAGTTTCAAGTCTCTGTTTGTGTCTCCCCTGAGGCTGTTTCAGGCCAGCTATGTCTTTCAGTCCTGGCTCCTTTGGTTTGGAAGCTATTGCTGGACGTTTGGCAGCAAATGCTGCTCAGGCCGAGAAAAACACTTTTGGTGCACCAGGGAGGTACATATGAGTTTCCCTAGGAAACCAAAGCGGTGACACCAAAGTTGATAGTTTCTGTTTGTGTCTCCCCTGAGGAGGTTTCAGGCCAGCTATGTCTTTCAGTCCTGGCTCCTTTGGCTTGGAAGCTATTGCTGGATGTTTGGCAGCAATTGCTGCTCCGGCCGAGAAAAACACTTTTGGTGCACCGTGGAGGTACATTTGAGTGTCCAACGCAAACCAAAGTGGTGACACCAAAGTTGATAGTTTCTGTTTGTGTCTCCCCTGAGGAGGTTTCAGGCCAGCTATGTCTTTCAGTCCTGGCTCCTTTGGCTTGGAAGCTGTTGCTGGATGTTTGGTAGCAATTGCTGCTCCGGCTGAGAAAAACACTTTTGGTGCACCAGGGAGGTACATTTGAGTGTCCAACGCAAACGAGAGCAGTGACACCAAAGTTGATAGTTTCTGTTTGTGTCTCCCCTGAGGAGGTTTCAAGCCAGCTATGTCTTTCAGTCCTGGCTCCTTTGGCTTGGAAGCTATTGCTGGATGTTTGGTAGCAATTGCTGCTCCGGCCGAGAAAAACACTTTTGGTGCACCGTGGAGGTACATTTGAGTGTCCAACGCAAACCAAAATGTTGACACCAAAGTTGATAGTTTCTGTTTGTGTCTCACCTGAGGAGGTTTCAGGCCAGCTATGGCTTTCAGTCCTGGCTCTTTTGGTTTGGATGCTATTGCTGGACGTTTGGCATGTTTGGCAGGAATTGCTGCTCCGGCCAAGAAAAACACATTGGGTGCACCAGGGAGGTACATTTGAGCTTCCCAGGAAAAAGAAAGCGGTGACACCAAAGTTGATAGTTTCTGGTTTTGGCTCCCCTGAAGAGGTTTCAGGCCAGCTATGTCTTTCAGTCCTGGCTCCTTTGGTTTGGAAGCTATTGCTGGACGTTTAGCAGCAAATGCTGCTCAGGCCGAGAAAAACACTTTTGGTGCACCAAGGAGGTACATTTGAGTTTCCCTAGGAAACCAAAGCGGTGACACCAAGGTTGATAGTTTCTGTTTGTGTCTCCCCTGAGGAGGTTTCAGGCCAGCTATGTCTTTCAGTCCTGGCTCCTTTGGCTTGGAAGCTATTGCTGGATGTTTGGTAGCAATTGCTGCTCCGGCCGAGAAAAACACTTTTGGCGCACCGTGGAGGTTCATTTGAGTTTCCAACGCAAACCAAAGTGGTGACACCAAAGCTGATAGTTTCTGTTTGTGTATCCCCTTAGGAGGTTTCAGGCCAGCTATGTCTTTCAGTCCTGGCTCCTTTGGTTGGGAAGCTATTGCTGGACGTTTGGCATGTTTGGCAGCAAATGCTGCTCCGGCCGAGAAAAACACTTTTGGTGCACCAAGGAGGTACACTTGAGTTTCCCAGGCAAACGAAAGCGGTGACACCAAAGTTGATAGTTTCTGTTTGTGTCTCCCCTGAGGATGTTTCGGGCCAGCTATGTCTTTCAGTCTTTGTTCCCTTGGTTTGGAAGCAATTGCTGGACGTTTGGCAGTATTTGCTACTCCGGCCGAGAAAAACACATTTGGTGAACCAGGAGGTACATTTTAGTTTCCCAGGCAAACGAAAGCCATGAGACCAAAGTTTACATTTTCTGTTTGTGTCTCCCCTGAGGAGGTTTCAGGCCCGCTATGTCTTTCAGTCTTGGATCCTTTGGTTTGGAAGCTATTGCTGGACGTTTGGCATGTTTGGCAGGAATTGCTGCTCCGGCCGAGAAAAACACTTTGGGTGCACCAAGGAGGTACATTTGAGTTCCCAGGCAAATGAAAGCTGTGACACCAATGTTTCAAGTCTCTGTTTGTGTCTCCCCTGAGGAGGTTTCCGGCCAGCTATGTCTTTCAGTCCTGGCTCCTTTGGTTTGGAAGCTATTGCTGGACGTTTGGCAGCAAATGCTGCTCAGGCCGAGAAAAACACTTTTGGTGCACCAGGGAGGTACATATGAGTTTCCCTAGGAAACCAAAGCGGTGACAACAAAGTTGATAGTTTCTGTTTGTGTCTCCCCTGAGGAGGTTTCAGGCCAGCTATGTCTTTCAGTCCTGGCTCCTTTGGCTTGGAAGCTATTGCTGGATGTTTGGTAGCAATTGCTGCTCCGGCCGAGAAAAACACTTTTGGTGCACCGTGGAGGTACATTTGAGTGTCCAACGCAAACCAAAGTGGTGACACCAAAGTTGATAGTTTCTGTTTGTGTCTCCCCTGAGGAGGTTTCAGGCCAGCTATGTCTTTCAGTCCTGGCTCCTTTGGCTTGGAAGCTATTGCTGGATGTTTGGTAGCAATTGCTGCTCCGGCCGAGAAAAACACTTTTGGTGCACCATGGAGGTACATTTGAGCTTCCCAGGAAAAAGAAAGCGGTGACAGCAAAGTTGATAGTTTCTGTTTTTGTCTCCCCTGAAGAGGTTTCAGGCCAGCTATGTCTTTCAGTCCTGACTCGTTTGGTTTGGATGCTATTGCTGGACGTTTGGCATGTTTGGCAGGAATTGCTGCTCCGGCCGAGAAAAACACTTTGGGTGCACCAGGGAGGTACATTTGAGTTCCCAAGGCAAACGAAATGGTGACACCAAAGTTTATAGTTTCTGTTTGTGTCTCCCCTGAGGAGGTTTCAGGCCAGATATGTCTTTCAGTCCTTGTTTCCTTGGTTTGGAAGCAATTGCTGGACGTTTGGCAGCAATTGCTGCTCCGGCCGAGAAAAACACATTTGGTGAACCAGGGAGGTACATTTGAGTTTCCCAGGCAAACGAAAGATATGAGACCAAAGTTTACATTTTCTGTTTGTGTCTCCCCTGAGGAGGTTTCAGGCCAGCTATGTCTTTCAGTCCTGGCTCCTTTGGTTTGGAAGCTATTGCTGGACGTTTGGCAGCAAATGCTGCTCCGGCCGAGAAAAAAACTTTTGGTGCACCAGGGAGGTATATTTGAATTTCCCAGGTAATCGAAAGCGGAGACACCAAAGTTGATAGTTTCTGTTTGTGTCTCCCCTGAGGAGGTTTCAGGCCAGCTATGTCTTTCAGTCCTGGCTCCATTGGTTTGGAAGCTTTTGCTGGACGTTTGGCAGCAATTGCTGCTCCGGCCGAGGAAAACATATTTAGTGAACCAGGGAGGTACATTTGAGTTTCCCAGGCAAACGAAAGTCATGAGACCAAAGTTGATATTTTCTATTTGTGTCTCCCTTGAGGATGTTTCAGGCCAGCTATGTCTTTCAGTCCTGGCTCCTTTGGTTTGGAAGCTATTGCTGGACGTTTAGCAGCAAATGCTGCTCAGGCCGAGAAAAACACTTTTGGTGCACCAAGGAGGTACATTTGAGTTTCCCTTGGAAACCAAAGCGGTGACACCAAGGTTGATAGTTTCTGTTTGTGTCTCCCCTGAGGAGGTTTCAGGCCAGCTATGTCTTTCAGTCCTGGCTCCTTTGGCTTGGAAGCTATTGCTGGATGTTTGGTAGCAATTGCTGCTCCGGCCGAGAAAAACACTTTTGGCGCACCGTGGAGGTTCATTTGAGTTTCCAACGCAAACCAAAGTGGTGACACCAAAGCTGATAGTTTCTGTTTGTGTATCCCCTTAGGAGGTTTCAGGCCAGCTATGTCTTTCAGTCCTGGCTCCTTTGGTTGGGAAGCTATTGCTGGACGTTTGGCATGTTTGGCAGCAAATGCTGCTCCGGCCGAGAAAAACACTTTTGGTGCACCAAGGAGGTACACTTGAGTTTCCCAGGCAAACGAAAGCGGTGACACCAAAGTTGATAGTTTCTGTTTGTGTCTCCCCTGAGGATGTTTCGGGCCAGCTATGTCTTTCAGTCTTTGTTCCCTTGGTTTGGAAGCAATTGCTGGACGTTTGGCAGTATTTGCTACTCCGGCCGAGAAAAACACATTTGGTGAACCAGGGAGGTACATTTTAGTTTCCCAGGCAAACGAAAGCCATGAGACCAAAGTTTACATTTTCTGTTTGTGTCTCCCCTGAGGAGGTTTCAGGCCCGCTATGTCTTTCTGTCTTGGATCCTTTGGTTTGGAAGCTATTGCTGGACGTTTGGCATGTTTGGCAGGAATTGCTGCTCCGGCTGAGAAAAACACTTTGGGTGCACCAAGGAGGTATATTTGAGTTTCCCAGGCAAATGAAAGCTGTGACACCAAAGTTTCAAGTCTCTGTTTGTGTCTCCCCTGAGGAGGTTTCCGGCCAGCTATGTCTTTCAGTCCTGGCTCCTTTGGTTTGGAAGCTATTGCTGGACGTTTGGCAGCAAATGCTGCTCAGGCCGAGAAAAACACTTTTGGTGCACCAGGGAGGTACATATGAGTTTCCCTAAGAAACCAAAGCGGTGACAACAAAGTTGATAGTTTCTGTTTGTGTCTCCCCTGAGGAGGTTTCAGGCCAGCTATGTCTTTCAGTCCTGGCTCCTTTGGCTTGGAAGCTATTGCTGGATGTTTGGTAGCAATTGCTGCTCCGGCCGAGAAAAACACTTTTGGTGCACCGTGGAGGTACATTTGAGTGTCCAACGCAAACCAAAGTGGTGACACCAAAGTTGATAGTTTCTGTTTGTGTCTCCCCTGAGGAGGTTTCAGGCCAGCTATGTCTTTCAGTCCTGGCTCCTTTGGCTTGGAAGCTATTGCTGGATGTTTGGTAGCAATTGCTGCTCCGGCCGAGAAAAACACTTTTGGTGCACCATGGAGGTACATTTGAGCTTCCCAGGAAAAAGAAAGCGGTGACAGCAAAGTTGATAGTTTCTGTTTTTGTCTCCCCTGAAGAGGTTTCAGGCCAGCTATGTCTTTCAGTCCTGACTCGTTTGGTTTGGATGCTATTGCTGGACGTTTGGCATGTTTGGCAGGAATTGCTGCTCCGGCCGAGAAAAACACTTTGGGTGCACCAGGGAGGTACATTTGAGTTCCCAAGGCAAACGAAATGGTGACACCAAAGTTTATAGTTTCTGTTTGTGTCTCCCCTGAGGAGGTTTCAGGCCAGATATGTCTTTCAGTCCTTGTTTCCTTGGTTTGGAAGCAATTGCTGGACGTTTGGCAGCAATTGCTGCTCCGGCCGAGAAAAACACATTTGGTGAACCAGGGAGGTACATTTGAGTTTCCCAGGCAAACGAAAGATATGAGACCAAAGTTTACATTTTCTGTTTGTGTCTCCCCTGAGGAGGTTTCAGGCCAGCTATGTCTTTCAGTCCTGGCTCCTTTGGTTTGGAAGCTATTGCTGGACGTTTGGCAGCAAATGCTGCTCCGGCCGAGAAAAAAACTTTTGGTGCACCAGGGAGGTATATTTGAATTTCCCAGGTAATCGAAAGCGGAGACACCAAAGTTGATAGTTTCTGTTTGTGTCTCCCCTGAGGAGGTTTCAGGCCAGCTATGTCTTTCAGTCCTGGCTCCATTGGTTTGGAAGCTATTGCTGGACGTTTGGCAGCAATTGCTGCTCCGGCCGAGGAAAACATATTTGGTGAACCAGGGAGGTACATTTGAGTTTCCCAGGCAAACGAAAGTCATGAGACCAAAGTTGATATTTTCTATTTGTGTCTCCCTTGAGTAGGTTTCAGGCCAGCTATGTCTTTCAGTCTTGGTTCGTTTGGTTTGGATGCTATTGCTGGACATTTGGAATGTTTGGCAACAAGTCCTGCTACGGCCAAGAAAAACACTTTTGGTGCACCAAGGAGGTACATTTGAGTATCCCAGGCAAATGAAAGCGGTGACACCAAAGTTGATAGTTTCTGTTTGTGTCTCCCCTGAGGATGTTTCAGGCCAGCTATGTCTTTCAGTCCTGGCTCCTTTGGCTTGGAAGCTATTGCTGGATGTTTGGCAGCAAATGCTGCTCCGGCCGTGAAAAACACATTTGGTGCACCATGGAGGTACATTTGAGTTTTCCAGGCAAATGAAATGGTGACACCAAATTTGATAGTTTCTGTTTGTGTCTCCCCTGAGGAGGTTTCAGGCCAGCTATGTCTTTCAGTCCTGGCTCCTTTGGTTTGGAAGCTATTGCTGGACGTTTGGCATGTTTGGCAGCAAATGCTGCTCCGGCCTAGAAAAATACTTTGGGTGCACCAGGGATGTATATTTGAATTTCCGAGGTAAATGAAAGCGGAGACACCAAAGTTGATAGTTTCTGTTAGTGTCTCCCCTGAAGGGGTTTCAGGCCAGCTATATCTTTCAGTCCTGGCTCCTTTGGTTTGGAAGCTATTGCTGGACGTTTGGCATGTTTGGCAGCAAATGCTGCTCCGGCTGAGAAAAACAATTTTGGTGAACCAGGGAGGTACGTTTGAGTTTCCCAGGCAAACGAAAGCCATGAGACCAATGTTTATATTTTCTATTTGTGTCTCCCTTGAGTAGGTTTCTGGCCAGCTATGTCTTTCAGTCCTGACTCCTTTGGTTTGGAAGCTATTGCTGGACGTTTGGCATGTTTGGCAGCAAATGCTTCTCCGGCCGAGAAAAACACTTTTGGTGCACCAAGGAGGTACATTTGAGTTTCCAACGCAAACCAAAGCGGTGACACCAAAGTTGATTGTTTGTGTTTGTGTCTCCCCTGAGGAGGTTTCACGCCAGCTATGTCTTTCTGTCCTGGCTCCTTTGGTTTGGAAGCTATTCTAGATGTTTGGCATGTTTGACAGCAAATGATGCTCCGGCCAAGGAAAAAACTTTTGGTGCACCTGGGCTGTGCCTTTGAGTTTCCCAGGCAAACATAAGCAGTGACAACAATGTTGATATTTTGTTTGTGTCTCCCCTGAGGAGGTTTCAGGCCAGCTACGTCTTTCAGTCCTGGCTCCTTTGGTTTGGAAGCTATTGCTGGACGTTTGGCAGCAAATCCTGCTCCGGCCTAGAAAAACAATATGGTGCACCCGGGAGGTATATTTGAATTTCCCAGGCAAACGAAAGCGAAGACACCAAAGTTGATAGTTTCTGTTTGTGTCTCCCCTGAGGAGGTTTCAGGCCAGCTATGTCTTTCAGTCCTGGCTCTTTTGGCTTGGAAGCTATTGCTGGATGTTTGGTAGCAATTGCTGCTCCGGCCGAGAAAAACACTTTTGGTGCACCAGGGAGGTACATTTGAGTGTCCAACGCAAACCAAAGTGGTGACACCAAAGTTGATAGTTTCTGTTTGTGTCTCCCCTGAGGAGGTTTCAGGCCAGCTATGTCTTTCAGTCCTGGCTCCTTTGGCTTGGAAGCTATTGCTGGATATTTGGTAGCAATTGCTGCTCCGGCCGAGAAAAACAATTTTGGTGCACCGTGGAGGTACATTTGAGTGTCCAACGCAAACGAGAGCAGTGACACCAAAGTTTATAGTTTCTGTTTGTGTCTCCCCTGAGGAGGTTTCATGCCAGCTATGGTTTTCAGTCCTGGCTCTTTTGGTTTGGATGCTATTGCTGGACGTTTGGCATGTTTGGCAGGAATTGCTGCTCCGGCCGAGAAAAACACTTTGGGTGCACCAGGGAGGTACATTTGAGTTCCCAAGGCAAACGAAATGGTGACACCAAAGTTTATAGTTTCTGTTTGTGTCTCCCCTGAGGAGGTTTCCGGCCAGATATGGCTTTCAGTCCTTGTTCCCTTGGTTTGGAAGCAATTGCTGGACGTTTGGCAGCAATTGCTGCTCCGGCCGAGAAAAACACATTTGGTGAACCAGGGAGGTACATTTGAGTTTCCCAGGCAAACGAAAGATATGAGACCAAAGTTTACATTTTCTGTTTGTGTCTCCCCTGAGGAGGTTTCAGGCCAGCTATGTCTTTCAGTCCTGGCTCCTTTGGTTTGGAAGCTATTGCTGCACGTTTGGCATGTTTGGCAGGAATTGCTGCTCCGGCCGAGAAAAACACTTTGGGTGCACGAGGGAGGTACATTTGATTTCCCAAGGCAAACGAAATGGTGACACCAAAGTTGATTGTTTCTGTTTGTGTCTCCCCTGAGTAGGTTTCAGGCCAGATATGTCTTTCAGTCCTTGTTCCCTTGGTTTGGAAGCAATTGCTGGACTTTTGGCAGCAAATGCTGCTCCGGCCGAGAAAAACACTTTTGGTGCACTGTGGAGGTACATTTGAGTTTCCCAGGCAAACGAAAGATATGAGACCAAAGTTTACATTTTCTGTTTGTGTCTCCCCTGAGGAGGTTTCAGGCCAGCTACGTCTTTCAGTCCTGGCTCCTTTGCTTTGGAAGCTATTGCTGGACGTTTGGCATGTTTGGCAGGAATTGCTGCTCCGGCCGAGAAAAACACTTTGGGTGCACCAGGGAGGTACATTTGAGTTTCCCAGGCAAACGAAAGATATGAGACCAAAGTTTACATTTTCTGTTTGTGTCTCCCCTGAGGAGGTTTCAGGCCAGCTATGTCTTTCAGTCCTGGCTCCTTTGGTTTGGAAGCTATTGCTGCACGTTTGGCATGTTTGGCAGGAATTGCTGCTCCGGCCGAGAAAAACACTTTGGGTGCACCAGGGAGGTACATTTGAGTTTCCCAGGCAAACGAAAGTGGTGACACCAAAGTTGATAGTTTCTGTTTGTGTCTCCCCTGAGGAGGTTTCATGCCAGCTTTGTCTTTCAGTCCTGGCTCCTTTGGTTTGGAAGCTATTGCTGGACGTTTGGCATGTTTGGCAGCAAATGCTGCTCCGGCCGAGAAAAACACTTTTGGTGCACTGTGGAGGTACATTTGAGTTTACCTAGGAAACCAAAGCGGTGACACCAAAGTTGATTGTTTCTGTTTGTGTCTCCCCTGAGGAGGTTTCAGGCCAGCTATGTCTTTCTGTCCTGGCTCCTTTGGTTTGGAAACTATTCTAGATATTTGGCATGTTTGACAGCAAATGATGCTCCGGCCAAGGAAAAAAATTTTGGTGCACCTGGGTGTTGCCTTTGAGTTTCCCATGCAAACATAAGCATTGACACCAATGTTGATATTTTCTGTTTGTGTCTCCCCTGAGGAGGTTTCAGGCCAGCTATGTCTTTCAGTCCTGGCTCCTTTGCTTTGGAAGCTATTGCTGGACGTTTGGCAGCAAATCCTGCTCTGGCCGAGAAAAACACATTTGGTGCACCAAGGAGGTACATTTGAGTTTCCCAGGCAAACGAAAGTGGTGACACCAAAGTTTATAGTTTCTGTTTGTGTCTCCCCTGAGGAGGTTTCAGGCCAGATATGTCTTTCAGTCCTTGTTCCCTTGGTTTGGAAGCAATTGCTGGACTTTTGGCAGCAATTGCTGCTCCGGCCGAGAAAAACACATTTGGTGAACCAGGGAGGTACATTTGAGTTTCCCAGGCAAACGAAAGATATGAGACCAAAGTTTACATTTTCTGTTTGTGTCTCCCCTGAGGAGGTTTCAGGCCAGCTATGTCTTTCAGTCCTGGCTGCTTTGGTTTTGAAGCTATTGCTGGACGTTTGGCAGCAAATGCTGCTCCGGCCGAGAAAAAAACTTTTGGTGCACCAGGGAGGTATATTTGAATTTCCCAGGTAAACGAAAGCAGAACACCAAAGTTGATAGTTTCTGTTTGTGTCTCCCCTGAGGAGGTTTCAGGCCAGCTATGTCTTTCAGTCCTGGCTCCATTGGTTTGGAAGCTATTGCTGGACGTTTGGCAGCAATTGCTGCTCCGGCCGAGAAAAACATATTTGGTGAACCAGGGAGGTACATTTGAGTTTCCCAGGCAAACGAAAATCATGAGACCAAAGTTGATATTTTCTATTTGTGTCTCCCTTGAGTAGGTTTCAGGCCAGCTATGTCTTTCAGTCTTGGTTCGTTTGGTTTGGATGCTATTGCTGGACGTTTGGCATGTTTGTCAACAAATCCTGCTCTGGCCGAGAAAAACACTTTTGGTGCACCAAGGAGGTACATTTGAGTATCCCAGGCAAACGAAAGCGGTGACACCAAAGTTGATAGTTTCTGTTTGTGTCTCCCCTGAGGAGGTTTCAGGCCAGCTATGTCTTTCAGTCCTGGCTCCTTTGGCTTGGAAGCTATTGCTGGTTGTTTGGCAGCAAATGCTGCTCCGGCCGTGAAAAACACATTTGGTGCACCATGGAGGTACATTTGAGTTTCCAAGGCAAACGAAAGCGGTGACACCTATGTTGAAAGCTCCTGTTTTTGTCTCCCCTGAGGAGGTTTCTGGCCAGCTATGTCTTTCATTCCTGGCTCCTTTGGTTTGGAAGGTATTGCTGGACGTTTGGCATGTTTGGCAGCAAATGCTGCTCCGGCCTAGAAAAACACTTTGGGTGCACCAGGGATGTATATTTGAATTTCCGAGGTAAATGAAAGCTGTGACACCAAAGTTTCAAGTCTCTGTTTGTGTCTCCCCTGAGGCTGTTTCAGGCCAGCTATGTCTTTCAGTCCTGGCTCCTTTGGTTTGGAAGCTATTGCTGGACCTTTGGCAGCAAATGCTGCTCAGGCCTAGAAAAACACTTTTGGTGCACCAGGGAGGTACATATGAGTTTCCCTAGGAAACCAAAGCGGTGAAACCAAAGTTGATAGTTTCTGTTTGTGTCTCCCCTGAGGAGGTTTCAGGCCAGCTATGTCTTTCAGTCCTGGCTCCTTTGGCTTGGAAGCTATTGCTGGATGTTTGGTAGCAATTGCTGCTCCGGCCGAGAAAAACACTTTTTGTGCACCGTGGAGGTACATTTGAGTGTCCAACGCAAACCAAAGTGGTGACACCAAAGTTGATAGTTTCTGTTTGTGTCTCCCCTGAGGAGGTTTCAGGCCAGCTATGTCTTTCAGTCCTGGCTCCTTTGGCTTGGAAGCTGTTGCTGGATGTTTGGTAGCAATTGCTGCTCCGGCTGAGAAAAACACTTTTGGTGCACCAGGGAGGTACATTTGAGTGTCCAACGCAAACGAGAGCAGTGACACCAAAGTTGATAGTTTCTGTTTGTGTCTCCCCTGAGGAGGTTTCAGGCCAGCTATGTCTTTCAGTCCTGGCTCCTTTGGCTTGGAAGCTATTGCTGGATGTTTGGTAGCAATTGCTGCTCCGGCCGAGAAAAACACTTTTGGTGCACCGTGGAGGTACATTTGAGTGTCCAACGCAAACCAAAATGTTGACACGAAAGTTGATAGTTTCTGTTTGTGTCTCCCCTGAGGAGGTTTCAGGCCAGCTATGGCTTTCAGTCCTGGCTCTTTTGGTTTGGATGCTATTGCTGGACGTTTGGCATGTTTGGCAGGAATTGCTGCTCCGGCCGAGAAAAACACTTTGGGTGCACCAGGGAGGTACATTTGAGCTTCCCAGGAAAAAGAAAGCGGAGACACCAAAGTTGATAGTTTCTGTTTTTGTCTCCCCTGAAGAGGTTTCAGGCCAGCTATGTCTTTCAGTCCTGACTCGTTTGGTTTGGATGCTATTGCTGGACGTTTGGCATGTTTGGCAGGAATTGCTGCTCCGGCCGAGAAAAACACTTTGGGTGCACCAGGGAGGTACATTTGAGTTCCCAAGGCAAACGAAATGGTGACACCAAAGTTTATAGTTTCTGTTTGTGTCTCCCCTGAGGAGGTTTCAGGCCAGATATGTCTTTCAGTCCTTGTTCCCTTGGTTTGGAAGCAATTGCTGGACGTTTGGCAGCAATTGCTGCTCCGGCCGAGAAAAACACATTTGGTGAACCAGGGAGGTACATTTGAGTTTCCCAGGCAAACGAAAGATATGAGACCAAAGTTTACATTTTCTGTTTGTGTCTCCCCTGAGGAGGTTTCAGGCCAGCTATGTCTTTCAGTCCTGATTCCTTTGGTTTGGAAGCTATTGCAAGACGTTTGGCATGTGTGGCAGCAAATGCTGCTCCGGCCGAGAAAAACACTTTTGGTGCACCATGCAGGTACATTTGAGTTTCCCAGGCAAATGAAAGCCGTGACACCAAAGTTTCGAGTCTTTTTGTGTCTCCCCTGAAGAGGTTTCAGGCCAGCTATGTCTTTCAGTCCTGGCTCCTTTGGTTTGGAAGCTATTGCTGGACGTTTAGCAGCAAATGCTGCTCAGGCCGAGAAAAACACTTTTGGTGCACCAAGGAGGTACATTTGAGTTTCCCTAGGAAACCAAAGCGGTGACACCAAGGTTGATAGTTTCTGTTTGTGTCTCCCCTGAGGAGGTTTCAGGCCAGCTATGTCTTTCAGTCCTGGCTCCTTTGGCTTGGAAGCTATTGCTGGATGTTTGGTAGCAATTGCTGCTCCGGCCGAGAAAAACACTTTTGGCGCACCGTGGAGGTACATTTGAGTTTCCAACGCAAACCAAAGCGGTGACACCAAGGTTGATAGTTTCTGTTTGTGTCTCCCCTGAGGAGGTTTCAGGCCAGCTATGTCTTTCAGTCCTGGCTCCTTTGGCTTGGAAGCTATTGCTGGACGTTTGGTAGCAATTGCTGCTCCGGCCGAGAAAAACACTTTTGGTGCACCAAGGAGGTACATTTGAGTTTCCCAGGCAAACGAAAGCAGTGACACCAAAGTTGATAGTTTCTGTTTGTGTCTCCCCTGAGGAGGTTTCAGGCCAGCTATGTCTTTCAGTCCTGGCTCCTTTGGTTTGGAAGCTATTGCAGGACGTTTGGCATGTTTGGCAGCAAATGCTGCTCCGGCCGAGAAAAACACTTTTGGTGCACCAAGGACGTACATTTGAGTTTCCCAGGCAAACGAAAGCGGTGACACCAAAGTTGATAGCTTCTGTTTGTGTCTCCCCTGAGGAGGTTTCAGGCCAGCTATGTCTTTCAGTCCTGGCTCCTTTGGTTTGGAAGCTATTGCTGGACGTTTGGCAGCACATGCCTCTCCGGCCGAGAAAAACACTTTTGGTGCACCAGGGAGGTATATTTGAATTTCCCAGGTAAATGAAAGCGGCGACACCAAAGTTGATAGTTTCTGTTTGTGTCTCCCCTGAGGAGGTTTCAGGCCAGCTATGTCTTTCAGTCCTGGCTCCTTTGGTTTGGAAGCTATTGCTGGACGTTTGGCAGCAATTGCTGCTCCGGCCGAGAAAAACACTTTTGGTGCACCAGGGAGGTACATTTGAGTTTCCCAGGCAAACGAAAGTCATGAGACCAATGTTTATATTTTCTATTTGTGTCTCCCTTGAGTAGGTTTAAGGCCAGCTATGTCTTTCAGTCCTGACTCCTTTGGTTTGCAAGCTATTGCTGGACGTTTGGCATGTTTGGCAGCAAATGCTGCTCCAGCCGAGAAAAACACTTTTGGTGCACCAAGGAGGTACATTTGAGTTTCCCAGTCAAATGAAAGCGGTGACACCAAAGTTTATATTATCTGTTTGTGTCTCCCCTGAGGAGGTTTCAGGCCAGCTATGTCTTTCAGTCCTGGCTCCTTTGGTTTCGAAGCTATTGCTGGACGTTTGGCAGCAAATGCTGCTCCGGCCGAGAAAAACAATTTTGGTGCACCATGCAGGTACATTTGAGTTTCCCAGGAAAACAAAATTGTGATACCAAATTTGATAGTTTCTATTGGTGTCTCCCCTGAGGAGGTTTCAGGCCAGCTATGTCTTTCAGTCCTGGCTCCTTTGGTTTGGAAGCTATTGCTGGACGTTTTGCATGTTTGGCAGCAAATGCTGCTCCGGCCGAGTAAAACACTTTTGGTGCACCAGGGAGGTACATTTGAGTTTCCCAAGCAAAGGAAATGGTGACAACAAAGTTGATAGTTCCTGTTTGTGTCTCCCCTGAGGAGGTTTCAGGCCAGCTATGTCTTTCAGTCCTGGCTCCTTTGCTTTGGAAGCTATTGCTGGACGTTTCGCATGTGTGGCAGCAAATGCTGCTCCGGCCGAGAAAAACACTTTTGGTGCACCATGCAGGTACATTTGATTTTCCCAGGCAAACGAAAGCAGTGACACCAAACCTGATAGCTTCTGTTTGTGTCTCCCCTGAGGAGGTTTCAGGCCAGCTATGTCTTTCAGTCCTGGCTCCTTTGGTTTGGAAGCTATTGCTGGACGTTTGGCAGCAAATGCTGCTCCGGCCGAGAAAAACACTTTTGGTGCACCAAGGAGGTACATTTGAGTTTCCCTAGGAAACCAAAGCGGTGACACCAAAGTTGATAGTTTCTGTTTGTGTCTCCCCTGAGGAGGTTTCAGGCCAGCTATGTCTTTCAGTCCTTGATCCTTTCCTTTTGAAGCTATTGCTGTACTTTTGGCATGTTTGGCAGCAAATGCTGCTCCGGCCGAGAAAGACACTTTTTGTGCACCAGGGAGATACATTTGAGTTTCCCAGGCAAACGAAAGCGGTGACAGCAAAGTTGATAGTTTCCGTTAGTGTCTCCCCTGAGGAGGTTTCAGGCCAGCTATGTCTTTCAGTCCTGGCTCTTTTGGTTTGGAAGCTATTGCTGGACGTTTAGCATATTTGGCAGGAAATGCTGCTCCAGCCGAGAAAAACACTTTGGTGCATCAGGGAGGTACATTTTAGTTTCCAACTCAAACCAAAGTGGTGACACCAAAGATGGTAGCTTTTGTGTGTGTCTACCCTGAGGAGGTTTCTGGCCAGCTATGTCTTTCAGTCCTGGCTCCTTTGGTTTGGAAGCTATTGCTGGACGTTTGGCAGCAAATGCTGCTCCACCTGAGAAAAACACTTTTGGTTCACCAGGGAGGTATATTTGAATTTCCCAGGAAAACAAAATTGTGATACCAAATTTGATAGTTTCTATTGGTGTCTCCCCTGAGGAGGTTTCAGGCCAGCTATGTCTTTCAGTCCTGGCTCCTTTGGTTTGGAATCTATTGCTGGACGTTTTGCATGTTTGGCAGCAAATGCTGCTCCGGCCGAGTAAAACACTTTTGGTGCACCAGGGAGGTACATTTGAGTTTCCCAAGCAAAGGAAATGGTGACAACAAAGTTGATAGTTCCTGTTTGTGTCTCCCCTGAGGAGGTTTCAGGCCAGCTATGTCTTTCAGTCCTGGCTCCTTTGGTTTGGAAGCTATTGCTGGACTTTTGGCAGTAATTGCTGCTCCGGCCGAGATAAACACATTTGTTGAACCAGTGAGGTACATTTGAGTTTCCCAGGCAAACGAAAGCCATGAGACCAAAGTTTACATTTTCTGTTTGTGTCTCCCCTGACGAGGTTTCAGGCCCGCTATGTCTTTCAGTCCTGATTCCTTTGGTTTGGAAGCTATTGCGAGACGTTTGGCATGTGTGGCAGCAAATGCTGCTCCGGCCGAGAAAAACACTTTTGGCGCACCATGCAGTTACATTTGAGTTTCCCAGGCAAATGAAAGCCGAGACACCAAAGTTTCGAGTCTCTGTTTGTGTCTCCCTTGAGGAGGTTTCAGGCCAGCTATGTCTTTCAGTCCTGGCTCCTTTGGTTTGGAAGCTATTGCTGGACGTTTAGCAGCAAATGCTGCTCAGGCCGAGAAAAACACTGTTGGTGCACCAAGGAGGTACATTTGAGTTTCCCTAGGAAACCAAAGCGGTGACACCAAGGTTGATAGTTTCTGTTTGTGTCTCCCCTGAGGAGGTTTCAGGCCAGCTATGTCTTTCAGTCCTGGCTCCTTTGGCTTGGAAGCTATTGCTGGATGTTTGGTAGCAATTGCTGCTCCGGCCGAGAAAAACACTTTTGGCGCACCGTGGAGGTACATTTGAGTTTCCAACGCAAACCAAAGTGGTGACACCAAAGCTGATAGTTTCTGTTTGTGTATCCCCTTAGGAGGTTTCAGTCCAGCTATGTCTTTCAGTCCTGGCTCCTTTGGTTTGGAAGCTCTTGCGGGACGTTTGGCATGTTTGGCAGCAAATGCTGCTCCGGCCGAGAAAAACACTTTTGGTGCACCAAGGAGGTACACTTGAGTTTCCCAGGCAAACGAAAGCGGTGATACCAAAGTTGATAGTTTCTGTTTGTGTCTCCCCTGAGGATGTTTCAGGCCAGCTATGTCTTTCAGTCCTGGCTCCTTTGGTTTTGAAGCTATTGCTGTACTTTTAGCATGTTTGGCAGGAATTGCTGCTCCGGCCGAGAAAAACAATTTTGGTGCACCAGGGAGGTACATTTGAGTTCCCAAGGCAAACGAAATGGTGACACCAAAGTTTATAGTTTCTGTTTGTGTCTCCCCTGAGGAGGTTTCAGGCCAGATACGTCTTTCAGTCCTTGTTCCCTTGGTTTTGAAGCAATTGCTGGACGTTTGGCAGTATTTGGTGCTCCGGCCGAGAAAAACACATTTGGTGAACCAGGGAGGTACATTTTAGTTTCCCAGGCAAACGAAAGCCATGAGACCAAAGTTTACATTTTCTGTTTGTGTCTCCCCTGAGGAGGTTTCAGGCCCGCTATGTCTATCAGTCTTGGATCCTTTGGTTTTGAAGCTATTGCTGGACGTTTGGCATGTTTGGCAGCAAATGCTGCTCCGGCCGAGAAAAACAATTTGGGTGCACCAAGGAGGTACATTTGAGTTTCCCAGGCAAATGAAAGCTGTGACACCAATGTTTCAAGTCTCTGTTTGTGTCTCCCCTGAGGAGGTTTCAGGCCAGCTATGTCTTTCAGTCCTGGCTCCTTTGGTTTGGAAGCTATTGCTGGACGTTTGGCAGCAAATGCTGCTCAGGCCGAGAAAAACACTTTGGGTGCTCCAGGGAGGTACATATGAGTTTCCCTAGGAAACCAAAGCGGTGACACCAAAGTTGATAGTTTCTGTTTGTGTCTCCCCTGAGGAGGTTTCAGGCCAGCTATGTCTTTCAGTCCTGGCTCCTTTGGCTTGGAAGCTATTGCTGGATGTTTGGTAGCAATTGCTGCTCCGGCCGAGAAAAACACTTTTGGTGCACCGTGGAGGTACATTTGAGTGTCCAACGCAAACCAAAGTGGTGACACCAAAGTTGATAGTTTCTGTTTGTGTCTCCCCTGAGGAGGTTTCAGGCCAGCTATGTCTTTCAGTCCTGGCTCCTTTGGCTTGGAAGCTATTGCTGGATGTTTGGTAGCAATTGCTGCTCCGGCCGAGAAAAACACTTTTGGTGCACCGTGGAGGTACATTTGAGTGTTCAACGCAAACGAGAGCAGTGACACCAAAGTTGATAGTTTCTGTTTGTGTCTCCCCTGAGGTGGTTTCAGGCCAGCTATGGCTTTCAGTCCTGGCTCTTTTGGTTTGGATGCTATTGCTGGACGTTTGGCATGTTTGGCAGGAATTGCTGCTCCGGCCGAGAAAAACACTTTGGGTGCACCAGGGAGGTACATTTGAGCTTCCCAGGAAAAAGAAAGCGGTGACACCAAAGTTGATAGTTTCTGTTTTTGTCTCCCCTGAAGAGGTTTCAGGCCAGCTATGTCTTTCAGTCCTGACTCGTTTGGTTTGGATGCTATTGCTGCACGTTTGGCATGTTTGGCAGGAATTGCTGCTCCGGCCGAGAAAAACACTTTGGGTGCACCAGGGAGGTACATTTGAGTTCCCAAGGCAAACGAAATGGTGACACCAAAGTTTATAGTTTCTGTTTGTGTCTCCCCTGAGGAGGTTTCAGGCCAGATATGTCTTTCAGTCCTTGTTCCCTTGGTTTGGAAGCAATTGCTGGACGTTTGGCAGCAATTGCTGCTCCGGCTGAGAAAAACACATTAGGTGAACCAGGGAGGTACATTTGAGTTTCCCAGGCAAACGAAAGATATGAGACCAAAGTTTACATTTTCTCTTTGTGTCTCCCCTGAGGAGGTTTCAGGCCAGCTATGTCTTTCAGTCCTGATTCCTTTGGTTTGGAAGCTATTGCAAGACGTTTGGCATGTGTGGCAGCAAATGCTGCTCCGGCCGAGAAAAAAACTTTTGGTGCACCAAGCAGGTACATTTGAGTTTCCCAGGCAAATGAAAGCCGTGACACCAAGGATTCGAGTCACTGTTTGTGTCTCCCCTGAGGAGGTTTCAGGCCAGCTATGTCTTTCAGTCTTGGATCCTTTGGTTTGTAAGCTATTGCTGGACGTTTGGCATGTTTGGCAGCAAATGCTGCTCCCGCCGAGAAAAACAATATGGTGCACACGGGAGGTATATTTGAATTTCCCAGGCAAACGAAAGCGAAGACACCAAAGTTGATAGCTTCTGTTTGTGTCTCCCCTGAGGAGGTTTCAGGCCAGCTATGTCTTTCAGTCCTGGCTCCTTTGGTTTTGAAGCTATTGCTGGACGTTTGGCAGCAAATGCTGCTCCGGCCGAGAAAAACACTTTTGGTGCACCAGGGAGGTATATTTGAATTTCCCAGGTAAACGAAAGCGGAGACACCAAAGTTGATAGTTTCTGTTTGTGTCTCCCCTGAGGAGGTTTCAGGCCAGCTATGTCTTTCAGTCCTGGCTCCTTTGGCTTGGAAGCTATTGCTGGATGTTTGGTAGCAATTGCTGCTCCGGCCGAGAAAAACACATTTGGTCCACCGTGGAGGTACATTTGAGTGTCCAACGCAAACGAGAGCAGTGACACCAAAGCTGATAATTTCTGTTTGTGTCTCCCCTGAGGAGGTTTCAGGCCAGCTATGGCTTTCAGTCCTGGCTCTTTTGGTTTGGATGCTATTGCTGGACGTTTGGCATGTTTGGCAGGAATTGCTGCTCCGGCCGAGAAAAACACTTTGGGTGCACCAGGGAGGTACATTTGAGTTCCCAAGGCAAACGAAATGGTGACACCAAAGTTTATAGTTTCTGTTTGTGTCTCCCCTGAGGAGGTTTCCGTCCAGATATGTCTTTCAGTCCTTGTTCCCTTGGTTTGGAAGCAATTGCTGGACGTTTGGCAGCAATTGCTGCTCCGGCCGAGAAAAACACATTAGGTGAACCAGGGAGGTACATTTGAGTTTCCCAGGCAAACGAAAGATATGAGACCAAAGTTTACATTTTCTGTTTGTGTCTCCCCTGAGGAGGTTTCAGGCCAGCTATGTCTTTCAGTCTTGGTTCGTTTGGTTTGGATGCTATTGCTGGACGTTTGGCATGTTTGTCAACAAATCCTGCTCTGGCCAAGAAAAACACTTTTGGTGCACCAAGGAGGTACATTTGAGTATCCCAGGCAAACGAAAGCGGTGACACCAAAGTTGATAGTTTCTGTTTGTGTCTCCCCTGAGGAGGTTTCAGGCCAGCTATGTCTTTCAGTCCTGGCTCCTTTGGCTTGGAAGCTATTGCTGGATGTTTGGCAGCAAATGCTGCTCCGGCCGTGAAAAACACATTTGGTGCACCATGGAGGTACATTTGAGTTTCCCAGGCAAACGAATGCGGTGACACCTAAGTTGAAAGCTCCTGTTTGTGTCTCCCTTGAGGAGGTTTCTGGCCAGCTATGTCTTTCATTCCTGGCTCCTTTGGTTTGGAAGGTATTGCTGGACTTTTGGCATGTTTGGCAGCATATGCTGCTCCGGCCTAGAAAAACACTTTGGGTGCACCAGGGATGTATATTTGAATTTCCGAGGTAAATGAAAGCTGTGACACCAAAGTTTCAAGTCTCTGTTTGTGTCTCCCCTGAGGCTGTTTCAGGCCAGCTATGTCTTTCAGTCCTGGCTCCTTTGGTTTGGAAGCTATTGCTGGACGTTTGGCAGCAAATGCTGCTCAGGCCGAGAAAAAAACTTTTGGTGCACCAGGGAGGTACATATGAGTTTCCCTAGGAAACCAAAGCGGTCACACCAAAGTTGATATTTTCTGTTTGTGTCTCCCCTGAGGAGGTTTCAGGCCAGCTATGTCTTTCAGTCCTGGCTCCTTTGGCTTGGAAGCTATTGCTGGATGTTTGGTAGCAATTGCTGCTCCGGCCGAGAAAAACACTTTTGGTGCACAGTGGAGGTACATTTGAGTGTCCAACGCAAACCAAAGTGGTGACACCAAAGTTGATAGTTTCTGTTTGTGTCTCCCCTGAGGAGGTTTCAGGCCAGCTATGTCTTTCAGTCCTGGCTCCTTTGGCTTGGAAGCTATTGCTGGATGTTTGGTAGCAATTGCTGCTCCGGCCGAGAAAAACACATTTGGTCCACCGTGGAGGTACATTCGAGTGTCCAACGCAAACGAGAGCAGTGACACCAAAGTTTATAGTTTCTGTTTGTGTCTCCCCTGAGGAGGTTTCAGGCCAGCTATGTCTTTCAGTCCTGATTCCTTTGGTTTGGAAGCTATTGAGAGACGTTTGGCATGTGTGGCAGGAATTGCTGCTCCGGCCGAGAAAAACACTTTGGGTGCACCAGGGAGGTACATTTGAGTTCCCAAGGCAAACGAAATGGTGACACCAAAGTTTATAGTTTCTGTTTGTGTCTCCCCTGAGAAGGTTTCAGGCCAGATACGTCTTTCAGTCCTTGTTCCCTTGGTTTGGAAGCAATTGCTGGACGTTTGGCAGTATTTGGTGCTCCGGCCGAGAAAAACACATTTGGTGAACCAGGGAGGTACATTTTAGTTTCCCAGGAAAACGAAAGCCATGAGACCAAAGTTTACATTTTCTGTTTGTGTCTCCCCTGAGGAGGTTTCAGGCCCGCTATGTCTATCAGTCTTGGATCCTTTGGTTTTGAAGCTATTGCTGGACGTTTGGCATGTTTGGCAGCAAATGCTGCTCCGGCCGAGAAAAACACTTTGGGTGCACCAAGGAGGTACATTTGAGTTTCCCAGGCAAATGAAAGCTGTGACACCAATGTTTCAAGTCTCTGTTTGTGTCTCCCCTGAGGAGGTTTCAGGCCAGCTATGTCTTTCAGTCCTGGCTCCTTTGGTTTGGAAGCTATTGCTGGACGTTTGTCAGCAAATGCTGCTCAGGCCGAGAAAAACACTTTGGGTGCTCCAGGGAGGTACATATGAGTTTCCCTAGGAAACCAAAGCGGTGACACCAAAGTTGATAGTTTCTGTTTGTGTCTCCCCTGAGGAGGTTTCAGGCCAGCTATGTCTTTCAGTCCTGGCTCCTTTGGCTTGGAAGCTATTGCTGGATGTTTGGTAGCAATTGCTGCTCCGGCCGAGAAAAACACTTTTGGTGCACCGTGGAGGTACATTTGAGTGTCCAACGCAAACCAAAGTGGTGACACCAAAGTTGATAGTTTCTGTTTGTGTCTCCCCTGAGGAGGTTTCAGGCCAGCTATGTCTTTCAGTCCTGGCTCCTTTGGCTTGGAAGCTATTGCTGGATGTTTGGTAGCAATTGCTGCTCCGGCCGAGAAAAACACTTTTGGTGCACCGTGGAGGTACATTTGAGTGTCCAACGCAAACCAAAGTGTTGACACCAAAGTTGATAGTTTCTGTTTGTGTCTCCCCTGAGGTGGTTTCAGGCCAGCTATGGCTTTCAGTCCTGACTCGTTTGGTTTGGATGCTATTGCTGGACGTTTGGCATGTTTGGCAGGAATTGCTGCTCCGGCCGAGAAAAACACTTTGGGTGCACCAGGGAGGTACATTTGAGCTTCCCAGGGAAAAGAAAGCGGTGACACCAAAGTTGATAGTTTCTGTTTTTGTCTCCCCTGAAGAGGTTTCAGGCCAGCTATGTCTTTCAGTCCTGACTCGTTTGGTTTGGATGCTATTGCTGCACGTTTGGCATGTTTGGCAGGAATTGCTGCTTCGGCCGAGAAAAACACTTTGGGTGCACCAGGGAGGTACATTTGAGTTCCCAAGGCAAACGAAATGGTGACACCAAAGTTTATAGTTTCTGTTTGTGTCTCCCCTGAGGAGGTTTCAGGCCAGATATGTCTTTCAGTCCTTGTTCCCTTGGTTTGGAAGCAATTGCTGGACGTTTGGCAGCAATTGCTGCTCCGGCCGAGAAAAACACATTAGGTGAACCAGGGAGGTACATTTGAGTTTCCCAGGCAAACGAAAGATATGAGACCAAAGTTTACATTTTCTCTTTGTGTCTCCCCTGAGGAGGTTTCAGGCCAGCTATGTCTTTCAGTCCTGATTCCTTTGGTTTGGAAGCTATTGCAAGACGTTTGGCATGTGTGGCAGCAAATGCTGCTCCGGCCGAGAAAAAAACTTTTGGTGCACCAAGCAGGTACATTTGAGTTTCCCAGGCAAACGAAAGCCGTGACACCAAAGATTCGAGTCACTGTTTGTGTCTCCCCTGAGGAGGTTTCAGGCCAGCTATGTCTTTCAGTCTTGGATCCTTTGGTTTGTAAGCTATTGCTGGACGTTTGGCATGTTTGGCAGCAAATGCTGCTCCCGCCGAGAAAAACAATATGGTGCACACGGGAGGTATATTTGAATTTCCCAGGCAAACGAAAGCGAAGACACCAAAGTTGATAGCTTCTGTTTGTGTCTCCCCTGAGGAGGTTTCAGGCCAGCTATGTCTTTCAGTCCTGGCTCCTTTGGTTTTGAAGCAATTGCTGGACGTTTGGCAGCAAATGCTGCTCCGGCCGAGAAAAACACTTTTGGTGCACCAGGGAGGTATATTTGAATTTCCCAGGTAAACGAAAGCGGAGACACCAAAGTTGATAGTTTCTGTTTGTGTCTCCCCTGAGGAGGTTTCAGGCCAGCTATGTCTTTCAGTCCTGGCTCCTTTGGCTTGGAAGCTATTGCTGGATGTTTGGTAGCAATTGCTGCTCCGGCCGAGAAAAACACATTTGGTCCACCGTGGAGGTACATTTGAGTGTCCAACGCAAACGAGAGCAGTGACACCAAAGTTTATAGTTTCTGTTTGTGTCTCCCCTGAGGAGGTTTCAGGCCAGCTATGGCTTTCAGTCCTGGCTCTTTTGGTTTGGATGCTATTGCTGGACGTTTGGCATGTTTGGCAGGAATTGCTGCTCCGGCCGAGAAAAACACTTTGGGTGCACCAGGGAGGTACATTTGAGTTCCCAAGGCAAACGAAATGGTGACACCAAAGTTGATAGTTTCTGTTTGTGTCTCCCCTGAGGAGGTTTCCGTCCAGATAAGTCTTTCAGTCCTTGTTCCCTTGGTTTGGAAGCAATTGCTGGACGTTTGGCAGCAATTGCTGCTCCGGCCGAGAAAAACACATTAGGTGAACCAGGGAGGTACATTTGAGTTTCCCAGGCAAACGAAAGATATGAGACCAAAGTTTACATTTTCTGTTTGTGTCTCCCCTGAGGAGGTTTCAGGCCAGCTATGTCTTTCAGTCTTGGTTCGTTTGGTTTGGATGCTATTGCTGGACGTTTGGCATGTTTGTCAACAAATCCTGCTCTGGCCAAGAAAAACACTTTTGGTGCACCAAGGAGGTACATTTGAGTATCCCAGGCAAACGAAAGCGGTGACACCAAAGTTGATAGTTTCTGTTTGTGTCTCCCCTGAGGAGGTTTCAGGCCAGCTATGTCTTTCAGTCCTGGCTCCTTTGGCTTGGAAGCTATTGCTGGATGTTTGGCAGCAAATGCTGCTCCGGCCGTGAAAAACACATTTGGTGCACCATGGAGGTACATTTGAGTTTCCCAAGCAAACGAATGCGGTGACACCTAAGTTGAAAGCTCCTGTTTGTGTCTCCCCTGAGGAGGTTTCTGGCCAGCTATGTCTTTCATTCCTGGCTCCTTTGGTTTGGAAGGTATTGCTGGACTTTTGGCATGTTTGGCAGCAAATGCTGCTCCGGCCTAGAAAAACACTTTGGGTGCACCAGGGATGTATATTTGAATTTCCGAGGTAAATGAAAGCTGTGACACCAAAGTTTCAAGTCTCTGTTTGTGTCTCCCCTGAGGCTGTTTCAGGCCAGCTATGTCTTTCAGTCCTGGCTCCTTTGGTTTGGAAGCTATTGCTGGACGTTTGGCAGCAAATGCTGCTCAGGCCGAGAAAAACATTTTTGGTGCACCAGGGAGGTACATATGAGTTTCCCTAGGAAACCAAAGCGGTCACACCAAAGTTGATAGTTTCTGTTTGTGTCTCCCCTGAGGAGGTTTCAGGCCAGCTATGTCTTTCAGTCCTGGCTCCTTTGGCTTGGAAGCTATTGCTGGATGTTTGGTAGCAATTGCTGCTCCGGCCGAGAAAAACACTTTTGGTGCACAGTGGAGGTACATTTGAGTGTCCAACGCAAACCAAAGTGGTGACACCAAAGTTGATAGTTTCTGTTTGTGTCTCCCCTGAGGAGGTTTCAGGCCAGCTATGTCTTTCAGTCCTGGCTCCTTTGGCTTGGAAGCTGTTGCTGGATGTTTGGTAGCAATTGCTGCTCCGGCTGAGAAAAACACTTTTGGTGCACCAGGGAGGTACATTTGAGTGTCCAACGCAAACGAGAGCAGTGACACAAAAGTTGATAGTTTCTGTTTGTGTCTCCCCTGAGGAGGTTTCAGGCCAGCTATGTCTTTCAGTCCTGGCTCCTTTGGCTTGGAAGCTATTGCTGGATGTTTGGTAGCAATTGCTGCTCCGGCCGAGAAAAACACTTTTGGTGCACCGTGGATGTACATTTGAGTGTCCAACGCAAACCAAAGTGGTGACACCAAAGTTGATAGTTTCTGTTTGTGTCTCCCCTGAGGAGGTTTCAGGCCAGCTATGTCTTTCAGTCCTGGCTCCTTTGGCTTGGAAGCTATTGCTGGATGTTTGGTAGCAATTGCTGCTCCGGCCGAGAAAAACAAATTTGGTGCACCGTGGAGGTACATTTGAGTGTCCAACGCAAACCAAAGTGGTGACACCAAAGTTGATAGTTTCTGTTTGTGTCTCCCCTGAGGAGGTTTCAGGCCAGCTATGGCTTTCAGTCCTGGCTCTTTTGGTTTGGATGCTATTGCTGGACGTTTGGCATGTTTGGCAGCAATTGCTGCTCCGGCCGAGAAAAACACTTTGGGTGCACCAGGGAGGTACATTTGAGCTTCCCAGGAAAAAGAAAGCGGTGACACCAAAGTTGATAGTTTCTGTTTTTGTCTCCCCTGAAGAGGTTTCAGGCCAGCTATGTCTTTCAGTCCTGACTCGTTTGGTTTGGATGCTATTGCTGGACGTTTGGCATGTTTGGCAGGAATTGCTGCTCCGGCCGAGAAAAACACTTTGGGTGCACCAGGGAGGTACATTTGAGTTCCCAAGGCAAACGAAATGGTGACACCAAAGTTTATAGTTTCTGTTTGTGTCTCCCCTGAGGAGGTTTCAGGCCAGATATGTCTTTCAGTCCTTGTTCCCTTGGTTTGGAAGCAATTGCTGGACGTTTGGCAGCAATTGCTGCTCCGGCCGAGAAAAACACATTAGGTGAACCAGTGAGGTACATTTGAGTTTCCCAGGCAAACGAAAGATATGAGACCAAAGTTTACATTTTCTCTTTGTGTCTCCCCTGAGGAGGTTTCAGGCCAGCTATGTCTTTCATTCCTGGCTCCTTTGGTTTGGAAGGTATTGCTGGACTTTTGGCATGTTTGGCAGCAAATGCTGCTCCGGCCTAGAAAAACACTTTGGGTGCACCAGGGATGTATATTTGAATTTCCGAGGTAAATGAAAGCTGTGACACCAAAGTTTCAAGTCTCTGTTTGTGTCTCCCCTGAGGCTGTTTCAGGCCAGCTATGTCTTTCAGTCCTGGCTCCTTTGGTTTGGAAGCTATTGCTGGACGTTTGGCAGCAAATGCTGCTCAGGCCGAGAAAAACACTTTTGGTGCACCAGGGAGGTACATATGAGTTTCCCTAGGAAACCAAAGCGGTCACACCAAAGTTGATAGTTTCTGTTTGTGTCTCCCCTGTGGAGGTTTCAGGCCAGCTATGTCTTTCAGTCCTGGCTCCTTTGGCTTGGAAGCTATTGCTGGATGTTTGGTAGCAATTGCTGCTCCGGCCGAGAAAAACACTTTTGGTGCACAGTGGAGGTACATTTGAGTGTCCAACGCAAACCAAAGTGGTGACACCAAAGTTGATAGTTTCTGTTTGTGTCTCCCCTGAGGAGGTTTCAGGCCAGCTATGTCTTTCAGTCCTGGCTCCTTTGGCTTGGAAGCTGTTGCTGGATGTTTTGTAGCAATTGCTGCTCCGGCTGAGAAAAACACTTTTGGTGCACCAGGGAGGTACATTTGAGTGTCCAACGCAAACGAGAGCAGTGACACAAAAGTTGATAGTTTCTGTTTGTGTCTCCCCTGAGGAGGTTTCAGGCCAGCTATGTCTTTCAGTCCTGGCTCCTTTGGCTTGGAAGCTATTGCTGGATGTTTGGTAGCAATTGCTGCTCCGGCCGAGAAAAACACTTTTGGTGCACCGTGGATGTACATTTGAGTGTCCAAGGCAAACCAAAGTGGTGACACCAAAGTTGATAGTTTCTGTTTGTGTCTCCCCTGAGGAGGTTTCAGGCCAGCTATGTCTTTCAGTCCTGGCTCCTTTGGCTTGGAAGCTATTGCTGGATGTTTGGTAGCAATTGCTGCTCCGGCCGAGAAAAACAAATTTGGTGCACCGTGGAGGTACATTTGAGTGTCCAACGCAAACCAAAGTGGTGACACCAAAGTTGATAGTTTCTGTTTGTGTCTCCCCTGAGGAGGTTTCAGGCCAGCTATGGCTTTCAGTCCTGGCTCTTTTGGTTTGGATGCTATTGCTGGACGTTTGGCATGTTTGGCAGGAATTGCTGCTCCGGCCGAGAAAAACACTTTGGGTGCACCAGGGAGGTTCATTTGAGCTTCCCAGGAAAAAGAAAGCGGTGACACCAAAGTTGATAGTTTCTGTTTTTGTCTCCCCTGAAGAGGTTTCAGGCCAGCTATGTCTTTCAGTTCTGACTCGTTTGGTTTGGATGCTATTGCTGGACGTTTGGCATGTTTGGCAGGAATTGCTGCTCCGGCCGAGAAAAACACTTTGGGTGCACCAAGGACGTACATTTGAGTTCCCAAGGCAAACGAAATGGTGACACCAAAGTTTATAGTTTCTCTTTGTGTCTCCCCTGAGGAGGTTTCAGGCCAGATATGTCTTTCAGTCCTTGTTCCCTTGGTTTGGAAGCAATTGCTGGACGTTTGGCAGCAATTGCTGCTCCGGCCGAGAAAAACACATTAGGTGAACCAGTGAGGTACATTTGAGTTTCCCAGGCAAACGAAAGATATGAGACCAAAGTTTACATTTTCTCTTTGTGTCTCCCCTGAGGAGGTTTCAGGCCAGCTATGTCTTTCAGTCCTGATTCCTTTGGTTTGGAAGCTATTGCAAGACGTTTGGCATGTGTGGCAGCAAATGCTGCTCCGGCCGAGAAAAACACTTTTGGTGCACCAAGCAGGTACATTTGAGTTTCCCAGGCAAATGAAAGCCGTGACACCAAAGATTCGAGTCTCTGTTTGTGTCTCCCCTGAGGAGGTTTCAGGCCAGCTATGTCTTTCAGTCTTGGATCCTTTGGTTTGTAAGCTATTGCTGGACGTTTGGCATGTTTGGCAGCAAATGCTGCTCCCGCCGAGAAAAACAATATGGTGCACACGGGAGGTATATTTGAATTTCCCAGGCAAACGAAAGCGAAGACACCAAAGTTGATAGCTTCTGTTTGTGTCTCCCCTGAGGAGGTTTCAGGCCAGCTATGTCTTTCAGTCCTGGCTCCCTTGGTTTTGAAGCTATTGCTGGACGTTTGGCAGCAAATGCTGCTCCGGCCGAGAAAAACACTTTTGGTGCACCAGAGAGGTATATTTGAATTTCCCAGGTAAACGAAAGCGGAGACACCAAAGTTGATAGTTTCTGTTTGTGTCTCCCCTGAGGAGGTTTCAGGCCAGCTATGTCTTTCAGTCCTGGCTCCTTTGGCTTGGAAGCTATTGCTGGATGTTTGGTAGCAATTGCTGCTCCGGCCGAGAAAAACACTTTTGGTGCACCAGGGAGGTACATTTGAGTTTCCCAGGCAAACGAAAGTGGTGACACCAAAGTTGATAGTTTCTGTTTGTGTCTCCCCTGAGGAGGTTTCAGGCCAGCTATGTCTTTCAGTCCTGGCTCCTTTGGCTTGGGAGCTATTGCTGGATGTTTGGTAGCAATTGCTGCTCCGGCCGAGAAAAACACATTTGGTGCACCGTGGAGGTACATTTGAGTGTCCAACGCAAACGAGAGCTATGACACCAAAGTTTATAGTTTCTGTTTGTGTCTCCCCTGAGGAGGTTTCAGGCCAGCTATGGCTTTCAGTCCTGGCTCTTTTGGTTTGGATGCTATTGCTGGACGTTTGGCATGTTTGGCAGGAATTGCTGCTCCGGCCGAGAAAAACACTTTGGGTGCACCAGGGAGGTACATTTGAGTTCCCAAGGCAAACGAAATGGTGACACCAAAGTTTATAGTTTCTGTTTGTGTCTCCCCTGAGGAGGTTTCCGGCCAGATATGTCTTTCAGTCCTTGTTCCCTTGGTTTGGAAGCAATTGCTGGACGTTTGGCAGCAATTGCTGCTCCGGCCGAGAAAAACACATTTGGTGAACCAGGGAGGTACATTTGAGTTTCCCAGGCAAACGAAAGATATTGGACCAAAGTTTACATTTTCTGTTTGTGTCTCCCCTGAGGAGGTTTCAGGCCAGCTATGTCTTTCAGTCCTGGCTCCTTTGGTTTGGATGCTATTGCTGGACGTTTGGCATGTTTGTCATCAAATCCTGCTCTGGCCAAGAAAAACACTTTTGGTGCACCAAGGAGGTACATTTGAGTATCCCAGCAAACGAAAGCGGTGACACCAAAGTTGATAGTTTCTGTTTGTGTCTCCCCTGAGGAGGTTTCAGGCCAGCTATGTCTTTCAGTCCTGGCTCCTTTGGCTTGGAAGCTATTGCTGGATGTTTGGCAGCAAATGCTGCTCCGGCCGTGAAAAACACATTTGGTGCACCATGGAGGTACATTTGAGTTTCCCAGGCAAACGAAAGCGGTGACACATAAGTTGAAAGCTCCTGTTTGTGTCTCCCTTGAGGAGGTTTCTGGCCAGCTATGTCTTTCATTCCTGGCTCCTTTGGTTTGGAAGGTATTGCTGGACGTTTGGCATGTTTGGCAGCAAATGCTGCTCCGGCCTAGAAAAACACTTTGGGTGCACCAGGGATGTATATTTGAATTTCCGAGGTAAATGAAAGCTGTTACACCAAAGTTTCAAGTCTCTGTTTGTGTCTCCCCTGAGGCTGTTTCAGGCCAGCTATGTCTTTCAGTCCTGGCTCCTTTGGTTTGGAAGCTATTGCTGGACGTTTGGCAGCAAATGCTGCTCAGGCCGAGAAAAACACTTTTGGTGCACCAGGGAGGTACATATGAGTTTCCCTAGGAAACCAAAGCGGTGACACCAAAGTTGATAGTTTCTGTTTGTGTCTCCCCTGAGGAGGTTTCAGGCCAGCTATGTCTTTCAGTCCTGGCTCCTTTGGCTTGGAAGCTGTTGCTGGATGTTTGGTAGCAATTGCTGCTCCGGCTGAGAAAAACAATTTTGGTGCACCAGGGAGGTACATTTGAGTGTCCAACGCAAACGAGAGCAGTGACACCAAAGTTGATAGTTTCTGTTTGTGTCTCCCCTGAGGAGGTTTCAGGCCAGCTATGTCTTTCAGTCCTTGTTCCATTTGTTTGGAAGCAATTGCTGGACGTTTTTCAGCAATTGCTGCTCCGGCCGAGAAAAACACATTTGGTGAACCAGGGAGGTCCATTTGAGTTTCCCAGGCAAATGAAAGCCATGAGACCAAAGTTTACATTTTCTGTTTGTGTCTCCCCAGAGGAGGTTTCAGGCCAGCTATGTCTTTCAGTCCTGGCTCCTTTGGTTTGGAAGCTATTGCTGTACGTTTGGCAGCAAATGCTGTTCCGGCCGAGAAAAACACTTTTGATGCACTGTGGATGTACATTTGAGTTTCCAACGCAAACCAAAGTGGCGACACCAAAGCCGATAGTTTCTGTTTGTGTCTCCCCTGAGGAGGTTTCAGGCCAGCAATGTCTTTCAGTCCTGGCTCCTTTGGTTTTGAAGCTATTGCTGTACTTTTGGCATGTTTGGCAGGAATTGCTGCTCCGGCCGAGAAAAACACTTTTGGTGCACCAGGGAGGTACATTTGAGTTTCCCAGGAAAAAGAAAGCAGTGACACCAAAGTTGATAGTTTCTGTTTTTGTCTCCCCTGAAGAGGTTTCAGGCCAGCTATGTCTTTCAGTCCTGGCTCTTTTGGTTTGGAAGCTATTGCTGGACGTTTGGCATGTTTGGCAGCAAATGCTGCTCTGGCCGAGAAAAACACTTTGGGTGCACCAGGGAGGTACATTTGAGTTCCCAAGGCAAACGAAATGGTGACACCAAAGTTTATAGTTTCTGTTTGTGTCTCCCCTGAGGAGGTTTCAGGCCAGATATGTCTTTCAGTCCTTGTTCCCTTGGTTTGGAAGCAATTGCTGGACGTTTGGCAGCAATTGCTGCTCCGGCCGAGAAAAACACATTTGGTGAACCAGGGAGGTACATTTGAGTTTCCCAGGCAAACGAAAGATATGAGACCAAAGTTTACATTTTCTGTTTGTGTCTCCCCTGAGGAGGTTTCAGGCCAGCTATGTCTTTCAGTCCTGATTCCTTTGGTTTGGAAGCTATTGCAAGACGTTAGGCATGTGTGGCAGCAAATGCTGCTCCGGCCGAGAAAAACACTTTTGATGCACCATGCAGGTACATTTGAGTTTCCCAGGCAAATGAAAGCCGTGACACCAAAGTTTCGAGTCTTTTTGTGTCTCCCCTGAGGAGGTTTCAGGCCAGCTATGTCTTTCAGTGCTGGCTCCTTTGGTTTGGAAGCTGTTGCTGAACGTTTAGCAGCAAATGCTGCTCAGGCCGAGAAAAACACTTTTGGTGCACCAAGGAGGTACATTTGAGTTTCCCTAGGAAACCAAAGCGGTGACACCAAGGTTGATAGTTTCTGTTTGTGTCTCCCCTGAGGAGGTTTCAGGCCAGCTATGTCTTTCAGTCCTGGCTCCATTGGCTTGGAAGCTATTGCTGGATGTTTGGTAGCAATTGCTGCTCCGGCCGAGAAAAACACTTTTGGCGCACCGTGGAGGTTCATTTGAGTTTCCAACGCAAACCAAAGTGGTGACACCCAGGTTGATAGTTTCTGTTTGTGTCTCCCCTGAGGAGGTTTCAGGCCAGCTATGTCTTTCAGTCCTGGCTCCTTTGGCTTGGAAGCTATTGCTGGATGTTTGGTAGCAATAGCTGCTCCGGCCGAGAAAAACACTTTTGGCGCACCGTGGAGGTTTATTTGAGTTTCCAACGCAAAGCAAAGTGGTGACACCAAAGCTGATAGTTTCTGTTTGTGTCTCCCCTGAGGAGGTTTCAGGCCAGCTATGTCTTTCAGTCCTGGCTCCTTTGGTTTGGAAGCTATTGCTGGACGTTTGGCATGTTTGGCAGCAAATGCTGCTCCGGCCGAGAAAAACACTTTTGGTGCACCAAGGAGGTACACTTGAGTTTCCCAGGCAAACGAAAGCGGTGACACCAAAGTTGAAAGCTCCTGTTTGTGTCTCCCCTGAGGAGGTTTCTGGCCAGCTATGTCTTTCAGTCTTGGATCCTTTGGTTTGGAAGCTATTGCTGGACGTTTGGCATGTTTGGCAGCAAATGCTGCTCCGGCCGAGAAAAATACTTTGGGTGCACCAAGGAGGTATATTTGAGTTTCCCAGGCAAATGAAAGCTGTGACACCAAAGTTTCAAGTCTCTGTTTGTGTCTCCCCTGAGGAGGTTTCAGGCCAGCTATGTCTTTCAGTCCTGGCTCCTTTGGTTTGGAAGCTATTGCTGGACGTTTGGCAGCAAATGCTGCTCAGGCCGAGAAAAAGACTTTTGGTGCACCAGGGAGGTACATATGAGTTTCCCTAGGAAACCAAAGCGGTGACACCAAAGTTGATAGTTTCTGTTTGTGTCTCCCCTGAGGAGGTTTCAGGCCAGCTATGTCTTTCAGTCCTGGCTCCTTTGGCTTGGAAGCTATTGCTGGATGTTTGGTAGCAATTGCTGCTCCGGCCGAGAAAAACACTTTTGATGCACTGTGGATGTACATTTGAGTTTCCAACGCAAACCAAAGTGGCGACACCAAAGCCGATAGTTTCTGTTTGTGTCTCCCCTGAGGAGGTTTCAGGCCAGCAATGTCTTTCAGTCCTGGCTTTTTTGGTTTTGAAGCTATTGCTGTACTTTTGGCATGTTTGGCAGGAATTGCTGCTCCGGCCGAGAAAAACACTTTTGGTGCACCAGGGAGGTACATTTGAGTTTCCCAGGAAAAAGAAAGCAGTGACACCAAAGTTGATAGTTTCTGTTTTTGTCTCCCCTGAAGAGGTTTCAGGCCAGCTATGTCTTTCAGTCCTGGCTCTTTTGGTTTGGAAGCTATTGCTGGACGTTTGGCATGTTTGGCAGCAAATGCTGCTCCGGCCGAGAAAAACACTTTGGGTGCACCAGGGAGGTACATTTGAGTTCCCAAGGCAAACGAAATGGTGACACCAAAGTTTATAGTTTCTGTTTGTGTCTCCCCTGAGGAGGTTTCAGGCCAGATATGTCTTTCAGTCCTTGTTCCCTTGGTTTGGAAGCAATTGCTGGACGTTTGGCAGCAATTGCTGCTCCGGCCGAGAAAAACACATTTGGTGAACCAGGGATGTACATTTGAGTTTCCCAGGCAAACGAAAGATATGAGACTAAAGTTTACATTTTCTGTTTGTGTCTCCCCTGAGGAGGTTTCAGGCCAGCTATGTCTTTCAGTCCTGATTCCTTTGGTTTGGAAGCTATTGCAAGACGTTAGGCATGTGTGGCAGCAAATGCTGCTCCGGCCGAGAAAAACACTTTTGATGCACCATGCAGGTACATTTGAGTTTCCCAGGCAAATGAAAGCCGTGACACCAAAGTTTCGAGTCTTTTTGTGTCTCCCCTGAGGAGGTTTCAGGCCAGCTATGTCTTTCAGTGCTGGCTCCTTTGGTTTGGAAGCTGTTGCTGAACGTTTAGCAGCAAATGCTGCTCAGGCCGAGAAAAACACTTTTGGTGCACCAAGGAGGTACATTTGAGTTTCCCTAGGAAACCAAAGCGGTGACACCAAGGTTGATAGTTTCTGTTTGTGTCTCCCCTGAGGAGGTTTCAGGCCAGCTATGTCTTTCAGTCCTGGCTCCTTTGGCTTGGAAGCTATTGCTGGATGTTTGCTAGCAATTGCTGCTCCGGCCGAGAAAAACACTTTTGGCGCACCGTGGAGGTTCATTTGAGTTTCCAACGCAAACCAAAGTGGTGACACCAAGGTTGATAGTTTCTGTTTGTGTCTCCCCTGAGGAGGTTTCAGGCCAGCTATGTCTTTCAGTCCTGGCTCCTTTGGCTTGGAAGCTATTGCTGGATGTTTGGTAGCAATAGCTGCTCCGGCCGAGAAAAACACTTTTGGCGCACCGTGGAGGTTCATTTGAGTTTCCAACGCAAAGCAAAGTGGTGACACCAAAGCTGATAGTTTCTGTTTGTGTCTCCCCTGAGGAGGTTTCAGGCCAGCTATGTCTTTCAGTCCTGGCTCCTTTGGTTTGGAAGCTATTGCTGGACGTTTGGCATGTTTGGCAGCAAATGCTGCTCCGGCCGAGAAAAAAACTTTTGGTGCACCAAGGAGGTACACTTGAGTTTCCCAGGCAAACGAAAGCGGTGACACCAAAGCTGAAAGCTCCTGTTTGTGTCTCCCCTGAGGAGGTTTCTGGCCAGCTATGTCTTTCAGTCTTGGATCCTTTGGTTTGGAAGGTATTGCTGGACGTTTGGCATGTTTGGCAGCAAATGCTGCTCCGGCCGAGAAAAATACTTTGGGTGCACCAAGGAGGTATATTTGAGTTTCCCAGGCAAATGAAAGCTGTGACACCAAAGTTTCAAGTCTCTGTTTGTGTCTCCCCTGAGGAGGTTTCAGGCCAGCTATGTCTTTCAGTCCTGGCTCCTTTGGTTTGGAAGCTATTGCTGGACGTTTGGCAGCAAATGCTGCTCAGGCCGAGAAAAACACTTTTGGTGCACCAGGGAGGTACATATGAGTTTCCCTAGGAAACCAAAGCGGTGACACCAAAGTTGATAGTTTCTGTTTGTGTCTCCCCTGAGGAGGTTTCAGGCCAGCTATGTCTTTCAGTCCTGGCTCCTTTGGCTTGGAAGCTATTGCTGGATGTTTGGTAGCAATTGCTGCTCCGGCCGAGAAAAACACTTTTGGTGCACCGTGGATGTACATTTGAGTGTCCAAGGCAAACCAAAGTGGTGACACCAAAGTTGATAGTTTCTGTTTGTGTCTCCCCTGAGGAGGTTTCAGGCCAGCTATGTCTTTCAGTCCTGGCTCCTTTGGCTTGGAAGCTATTGCTGGATGTTTGGTAGCAATTGCTGCTCCGGCCGAGAAAAACACTTTTGGTGCACCAGGGAGGTACATTTGAGTGTCCAACGCAAACCAAAGTGGTGACACCAAAGTTGATAGTTTCTGTTTGTGTCTCCCCTGAGGAGGTTTCAGGCCAGCTATGGCTTTCAGTCCTGGCTCTTTTGGTTTGGATGCTATTGCTGGACGTTTGGCATGTTTGGCAGGTATTCCTGCTCCGGCCGAGAAAAACACTTTTGGTGCACTGTGGAGGTACATTTGAGTTTCCAACGCAAACCAAAGCGGTGACACCAAAGTTGATAGTTTCTGTTTTTGTCTCCCCTGAAGAGGTTTCAGGCCAGCTATGTCTTTCAGTCCTGACTCGTTTGGTTTGGATGCTATTGCTGGACGTTTGGCATGTTTGGCAGGAATTGCTGCTCCGGCCGAGAAAAACACTTTGGGTGCACCAGGGAGGTACATTTGAGTTCCCAAGGCAAACGAAATGGTGACACCAAAGTTTATAGTTTCTGTTTGTGTCTCCCCTGAGGAGGTTTCCGGCCAGATATGTCTTTCAGTCCTTGTTCCCTTGGTTTGGAAGCAATTGCTGGACGTTTGGCAGCAATTGCTGCTCCGGCCGAGAAAAACACATTTGATGAACCAGGGAGGTACATTTGAGTTTCCCAGGCAAACGAAAGATATGAGACCAAAGTTTACATTTTCTGTTTGTGTCTCCCCTGAGGAGGTTTCAGGCCAGCTATGTCTTTCAGTCCTGGCTCCTTTGGTTTGGAAGCTATTGCTGGACGTTTGGCAGCAATTGCTGCTCCGGACGAGGAAAACATATTTGGTGAAACAGGGAGGTACATTTGAGTTTCCCAGGCAAACGAAAGTCATGAGACCAAAGTTGATATTTTCTATTTGTGTCTCCCTTGAGTAGGTTTCAGGCCAGCTATGTCTTTCAGTCTTGGTTCGTTTGGTTTGGATGCTATTGCTGGACGTTTGGCATGTTTGGCAACAAATCCTGTTCCGGCCAATAAAAACACTTTTGGTGCACCAAGGAGGTACATTTGAGTATCCCAGGCAAATGAAAGCGGTGACACCAAAGTTGATAGTTTCTGTTTGTGTCTCCCCTGAGGATGTTTCAGGCCAGCTATGTCTTTCAGTCCTGGCTCCTTTGGCTTGGAAGCTATAGATGGATGTTTGGCAGCAAATGCTGCTTCGGCCGTTAAAAACACATTTGGTGCACCATGGAGGTACATTTGATTTTTCCAGGCAAACGAAATGGTGACACCAAATTTGATAGTTTCTGTTTGTGTCTCCCCTGAGGAGGTTTCATGCCAGCTATGTCTTTCAGTCCTGGCTCCTTTGGTTTGGAAGGTATTGCTGGACGTTTGGCATGTTTGGCAGCAAATGCTGCTCCGGCCTAGAAAAACACTTTGGGTGCACCAGGGATGTATATTTGAATTTCCGAGGTAAATGAAAGCGAAGACACCAAAGTTGATAGTTTCTGTTAGTGTCTCCCCTGAAGGGGTTTCAGGCCAGCTATATCTTTCAGTCCTGGCTCCTTTGGTTTGGAAGCTATTGCTGGACGTTTGGCATGTTTGGCAGCAAATGCTGCTCCGGCTGAGAAAAACAATTTTGGTGAACCAGGGAGGTACATTTGAGTTTCCCAAGTAAACCAAAGCGGTGACAACAAAGTTGATAGTTCCTGTTTGTGTCTCCCCTGAGGAGGTTTCAGGCCAGCTATGTCTTTCAGTCCTGGCTCCTTTGCTTTGGAAGCTATTGCTGGATGTTTGGCATGTTTGGCAGCAAATGCTGCTCCGGCCGAGAAAAACACTTTTGGTGCACCAGGGAGGTACATTTGAGTTTCCCAGGCAAACGAAAGTGGTGACACCAAAGTTGATAGTTTCTGTTTGTGTCTCCCCTGAGGAGGTTTCAGGCCAGCTATGTCTTTCAGTCCTGGCTCCTTTGGTTTGGAAGCTATTGCTGGACGTTTGGCAGCAAATGCTGCTCCGGCCGAGAAAAACACTTTTGGTGCACCAAGGAGGTACATTTGAGTTTCCCTAGGAAACCAAAGCGGTGACACCAAAGTTGATAGTTTCTGTTTGTGTCTCCCCTGAGGAGGTTTCAGGCCAGCTATGTCTTTCAGTCCTGGCTCCTTTGGCTTGGAAGCTATTGCTGGATGTTTGGTAGCAATTGCTGCTCCGGCCGAGAAAAACACTTTTGGTGCACCGTGGAGGTACATTTGAGTTTCCCAGGAAAAAGAAAGTGGTGACACCAAAGCTGATAATTTCTGTTTGTGTCTCACCTGAGGAGGTTTCAGGCCAGCTATGTCTTTCAGTCCTGGCTCCTTTGGTTTGGGAGCTATTGCTGGACATTTGGCAGCAAATGCTGCTCCGGATGAGAAAAACAAATTTGGTGCACCAGGGAGGTACATTTGAGTTTCACAAGTAAACCAAAGCGGTGACAACAAAGTTGATAGTTTCTGTTTGTGTCTCCCCTGATGAGGTTTCAGGCCAGCTATGTCTTTCAGTCCTGGCTCCTTTGGCTTGGAAGCTATTGCTGGATGTTTGGTAGCAATTGCTGCTCCGGCCGAGAAAAACACTTTTGGTGCACCGTGGAGGTACATTTGAGTGTCCAACGCAAACCAAAGTGGTGACACCAATGTTGATAGTTTCTGTTTGTGTCTCCCCTGAGGAGGTTTCAGGCCAGCTATGGCTTTCAGTCCTGGCTCTTTTGGTTTGGATGCTATTGCTGGACGTTTGGCATGTTTGGCAGGTATTCCTGCTCCGGCCGAGAAAAACACTTTTGGTGCACTGTGGAGGTACATTTGAGTTTCCAACGCAAACCAAAGCGGTGACACCAAAGTTGATAGTTTCTGTTTTTGTCTCCCCTGAAGAGGTTTCAGGCCAGCTATGTCTTTCATTCCTGACTCGTTTGGTTTGGATGCTATTGCTGGACGTTTGGCATGTTTGGCAGGAATTGCTGCTCCGGCCGAGAAAAACACTTTGGGTGCACCAGGGAGGTACATTTGAGTTCCCAAGGCAAACGAAATGGTGACACCAAAGTTTATAGTTTCTGTTTGTGTCTCCCCTGAGGAGGTTTCCGGCCAGATATGTCTTTCAGTCCTTGTTCCCTTGGTTTGGAAGCAATTGCTGGACGTTTGGCAGCAATTGCTGCTCCGGCCGAGAAAAACACATTTGGTGAACCAGGGAGGTACATTTGAGTTTCCCAGGCAAACGAAAGATATGAGACCAAAGTTTACATTTTCTGTTTGTGTCTCCCCTGAGGAGGTTTCAGGCCAGATATGTCTTTCAGTCCTGGCTCCTTTGGTTTGGAAGCTATTGCTGGACGTTTGGCAGCAATTGCTGCTCCGGCCGAGGAAAACATATTTGGTGAACCAGGGAGGTACATTTGAGTTTCCCAGGCAAACGTAAGTCATGAGACCAAAGTTGATATTTTCTATTTGTGTCTCCCTTGAGTAGGTTTCAGGCCAGCTATGTCTTTCAGTCTTGGTTCGTTTGGTTTGGATTCTATTGCTGGACGTTTGGCATGTTTGGTAACAAATCCTGTTCCGGCCAATAAAAACACTTTTGGTGCACCAAGGAGGTACATTTGAGTATCCCAGGCAAATGAAAGCGGTGACACCAAAGTTGATAGTTTCTGTTTTTGTCTCCCCTGAGGATGTTTCAGGCCAGCTATGTCTTTCAGTCCTGGCTCCTTTGGCTTGGAAGCTATTGCTGGATGTTTGGCAGCAAATGCTGCTTCGGCCGTTAAAAACACATTTGGTGCACCATGGAGGTACATTTGATTTTTCCAGGCAAACGAAATGGTGACACCAAATTTGATAGTTTCTGTTTGTGTCTCCCCTGAGGAGGTTTCATGCCAGCTATGTCTTTCAGTCCTTGCTCCTTTGGTTTGGAAGGTATTGCTGGACGTTTGGCATGTTTGGCAGCAAATGCTGCTCCGGCCTAGAAAAACACTTTGGGTGCACCAGGGATGTATATTTGAATTTCCGAGGTAAATGAAAGCGGAGACACCAAAGTTGATAGTTTCTGTTAGTGTCTCCCCTGAAGGGGTTTCAGGCCAGCTATATCTTTCAGTCCTGGCTCCTTTGGTTTGGAAGCTATTGCTGGACGTTTGGCATGTTTGGCAGCAAATGCTGCTCCGGCTGAGAAAAACAATTTTGGTGAACCAGGGAGGTACATTTGAGTTTCCCAAGTAAACCAAAGCGGTGACAACAAAGTTGATAGTTCCTGTTTGTGTCTCCCCTGAGGAGGTTTCAGGCCAGCTATGTCTTTCAGTCCTGGCTCCTTTGCTTTGGAAGCTATTGCTGGATGTTTGGCATGTTTGGCAGCAAATGCTGCTCCGGCCGAGAAAAACACTTTTGGTGCACCAGGGAGGTACATTTGAGTTTCCCAGGCAAACGAAAGTGGTGACACCAAAGTTGATAGTTTCTGTTTGTGTCTCCCCTGAGGAGGTTTCAGGCCAGCTATGTCTTTCAGTCCTGGCTCCTTTGGTTTGGAAGGTATTGCTGGACGTTTGGCATGTTTGGCAGCAAATGCTGCTCCGGCCGAGAAAAACACTTTTGGTGCACTGTGGAGGTACATTTGAGTTTCCAACGCAAACCAAAGCGGTGACACTAAAGTTGATTGTTTCTGTTTGTGTCTCCCCTGAGGAGGTTTCAGGCCAGCTATGTCTTTCTGTCCTGGCTCCTTTGTTTTGGAAGCTATTCTAGATGTTTGGCATGTTTGACAGCAAATGATGCTCCGGCCAAGGAAAAAACTTTTGGTGCACCTGGGCTGTGCCTTTGAGTTTCCCAGGCAAACATAAGCATTGACACCAATGTTGATATTTTCTGTTTGTTTCTCCCCTGAGGAGGTTTCAGGCCAGCTACGTCTTTCAGTCCTGGCTCCTTTGGTTTGGAAGCTCTTGCGGGACGTTTGGCATGTTTGGCAGCAAATGCTGCTCCGGCCGAGAAAAACACTTTTGGTGCACCAAGGAGGTACATTTGAGTTTCCCTACGAAACCAAAGCGGTGACACCAAAGTTGATTGTTTCTGTTTGTGTCTCCCCTGAGGAGGTTTCAGGCCAGCTATGTCTTTCTGTCCTGGCTCCTTTGGTTTGGAAGCTATTCTAGATGTTTGGCATGTTTGACAGCAAATGATGCTCCGGCCAAGGAAAAAACATTTGGTGCACCTGGGCTGTGCCTTTGAGTTTCCCAGGCAAACATAAGCAGTGGCAACAATGTTGATATTTTGTTTGTGTCTCCCCTGAGGAGGTTTCAGGCCTGCTACGTCTTTCAGTCCTGGATCCTTTGGTTTGGATGCTATTGCTGGACGTTTGGCAGCAAATCCTGCTCCGGCCGAGAAAAACACTTTTGATGCACTGTGGATGTACATTTGAGTATCCCAGGTAAATGAAAGCGGTGACACCAAAGTTGGTATTTTCTGTTTGTGTCTCCCCTGAGGAGGTTTCATGCCAGCTATGTCTTTCAGTCCTGGCTCCTTTGGTTTGGAAGGTATTGCTGGACGTTTGGCAGCAAATGCCTCTCCGGCCGAGAAAAACACTTTTGGTGCAACAGGGAGGTATATTTGAATTTCCCAGGTAAATGAAAGCGGAGACACCAAAGTTGATAGTTTCTGTTTGTGTCTCCCCTGAGGAGGTTTCAGGACAGATATGTCTTTCAGTCCTGGCTCCTTTGGTTTGGAAGCTATTGCTGGACGTTTGGCAGCAAATGCTGCTCCGGCCGAGAAAAACACTTTTGGTGCACCAAGGAGGTACATTTGAGTTTCCCTAGGAAACCAAAGCGGTGACACCAAAGTTGATAGTTTCTGTTTGTGTCTCCCCTGAGGAGGTTTCAGGCCAGCTATGTCTTTCAGTCCTGGCTCCTTTGGCTTGGAAGCTATTGCTGGATGTTTGGTAGCAATTGCTGCTCCGGCCGAGAAAAACACTTTTGGTGCACCGTGGAGGTACATTTGAGTTTCCCAGGAAAAAGAAAGTGGTGACACCAAAGCTGATAATTTCTGTTTGTGTCTCACCTGAGGAGGTTTCAGGTCAGCTATGTCTTTCAGTCCTGGCTCCTTTGCTTTGGAAGCTATTGCTGGATGTTTGGCATGTTTGGCAGCAAATGCTGCTCCGGCCGAGAAAAACACTTTGGGTGCACCAGGGAGGTACATTTAAGTTTCCCAGGCAAACGAAAGTGGTGACACCAAAGTTTATAGTTTCCGTTTGTGTCTCCCCTGAGGAGGTTTCAGGCCAGCTATGTATTTCAGTCCTGGCTCCTTTGGATTGGAAGCTATTGCTGGACGTTTGGCATGTTTGGCAGCAAATGCTGCTCCGGCCGAGAAAAACACTTTTGGTGCACCAAGGAGGTACACTTGAGTTTCCCAGGCAAACGAAAGCGGTGACACCAAAGTTGATAGTTTCTGTTTGTGTCTCCCCTGAGGATGTTTCAGGCCAGCTATGTCTTTCAGTCCTGGCTCCTTTGGTTTTGAAGCTATTGCTGTACTTTTAGCATGTTTGGCAGGAATTGCTGCTCCGGCCGAGAAAAACAATTTTGGTGCACCAGGGAGGTACATTTGAGTTCCCAAGGCAAACGAAATGGTGACACCAAAGTTTATAGTTTCTGTTTGTGTCTCCCCTGAGGAGGTTTCAGGCCAGATATGTCTTTCAGTCCTTGTTCCCTTGGTTTGGAAGCTATTGCTGGACGTTTGGCAGTATTTGGTGCTCCGGCCGAGAAAAACAGTTTTGGTGCACCGTGGAGGTACATTTGAGTGTCCAACGCAAACCAAAGTGGTGACACCAAAGTTGATAGTTTCTGTTTGTGTCTCCCCTGAGGAGGTTTCAGGCCAGCTATGGCTTTCAGTCCTGGCTCTTTTGGTTTGGATGCTATTGCTGGACGTTTGGCATGTTTGGCAGGAATTGCTGCTCCGGCCGAGAAAAACACTTTGGGTGCACCAGGGAAGTACATTTGAGCTTCCCAGGAAAAAGAAAGCGGTGACACCAAAGTTGATAGTTTCTGTTTTTGTCTCCCCTGAAGAGGTTTCAGGCCAGCTATGTCTTTCAGTCCTGACTCGTTTGGTTTGGATGCTATTGCTGGACATTTGGCATGTTTGGCAGGAATTGCTGCTCCGGCCGAGAAAAACACTTTGGGTGCACCAGGGAGGTACATTTGAGTTCCCAAGGCAAACGAAATGGTGACACCAAAGTTAATAGTTTCTGTTTGTGTCTCCCCTGAGGAGGTTTCAGGCCAGATATGTCTTTCAGTCCTTGTTCCCTTGGTTTGGAAGCAATTGCTGGACGTTTGGCAGCAATTGCTGCTCCGGCCGAGAAAAACACATTAGGTGAACCAGGGAGGTACATTTGAGTTTCCCAGGCAAACGAAAGATATGAGACCAAAGTTTACATTTTCTCTTTGTGTCTCCCCTGAGGAGGTTTCAGGCCAGCTATGTCTTTCAGTCCTGATTCCTTTTGTTTGGAAGCTATTGTAAGACGTTTGGCATGTGTGGCAGCAAATGCTGCTCCGGCCGAGAAAAAAACTTTTGGTGCACCAAGCAGGTACATTTGAGTTTCCCAGGCAAATGAAAGCCGTGACACCAAAGATTCGAGTCTCTGTTTGTGTCTCCCCTGAGGAGGTTTCAGGCCAGCTATGTCTTTCAGTCTTGGATCCTTTGGTTTGTAAGCTATTGCTGGACGTTTGGCATGTTTGGCAGCAAATGCTGCTCCCGCCGAGAAAAACAATATAGTGCACACGGGAGGTATATTTGAATTTCCCAGGCAAACGAAAGCGAAGACACCAAAGTTGATAGCTTCTGTTTGTGTCTCCCCTGAGGAGGTTTCAGGCCAGCTATGTCTTTCAGTCCTGGCTCCTTTGGTTTTGAAGCTATTGCTGGACGTTTGGCAGCAAATGCTGCTCCGGCCGAGAAAAACACTTTTGGTGCACCAGGGAGGTATATTTGAATTTCCCAGGTAAACGAAAGCGGAGACACCAATGTTGATAGTTTCTGTTTGTGTCTCCCCTGAGGAGGTTTCAGGCCAGCTATGTCTTTCAGTCCTGGCTCCTTTGGCTTGGAAGCTATTGCTGGATGTTTGGTAGCAATTGCTGCTCCGGCCGAGAAAAACACTTTTGGTGCACCAGGGAGGTACATTTGAGTGTCCAACGCAAACCAAAGTGGTGACACCAAAGTTGATAGTTTCTGTTTGTGTCTCCCCTGAGGAGGTTTCAGGCCAGCTATGTCTTTCAGTCCTGGCTCCTTTGGTTTGGAAGCTATTGCTGGATGTTTGGTAGCAATTGCTGCTCCGGCCGAGAAAAACACATTTGGTGCACCGTGGAGGTACATTTGAGTGTCCAACGCAAACGAGAGCTATGACACCAAAGTTTATAGTTTCTGTTTGTGTCTCCCCTGAGGAGGTTTCAGGCCAGCTATGGCTTTCAGTCCTGGCTCTTTTGGTTTGGATGCTATTGCTGGACGTTTGGCATGTTTGGCAGGAATTGCTGCTCCGGCCGAGAAAAACACTTTGGGTGCACCAGGGAGGTACATTTGAGTTCCCAAGGCAAACGAAATGGTGACACCAAAGTTTATAGTTTCTGTTTGTGTCTCCCCTGAGGAGGTTTCCGGCCAGATATGTCTTTCAGTCCTTGTTCCCTTGGTTTGGAAGCAATTGCTGGACGTTTGGCAGCAATTGCTGCTCCGGCCGAGAAAAACACATTTGGTGAACCAGGGAGGTACATTTGAGTTTCCCAGGCAAACGAAAGATATGAGACCAAAGTTTACATTTTCTGTTTGTGTCTCCCCTGAGGAGGTTTCAGGCCAGCTATGTCTTTCAGTCCTGATTCCTTTGGTTTGGAAGCTATTGCAAGACGTTTGGCATGTGTGGCAGCAAATGCTGCTCCGGCCGAGAAAAACACTTTTGATGCACCATGCAGGTACATTTGAGTTTCCCAGGCAAATGAAAGCCGTGACACCAAAGTTTCGAGTCTTTTTGTGTCTCCCCTGAGGAGGTTTCAGGCCAGCTATGTCTTTCAGTCCTGGCTCCTTTGGTTTGGAAGCTGTTGCTGGACGTTTAGCAGCAAATGCTGCTCAGGCCGAGAAAAACACTTTTGGTGCACCAAGGAGGTACATTTGAGTTTCCCTAGGAAACCAAAGCGGTGACACCAAGGTTGATAGTTTCTGTTTGTGTCTCCCCTGAGGAGGTTTCAGGCCAGCTATGTCTTTCAGTCCTGGCTCCTTTGGCTTGGAAGCTATTGCTGGATGTTTGGTAGCAATTGCTGCTCCGGCCGAGAAAAACACTTTTGGCGCACCGTGGAGGTTCATTTGAGTTTCCAACGCAAACCAAAGTGGTGACACCAAGGTTGATAGTTTCTGTTTGTGTCTCCCCTGAGGAGGTTTCAGGCCAGCTATGTCTTTCAGTCCTGGCTCCTTTGGCTTGGAAGCTATTGCTGGATGTTTGGTAGCAATTGCTGCTCCGGCCGAGAAAAACACTTTTGGCGCACCGTGGAGGTTCATTTGAGTTTCCATCGCAAAGCAAAGTGGTGACACCAAAGCTGATAGTTTCTGTTTGTGTATCCCCTTAGGAGGTTTCAGGCCAGCTATGTCTTTCAGTCCTGGCTCCTTTGGTTTGGAAGCTATTGCTGGACGTTTGGCATGTTTGGCAGCAAATGCTGCTCCGGCCGAGAAAAACAATTTTGGTGCACCAAGGAGGTACACATGAGTTTCCCAGGCAAACGAAAGCGGTGACACCTAAGTTGAAAGCTCCTGTTTGTGTCTCCCCTGAGGAGGTTTCTGGCCAGCTATGTCTTTCAGTCTTGGATCCTTTGGTTTGGAAGCTATTGCTGGACGTTTGGCATGTTTGGCAGCAAATGCTGCTCCGGCCGAGAAAAATACTTTTGGTGCACCAAGGAGGTATATTTGAGTTTCCCAGGCAAATGAAAGCTGTGACACCAAAGTTTCAAGTCTCTGTTTGTGTCTCCCCTGAGGAGGTTTCAGGCCAGCTATGTCTTTAAGTCCTGGCTCCTTTGGTTTGGAAGCTATTGCTGGACGTTTGGCAGCAAATGCTGCTCAGGCCGAGAAAAACACTTTTGGTGCACCAGGGAGGTACATATGAGTTTCCCTAGGAAACCAAAGCGGTGACACCAAAGTTGATAGTTTCTGTTTGTGTCTCCCCTGAGGAGGTTTCAGGCCAGCTATGTCTTTCAGTCCTGGCTCCTTTGGCTTGGAAGCTATTGCTGGATGTTTGGTAGCAATTGCTGCTCCGGCCGAGAAAAACACTTTTGGTTCACCGTGGAGGTACATTTGAGTGTCCAACGCAAACCAAAATATTGACACCAAAGTTGATAGTTTCTGTTTGTGTCTCCCCTGAGGAGGTTTTAGGCCAGCTATGGCTTTCAGTCCTGGCTCTTTTGGTTTGGATGCTATTGCTGGACGTTTGGCATGTTTGGCAGGTATTGCTGCTCCGGCCGAGAAAAACACTTTTGGTGCACTGTGGAGGTACATTTGAGTTTCCAACGCAAACCAAAGCGGTGACAGCAAAGTTGATAGTTTCTGTTTTTGTCTCCCCTGAAGAGGTTTCAGGCCAGCTATGTCTTTCAGTCCTGACTCGTTTGGTTTGGATGCTATTGCTGGACGTTTGGCATGTTTGGCAGGAATTGCTGCTCCGGCCGAGAAAAACACTTTGGGTGCACCAGGGAGGTACATTTGAGTTCCCAAGGGAAACGAAATGGTGACACCAAAGTTTATAGTTTCTGTTTGTGTCTCCCCTGAGGAGGTTTCAGGCCAGATATGTCTTTCAGTCCTTGTTCCCTTGGTTTGGAAGCAATTGCTGGACGTTTGGCAGCAATTGCTGCTCCGGCCGAGAAAAACACATTTGGTGAACCAGGGAGGTACATTTGAGTTTCCCAGGCAAACGAAAGATATGAGACCAAAGTTTACATTTTCTGTTTGTGTCTCCCCTGAGGAGGTTTCAGGCCAGCTATGTCTTTCAGTCCTGGCTCCTTTGGTTTGGAAGCTATTGCTGGACGTTTGGCAGCAATTGCTGCTCCGGCCGAGGAAAACATATTTGGTGAACCAGGGAGGTACATTTGAGTTTCCCAGGCAAACGAAAGTCATGAGACCAAAGTTGATATTTTCTATTTGTGTCTCCCTTGAGTAGGTTTCAGGCCAGCTATGTCTTTCAGTCTTGGTTCGTTTGGTTTGGATGCTATTGCTGGACGTTTGGCATGTTTGGCAACAAATCCTGTTCCGGCCAATAAAAACACTTTTGGTGCACCAAGGAGGTACATTTGAGTATCCCAGGCAAATGAAAGCGGTGACACCAAAGTTGATAGTTTCTGTTTGTGTCTCCCCTGAGGATGTTTCAGGCCAGCTATGTCTTTCAGTCCTGGCTCCTTTGGCTTGGAAGCTATTGCTGGATGTTTGGCAGCAAATGCTGCTTCGGCCGTTAAAAACACATTTGGTGCACCATGGAGGTACATTTGATTTTTCCAGGCAAACGAAATGGTGACACCAAATTTGATAGTTTCTGTTTGTGTCTCCCCTGAGGAGTTTTCAGGCCAGCTATGTCTTTCAGTCCTGGCTCCTTTGGTTTGGAAGGTATTGCTGGACGTTTGGCATGTTTGGCAGCAAATGCTGCTCCGGCCTAGAAAAACACTTTGGGTGCACCAGGGATGTATATTTGAATTTCCGAGGTAAATGAAAGCGGAGACACCAAAGTTGATAGTTTCTGTTAGTGTCTCCCCTGAAGGGGTTTCAGGCCAGCTATATCTTTCAGTCCTGGCTCCTTTGGTTTGGAAGCTATTGCTGGACGTTTGGCATGTTTGGCAGCAAATGCTGCTCCGGCTGAGAAAAACAATTTTGGTGAACCAGGGAGGTACATTTGAGTTTCCCAAGTAAACCAAAGCGGTGACAACAAAGTTGATAGTTCCTGTTTGTGTCTCCCCTGAGGAGGTTTCAGGCCAGCTATGTCTTTCAGTCCTGGCTCCTTTGCTTTGGAAGCTATTGCTGGATGTTTGGCATGTTTGGCAGCAAATGCTGCTCCGGCCGAGAAAAACACTTTTGGTGCACCAGGGAGGTACATTTGAGTTTCCCAGGCAAACGAAAGTGGTGACACCAAAGTTGATAGTTTCTGTTTGTGTCTCCCCTGAGGAGGTTTCAGGCCAGCTATGTCTTTCAGTCCTGGCTCCTTTGGTTTGGAAGCTATTGCTGGACGTTTGGCATGTTTGGCAGCAAATGCTGCTCCGGCCGAGAAAAACACTTTTGGTGCACTGTGGAGGTACATTTGAGTTTCCAACGCAAACCAAAGCGGTGACACCAAAGTTGATTGTTTCTGTTTGTGTCTCCCCTGAGGAGGTTTCAGGCCAGCTATGTCTTTCTGTCCTGGCTCCTTTGGTTTGGAAGCTATTCTAGATGTTTGGCATGTTTGACAGCAAATGATGCTCCGGCCAAGGAAAAAACTTTTGGTGCACCTGGGCTGTGCCTTTGAGTTTCCCAGGCAAACATAAGCATTGACACCAATGTTGATATTTTCTGTTTGTGTCTCCCCTGAGGAGGTTTCAGGCCAGCTACGTCTTTCAGTCCTGGCTCCTTTGGTTTGGAAGCTCTTGCGGGACGTTTGGCATGTTTGGCAGCAAATGCTGCTCCGGCCGAGAAAACCACTTTTGGTGCACCATGGAGGTACGTTTGAGTTTCCCAGGCAAACGAAATGGTGACACCAATGTTGATAGTTTCTGTTTGTGTCTCCCCTGAGGAGGTTTCAGGCCAGCTACGTCTTTCAGTCCTGGCTCCTTTGGTTTGGAAGCTATTGCTGGACGTTTGGCAGCAATTGCTGCTCCGGCCGAGGAAAACATATTTGGTGAACAAGGGAGGTACGTTTGAGTTTCCCAGGCAAACTAAAGCCATGAGACCAATGTTTATATTTTCTATTTGTGTCTCCCTTGAGTAGGTTTCTGGCCAGATATGTCTTTCAGTCCTGACTCCTTTGGTTTGGAAGCTATTGCTGGACGTTTGGCATGTTTGGCAGCAAATGCTGCTCCGGCCGAGAAAAACACTTTTGGTGCACCAAGGAGGTACATTTGAGTTTCCCTACGAAACCAAAGCGGTGACACCAAAGTTGATTGTTTCTTTTTGTGTCTCCCCTGAGGAGGTTTCAGGCCAGCTATGTCTTTCTGTCCTGGCTCCTTTGGTTTGGAAGCTATTCTAGATGTTTGGCATGTTTGACAGCAAATGATGCTCCGGCCAAGGAAAAAACATTTGGTGCACCTGGGCTGTGCCTTTGAGTTTCCCAGGCAAACATAAGCAGTGGCAACAATGTTGATATTTTGTTTGTGTCTCCCCTGAGGAGGTTTCAGGCCTGCTACGTCTTTCAGTCCTGGCTCCTTTGGTTTGGATGCTATTGCTGGACGTTTGGCAGCAAATCCTGCTCCGGCCGAGAAAAACACTTTTGATGCACTGTGGATGTACATTTGAGTATCCCAGGTAAATGAAAGCGGTGACACCAAAGTTGGTATTTTCTGTTTGTGTCTCCCCTGAGGAGGTTTCATGCCAGCTATGTCTTTCAGTCCTGGCTCCTTTGGTTTGGAAGGTATTGCTGGACGTTTGGCAGCAAATGCCTCTCCGGCCGAGAAAAACACTTTTGGTGAACAGGGAGGTATATTTGAATTTCCCAGGTAAATGAAAGCGGAGACACCTAAGTTGATAGTTTCTGTTTGTCTCTCCCCTGAGGAGGTTTCAGGACAGATATGTCTTTCAGTCCTGGCTCCTTTGGTTTGGAAGCTATTGCTGGACGTTTGGCAGCAAATGCTGCTCCGGCCGAGAAAAACACTTTTGGTGCACCAAGGAGGTACATTTGAGTTCCCAAGGCAAACGAAATGGTGACACCAAAGTTAATAGTTTCTGTTTGTGTCTCCCCTGAGGAGGTTTCAGGCCAGATATGTCTTTCAGTCCTTGTTCCCTTGGTTTGGAAGCAATTGCTGGGCGTTTGGCAGCAATTGCTGCTCCGGCCGAGAAAAACACATTAGGTGAACCAGGGAGGTACATTTGAGTTTCCCAGGCAAACGAAAGATATGAGACCAAAGTTTACATTTTCTCTTTGTGTCTCCCCTGAGGAGGTTTCAGGCCAGCTATGTCTTTCAGTCCTGATTCCTTTTGTTTGGAAGCTATTGTAAGACGTTTGGCATGTGTGGCAGCAAATGCTGCTCCGGCCGAGAAAAAAACTTTTGGTGCACCAAGCAGGTACATTTGAGTTTCCCAGGCAAATGAAAGCCGTGACACCAAAGATTCGAGTCTCTGTTTGTGTCTCCCCTGAGGAGGTTTCAGGCCAGCTATGTCTTTCAGTCTTGGATCCTTTGGTTTGTAAGCTATTGCTGGACGTTTGGCATGTTTGGCAGCAAATGCTGCTCCCGCCGAGAAAAACAATATGGTGCACACGGGAGGTATATTTGAATTTCCCAGGCAAACGAAAGCGAAGACACCAAAGTTGATAGCTTCTGTTTGTGTCTCCCCTGAGGAGGTTTCAGGCCAGCTATGTCTTTCAGTCCTGGCTCCTTTGGTTTTGAAGCTATTGCTGGACGTTTGGCAGCAAATGCTGCTCCGGCCGAGAAAAACACTTTTGGTGCACCAGGGAGGTATATTTGAATTTCCCAGGTAAACGAAAGCGGAGACACCAATGTTGATAGTTTCTGTTTGTGTCTCCCCTGAGGAGGTTTCAGGCCAGCTATGTCTTTCAGTCCTGGCTCCTTTGGCTTGGAAGCTATTGCTGGATGTTTGGTAGCAATTGCTGCTCCGGCCGAGAAAAACACTTTTGGTGCACCAGGGAGGTACATTTGAGTGTCCAACGCAAACCAAAGTGGTGACACCAAAGTTGATAGTTTCTGTTTGTGTCTCCCCTGAGGAGGTTTCAGGCCAGCTATGTCTTTCAGTCCTGGCTCCTTTGGTTTGGAAGCTATTGCTGGATGTTTGGTAGCAATTGCTGCTCCGGCCGAGAAAAACACATTTGGTGCACCGTGGAGGTACATTTGAGTGTCCAACGCAAACGAGAGCTATGACACCAAAGTTTATAGTTTCTGTTTGTGTCTCCCCTGAGGAGGTTTCAGGCCAGCTATGGCTTTCAGTCCTGGCTCTTTTGGTTTGGATGCTATTGCTGGACGTTTGGCATGTTTGGCAGGAATTGCTGCTCCGGCCGAGAAAAACACTTTGGGTGCACCAGGGAGGTACATTTGAGTTCCCAAGGCAAACGAAATGGTGACACCAAAGTTTATAGTTTCTGTTTGTGTCTCCCCTGAGGAGGTTTCCGGCCAGATATGTCTTTCAGTCCTTGTTCCCTTGGTTTGGAAGCAATTGCTGGACGTTTGGCAGCAATTGCTGCTCCGGCCGAGAAAAACACATTTGGTGAACCAGGGAGGTACATTTGAGTTTCCCAGGCAAACGAAAGATATGAGACCAAAGTTTACATTTTCTGTTTGTGTCTCCCCTGAGGAGGTTTCAGGCCAGCTATGTCTTTCAGTCCTGATTCCTTTGGTTTGGAAGCTATTGCAAGACGTTTGGCATGTGTGGCAGCAAATGCTGCTCCGGCCGAGAAAAACACTTTTGATGCACCATGCAGGTACATTTGAGTTTCCCAGGCAAATGAAAGCCGTGACACCAAAGTTTCGAGTCTTTTTGTGTCTCCCCTGAGGAGGTTTCAGGCCAGCTATGTCTTTCAGTCCTGGCTCCTTTGGTTTGGAAGCTGTTGCTGGACGTTTAGCAGCAAATGCTGCTCAGGCCGAGAAAAACACTTTTGGTGCACCAAGGAGGTACATTTGAGTTTCCCTAGGAAACCAAAGCGGTGACACCAAGGTTGATAGTTTCTGTTTGTGTCTCCCCTGAGGAGGTTTCAGGCCAGCTATGTCTTTCAGTCCTGGCTCCTTTGGCTTGGAAGCTATTGCTGGATGTTTGGTAGCAATTGCTGCTCCGGCCGAGAAAAACACTTTTGGCGCACCGTGGAGGTTCATTTGAGTTTCCAACGCAAACCAAAGTGGTGACACCAAGGTTGATAGTTTCTGTTTGTGTCTCCCCTGAGGAGGTTTCAGGCCAGCTATGTCTTTCAGTCCTGGCTCCTTTGGCTTGGAAGCTATTGCTGGATGTTTGGTAGCAATTGCTGCTCTGGCCGAGAAAAACACTTTTGGCGCACCGTGGAGGTTCATTTGAGTTTCCAACGCAAAGCAAAGTGGTGACACCAAAGCTGATAGTTTCTGTTTGTGTATCCCCTTAGGAGGTTTCAGGCCAGCTATGTCTTTCAGTCCTGGCTCCTTTGGTTTGGAAGCTATTGCTGGACGTTTGGCATGTTTGGCAGCAAATGCTGCTCCGGCCGAGAAAAACAATTTTGGTGCACCAAGGAGGTACACTTGAGTTTCCCAGGCAAACGAAAGCGGTGACACCTAAGTTGAAAGCTCCTGTTTGTGTCTCCCCTGAGGAGGTTTCTGGCCAGCTATGTCTTTCAGTCTTGGATCCTTTGGTTTGGAAGCTATTGCTGGACGTTTGGCATCTTTGGCAGCAAATGCTGCTCCGGCCGAGAAAAATACTTTTGGTGAACCAAGGAGGTATATTTGAGTTTCCCAGGCAAATGAAAGCTGTGACACCAAAGTTTCAAGTCTCTGTTTGTGTCTCCCCTGAGGAGGTTTCAGGCCAGCTATGTCTTTCAGTCCTGGCTCCTTTGGTTTGGAAGCTATTGCTGGACGTTTGGCAGCAAATGCTGCTCAGGCCGAGAAAAACACTTTTGGTGCACCAGGGAGGTACATATGAGTTTCCCTAGGAAACCAAAGCGGTGACACCAAAGTTGATAGTTTCTGTTTGTGTCTCCCCTGAGGAGGTTTCAGGCCAGCTATGTCTTTCAGTCCTGGCTCCTTTGGCTTGGAAGCTATTGCTGGATGTTTGGTAGCAATTGCTGCTCCGGCCGAGAAAAACACTTTTGGCGCACCGTGGAGGTTCATTTGAGTTTCCAACGCAAACCAAAGTGGTGACACCAAGGTTGATAGTTTCTGTTTGTGTCTCCCCTGAGGAGGTTTCAGGCCAGCTATGTCTTTCAGTCCTGGCTCCTTTGGCTTGGAAGCTATTGCTGGATGTTTGGTAGCAATTGCTGCTCCGGCCGAGAAAAACACTTTTGGCGCACCGTGGAGGTTCATTTGAGTTTCCAACGCAAAGCAAAGTGGTGACACCAAAGCTGATAGTTTCTGTTTGTGTATCCCCTTAGGAGGTTTCAGGCCAGCTATGTCTTTCAGTCCTGGCTCCTTTGGTTGGGAAGCTATTGCTGGACGTTTGGCATGTTTGGCAGCAAATGCTGCTCCGGCCGAGAAAAACAATTTTGGTGCACCAAGGAGGTACACTTGAGTTTCCCAGGCAAACGAAAGCGGTGACACCTAAGTTGAAAGCTCCTGTTTGTGTCTCCCCTGAGGAGGTTTCTGGCCAGCTATGTCTTTCAGTCTTGGATCCTTTGGTTTGGAAGCTATTGCTGGACGTTTGGCATCTTTGGCAGCAAATGCTGCTCCGGCCGAGAAAAATACTTTTGGTGCACCAAGGAGGTATATTTGAGTTTCCCAGGCAAATGAAAGCTGTGACACCAAAGTTTCAAGTCTCTGTTTGTGTCTCCCCTGAGGAGGTTTCAGGCCAGCTATGTCTTTCAGTCCTGGCTCCTTTGGTTTGGAAGCTATTGCTGGACGTTTGGCAGCAAATGCTGCTCAGGCCGAGAAAAACACTTTTGGTGCACCAGGGAGGTACATATGAGTTTCCCTAGGAAACCAAAGCGGTGACACCAAAGTTGATAGTTTCTGTTTGTGTCTCCCCTGAGGAGGTTTCAGGCCAGCTATGTCTTTCAGTCCTGGCTCCTTTGGTTTGGAAGCTATTGCTGGATGTTTGGTAGCAATTGCTGCTCCGGCCGAGAAAAACACTTTTGGTTCACCGTGGAGGTACATTTGAGTGTCCAACGCAAACCAAAATATTGACACCAAAGTTGATAGTTTCTGTTTGTGTCTCCCCTGTAGAGGTTTTAGGCCAGCTATGGCTTTCAGTCCTGGCTCTTTTGGTTTGGATGCTATTGCTGGACGTTTGGCATGTTTGGCAGGTATTGCTGCTCCGGCCGAGAAAAACACTTTTGGTGCACTGTGGAGGTACATTTGAGTTTCCAACGCAAACCAAAGCGGTGACACCAAAGTTGATAGTTTCTGTTTTTGTCTCCCCTGAAGAGGTTTCAGGCCAGCTATGTCTTTCAGTCCTGACTCGTTTGGTTTGGATGCTATTGCTGGACTTTTGGCATGTTTGGCAGGAATTGCTGCTCCGGCCGAGAAAAACACTTTGGGTTCACCAGGGAGGTACATTTGAGTTCCCAAGGCAAACGAAATGGTGACACCAAAGTTTATAGTTTCTGTTTGTGTCTCCCCTGAGGAGGTTTCAGGCCAGATATGTCTTTCAGTCCTTGTTCCCTTGGTTTGGAAGCAATTGCTGGACGTTTGGCAGCAATTGCTGCTCCGGCCGAGAAAAACACATTTGGTGAACCAGGGAGGTACATTTGAGTTTCCCAGGCAAACGAAAGATATGAGACCAAAGTTTACATTTTCTGTTTGTGTCTCCCCTGAGGAGGTTTCAGGCCAGCTATGTCTTTCAGTCCTGGCTCCTTTGGTTTGGAAGCTATTGCTGGACGTTTGGCAGCAATTGCTGCTCCGGCCGAGGAAAACATATTTGGTGAACCAGGGAGGTACATTTGAGTTTCCCAGGCAAACGAAAGTCATGAGACCAAAGTTGATATTTTCTATTTGTGTCTCCCTTGAGTAGGTTTCAGGCCAGCTATGTCTTTCAGTCTTGGTTCGTTTGGTTTGGATGCTATTGCTAGACGTTTGGCATGTTTGGCAACAAATCCTGTTCCGGCCAATAAAAACACTTTTGGTGCACCAAGGAGGTACATTTGAGTATCCCAGGCAAATGAAAGCGGTGACACCAAAGTTGATAGTTTCTGTTTGTGTCTCCCCTGAGGATGTTTCAGGCCAGCTATGTCTTTCAGTCCTGGCTCCTTTGGCTTGGAAGCTATTGCTGGATGTTTGGCAGCAAATGCTGCTTCGGCCGTTAAAAACACATTTGGTGCACCATGGAGGTACATTTGATTTTTCCAGGCAAACGAAATGGTGACACCAAATTTGATAGTTTCTGTTTGTGTCTCCCCTGAGGAGTTTTCAGGCCAGCTATGTCTTTCAGTCCTGGCTCCTTTGGTTTGGAAGGTATTGCTGGACGTTTGGCATGTTTGGCAGCAAATGCTGCTCCGGCCGAGAAAAACACTTTGGGTGCACCAGGGATGTATATTTGAATTTCCGAGGTAAATGAAAGCGGAGACACCAAAGTTGATAGTTTCTGTTAGTGTCTCCCCTGAAGGGGTTTCAGGCCAGCTATATCTTTCAGTCCTGGCTCCTTTGGTTTGGAAGCTATTGCTGGACGTTTGGCATGTTTGGCAGCAAATGCTGCTCCGGCTGAGAAAAAACAATTTTGGTGAACCAGGGAGGTACATTTGAGTTTCCCAAGTAAACCAAAGCGGTGACAACAAAGTTGATAGTTCCTGTTTGTGTCTCCCCTGAGGAGGTTTCAGGCCAGCTATGTCTTTCAGTCCTGGCTCCTTTGCTTTGGAAGCTATTGCTGGATGTTTGGCATGTTTGGCAGCAAATGCTGCTCCGGCCGAGAAAAACACTTTTGGTGCACCAGGGAGGTACATTTGAGTTTCCCAGGCAAACGAAAGTGGTGACACCAAAGTTGATAGTTTCTGTTTGTGTCTCCCCTGAGGAGGTTTCAGGCCAGCTATGTCTTTCAGTCCTGGCTCCTTTGGTTTGGAAGCTATTGCTGGACGTTTGGCATGTTTGGCAGCAAATGCTGCTCCGGCCGAGAAAAACACTTTTGGTGCACTGTGGAGGTACATTTGAGTTTCCAACGCAAACCAAAGCGGTGACACCAAAGTTGATTGTTTCTGTTTGTGTCTCCCCTGAGGAGGTTTCAGGCCAGCTATGTCTTTCTGTCCTGGCTCCTTTGGTTTGGAAGCTATTCTAGATGTTTGGCATGTTTGACAGCAAATGATGCTCCGGCCAAGGAAAAAACTTTTGGTGCACCTGGGCTGTGCCTTTGAGTTTCCCAGGCAAACATAAGCATTGACACCAATGTTGATATTTTCTGTTTGTGTCTCCCCTGAGGAGGTTTCAGGCCAGCTACGTCTTTCAGTCCTGGCTCCTTTGGTTTGGAAGCTCTTGCGGGACGTTTGGCATGTTTGGCAGCAAATGCTGCTCCGGCCGAGAAAACCACTTTTGGTGCACCATGGAGGTACGTTTGAGTTTCCCAGGCAAACGAAATGGTGACACCAATGTTGATAGTTTCTGTTTGTGTCTCCCCTGAGGAGGTTTCAGGCCAGCTACGTCTTTCAGTCCTGGCTCCTTTGGTTTGGAAGCTATTGCTGGACGTTTGGCAGCAATTGCTGCTCCGGCCGAGGAAAACATATTTGGTGAACAAGGGAGGTACGTTTGAGTTTCCCAGGCAAACTAAAGCCATGAGACCAATGTTTATATTTTCTATTTGTGTCTCCCTTGAGTAGGTTTCTGGCCAGATATGTCTTTCAGTCCTGACTCCTTTGGTTTGGAAGCTATTGCTGGACGTTTGGCATGTTTGGCAGCAAATGCTGCTCCGGCCGAGAAAAACACTTTTGGTGCACCAAGGAGGTACATTTGAGTTTCCCTACGAAACCAAAGCGGTGACACCAAAGTTGATTGTTTCTTTTTGTGTCTCCCCTGAGGAGGTTTCAGGCCAGCTATGTCTTTCTGTCCTGGCTCCTTTGGTTTGGAAGCTATTCTAGATGTTTGGCATGTTTGACAGCAAATGATGCTCCGGCCAAGGAAAAAACATTTGGTGCACCTGGGCTGTGCCTTTGAGTTTCCCAGGCAAACATAAGCAGTGGCAACAATGTTGATATTTTGTTTGTGTCTCCCCTGAGGAGGTTTCAGGCCTGCTACGTCTTTCAGTCCTGGCTCCTTTGGTTTGGATGCTATTGCTGGACGTTTGGCAGCAAATCCTGCTCCGGCCGAGAAAAACACTTTTGATGCACTGTGGATGTACATTTGAGTATCCCAGGTAAATGAAAGCGGTGACACCAAAGTTGGTATTTTCTGTTTGTGTCTCCCCTGAGGAGGTTTCATGCCAGCTATGTCTTTCAGTCCTGGCTCCTTTGGTTTGGAAGGTATTGCTGGACGTTTGGCAGCAAATGCCTCTCCGGCCGAGAAAAACACTTTTGGTGCAACAGGGAGGTATATTTGAATTTCCCAGGTAAATGAAAGCGGAGACACCAAAGTTGATAGTTTCTGTTTGTGTCTCCCCTGAGGAGGTTTCAGGACAGATATGTCTTTCAGTCCTGGCTCCTTTGGTTTGGAAGCTATTGCTGGACGTTTGGCAGCAAATGCTGCTCCGGCCGAGAAAAACACTTTTGGTGCACCAAGGAGGTACATTTGAGTTTCCCTAGGAAACCAAAGCGGTGACACCAAAGTTGATAGTTTCTGTTTGTGTCTCCCCTGAGGAGGTTTCAGGCCAGCTATGTCTTTCAGTCCTGGCTCCTTTGGCTTGGAAGCTATTGCTGGATGTTTGGTAGCAAATGCTGCTCCGGCCGAGAAAAACACTTTTGGTGCACCAAGGAGGTACATTTGAGTTTCCCTAGGAAACCAAAGCGGTGACACCAAAGTTGATAGTTTCTGTTTGTGTCTCCCCTGAGGAGGTTTCAGGCCAGCTATGTCTTTCAGTCCTGGCTCCTTTGGCTTGGAAGCTATTGCTGGATGTTTGGTAGCAATTGCTGCTCCGGCCGAGAAAAACACTTTTGGTGCACCGTGGAGGTACATTTGAGTTTCCCAGGAAAAAGAAAGTGGTGACACCAAAGCTGATAATTTCTGTTTGTGTCTCACCTGAGGAGGTTTCAGGCCAGCTATGTCTTTCAGTCCTGGCTCCTTTGGTTTGGGAGCTATTGCTGGACATTTGGCAGCAAATGCTGCTCCGGCTGAGAAAAACAAATTTGGTGCACCAGGGAGGTACATTTGAGTTTCACAAGTAAACCAAAGCGGTGACAACAAAGTTGATAGTTCCTGTTTGTGTCTCCCCTGAGGAGGTTTCAGGCCAGCTATGTCTTTCAGTCCTGGCTCCTTTGCTTTGGAAGCTATTGCTGGATGTTTGGCATGTTTGGCAGCAAATGATGCTCCGGCCGAGAAAAACACTTTGGGTGCACCAGGGAGGTACATTTAAGTTTCCCAGGCAAACGAAAGTGGTGACACCAAAGTTTATATTTTCCGTTTGTGTCTCCCCTGAGGAGGTTTCAGGCCAGCTATGTATTTCAGTCCTGGCTCCTTTGGATTGGAAGCTATTGCTGGACGTTTGGCATGTTTGGCAGCAAATGCTGCTCCGGCCGAGAAAAACACTTTTGGTGCACTGTGGAGGTACATTTGAGTTTCCAACGCAAACCAAAGCGGTGACACCAAAGTTGATTGTTTCTGTTTGTGTCTCCCCTGAGGAGGTTTCAGGCCAGCTATGTCTTTCTGTCCTGGCTCCTTTGGTTTGGAAGCTATTCTAGACGTTTTGCATGTTTGACAGCAAATGATGCTCCGGCCAAGGAAAAAACTTTTGGTGCACCTTGGCTGTGCCTTTGAGTTTCCCAGGCAAACATAAGCATTGACACCAATGTTGATATTTTCTGTTTGTGTCTCCCCTGAGGAGTTTTCAGGCCAGCTACGTCTTTCAGTCCTGGCTCCTTTGGTTTGGAAGCTATTGCTGCACGTTTGGCAGCAATTGCTGCTCCGGCCGAGGAAAACATATTTGGTGAACAAGGGAGGTACGTTTGAGTTTCCCAGGCAAACGAAAGCCATGAGACCAATGTTTATATTTTCTATTTGTACATTTGAGTTTCCCTAGGAAACCAAAGCGGTGACACCAAAGTTGATTGTTTCTGTTTGTGTCTCCCCTGAGGAGGTTTCAGGCCAGCTATGTCTTTCTGTCCTGGCTCCTTTGGTTTGGAAGCTATTCTAGACGTTTTGCATGTTTGACAGCAAATGCTGCTCCGGCCGAGAAAAACACTTTTGGTGCACCAAGGAGGTACATTTGAGTTTCCCTAGGAAACCAAAGCGGTGACACCAAAGTTGATAGTTTCTGTTTGTGTCTCCCCTGAGGAGGTTTCAGGCCAGCTATGTCTTTCAGTCCTGGCTCCTTTGGCTTGGAAGCTATTGCTGGATGTTTGGTAGCAATTGCTGCTCCGGCCGAGAAAAACACTTTTGGTGCACCGTGGAGGTACATTTGAGTTTCCAATGCAAACCAAAGTGGTGACACCAAAGCTGATAATTTCTGTTTGTGTCTCACCTGAGGAGGTTTCAGGCCAGCTATGTCTTTCAGTCCTGGCTCCTTTGCTTTGGAAGCTATTGCTGGATGTTTGGAATGATTGGCAGCAAATGCTGCTCCGGCCGAGAAAAACACTTTGGGTGCACCAGGGAGGTACATTTGTGTTTCCCAGGCAAACGAAAGTGGTGACACCAAAGTTTATAGTTTCTGTTTGTGTCTCCCTTGAGGAGGTTTCATGCCAGCTATGTCTTTCAGTCCTGGCTCCTTTGGTTTGGAAGCTATTGCTGGACGTTTGGAATGTTTGGCAGCAAATGCTGCTCCGGCCGAGAAAAACACTTTTGGTGCACTGTGGAGGTACATTTGAGTTTCCCTAGGAAACCAAAGCGGTGACACCAAAGTTGATTGTTTCTGTTTGTGTCTCCCCTGAGGAGGTTTCAGGCCAGCTATGTCTTTCTGTCCTGGCTCCTTTGGTTTGGAAGCTATTCTAGATGTTTGGCATGTTTGACAGCAAATGATGCTCCGGCCAAGGAAAAAACTTTTGGTGCACCTGGGCTGTGCATTTGAGTTTCCCAGGCAAACATAAGCATTGACACCAATGTTGATATTTTCTGTTTGTGTCTCCCCTGAGGAGGTTTCAGGCCCGCTACGTCTTTCAGTCCTGGCTCCTTTGGTTTGGAAGGTATTGCTGGACGTTTGGCAGCAAATGCCTCTCCGGCCGAGAAAAACACTTTTGGTGCAACAGGGAGGTATATTTGAGTTTCCCAGGTAAATGAAAGCGGAGACACCAAAGTTGATAGTTTCTGTTTGTGTCTCCCCTGAGGAGGTTTCAGGACAGATATGTCTTTCAGTCCTGGCTCCTTTGGTTTGGAAGCTATTGCTGGACGTTTGGCAGCAAATGCTGCTCCGGCCGAGAAAAACACTTTTGGTGCACCAAGGAGGTACATTTGAGTTTCCCTAGGAAACCAAAGCGGAGACACCAAAGTTGATAGTTTCTGTTTGTGTCTCCCCTGAGGAGGTTTCAGGCCAGCTATGTCTTTCAGTCCTGGCTCCTTTGGCTTGGAAGCTATTGCTGGATGATTGGTAGCAATTGCAGCTCCGGCCGAGAAAAACACTTTTGGTGCACCGTGGAGGTACATTTGAGTTTCCAATGCAAACCAAACTGGTGACACCAAAGCTGATAATTTCTGTTTGTGTCTCACCTGAGGAGGTTTCAGGCCAGCTATGTCTTTCAGTCCTGGCTCCTTTGGTTTGGGAGCTATTGCTGGACATTTGGCAGCAAATGCTGCTCCGGCTGAGCAAAACTTCTGGTGCACCAGGGAGGTACATTTGAGTTTCACAAGTAAACCAAAGCGGTGACAACAAAGTTGATAGTTCCTGTTTGTGTCTCCCCTGAGGAGGTTTCAGGCCAGCTATGTCTTTCAGTCCTGGCTCCTTTGCTTTGGAAGCTATTGCTGGATGTTTGGCATGTTTGGCAGCAAATGCTGCTCCGGCCGAGAAAAACACTTTGGGTGCACCAGGGAGGTACATTTGTGTTTCCCAGGCAAACGAAAGTGGTGACACCAAAGTTTATAGTTTCTGTTTGTGTCTCCCCTGAGGAGGTTTCATGCCAGCTATGTCTTTCAGTCCTGGCTCCTTTGGTGTGGAAGCTATTGCTGGACGTTTGGCATGTTTGGCAGCAAATGCTGCTCCGGCCGAGAAAAACACTTTTGGTGCACTGTGGAGGTACATTTGAGTTTCCAACGCAAACCAAAGCGGTGACACCAAAGTTGATAGTTTCTGTTTGTGTCTCCCCTGAGGAGGTTTCAGGCCAGCTATGTCTTTCAGTTCTTGTTCCCTTGGTTTGGAAGCAATTACTGGACGTTTGGCAGTATTTGCTGCTCCGGCAGAGAAAAAACCCATTTGGTGAACCAGGGAGGTACATTTTAGTTTCCCAGGCAAACGAAAGCCATGAGACCAAAGTTTACATTTTCTGTTTGTGTCTCCCCTGAGGAGGTTTCAGGCCCGCTATGTCTTTCAGTCTTGGATCCTTTGGTTTTGAAGCTATTGCTGGACGTTTGGCATGTTTGGCAGCAAATGCTGCTCCCGCCTAGAAAAATACTTTGGATGCACCAGGGATGTATATTTGAGTTTCCCAGGCAAATGAAAGCTGTGACACCAATGTTTCAAGTCTCTGTTTGTGTCTCCCCTGAGGAGGTTTCAGGCCAGCTATGTCTTTCAGTCCTGGCTCCTTTGGTTTGGAAGCTATTGCTGGACGTTTGTCAGCAAATGCTGCTCAGGCCGAGAAAAACACTTTTGGTGCACCAGGGAGGTACATATGAGTTTCCCTAGGAAACCAAAGCGGTGACACCAAAGTTGATAGTTTCTGTTTGTGTCTCCCCTGAGGAGGTTTCAGTCCAGCTATGTCTTTCAGTCCTGGCTCCTTTGGCTTGGAAGCTATTGCTGGATGTTTGGTAGCAATTGCTGCTCCGGCCGAGAAAAACACTTTTGGTGCACCGTGGAGGTACATTTGAGTGTCCAACGCAAACCAACGTGGTGACACCAAAGTTGATAGTTTCTGTTTGTGTCTCCCCTGAGGAGGTTTCCGGCCAGATATGTCTTTCAGTCCTTGTTCCCTTGGTTTGGAAGCAATTGCTGGACGTTTGGCAGCAATTGCTGCTCCGGCCGAGAAAAACACATTTGGTGAACCAGGGAGGTACATTTGAGTTTCCCAGGCAAACGAAAGATATGAGACCAAAGTTTACATTTTCTGTTTGTGTCTCCCCTGAGGTGGTTTCAGGCCAGCTATGTCTTTCAGTCCTGGCTCCTTTGGTTTGGAAGCTAATGCTGCACGTTTGGCATGTTTGGCAGCAAATGCTGCTCCGGCCGAGAAAAACACTTTGGGTGCACCAGGGAGGTACATTTGAGTTCCCAAGGCAAACGAAATGGTGACACCAAAGTTGATAGTTTCTGTTTGTGTCTCCCCTGAGGAGGTTTCAGGCCAGATATGTCTTTCAGTCCTGACTCGTTTGGTTTGGATGCTATTGCTGGACGTTTGGCATGTTTGGCAGGAATTGCTGCTCCGGCCGAGAAAAACACTTTGGGTGCACCAGGGAGGTACATTTGAGTTCCCAAAGCAAACGAAATGGTGACACCAAAGTTTATAGTTTCTGTTTGTGTCTCCCCTGAGGAGGTTTCAGGCCAGATATGTCTTTCAGTCCTTGTTCCCTTGGTTTGGAAGCAATTGCTGGACGTTTGGCAGCAATTGCTGCTCCGGCCGAGAAAAACACATTTGGTGAACCAGGGAGGTACATTTGAGTTTCCCACGCAAACGAAAGATATGAGACCAAAGTTTACATTTTCTGTTTGTTTCTCCCCTGAGGAGGTTTCAGGCCAGCTATGTCTTTCAGTCCTGGCTCCTTTGGTTTGGAAGCTATTGCTGGACGTTTGGCAGCAATTGCTGCTCCGGCCGAGGAAAACATATTTGGTGAACCAGGGAGGTACATTTGAGTTTCCCAGGCAAACGAAAGTCATGAGACCAAAGTTGATATTTTCTATTTGTGTCTCCCTTGAGTAGGTTTCAGGCCAGCTATGTCTTTCAGTCTTGGTTCGTTTGGTTTGGATGCTATTGCTGGACGTTTGGCATGTTTGGCAACAAATCCTGTTCCGGCCAAGAAAAACACTTTTGGTGCACCAAGGAGGTACATTTGAGTATCCCAGGCAAATGAAAGCGGTGACACCAAAGTTGATAGTTTCTGTTTGTGTCTCCCCTGAGGAGGTTTCAGGCCAGCTATGTCTTTCAGTCCTTGCTCCTTTGGCTTGGAAGCTATTGCTGGATGTTTGGCAGCAAATGCTGCTTCGGCCGTTAAAAACACATTTGGTGCACCATGGAGGTACATTTGATTTTTCCAGGCAAACGAAATGGTGACACCCAATTTGATAGTTTCTGTTTGTGTCTCCCCTGAGGAGGTTTCAGGCCAGCTATGTCTTTCAGTCCTGGCTCCTTTGGTTTGGAAGCTATTGCTGGACGTTTGGCATGTTTGGCAGCAAATGCAGCTCCGGCCTAGAAAAACACTTTGGGTGCACCAGGGATGTATATTTGAATTTCCGAGGTAAATGAAAGCGGAGACACCAAAGTTGATAGTTTCTGTTAGTGTCTCCCCTGAAGGGGTTTCAGGCCAGCTATATCTTTCAGTCCTGGCTCCTTTGGTTTGGAAGCTATTGCTGGACGTTTGGCATGTTTGGCAGCAAATGCTGCTCCGGCTGAGAAAAACAATTTTGGTGAACCAGGGAGGTACATTTGAGTTTCCCAAGTAAACCAAAGTGGTGACAACAAAGTTGATAGTTCCTCTTTGTGTCTCCCCTGAGGAGGTTTCAGGCCAGCTATGTCTTTCAGTCCTGGCTCCTTTGGTTTGGAAGCTATTGCTGGATGTTTGGCATGTTTGGCAGCAAATGCTGCTCCGGCCGAGAAAAACACTTTTGGTGCACCAGGGAGGTACATTTGAGTTTCCCAGGCAAACGAAAGTGGTGACACCAAAGTTGATAGTTTCTGTTTGTGTCTCCCCTGAGGAGGTTTCAGGCCAGCTATGTCTTTCAGTCCTGGCTCCTTTGGTTTGGAAGCTATTGCTGGACGTTTGGCATGTTTGGCAGCAAATGCTGCTCCGGCCGAGAAAAACACTTTTGGTGCACTGTGGAGGTACATTTGAGTTTCCAACGCAAACCAAAGCGGTGACACCAAAGTTGATTGTTTCTGTTTGTGTCTCCCCTGAGGAGGTTTCAGGCCAGCTATGTCTTTCTGTCCTGGCTCCTTTGGTTTGGAAGCTATTCTAGATGTTTGGCATGTTTGACAGCAAATGATGCTCCGGCCAAGGAAAAAACATTTGGTGCACCTGGGCTGTGCCTTTGAGTTTCCCAGGCAAACATAAGCATTGACACCAATGTTGATATTTTCTGTTTGTGTCTCCCCTGAGGAGGTTTCAGGCCAGCTACGTCTTTCAGTCCTGGCTCCTTTGGTTTGGAAGCTCTTGCGGGACGTTTGGCATGTTTGGCAGCAAATGCTGCTCCGGCCGAGAAAACCACTTTTGGTGCACCATGGAGGTACGTTTGAGTTTCCCAGGCAAACGAAATGGTGACACCAATGTTGATAGTTTCTGTTTGTGTCTCCCCTGAGGAGGTTTCAGGCCAGCTATGTCTTTCAGTCCTTGCTCCTTTGGCTTGGAAGCTATTGCTGGATGTTTGGCAGCAAATGCTGCTTCGGCCGTTAAAAACACATTTGGTGCACCATGGAGGTACATTTGATTTTTCCAGGCAAACGAAATGTTGACACCCAATTTGATAGTTTCTGTTTGTGTCTCCCCTGAGGAGGTTTCAGGCCAGCTATGTCTTTCAGTCCTGGCTCCTTTGGTTTGGAAGCTATTGCTGGACGTTTGGCATGTTTGGCAGCAAATGCTGCTCCGGCCTAGAAAAACACTTTGGGTGCACCAGGGATGTATATTTGAATTTCCGAGGTAAATGAAAGCGGAGACACCAAAGTTGATAGTTTCTGTTAGTGTCTCCCCTGAAGGGGTTTCAGGCCAGCTATATCTTTCAGTCCTGGCTCCTTTGGTTTGGAAGCTATTGCTGGACGTTTGGCATGTTTGGCAGCAAATGCTGCTCCGGCTGAGAAAAACAATTTTGGTGAACCAGGGAGGTACATTTGAGTTTCCCAAGTAAACCAAAGTGGTGACAACAAAGTTGATAGTTCCTCTTTGTGTCTCCCCTGAGGAGGTTTCAGGCCAGCTATGTCTTTCAGTCCTGGCTCCTTTGGTTTGGAAGCTATTGCTGGATGTTTGGCATGTTTGGCAGCAAATGCTGCTCCGGCCGAGAAAAACACTTTTGGTGCACCAGGGAGGTACATTTGAGTTTCCCAGGCAAACGAAAGTGGTGACACCAAAGTTGATAGTTTCTGTTTGTGTCTCCCCTGAGGAGGTTTCAGGCCAGCTATGTCTTTCAGTCCTGGCTCCTTTGGTTTGGAAGCTATTGCTGGACGTTTGGCATGTTTGGCAGCAAATGCTGCTCCGGCCGAGAAAAACACTTTTGGTGCACTGTGGAGGTACATTTGAGTTTCCAACGCAAACCAAAGCGGTGACACCAAAGTTGATTGTTTCTGTTTGTGTCTCCCCTGAGGAGGTTTCAGGCCAGCTATGTCTTTCTGTCCTGGCTCCTTTGGTTTGGAAGCTATTCTAGATGTTTGGCATGTTTGACAGCAAATGATGCTCCGGCCAAGGAAAAAACTTTTGGTGCACCTGGGCTGTGCCTTTGAGTTTCCCAGGCAAACATAAGCATTGACACCAATGTTGATATTTTCTGTTTGTGTCTCCCCTGAGGAGGTTTCAGGCCAGCTACGTCTTTCAGTCCTGGCTCCTTTGGTTTGGAAGCTCTTGCGGGACGTTTGGCATGTTTGGCAGCAAATGCTGCTCCGGCCGAGAAAACCACTTTTGGTGCACCATGGAGGTACGTTTGAGTTTCCCAGGCAAACGAAATGGTGACACCAATGTTGATAGTTTCTGTTTGTGTCTCCCCTGAGGAGGTTTCAGGCCAGCTACGTCTTTCAGTCCTGGCTCCTTTGGTTTGGAAGCTATTGCTGCACGTTTGGCAGCAATTGCTGCTCCGGCCGAGGAAAACATATTTGGTGAACAAGGGAGGTACGTTTGATTTTCCCAGGCAAACGAAAGCCATGAGACCAATGTTTATATTTTCTATTTGTGTCTCCCTTGAGTAGGTTTCTGGCCAGCTATGTCTTTCAGTCCTGACTCCTTTGGTTTGGAAGCTATTGCTGGACGTTTGGCATGTTTGGCAGCAAATGCTGCTCCGGCCGAGAAAAACACTTTTGGTGCACCAAGGAGGTACATTTGAGTTTCCCTACGAAACCAAAGCGGTGACACCAAAGTTGATTGTTTCTGTTTGTGTCTCCCCTGAGGAGGTTTCAGGCCAGCTATGTCTTTCTGTCCTGGCTCCTTTGGTTTGGAAGCTATTCTAGATGTTTGGCATGTTTGACAGCAAATGATGCTCTGGCCAAGGAAAAAACATTTGGTGCACCTGGGCTGTGCCTTTGAGTTTCCCAGGCAAACATAAGCAGTGGCAACAATGTTGATATTTTGTTTGTGTCTCCCCTGAGGAGGTTTCAGGCCTGCTACGTCTTTCAGTCCTGGCTCCTTTGGTTTGGATGCTATTGCTGGACGTTTGGCAGCAAATGCTGCTCCGGCCGAGAAAAACACTTTTGGTGCACCAAGGAGGTACATTTGAGTTTCCCTAGGAAACCAAAGCGGTGACACCAAAGTTGATAGTTTCTGTTTGTGTCTCCCCTGAGGAGGTTTCAGGCCAGCTATGTCTTTCAGTCCTGGCTCCTTTGGCTTGGAAGCTATTGCTGGATGTTTGGTAGCAATTGCTGCTCTGGCCGAGAAAAACACTTTTGGTGCACCGTGGAGGTACATTTGAGTTTCCCAGGAAAAAGAAAGTGGTGACACCAAAGCTGATAATTTCTGTTTGTGTCTCACCTGAGGAGGTTTCAGGCCAGCTATGTCTTTCAGTCCTGGCTCCTTTGGTTTGGGAGCTATTGCTGGACATTTGGCAGCAAATGCTGCTCCGGCTGAGAAAAACAAATTTGGTGCACCAGGGAGGTACATTTGAGTTTCACAAGTAAACCAAAGCGGTGACAACAAAGTTGATAGTTCCTGTTTGTGTCTCCCCTGAGGAGGTTTCAGGCCAGCTATGTCTTTCAGTCCTGGCTCCTTTGCTTTGGAAGCTATTGCTGGATGTTTGGCATGTTTGGCAGCAAATGCTGCTCCGGCCGAGAAAAACACTTTGGGTGCACCAGGGAGGTACATTTAAGTTTCCCAGGCAAACGAAAGTGGTGACACCAAAGTTTATAGTTTCTGTTTGTGTCTCCCCTGAGGAGGTTTCAGGCCAGCTATGTATTTCAATCCTGGCTCCTTTGGATTGGAAGCTATTGCTGGACGTTTGGCATGTTTGGCAGCAAATGCTGCTCCGGCCGAGAAAAACACTTTTGGTGCACTGTGGAGGTACATTTGAGTTTCCAACGCAAACCAAAGCGGTGACACCAAAGTTGATTGTTTCTGTTTGTGTCTCCCCTGAGGAGGTTTCAGGCCAGCTATGTCTTTCTGTCCTGGCTCCTTTGGTTTGGAAGCTATTCTAGACGTTTGGCATGTTTGACAGCAAATGATGCTCCGGCCAAGGAAAAAACTTTTGGTGCACCTGGGCTGTGCCTTTGAGTTTCCCAGGCAAACATAAGCATTGACACCAATGTTGATATTTTCTGTTTGTGTCTCCCCTGAGGAGGTTTCAGGCCAGCTACGTCTTTCAGTCCTGGCTCCTTTGGTTTGGAAGCTATTGCTGGACGTTTGGCAGCAATTGCTGCTCCGGCCGAGGAAAACATATTTGGTGAACAAGGGAGGTACGTTTGAGTTTCCCAGGCAAACGAAAGCCATGAGACCAATGTTTATATTTTCTATTTGTGTCTCCCTTGAGTAGGTTTCTGGCCAGCTATGTCTTTCAGTCCTGACTCCTTTGGTTTGGAAGCTATTGCTGGACGTTTGGCATGTTTGGCAGCAAATGCTGCTCCGGCCGAGAAAAACACTTTTGGTGCACCAAGGAGGTACATTTGAGTTTCCCTAGGAAACCAAAGCGGTGACACCAAAGTTGATTGTTTCTGTTTGTGTCTCCCCTGAGGAGGTTTCAGGCCAGCTATGTCTTTCTGTCCTGGCTCCTTTGGTTTGGAAGCTATTCTAGATGTTTGGCATGTTTGACAGCAAATGATGCTCCGGCCAAGGAAAAAACATTTGGTGAACCTGGGCTGTGCCTTTGAGTTTCCCAGGCAAACATAAGCAGTGACAACAATGTTGATATTTTGTTTGTGTCTCCCCTGAGGAGGTTTCAGGCCAGCTACGTCTTTCAGTCCTGGCTCCTTTGGTTTGGAAGCTATTGCTGGACGTTTGGCAGCAAATCCTGCTCCGGCCTAGAAAAACACATTTGGTGCACCAAGGAGGTACATTTGAGTATCCCAGGTAAATGAAAGCGGTGACACCAAAGTTGGTAGTTTCTGTTTGTGTCTCCCCTGAGGAGGTTTCATGCCAGCTATGTCTTTCAGTCCTGGCTCCTTTGGTTTGGAATGTATTGCTGGACGTTTGGCAGCAAATGCCTCTCCGGCCGAGAAAAACACTTTTGGTGCAACAGGGAGGTATATTTGAATTTCCCAGGTAAATGAAAGCGGAGACACCAAAGTTGATAGTTTCTGTTTGTGTCTCCCCTGAGGAGGTTTCAGGACAGATATGTCTTTCAGTCCTGGCTCCTTTGGTTTGGAAGCTATTGCTGGACGTTTGGCAGCAAATGCTGCTCCGGCCGAGAAAAACACTTTTGGTGCACCAAGGAGGTACATTTGAGTTTCCCTAGGAAACCAAAGCGGTGACACCAAAGTTGATAGTTTCTGTTTGTGTCTCCCCTGAGGAGGTTTCAGGCCAGCTATGTCTTTCAGTCCTGGCTCCTTTGGCTTGGAAGCTATTGCTGGATGTTTGGTAGCAATTGCTGCTCCGGCCGAGAAAAACACATTTGGTGCACCGTGAAGGTACATTTGAGTTTCCAATGCAAACGAGAGCTATGACACCAAAGTTGATAGTTTCTGTTTGTGTCTCCCCTGAGGAGGTTTCAGGACAGATATGTCTTTCAGTCCTGGCTCCTTTGGTTTGGAAGCTATTGCTGGACGTTTGGCAGCAAATGCTGCTCCGGCCGAGAAAAACACTTTTGGTGCACCAAGGAGGTACATTTGAGTTTCCCTAGGAAACCAAAGCGGTGACACCAAAGTTGATAGTTTCTGTTTGTGTCTCCCCTGAGGAGGTTTCAGGCCAGCTATGTCTTTCAGTCCTGGCTCCTTTGGCTTGGAAGCTATTGCTGGATGTTTGGTAGCAATTGCTGCTCCGGCCGAGAAAAACACATTTGGTGCACCGTGAAGGTACATTTGAGTTTCCAATGCAAACCTAAGTGGTGACACCAAAGCTGATAATTTCTGTTTGTGTCTCACCAGAGGAGGTTTCAGGCCAGCTATGTCTTTCAGTCCTGGCTCCTTTGGTTTGGGAGCTATTGCTGGACATTTGGCAGCAAATGCTGCTCCGGCTGAGAAAAACAAATTTGGTGCACCAGGGAGGTACATTTGAGTTTCACAAGTAAACCAACGCGGTGACAACAAAGTTGATAGTTCCTGTTTGTGTCTCCCCTGAGGAGGTTTCAGGCCAGCTATGTCTTTCAGTCCTGGGTCCTTTGCTTTGGAAGCTATTGCTGGATGTTGGGAATGATTGGCAGCAAATGCTGCTCCGGCCGAGAAAAACACTTTGTGTGCACCAGGGAGGTACATTTGAGTTTCCCAGGCAAACGAAAGTGGTGACACCAAAGTTTATAGTTTCTGTTTGTGTCTCCCTTGAGGAGGTTTCATGCCAGATATGTCTTTCAGTCCTTGCTCCTTTGGTTTGGAAGCTATTGCTGGACGTTTGGCATGTTTGGCAGCAAATGCTGCTCCGGCCGAGAAAAACACTTTTGGTGCACTGTGGAGGTACATTTGAGTTTCCCTAGGAAACCAAAGCGGTGACACCAAAGTTGATTGTTTCTGTTTGTGTCTCCCCTGAGGAGGTTTCAGGCCAGCTATGTCTTTCTGTCCTGGCTCCTTTGGTTTGGAAGCTATTCTAGATGTTTGGCATGTTTGACAGCAAATGATGCTCCGGCCAAGGAAAAAACTTTTGGTGCACCTGGGCTGTGCCTTTGAGTTTCCCAGGCAAACATAAGCATTGACACCAATGTTGATATTTTCTGTTTGTGTCTCCCCTGAGGAGGTTTCAGGCCCGCTACGTCTTTCAGTCCTGGCTCCTTTAGTTTGGAAGCTATTGCTGGACGTTTGGCAGCAAATCCTGCTCTGGCCGAGAAAAACACTTTTGGTGCACCAAGGAGGTACATTTGAGTATCCCAGGTAAATGAAAGCGGTGACACCAAAGTTGGTAGTTTCTGTTTGTGTCTCCCCTGAGGAGGTTTCATGCCAGCTATGTCTTTCAGTCCTGGCTCCTTTGGTTTGGAAGGTATTGCTGGACGTTTGGCAGCAAATGCCTCTCCGGCCGAGAAAAACACTTTTGGTGCAACAGGGAGGTATATTTGAATTTCCCAGGTAAATGAAAGCGGAGACACCAAAGTTGATAGTTTCTGTTTGTGTCTCCCCTGAGGAGGTTTCAGGACAGATATGTCTTTCAGTCCTGGCTCCTTTGGTTTGGAAGCTATTGCTGGACGTTTGGCAGCAAATGCTGCTCCGGCCGAGAAAAACACTTTTGGTGCACCAAGGAGGTACATTTGAGTTTCCAACGCAAACCAAAGCGGAGACACCAAAGTTGATAGTTTCTGTTTGTGTCTCCCCTGAGGAGGTTTCAGGCCAGCTATGTCTTTCAGTCCTGGCTCCTTTGGTTTGGAAGCTATTGCTGGATGTTTGGTAGCAATTGCTGCTCCGGCCGAGAAAAACACTTTTGGTGCACCGTGGAGGTACATTTGAGTTTCCAATGCAAACCAAACTGGTGACAACAAAGCTGATAATTTCTGTTTGTGTCTCACCTGAGGAGGTTTCAGGCCAGCTATGTCTTTCAGTCCTGGCTCCTTTGGTTTGGGAGCTATTGCTGGACATTTGGCAGCAAATCCTGCTCCGGCTGAGAAAAACTTTTGGTGCACCAGGGAGGTACATTTGAGTTTCAGAAGTAAACCAAAGCGGTGACACCAAAGTTGATAGTTCCTGTTTGTGTCTCCCCTGAGGAGGTTTCAGGCCAGCTATGTCTTTCAGTCCTGGCTCCTTTGCTTTGGAAGCTATTGCTGGATGTTTGGCATGTTTGGCAGCAAATGCTGCTCCGGCCGAGAAAAACACTTTGGGTGCATCAGGGAGGTACATTTGAGTTTCCCAGGCAAACGAAAGTGGTGACACCAAAGTTTATAGTTTCTGTTTGTGTCTCCCCTGAGGAGGTTTCATGCCAGCTATGTCTTTCAGTCCTGGCTCCTTTGGTTTGTAAGCTATTGCTGGACGTTTGGCATGTTTGGCAGCAAATGCTGCTCCGGCCGAGAAAAACACTTTTGGTGCACTGTGGAGGTACATTTGAGTTTCCAACGCAAACCAAAGCGGTGACACCAAAGTTGATAGTTTCTGTTTGTGTCTCCCCTGAGGAGGTTTCAGGCCAGCTATGTCTTTCAGTCCTGATTACTTTGGTTTGGAAGCTATTGCAAGACGTTTGGCATGTGTGGCAGCAAATGCTGCTCCGGCCGAGAAAAACACTTTTGGTGCACCATGCAGGTACATTTGAGTTACCCAGGCAAATGAAAGCCGTGACACCAAAGTTTCGAGTCTTTTTTTGTCTCCCCTGAGGAGGTTTCAGGCCAGCTATGTCTTTCAGTCCTGGCTCCTTTGGTTTGGAAGCTATTGCTGGACGTTTGGCAGCAAATGCTGCTCAGGCCGAGAAAAACACTTTTGGTGCACCAGGGAGGTACATATGAGTTTCCCTAGGAAACCAAAGCGGTGACACCAAAGTTGATAGTTTCTGTTTGTGTCTCCCCTGAGGAGGTTTCAGGCCAGCTATGTCTTTCAGTCCTGGCTCCTTTGGCTTGGAAGCTATTGCTGGATGTTTGGTAGCAATTGCTGCTCCGGCCGAGAAAAACACATTTGGTGCACCGTGAAGGTACATTTGAGTTTCCAATGCAAACCAAAGTGGTGACACCAAAGCTGATAATTTCTGTTTGTGTCTCACCAGAGGAGGTTTCAGGCCAGCTATGTCTTTCAGTCCTGGCTCCTTTGGTTTGGGAGCTATTGCTGGACCTTTGGCAGCAAATGCTGCTCCGGCTGAGAAAAACAAATTTGGTGCACCAGGGAGGTACATTTGAGTTTCACAAGTAAACCAACGCGGTGACAACAAAGTTGATAGTTCCTGTTTGTGTCTCCCCTGAGGAGGTTTCAGGCCAGCTATGTCTTTCAGTCCTGGCTCCTTTGCTTTGGAAGCTATTGCTGGATGTTGGGAATGATTGGCAGCAAATGCTGCTCCGGCCGAGAAAAACACTTTGGGTGCACCAGGGAGGTACATTTGAGTTTCCCAGGCAAATGAAAGTGGTGACACCAAAGTTGATAGTTTCTGTTTGTGTCTCCCTTGAGGAGGTTTCATGCCAGATATGTCTTTCAGTCCTGGCTCCTTTGGTTTGGAAGCTATTGCTGGACGTTTGGCATGTTTGGCAGCAAATTCTGCTCCGGCCGAGAAAAACACTTTTGGTGCACTGTGGAGGTACATTTGAGTTTCCCTAGGAAACCAAAGCGGTGACACCAAAGTTGATTGTTTCTGTTTGTGTCTTCCCTGAGGAGGTTTCAGGCCAGCTATGTCTTTCTGTCCTGGCTCCTTTGGTTTGGAAGCTATTCTAGATGTTTGGCATGTTTGACAGCAAATGATGCTCCGGCCAAGGAAAAAACTTTTGGTGCACCTGGGCTGTGCCTTTGAGTTTCCCAGGCAAACATAAGCATTGACACCAATGTTGATATTTTCTGTTTGTGTCTCCCCTGAGGAGGTTTCAGGCCCGCTACGTCTTTCAGTCCTGGCTCCTTTAGTTTGGAAGCTATTGCTGGACGTTTGGCAGCAAATCCTGCTCTGGCCGAGAAAAACACTTTTGGTGCACCAAGGAGGTACATTTGAGTATCCCAGGTAAATGAAAGCGGTGACACCAAAGTTGGTAGTTTCTGTTTGTGTCTCCCCTGAGGAGGTTTCATGCCAGCTATGTCTTTCAGTCCTGGCTCCTTTGGTTTGGAAGGTATTGCTGGACGTTTGGCAGCAAATGCCTCTCCGGCCGAGAAAAACACTTTTGGTGCAACAGGGAGGTATATTTGAATTTCCCAGGTAAATGAAAGCGGAGACACCAAAGTTGATAGTTTCTGTTTGTGTCTCCCCTGAGGAGGTTTCAGGACAGATATGTCTTTCAGTCCTGGCTCCTTTGGTTTGGAAGCTATTGCTGGACGTTTGGCAGCAAATGCTGCTCCGGCCGAGAAAAACACTTTTGGTGCACCAAGGAGGTACATTTGAGTTTCCAACGCAAACCAAAGCGGAGACACCAAAGTTGATAGTTTCTGTTTGTGTCTCCCCTGAGGAGGTTTCAGGCCAGCTATGTCTTTCAGTCCTGGCTCCTTTGGTTTGGAAGCTATTGCTGGATGTTTGGTAGCAATTGCAGCTCCGGCCGAGAAAAACACTTTTGGTGCACCGTGGAGGTACATTTGAGTTTCCAATGCAAACCAAACTGGTGACAACAAAGCTGATAATTTCTGTTTGTGTCTCACCTGAGGAGGTTTCAGGCCAGCTATGTCTTTCAGTCCTGGCTCCTTTGGTTTGGGAGCTATTGCTGGACATTTGGCAGCAAATCCTGCTCCGGCTGAGAAAAACTTTTGGTGCACCAGGGAGGTACATTTGAGTTTCACAAGTAAACCAAAGCGGTGACAACAAAGTTGATAGTTCCTGTTTGTGTCTCCCCTGAGGAGGTTTCAGGCCAGCTATGTCTTTCAGTCCTGGCTCCTTTGCTTTGGAAGCTATTGCTGGATGTTTGGCATGTTTGGCAGCAAATGCTGCTCCGGCCGAGAAAAACACTTTGGGTGCATCAGGGAGGTACATTTGAGTTTCCCAGGCAAACGAAAGTGGTGACACCAAAGTTTATAGTTTCTGTTTGTGTCTCCCCTGAGGAGGTTTCATGCCAGCTATGTCTTTCAGTCCTGGCTCCTTTGGTTTGTAAGCTATTGCTGGACGTTTGGCATGTTTGGCAGCAAATGCTGCTCCGGCCGAGAAAAACACTTTTGGTGCACTGTGGAGGTACATTTGAGTTTCCAACGCAAACCAAAGCGGTGACACCAAAGTTGATAGTTTCTGTTTGTGTCTCCCCTGAGGAGGTTTCAGGCCAGCTATGTCTTTCAGTCCTGATTACTTTGGTTTGGAAGCTATTGCAAGACGTTTGGCATGTGTGGCAGCAAATGCTGCTCCGGCCGAGAAAAACACTTTTGGTGCACCATGCAGGTACATTTGAGTTACCCAGGCAAATGAAAGCCGTGACACCAAAGTTTCGAGTCTTTTTTTGTCTCCCCTGAGGAGGTTTCAGGCCAGCTATGTCTTTCAGTCCTGGCTCCTTTGGTTTGGAATCTATTGCTGGACGTTTAGCAGCAAATGCTGCTCAGGCCGAGAAAAACACTTTTGGTGCACCAAGGAGGTACATTTGAGTTTCCCTAGGAAACCAAAGCGGTGACACCAAGGTTGATAGTTTCTGTTTGTGTCTCCCCTGAGGAGGTTTCAGGCCAGCTATGTCTTTCAGTCCTGGCTCCTTTGGCTTGGAAGCTATTGCTGGATGTTTGGTAGCAATTGCTGCTCCGGCCGAGAAAAACACTTTTGGCGCACCGTGGAGGTTCATTTGAGTTTCCCTAGGAAACCAAAGCGGTGACACCAAGGTTGATAGTTTCTGTTTGTGTCTCCCCTGAGGAGGTTTCAGGCCAGCTATGTCTTTCAGTCCTGGCTCCTTTGGCTTGGAAGCTATTGCTGGATGTTTGGTAGCAATTGCTGCTCCGGCCGAGAAAAACACTTTTGGTGCACCGTGGAGGTTCATTTGAGTTTCCAACGCAAACCAAAGTGGTGACACCAAAGCTGATAGTTTCTGTTTGTGTATCCCCTTAGGAGGTTTCAGGCCAGCTATGTCTTTCAGTCCTGGCTCCTTTGGTTTGGAAGCTATTGCTGGAAGTTTGGCATGTTTGGCAGCAAATGCTGCTCCGGCCGAGAAAAACACTTTTGGTGCACCAAGGAGGTACACTTGAGTTTCCCAGGCAAACGAAAGCGGTGAAACCTAAGTTGAAAGCTCCGGTTTGTGTCTCCCCTGAGGAGGTTTCTGGCCAGCTATGTCTTTCATTCCTGGCTCCTTTGGTTTGGAAGGTATTGCTGGACGTTTGGCATGTTTGGCAGCAAATGCTGCTCCGGCCTAGAAAAATACTTTGGATGCACCAGGGATGTATATTTGAATTTCCCAGGTAAATGAAAGCTGTGACACCAAAGTTTCAAGTCTCTGTTTGTGTCTCCCCTGAGGCTGTTTCAGGCCAGCTATGTCTTTCAGTCCTGGCTCCTTTGGTTTGGAAGCTATTGCTGGACGTTTGGCAGCAAATGCTGCTCAGGCCGAGAAAAACACTTTTGGTGCACCAGGGAGGTACATATGAGTTTCCCTAGGAAACCAAAGCGGTGACACCAAAGTTGATAGTTTCTGTTTGTGTCTCCCCTGAGGAGGTTTCAGGCCAGCTATGTCTTTCAGTCCTGGCTCCTTTGGCTTGGAAGCTATTGCTGGATGTTTGGTAGCAATTGCTGCTCCGGCCGAGAAAAACACTTTTGGTGCACCGTGGAGGTACATTTGAGTGTCCAACGCAAACGAGAGCTATGACACCAAAGCTGATAATTTCTGTTTGTGTCTCCCCTGAGGAGGTTTCAGGCCAGCTATGTCTTTCAGTCCTGGCTCCTTTGGCTTGGAAGCTGTTGCTGGATGTTTGGTAGCAATTGCTGCTCCGGCTGAGAAAAACAATTTTGGTGCACCAGGGAGGTACATTTGAGTGTCCAACGCAAACGAGAGCAGTGACACCAAAGTTTATAGTTTCTGTTTGTGTCTCCCCTGAGGAGGTTTCAGGAGAGCTATGTCTTTCAGTCCTGATTCCTTTGGTTTGGAAGCTATTGCTGGATGTTTGGCAGCAAATGCTGCTCCGGCCGAGAAAAACACTTTTGGTGCACCGTGGAGGTACATTTGAGTGTCCAACGCAAACCAAAATGTTGACACCAAAGTTGATAGTTTCTGTTTGTGTCTCCCCTGAAGAGGTTTCAGGCCAGCTATGTCTTTCAGTCCTGACTCGTTTGGTTTGGATGCTATTGCTGGACGTTTGGCATGTTTGGCAGGAATTGCTGCTCCGGCCGAGAAAAACACTTTGGGTGCACCAGGGAGGTACATTTGAGTTCCCAAGGCAAACGAAATGGTGACACCAAAGTTTATAGTTTCTGTTTGTGTCTCCCCTGAGGAGGTTTCAGGCCAGATATGTCTTTCAGTCCTTGTTCCCTTGGTTTGGAAGCAATTGCTGGACGTTTGGCAGCAATTGCTGCTCCGGCCGAGAAAAACACATTTGGTGAACCAGGGAGGTACATTTGAGTTTCCCAGGCAAACGAAAGATATGAGACCAAAGTTTACATTTTCTGTTTGTGTCTCCCCTGAGGAGGTTTCAGGCCAGCTATGTCTTTCAGTCCTGATTCCTTTGGTTTGGAAGCTATTGCAAGACGTTTGGCATGTGTGGCAGCAAATGCTGCTCCGGCCGAGAAAAACACTTTTGGTGCACCATGCAGGTACATTTGAGTTTCCCAGGCAAATGAAAGCCATGACACCAAAGTTTCGAGTCTTTTTGTGTCTCCCCTGAGGAGGTTTCAGGCCAGCTATGTCTTTCAGTCCTGGCTCCTTTGGTTTGGAAGCTATTGCTGGACGTTTAGCAGCAAATGCTGCTCAGGCCGAGAAAAACACTTTTGGTGCACCAAGGAGGTACATTTGAGTTTCCCTAAAAAACCAAAGCTGTGACACCAAGGTTGATAGTTTCTGTTTGTGTCTCCCCTGAGGAGGTTTCAGGCCAGCTATGTCTTTCAGTCCTGGCTCCTTTGGCTTGGAAGCTATTGCTGGATGTTTGGTAGCAATTGCTGCTCCGGCCGAGAAAAACACTTTTGGTGCAACAGGGAGGTATATTTGAATTTCCCAGGTAAATGAAAGCGGAGACACCAAAGTTGATAGTTTCTGTTTGTGTCTCCCCTGAGGAGGTTTCAGGCCAGCTATGTCTTTCAGTCCTGGCTCCTTTGGTTTGGAAGCTATTGCTGGACATTTGGCATGTTTGGCAGCAAATTCTGCTCCGGCCGAGAAAAACACTTTTGGTGCACCAAGGAGGTACACTTGAGTTTCCCAGGCAAACGAAATGGTGACACCAAAGTTGATAGTTTCTGTTTGTGTCTCCCCTGAGGAGGTTTCAGGCCAGATATGTCTTTCAGTCCTTGTTCCCTTGGTTTGGAAGCAATTGCTGGACGTTTGGCAGCAATTGCTGCTCCGGCCGAGAAAAACACATTTGGTGAACCAGGGAGGTACATTTGAGTTTCCCAGGCAAACGAAAGATATGAGACCAAAGTTTACATTTTCTGTTTGTGTCTCCCCTGAGGAGGTTTAAGCCAGCTATGTCTTTCAGTCCTGGCTCCTTTGGTTTTGAAGCTATTGCTGGACGTTTGGCAGCAAATGCTGCTCCGGCCGAGAAAAAAACTTTGGGTGCACCAGGGAGGTATATTTGAATTTCCCAGGTAAACGAAAGCGGAGACACCAAAGTTGATAGTTTCTGTTTTTGTCTCCCCTGAGGAGGTTTCAGGCCAGCTATGTCTTTCAGTCCTGGCTCCATTGGTTTGGAAGCTATTGCTGGACGTTTGGCAGCAATTGCTGCTCCGGCCGAGAAAAACATATTTGGTGAACCAGGGAGGTCCATTTGAGTTTCCCAGGCAAACGAAAGTCATGAGACCAAAGTTGATACTTTCTATTTGTGTCTCCCTTGAGTAGGTTTCAGGCCAGCTATGTCTTTCAGTCTTGGTTCGTTTGGTGTGGATGCTATTGCTGGACGTTTGGCATGTTTGTCAACAAATCCTGCTATGGCCAAGAAAAACACTTTTGGTGCACCAAGGAGGTACATTTGAGTATCCCAGGCAAACGAAAGTGGTGACACCAAAGTTGATAGTTTCTGTTTGTGTCTCCCCTGAGGAGGTTTCAGGCCAGCTATGTCTTTCAGTCCTGGCTCCTTTGGCTTGGAAGCTATTGCTGGATGTTTGGCAGCAAATGCTGCTCCGGCCGTGAAAAACACATTTGGTGCACCATGGAGGTACATTTGAGTTTCCCAGGCAAACGAAAGCGGTGACACCTAAGTTGAAAGCTCCTGTTTGTGTCTCCCCTGAGGAGGTTCCTGGCCAGCTATGTCTTTCAGTCCTGACTCCTTTGGTTTGGAAGCTATTGCTGGACGTTTGGCATGTTTGGCAGCAAATGCTGCTCCGGCCTAGAAAAAGACTTTGGGTGCACCAGGGATGTATATTTGAATTTCCGAGGTAAATGAAAGCTGTGACACCAAAGTTTCAAGTCTCTGTTTGTGTCTCCCCTGAGGCTGTTTCAGGCCAGCTATGTCTTTCAGTCCTGGCTCCTTTGGTTTGGAAGCTATTGCTGGACGTTTGGCAGCAAATGCTGCTCAGGCCGAGAAAAACACTTTTGGTGCACCAGGGAGGTACATATGAGTTTCCCTAGGAAACCAAAGCGGTGACACCAAAGTTGATAGTTTCTGTTTGTGTCTCCCCTGAGGAGGTTTCAGGCCAGCTATGTCTTTCAGTCCTGGCTCCTTTGGCTTGGAAGCTGTTGCTGGATGTTTGGTAGCAATTGCTGCTCCGGCTGAGAAAAACCCTTTTGGTGCACCAGGGAGGTACATTTGAGTGTCCAACGCAAACGAGAGCAGTGACACCAAAGTTGATAGTTTCTGTTTGTGTCTCCCCTGAGGAGGTTTCAGGCCAGCTATGTCTTTCAGTCCTGGCTCCTTTGGCTTGGAAGCTATTGCTGGATGTTTGGTAGCAATTGCTGCTCCGGCCGAGAAAAACACTTTTGGCGCACCGTGGAGGTTCATTTGAGTTTCCAACGCAAACCAAAGTGGTGACACCAAAGCTGATAGTTTCTGTTTGTGTATCCCCTTAGGAGGATTCAGGCCAGCTATGTCTTTCAGTCCTGGCTCCTTTGGTTGGGAAGCTATTGCTGGACGTTTGGCATTTTTGGCAGCAAATGCTGCTCCGGCCGAGAAAAACACTTTTGGTGCACCAAGGAGGGACACTTGAGTTTCCCAGGCAAACGAAAGCGGTGACACCAAAGTTGATAGTTTCTGTTTGTGTCTCCCCTGAGGATGTTTCGGGCCAGCTATGTCTTTCAGTCCTTGCTCCCTTGGTTTGGAAGCAATTGCTGGACGTTTGGCAGTATTTGCTGCTCCGGCCGAGAAAAACACATTTGGTGAACCAGGGAGGTACATTTTAGTTTCCCAGGCAAACGAAAGCCATGAGACCAAAGTTTACATTTTCTGTTTGTGTCTCCCCTGAGGAGGTTTCAGGCCCGCTATGTCTTTCAGTCTTGGATCCTTTGGTTTGGAAGCTATTGCTGGACGTTTGGCATGTTTGGCAGCAAATGCTGCTCCGGCCGAGAAAAATACTTTGGGTGCACCAAGGAGGTATATTTGAGTTTCCCAGGCAAATGAAAGCTGTGACACCAAAGTTTCAAGTCTCTGTTTGTGTCTCCCCTGAGGAGGTTTCAGGCCAGCTATGTCTTTCAGTCCTGGCTCCTTTGGTTTGGAAGCTATTGCTGGACGTTTGGCAGCAAATGCTGCTCAGGCCGAGAAAAACACTTTTGGTGCACCAGGGAGGTACATATGAGTTTCCCTAGGAAACCAAAGCGGTGACACCAAAGTTGATAGTTTCTGTTTGTGTCTCCCCTGAGGAGGTTTCAGGCCAGCTATGTCTTTCAGTCCTGGCTCCTTTGGCTTGGAAGCTATTGCTGGATGTTTGGTAGCAATTGCTGCTCCGGCCGAGAAAAACACTTTTGGTGCACCGTGGAGGTACATTTGAGTGTCCAACGCAAACCAAAGTGGTGACACCAAAGTTGATAGTTTCTGTTTGTGTCTCCCCTGAGGAGGTTTCAGGCCAGCTATGTCTTTCAGTCCTGGCTCCTTTGGCTTGGAAGCTATTGCTGGATGTTTGGTAGCAATTGCTGCTCCGGCCGAGAAAAACACTTTTGGTGCACCGTGGAGGTACATTTGAGTGTCCAACGCAAACGAGCGCAGTGACACCAAAGTTTATAGTTTCTGTTTGTGTCTCCCCTGAGGAGGTTTCAGGCCAGCTATGTCTTTCAGTCCTGGCTCCTTTGGTTTGGAAGCTATTGCTGGATGTTTGGCAGCAAATGCTGCTTCGGCCGTGAAAAACACATTTGGTGCACCATGGAGGTACATTTGAGTTTTCCAGGCAAACGAAATGGTGACACCAAATTTGATAGTTTCTGTTTGTGTCTCCCCTGAGGAGGTTTCAGGCCAGCTATGTCTTTCAGTCCTGGCTCCTTTGGTTTGGAAGCTATTGCTGGACGTTTGGCATGTTTGGCAGCAAATGCTGCTCCGGCCTAGAAAAACACTTTGGGTGCACCAGGGATGTATATTTGAATTTCCGAGGTAAATGAAAGCGGAGACACCAAAGTTGATAGTTTCTGTTAGTGTCTCCCCTGAAGGGGTTTCAGGCCAGCTATATCTTTCAGTCCTGGCTCCTTTGGTTAGGAAGCTATTACTGGACGTTTGGCATGTTTGGCAGCAAATGCTGCTCCGGCTGAGAAAAACAATTTTGGTGAACCAGGGAGGTACATTTGAGTTTCCCAAGTAAAACAAAGCGGTGACAACAAAGTTTATAGTTCCTGTTTGTGTCTCCCCTGAGGAGGTTTCAGGCCAGCTATATCTTTCAGTCCTGGCTTCTTTGGTCTGGAAGCTATTGCTGGATGTTTGGCATGTTTGGCAGCAAATGCTGCTCCGGCCGAGAAAAACACTTTTGGTGCACCAGGGAGGTACATTTGAGTTTCCCAGGCAAACGAAAGTGGTGACACCAAAGTTGATAGTTTCTGTTTGTGTCTCCCCTGAGGAGGTTTCAGGCCAGCTATGTCTTTCAGTCCTGGCTCCTTTGGATTGGAAGTTATTGCTGGACGTTTGGCATGTTTCGCAGCAAATGCTGCTCCGGCCGAGAAAAACACTTTTGGTGCACTGTGGAGGTACATTTGAGTTTCCAACGCAAACCAAAGCGGTGACACCAAAGTTGATTGTTTCTGTTTGTGTCTCCCCTGAGGAGGTTTCAGGCCAGCTATGTCTTTCTGTCCTGGCTCCTTTGGTTTGGAAGCTATTCTAGATGTTTGGCATGTTTGACAGCAAATGATGCTCCGGCCAAGGAAAAAACTTTTGGTGCACCTGGGCTGTGCCTTTGAGTTTCCCAGGCAAACATAAGCATTGACACCAATGTTGATATTTTCTGTTTGTGTCTCCCCTGAGGAGGTTTCAGGCCAGCTACGTCTTTCAGTCCTGGCTCATTTAGTTTGGAAGCTCTTGCGGGACGTTTGGCATGTTTGGCAGCAAATGCTGCTCCGGCCGAGAAAACCACTTTTGGTGCACCATGGAGGTACGTTTGAGTTTCCCAGGCAAACGAAATGGTGACACCAATGTTGATAGTTTCTGTTTGTGTCTCCCCTGAGGAGGTTTCAGGCCAGCTACGTCTTTCAGTCCTGGCTCCTTTAGTTTGGAAGCTCTTGCGGGACGTTTGGCATGTTTGGCAGCAAATGCTGCTCCGGCCGAGGAAAACATATTTGGTGAACAAGGGAGGTACGTTTGAGTTTCCCAGGCAAACGAAAGCCATGAGACCAATGTTTATATTTTCTATTTGTGTCTCCCTTGAGTAGGTTTCTGTCCAGCTATGTCTTTCAGTCCTGACTCCTTTGGTTTGGAAGCTATTCTAGATGTTTGGCATGTTTGACAGCAAATGATGCTCCGGCCAAGGAAAAAACTTATGGTGCACCTGGGCTGTGCCTTTGTGTTTCCCATGCAAACATAAGCAGTGGCAACAATGTTGATATTTTGTTTGTGTCTCCCCTGAGGAGGTTTCAGGCCAGCTATGTCTTTCTGTCCTGGCTCCTTTGGTTTGGAAGCTATTCTAGATGTTTGGCATGTTTGACAGCAAATGATGCTCCGGCCAAGGAAAAAACTTATGGTGCACCTGGGCTGTGCCTTTGTGTTTCCCATGCAAACATAAGCAGTGGCAACAATGTTGATATTTTGTTTGTGTCTCCCCTGAGGAGGTTTCAGGCCTGCTACGTCTTTCAGTCCTGGCTCCTTTGGTTTGGATGCTATTGCTGGACGTTTGGCAGCAAATCCTTCTCCGGACGAGAAAAACACATTTGGTGCAACAGGGAGGTATATTTGAATTTCCCAGGTAAATGAAAGCGGAGACACCAAAGTTGATAGTTTCTGTTTGTGTCTCCCCTGAGGAGGTTTCAGGACAGATATGTCTTTCAGTCCTGGCTCCTTTGGTTTGGAAGCTATTGCTGGACGTTTGGCAGCAAATGCTGCTCCGGCCGAGAAAAACACTTTTGGTGTACCAAGGAGGTACATTTGAGTTTCCCTAGGAAACCAAAGCGGTGACACCAAAGTTGATAGTTTCTGTTTGTGTCTCCCCTGAGGAGGTTTCAGGCCAGCTATGTTTTTCAGTCCTGGCTCCTTTGGTTTGGAAGCTATTGCTGGACGTTTGGCAGCAAATGCTGCTCCGGCCGAGAAAAACACTTTTGGTGCACCGTGGAGGTACATTTGAGTTTCCAATGCAAACCAAAGTGGTGACACCAAAGCTGATAATTTCTGTTTGTGTCTCACCTGAGGAGGTTTCAGGCCAGCTATGTCTTTCAGTCCTGGCTCCTTTGGTTTGGGAGCTATTGCTGGACATTTGGCAGCAAATGCTGCTCCGGCTGAGAAAAACAAATTTGGTGCACCAGGGAGGTACATTTGAGTTTCACAAGTAAACCAAAGCGGTGACAACAAAGTTGATAGTTCCTGTTTGTGTCTCCCCTGAGGAGCTTTCAGGCCAGCTATGTCTTTCAGTCCTGGCTCCTTTGCTTTGGAAGCTATTGCTGGATGTTTGGCATGTTTGGCAGCAAATGCTGCTCCGGCCGAGAAAAACACTTTGGGTGCACCAGGGAGGTACATTTGAGTTTCCCAGGCAAACGAAAGTGGTGACACCAAAGTTTATAGTTTCTGTTTGTGTCTCCCCTGAGGAGGTTTCAGGCCAGCTATGTCTTTCAGTCCTGGCTCCTTTGGTTTGGAAGTTATTGCTGGACGTTTGGCATGTTTGGCAGCAAATGCTGCTCCGGCCGAGAAAAACACTTTTGGTGCACTAGGGAGGTACATTTGAGTTTCCAACGCAAACCAAAGCGGTGACACCAAAGTTGATTGTTTCTGTTTGTGTCTCCCCTGAGGAGGTTTCAGGCCAGCTATGTCTTTCTGTCCTGGCTCCTTTGGTTTGGAAGCTATTCTAGATGTTTGGCATGTTTGACAGCAAATGATGCTCCGGCCAAGGAAAAAACTTTTGGTGCACCTGGGCTGTGCCTTTGAGTTTCCCAGGCAAACATAAGCATTGACACCAATGTTGATATTTTCTGTTTGTGTCTCCCCTGAGGAGGTTTCAGGCCAGCTACGTCTTTCAGTCCTGGCTCCTTTAGTTTGGAAGCTCTTGCGGGACGTTTGGCATGTTTGGCAGCAAATGCTGCTCCGGCCGAGAAAACCACTTTTGGTGCACCATGGAGGTACGTTTGAGTTTCCCAGGCAAACGAAATGGTGACACCAATATTGATAGTTTCTGTTTGTGTCTCCCCTGAGGAGGTTTCAGGCCAGCTACGTCTTTCAGTCCTGGCTCCTTTGGTTTGGAAGCTATTGCTGGACGTTTGGCAGCAATTGCTGCTCCGGCCGAGGAAAACATATTTGGTGAACAAGGGAGGTACGTTTGAGTTTCCCAGGCAAACGAAAGCCATGAGACCAATGTTTATATTTTCTATTTGTGTCTCCCTTGATTAGGTTTCTGTCCAGCTATGTCTTTCAGTCCTGACTCCTTTGGTTTGGAAGCTATTGCTGGACGTTTGGCATGTTTGGCAGCAAATGCTGCTCCGGCCGAGAAAAACACTTTTGCTGCACCAAGGAGGTACATTTGAGTTTCCCTAGGAAACCAAAGCGGTGACACCAAAGTTGATTGTTTCTGTTTGTGTCTCCCCTGAGGAGGTTTCAGGCCAGCTATGTCTTTCTGTCCTGGCTCCTTTGGTTTGGAAGCTATTCTAGATGATTGGCATGTTTGACAGCAAATGATGCTCCGGCCAAGGAAAAAACCTATGGTGCACCTGGGCTGTGCCTTTGAGTTTCCCAGGCAAACATAAGCAGTGGCAACAATGTTGATATTTTGTTTGTGTCTCCCCTGAGGAGGTTTCAGGCCTGCTACGTCTTTCAGTCGTGGCTCCTTTGGTTTGGATGCTATTGCTGGACGTTTGGCAGAAAATCCTTCTCCGGACGAGAAAAACACATTTGGTGCAACAGGGAGGTATATTTGAATTTCCCAGGTAAATGAAAGCGGAGACACCAAAGTTGATAGTTTCTGTTTGTGTCTCCCCTGAGGAGGTTTCAGGACTGATATGTCTTTCAGTCCTGGCTCCTTTGGTTTGGAAGCTATTACTGGACGTTTGGCAGCAAATGCTGCTCCGGCCGAGAAAAACACTTTTGGTGCACCAAGGACGTACATTTGAGTTTCCCTATGAAACCAAAGCGGTGACACCAAAGTTGATAGTTTCTGTTTGTGTCTCCCCTGAGGAGGTTTCAGGCCAGCTATGTTTTTCAGTCCTGGCTCCTTTGGTTTGGAAGCTATTGCTGGACGTTTGGCAGCAAATGCTGCTCCGGCCGAGAAAAACAAATATGGTGGACCAGGGAGGTACATTTGAGTTTCACAAGTAAACCAAAGCGGTGACAACAAAGTTGATAGTTCCTGTTTGTGTCTCCCCTGAGGAGGTTTCAGGCCAGCTATGTCTTTCAGTCCTGGCTCCTTTGGTTTGGAAGCTATTGCTGGACGTTTGGCTGCAAATGCTGCTCCGGCCGAGAAAAACACTTTTGGTGCACCGTGGAGGTACATTTGAGTTTCCAATGCAAACCAAAGTGGTGACACCAAAGCTGATAATTTCTGTTTGTGTCTCACCTGAGGAGGTTTCAGGCCAGCTATGTCTTTCAGTCCTGGCTCCTTTGGTTTGGGAGCTATTGCTGGACATTTGGCAGCAAATGCTGCTCCGGCCGAGAAAAACAAATTTGGTGCACCAGGGAGGTACATTTGAGTTTCACAAGTAAACCAAAGCGGTGACAACAAAGTTGATAGTTCCTGTTTGTGTCTCCCCTGAGGAGGTTTCAGGCCAGCTATGTCTTTCAGTACTGGCTCCTTTGCATTGGAAGCTATTGCTGGATGTTTAGCATGTTTGGCAGGAATTGCTGCTCCGGCCGAGAAAAACACTTTGGGTGCACCAGGGAGGTACATTTGAGTTTCCCAGGCAAACGAAAGTGGTGACACCGAAGTTTATAGTTTCTGTTTGTGTCTCCCCTGAGGAGGTTTCATGCCAGCTATGTCTTTCAGTCCTGGCTCCTTTGGATTGGAAGCTATTGCTGGACGTTTGGCATGTTTGGCAGCAAATGCTGCTCCGGCCGAGAAAAACACTTTTGGTGCACCAAGGAGGTACATTTGAGTTTCCCTAGGAAACCAAAGCGGTGACACCAAAGTTGATTGTTTCTGTTTGTGTCTCCCCTGAGGAGGTTTCAGGCCAGCTATGTCTTTCTGTCCTGGCTCCTTTGGTTTGGAAGCTATTCTAGACGTTTGGCATGTTTGACAGCAAATGATGCTCCGGCCATGGAAAAAACTTTTGGTGCACCTGGGCTGTGCCTTTGAGTTTCCCAGGCAAACATAAGCATTGACACCAATGTTGATATTTTCTGTTTGTGTCTCCCCTGAGGAGGTTTCGGCCAGCTACGTCTTTCAGTCCTGGCTCCTTTGGTTTGGAAGCTCTTGCGGGACGTTTGGCATGTTTGGCAGCAAATGCTGCTCCGGCCGAGAAAACCACTTTTGGTGCACCATGGAGGTACGTTTGAGTTTCCCAGGCAAACGAAATGGTGACACCAATGTTGATAGTTTCTGTTTGTGTCTCCCCTGAGGAGGTTTCAGGCCAGCTACGTCTTTCAGTCCTGGCTCCTTTGGTTTGGAAGCTATTGCTGGACGTTTGGCAGCAAATGCTGCTCCGGCCGAGGAAAACACTTTGGGTGCACCAGGGAGGTACATTTGAGTTTCCCAGGCAAACGAAAGTGGTGACACCAAAGTTTATAGTTTCTGTTTGTGTCTCCCCTGAGGAGGTTTCATGCCAGCTATGTCTTTCAGTCCTGGCTCCTTTGGATTGGAAGCTATTGCTGGACGTTTGGCATGTTTGGCAGCAAATGCTGCTCCGGCCGAGAAAAACACTTTTGGTGCACCAAGGAGGTACATTTGAGTTTCCCTCGGAAACCAAAGCGGTGACACCAAAGTTGATTGTTTCTGTTTGTGTCTCCCCTGAAGAGGTTTCAGGCCAGCTATGTCTTTCAGTCCTGGCTCCTTTGGTTTGGAAGCTATTCTAGACGTTTGGCATGTTTGACAGCAAATGATGCTCCGGCCATGGAAAAAACTTTTGGTGCACCTGGGCTGTGCCTTTGAGTTTCCCAGGCAAACATAAGCATTGACACCAATGTTGATATTTTCTGTTTGTGTCTCCCCTGAGGAGGTTTCGGCCAGCTACGTCTTTCAGTCCTGGCTCCTTTGGTTTGGAAGCTCTTGCGGGACGTTTGGCATGTTTGGCAGCAAATGCTGCTCCGGCCGAGAAAAACACTTTTGGTGCACCATGGAGGTACGTTTGAGTTTCCCAGGCAAACGAAATGGTGACACCAATGTTGATAGTTTCTGTTTGTGTCTCCCCTGAGGAGGTTTCAGGCCAGCTACGTCTTTCAGTCCTGGCTCCTTTGGTTTGGAAGCTATTGCTGGACGTTTGGCAGCAATTGCTGCTCCGGCCGAGGAAAACATATTTGGTGAACAAGAGAGGTACGTTTGAGTTTCCCAGGCAAACGAAAGCCATGAGACCAATGTTTATATTTTCTATTTGTGTCTCCCTTGAGTAGGTTTCTGGCCAGCTATGTCTTTCAGTCCTGACTCCTTTGGTTTGGAAGCTATTGCTGGACGTTTGGCATGTTTGGCAGCAAATGCTGCTCCGGCCGAGAAAAACACTTTTGGTGCACCAAGGAGGTACATTTGAGTTTCCCTAGGAAACCAAAGCGGTGACACCAAAGTTGATTGTTTCTGTTTGTGTCTCCCCTGAGGAGGTTTCAGGCCAGCTACGTCTTTTAGTCCTGGCTCCTTTGGTTTGGAAGCTATTGCTGGACGTTTGGCAGCAAATCCTGCTCCGGCCTAGAAAAACATATTTGGTGCACCAAGGAGGTACATTTGAGTATCCCAGGTAAATGAAAGCGGTGACACCAAAGTTGGTAGTTTCTGTTTGTGTCTCCCCTGAGGAGGTTTCATGCCAGCTATGTCTTTCAGTCCTGGCTCCTTTGGTTTGGAAGGTATTGCTGGACGTTTGGCAGCAAATGCCTCTCCGGCCGAGAAAAACACTTTTGGTGCAACAGGGAGGTATATTTGAATTTCCGAGGTAAATGAAAGCGGAGACACCAAAGTTGATAGTTTCTGTTTGTGTCTCCCCTGAGGAGGTTTCAGGACAGATATGTCTTTCAGTCCTGGCTCCTTTGGTTTGGAAGCTATTGCTGGACGTTTGGCATGTTTGGCAGCAAATCCTGCTCCGGCCGAGAAAAACACTTTTGGTGCAACAGGGAGGTATATTTGAATTTCCCAGGTAAATGAAAGCGGAGACACCAAAGTTGATAGTTTCTGTTTGTGTCTCCCCTGAGGAGGTTTCATGCCAGCTATGTCTTTCAGTCCTGGCTCCTTTGGCTTGGAAGCTATTGCTGGATGTTTGGTAGCAATTGCTGCTCCGGCCGAGAAAAACACTTTTCGTGCACCGTGGAGGTACATTTGAGTTTCCAATGCAAACCAAACTGGTGACAACAAAGCTGATAATTTCTGTTTGTGTCTCACCTGAGGAGGTTTCAGGCCAGCTATGTCTTTCAGTCCTGGCTCCTTTGGTTTGGGAGCTATTGCTGGACATTTGGCAGCAAATGCTGCTCCGGCTGAGAAAAACTTCTGGTGCACCAGGGAGGTACATTTGAGTTTCACAAGTAAACCAAAGCGGTGACAACAAAGTTGATAGTTCCTGTTTGTGTCTCCCCTGAGGAGGTTTCAGGCCAGCTATGTCTTTCAGTCCTGGCTCCTTTGGTTTGGAAGCTATTGCTGGATGTTTGGCATGTTTGGCAGCAAATGCTGCTCCGGCCGAGAAAAACACTTTGGGTGCACCAGGGAGGTACATTTGAGTTTCCCAGGCAAACGAAAGTGGTGACACCAAAGTTTATAGTTTCTGTTTGTGTCTCCCCTGAGGAGGTTTCATGCCAGCTATGTCTTTCAGTCCTGGCTCCTTTGGTTTGGAAGCTATTGCTGGACGTTTGGCATGTTTGGCAGCAAATGCTGCTCCGGCCGAGAAAAACACTTTTGGTGCACTGTGGAGGTACATTTGAGTTTCCAACGCAAACCAAAGCGGTGACACCAAAGTTGATTGTTTCTGTTTGTGTCTCCCCTGAGGAGGTTTAAGGCCAGCTATGTCTTTCTGTCCTGGCTCCTTTGGTTTGGAAGCTATTCTAGATGTTTGGCATGTTTGACAGCAAATGATGCTCCGGCCAAGGAAAAAACGTTTGGTGCACCTGGGCTGTGCCTTTGAGTTTCCAAGGCAAACATAAGCATTGACACCAATGTTGATATTTTCTGTTTGTGTCTCCCCTGAGGAGGTTTCAGGCCAGCTACGTCTTTCAGTCCTGGCTCCTTTGGTTTGGAAGCTATTGCTGGACGTTTGGCATGTTTGGCAGTAAATGCTGCTCCGGCCGAGAAAAACACTTTTGGTGCACTGTGGAGGTACATTTGAGTTTCCAACGAAAACCAAAGCGGTGACACCAAAGTTGATTGTTTCTGTTTGTGTCTCCCCTGAGGAGGTTTCAGGCCAGCTACGTCTTTCAATCCTGGCTCCTTTGGTTTGGAAGCTATTGCTGCACGTTTGGCAGCAATTGCTGCTCCGGCCGAGGAAAACATATTTGGTGAACAAGGGAGGTACGTTTGAGTTTCCCAGGCAAACGAAAGCCATGAGACCAATGTTTATATTTTCTATTTGTGTCTCCCTTGAGTAGGTTTCTGGCCAGCTGTGTCTTTCAATCCTGACTCCTTTGGTTTGGAAGCTATTGCTGGACGTTTGGCATTTTTGGCAGCAAATCCTGCTCCGGCCGAGAAAAACACTTTTGGTGCACCAAGGAGGTACATTTGAGTATCCCAGGTAAATGAAAGCGGTGACACCAAAGTTGGTAGTTTCTGTTTGTGTCTCCCCTGAGGAGGTTTCAGGCCAGCTATGTCTTTCAGTCCTGGCTCCTTTTGTTTGGAAGGTATTGCTGGACGTTTGGCAGCAAATGCCTCTCCGGCCGAGAAAAACACTTTTGGTGCACCAAGGAGGTATATTTGAATTTCCAAGGTAAATGAAAGCGGAGACACCAAAGTTGATAGTTTCTGTTTGTGTCTCCCCTGAGGAGGTTTCAGGACAGATATGTCTTTCAGTCCTGGCTTCTTTTGATTTGGAAGCAATTGCTGGACGTTTGGCATGTTTGGCAGCAAATGCTGCTCCGGCCTAGGAAAACACTTTGGGTGCACCAGGGAGGTACATTTGAGTTTCCCAGGCAAATGAAAGTGGTGACACCAATGTTGATAGATTCTGTTTGTGTCTCCCCTGAGGAGGTTTCATGCCAGCTATGTCTTTCAGTCCTGGCTCCTTTGGTTTGGAAGCTATTGCTGGACGTTTGGCATGTTTGGCAGCAAATGCTGCTCCGGCCGAGAAAAACACTTTTGGTGCACCAGGGAGGTACATTTGAGTTTCCCAGGAAAAAGAAAGTGGTGACACCAAAGCTGATAGTTTCTGTTTGTGTCTCCCCTGAGGAGGTTTCAGGCCAGCAATGTCTTTCAGTTCTATCTCTTTTGGTTTGGAAGCTATTGCTGGACGTTTGGCATATTTGGCAGCAAATGCTGCTCCGGTCGAGAAAAACACTTTTGGTGCACCAGGGAGGTACATTTGAGTTTCCCAGGAAAAAGAAAGCGGAGACACCAAAGTTGATAGTTTCTGTTTGTGTCTCCCCTGAGGAGGTTTCAGGCCAGCTATGTCTTTCAGTCCTGGCTCCTTTGGTTTCGAAGCTATTGCTGGATTTTTGGCAGCAAGTGCTGCTCCGGCCGAGAAAAACACTTTTGGTGCAGCAGGGAGGTATATTTGAATTTCCCAGGCAAACGAAAGCGGAGACACCAAATTTGATAGTTTCTGTTTGTGTCTCCCCTGAGGAGGTTTCAGGCCAGCAATGTCGTTCAGTCCTGGCTCCTTTGGTTGGGAAGCTATTGCTGGACTTTTCGCATGTTTGGCAGCAATTGCTGCTCCGGCCGAGAAAAACACATTTGGTTAACCAGGGAGGTACATTTGAGTTTCCCAGGCAAACGAAATCCATGAGACCAAAGTTTACATAATCTGTTTCTGTCTCCCCTGAGGAGGTTTCAGGCCAGCTATGTCTTTCAGTCCTGGCTCCTTTGGTTTGGAAGCTATTGCTGGACGTTTCCCATGTTTGGCAGCAAATGCTGCTCCGGCCGAGAAAAACACTTTTGGTGCACCAGGGAGGTATATATGAATTTCCCAGGTAAAGGAAAGCGGAGACACCAAAGTTGATAGTTTCTGTTTGTGTCTCCCCTGAGGAGGTTTCAGGCCAGCTATGTCTTTCAGTCCTGGCTCCCTTGGTTTGGAAGGTATTGCTGGAAGTTTTGCAGCAATTGCTGCTCCGGCCGAGAAAAACACATTTGGTGAATTACGGAGGTACATTTGAGTTTCCAAGGCAAACGATAGCGGAGACACCAAAGTTGATAGCTTCTGTTTGTGTCTCCCCTGAGGAGGTTTCAGGCCAGCTATGTCTTTCAGTCCTGGCTCCTTTGGTTTGGAACCTATTGCTTGATGTTTATCATGTTTGGCAGCAAATGATGCTCCGGCCGAGAAAAACACTTTTGGTGCACCAGGGAGGTACATTTGAGTTTCCAAGGAAAACGAAAGCGGTGACACCAAAGTTGATAGTTTCTGTTTGTGTCTCCCCTGAGGAGGTTTCAGGCCAGCTATGTCTTTCAGTCCTGGCTCTTTTGGTTTGGAAGCTATTGCTGGACTTTTCGCATGTTTGGCAGCAATTGCTGCTCTGGCCGAGAAAAACACTTTTGGTGCACCAGGGAGGTACATTTGAGTTTCCCTGGCAAACCAAATCGGTGACACCAAAGTTGATAGTTTCTGTTTGTGTCTCCCCTGAGGAGGTTTCAGGCCAGATATGTCTTTCAGTCCTGACTCCTTTGGTTTGGAAGCTATTGCTGGACGTTTTAGAGCAATTGCTGCTCTGGCCGAGAAAAACACATTTGGAGAACTAGGGAGGTTCATTTGAATTTCCCAGGAAAACGAAAGCGGTGACACCTAAGTTGAAAGCTCCTGTTTTTGTCTGTCCTGAGGAAGTTTCTGGCCAGCTATGTCTTTCCTTCCTGGCTCCTTTGGTTTGGAAGGTATTGCTGGACGTTTGGCATGTTTGGCAGCAAATGCTGCTCCGGCTGAGAAAAACACTTTGGGTGCACCAGGGAGGTACATTTGAGTTCCCAAGGCAAACGAAATGGTGACACCAAAGTTTATAGTTTCTGTTTGTGTCTCCCCTGAGGATGTTTCAGGCCAGCTGTGTCTTTCAGTCCTTGTTCCCTTCGTTTGGAAGCAATTGCTGGACATTTGGCAGCAATTGCTGCTCCGGCCGAGAAAAACACATTTGGTGAACCAGGGAGGTACATTTGAGTTTCCCAGGCAAACGAAAGCCATGAGACCAAAGTTTACATATTCTGTTTCTGTCTCCCCTGAGGAGGTTTCAGGCCAGCTATTTCTTTCAGTCCTGGCTCCTTTGGTTTGGAAGCTATTGCTGGACGTTTGGCATGTTTGGCAGCAAATGCTGTTCCGGCCGAGAAAAACACTTTTGGTGCACCAAGGACGTACATTTGAGTTTCCCAGGCAAACGAAAGCATTGACACTAAAGTTTCTAGTCTCTGTTTGTGTCTCCCCTGAGGTGTTTTCAGGCCAGCTATGTCTTTCAGTCCTGGCTCCTTTGGTTTGGAAGGTATTGCTGGATGTTTGGCACAATTGCTGCTCCGGCTGAGAAAAACATATTTGGTGAACCAGGGAGGTACATTTGAGTTTCCCAGGCAAACGAAAGTCATGAGACCAATGTTTATATTTTCTATTTGTGTCTCCCTTGAGTAGGTTTCAGGCCAGCTATGTCTTTCAGCCCTGACTCCTTTGGTTTGGAAGCTATTGCTCGATGTTTGGCAGCAAATGCTGCTCCGGCCGAGAAAAACACTTTTGGTGCACCAGGGAGGTATATTTGAATTTCCCAGGCAAACGAAAGCGGACACACCAAATTTGATAATTTCTGTATGTGTCTCCTCTGAGGAGATTTCAGGCCAGCAATGTCGTTCAGTCCTGGCTCCTTTGGTTTGGAAGCTATTACTGGACTTTTAGCATGTTTGGCAGCAAATGCTGCTCCGGCCGAGAAAAACACATTTGGTTAACCAGGGAGGTACATTTGAGTTTCCCAGGCAAACGAAATCCATGAGACCAAAGTTTACATATTCTGTTTCTGTCTCCCCTGAGGAGGTTTCAGGCCAGCTATGTCTTTCAGTCCTGGCTCCTTTGGTTTGGAAGGTATTGCTGGACGTTTGGCATGTTTGGCAGCAAATGCTGCTCCGGCTGAGAAAAACACTTTTGGTGCACCAGGGAGGTATATATGAATTTCCCAGGTAAAGGAAAGCGGAGACACCAAAGTTGATAGTTTCTGTTTGTGTCTCCCCTGAGGAGGTTTCAGGCCAGCTATGTCTTTCAGTCCTGGCTCCCTTGGTTTGGAAGGTATTGCTGGAAGTTTTGCAGCAATTGCTGCTCCGGCCGAGAAAAACACTTTTGGTGAATTACGGAGGTACATTTGAGTTTCCAAGGCAAACGATAGCGGAGACACCAAAGTTGATAGCTTCTGTTTGTGTCTCCCCTGAGGAGGTTTCAGGCCAGCTATGTCTTTCAGTCCTGGCTCCTTTGGTTTGGAACCTATTGCTTGATGTTTATCATGTTTGGCAGCAAATGATGCTCCGGCCGAGAAAAACACTTTTGGTGCACCAGGGAGGTACATTTGAGTTTCCAAGGAAAACGAAAGCGGTGACACCAAAGTTGATAGTTTCTGTTTGTGTCTCCCCTGAGGAGGTTTCAGGCCAGCTATGTCTTTCAGTCCTGGCTCTTTTGGTTTGGAAGCTATTGCTGGACTTTTCGCATGTTTGGCAGCAATTGCTGCTCTGGCCGAGAAAAACACTTTTGGTGCACCAGGGAGGTACATTTGAGTTTCCCTGGCAAACCAAATCGGTGACACCAAAGTTGATAGTTTCTGTTTGTGTCTCCCCTGAGGAGGTTTCAGGCCAGATATGTCTTTCAGTCCTGACTCCTTTGGTTTGGAAGCTATTGCTGGACGTTTTAGAGCAATTGCTGCTCTGGCCGAGAAAAACACATTTGGAGAACTAGGGAGGTTCATTTGAATTTCCCAGGAAAACGAAAGCGGTGACACCTAAGTTGAAAGCTCCTGTTTTTGTCTGTCCTGAGGAAGTTTCTGGCCAGCTATGTCTTTCCTTCCTGGCTCCTTTGGTTTGGAAGGTATTGCTGGACGTTTGGCATGTTTGGCAGCAAATGCTGCTCCGGCTGAGAAAAACACTTTGGGTGCACCAGGGAGGTACATTTGAGTTCCCAAGGCAAACGAAATGGTGACACCAAAGTTTATAGTTTCTGTTTGTGTCTCCCCTGAGGATGTTTCAGGCCAGCTGTGTCTTTCAGTCCTTGTTCCCTTCGTTTGGAAGCAATTGCTGGACATTTGGCAGCAATTGCTGCTCCGGCCGAGAAAAACACATTTGGTGAACCAGGGAGGTACATTTGAGTTTCCCAGGCAAACGAAAGCCATGAGACCAAAGTTTACATATTCTGTTTCTGTCTCCCCTGAGGAGGTTTCAGGCCAGCTATTTCTTTCAGTCCTGGCTCCTTTGGTTTGGAAGCTATTGCTGGACGTTTGGCATGTTTGGCAGCAAATGCTGTTCCGGCCGAGAAAAACACTTTTGGTGCACCAAGGACGTACATTTGAGTTTCCCAGGCAAACGAAAGCAGTGACACTAAAGTTTCTAGTCTCTGTTTGTGTCTCCCCTGAGGTGTTTTCAGGCCAGCTATGTCTTTCAGTCCTGGCTCCTTTGGTTTGGAAGGTATTGCTGGATGTTTGGCACAATTGCTGCTCCGGCTGAGAAAAACATATTTGGTGAACCAGGGAGGTACATTTGAGTTTCCCAGGCAAACGAAAGTCATGAGACCAATGTTTATATTTTCTATTTGTGTCTCCCTTGAGTAGGTTTCAGGCCAGCTATGTCTTTCAGCCCTGACTCCTTTGGTTTGGAAGCTATTGCTCGATGTTTGGCAGCAAATGCTGCTCCGGCCGAGAAAAACACTTTTGGTGCACCAGGGAGGTATATTTGAATTTCCCAGGCAAACGAAAGCGGACACACCAAATTTGATAATTTCTGTATGTGTCTCCTCTGAGGAGATTTCAGGCCAGCAATGTCGTTCAGTCCTGGCTCCTTTGGTTTGGAAGCTATTACTGGACTTTTAGCATGTTTGGCAGCAAATGCTGCTCCGGCCGAGAAAAACACATTTGGTTAACCAGGGAGGTACATTTGAGTTTCCCAGGCAAACGAAATCCATGAGACCAAAGTTTACATATTCTGTTTCTGTCTCCCCTGAGGAGGTTTCAGGCCAGCTATGTCTTTCAGTCCTGGCTCCTTTGGTTTGGAAGGTATTGCTGGACGTTTGGCATGTTTGGCAGCAAATGCTGCTCCGGCCGAGAAAAACACTTTTGGCGCACCAGGGAGGTATATTTGAATTTCCCAGGTAAAGGAAAGCGGAGACACCAAAGTTGATAGTTTCTGTTTGTGTCTCCCTTGAGTAGGTTTCAGGCCAGCTATGTCTTTCAGTCCTGACTCCTTTGGTTTGGAAGGTATTGCTGGACGTTTGGCATATTTGGCAGCAAATGCCTCTCCGGCCGAGAAAAACACTTTTGGTGCACCAGGGAGGTATATTTGAATTTCCCAGGTAAACGAAAGCGGAGACGCCAAAGTTGATAGTTTCTGTTTGTGTCTCCCCTGAGGAGGTTTCAGGCCAGCTATGTCTTTCAGTCCTGGATCCCTTGGTTTGGAAGGTATTGCTGGAAGTTTTGCAGCAATTGCTGCTCCGGCCGAGAAAAGCACATTTGGTGAATTACGGAGGTACATTTGAGTTTCCAAGGCAAACAAAAGCGGAGACACCAAAGTTGATAGTTTCTGTTATTGTCTCCTCTGAAGAGTTTTCAGGCCAGCTATGTCTTTCAGTCCTGGCTCCTTTGGTTTGTAAGCTATTGCTGGACGTTTGGCATGTTTTGCAGCAAATGCTGCTCCCGCCGAGAAAAACAATATGGTGCACCCGGGAGGTATATTTGAATTTCCCAGGCAAACGAAAGCGAAGACACCAAAGTTGATAGCTTCTGTTTGTGTCTCCCCTGAGGAGGTTTCAGGCCAGCTATGTCTTTCAGTCCTGGCTCCTTTGGTTTGGAAGCTATTGCTTGATATTTATCATGTTTGGCAGCAAATGATGCTCCGGCCGAGAAAAACACTTTTGGTGCACCAGGGAGGTACATTTGAGTTTCCAAGGAAAACGAAAGCGGTGACACCAAAGTTGATAGTTTCTGTTTGTGTCTCCCCTGAGGAGGTTTCAGGCCAGCTATGTCTTTCAGTCCTGGCTCTTTTGGTTTGGAAGCTATTGCTGGACTTTTCGCATGTTTGGCAGCAATTGCTGCTCTGGCCGAGAAAAACACTTTTGGTGCACCAGGGAGGTACATTTGAGTTTCCCTGGCAAACCAAATCGGTGACACCAAAGTTGATAGTTTCTGTTTGTGTCTCCCCTGAGGAGGTTTCAGGCCAGATATGTCTTTCAGTCCTGACTCCTTTGGTTTGGAAGCTATTGCTGGACGTTTTAGAGCAATTGCTGCTCTGGCCGAGAAAAACACATTTGGAGAACTAGGGAGGTTCATTTGAATTTCCCAGGAAAACGAAAGCGGTGACACCTAAGTTGAAAGCTCCTGTTTTTGTCTGTCCTGAGGAAGTTTCTGGCCAGCTATGTCTTTCCTTCCTGGCTCCTTTGGTTTGGAAGGTATTGCTGGACGTTTGGCATGTTTGGCAGCAAATGCTGCTCCGGCTGAGAAAAACACTTTGGGTGCACCAGGGAGGTACATTTGAGTTCCCTAGGCAAACGAAATGGTGACACCAAAGTTTATAGTTTCTGTTTGTGTCTCCCCTGAGGATGTTTCAGGCCAGCTGTGTCTTTCAGTCCTTGTTCCCTTCGTTTGGAAGCAATTGCTGGACATTTGGCAGCAATTGCTGCTCCGGCCGAGAAAAACACATTTGGTGAACCAGGGAGGTACATTTGAGTTTCCCAGGCAAACGAAAGCCATGAGACCAAAGTTTACATATTCTGTTTCTGTCTCCCCTGAGGAGGTTTCAGGCCAGCTATTTCTTTCAGTCCTGGCTCCTTTGGTTTGGAAGCTATTGTTGGACGTTTGGCATGTTTGGCAGCAAATGCTGTTCCGGCCGAGAAAAACACTTTTTGTGCACCAAGGACGTACATTTGAGTTTCCCAGGCAAACGAAAGCAGTGACACTAAAGTTTCTAGTCTCTGTTTGTGTCTCCCCTGAGGTGTTTTCAGGCCAGCTATGTCTTTCAGTCCTGGCTCCTTTGGTTTGGAAGGTATTGCTGGATGTTTGGCACAATTGCTTCTCCGGCTGAGAAAAACATATTTGGTGAACCAGCGAGGTACATTTGAGTTTCCCAGGCAAACGAAAGTCATGAGACCAATGTTTATATTTTCTATTTGTGTCTCCCTTGAGTAGGTTTCAGGCCAGCTATGTCTTTCAGCCCTGACTCCTTTGGTTTGGAAGCTATTGCTCGATGTTTGGCAGCAAATGCTGCTCCGGCCGAGAAAAACACTTTTGGTGCACCAGGGAGGTATATTTGAATTTCCCAGGAAAACGAAAGCGGACACACCAAATTTGATAATTTCTGTATGTGTCTCCTCTGAGGAGATTTCAGGCCAGCAATGTCGTTCAGTCCTGGCTCCTTTGGTTTGGAAGCTATTGCTGGACGTTTGGCATGTTTGGCAGCAAATGCTGCTCCGGCCGAGAAAAACACTTTTGGTGCACCAAGGAGGTACATTTGAGTTTCCCTAGGAAACCAAAGCGGTGACACCAAAGTTGATTGTTTCTGTTTGTGTCTCCCCTGAGGAGGTTTCAGGCCAGCTACGTCTTTTAGTCCTGGCTCCTTTGGTTTGGAAGCTATTGCTGGACGTTTGGCAGCAAATCCTGCTCCGGCCTAGAAAAACATATTTGGTGCACCAAGGAGGTACATTTGAGTATCCCAGGTAAATGAAAGCGGTGACACCAAAGTTGGTAGTTTCTGTTTGTGTCTCCCCTGAGGAGGTTTCATGCCAGCTATGTCTTTCAGTCCTGGCTCCTTTGGTTTGGAAGGTATTGCTGGACGTTTGGCAGCAAATGCCTCTCCGGCCGAGAAAAACACTTTTGGTGCAACAGGGAGGTATATTTGAATTTCCGAGGTAAATGAAAGCGGAGACACCAAAGTTGATAGTTTCTGTTTGTGTCTCCCCTGAGGAGGTTTCAGGACAGATATGTCTTTCAGTCCTGGCTCCTTTGGTTTGGAAGCTATTGCTGGACGTTTGGCATGTTTGGCAGCAAATCCTGCTCCGGCCGAGAAAAACACTTTTGGTGCAACAGGGAGGTATATTTGAATTTCCCAGGTAAATGAAAGCGGAGACACCAAAGTTGATAGTTTCTGTTTGTGTCTCCCCTGAGGAGGTTTCATGCCAGCTATGTCTTTCAGTCCTGGCTCCTTTGGCTTGGAAGCTATTGCTGGATGTTTGGTAGCAATTGCTGCTCCGGCCGAGAAAAACACTTTTCGTGCACCGTGGAGGTACATTTGAGTTTCCAATGCAAACCAAACTGGTGACAACAAAGCTGATAATTTCTGTTTGTGTCTCACCTGAGGAGGTTTCAGGCCAGCTATGTCTTTCAGTCCTGGCTCCTTTGGTTTGGGAGCTATTGCTGGACATTTGGCAGCAAATGCTGCTCCGGCTGAGAAAAACTTCTGGTGCACCAGGGAGGTACATTTGAGTTTCACAAGTAAACCAAAGCGGTGACAACAAAGTTGATAGTTCCTGTTTGTGTCTCCCCTGAGGAGGTTTCAGGCCAGCTATGTCTTTCAGTCCTGGCTCCTTTGGTTTGGAAGCTATTGCTGGATGTTTGGCATGTTTGGCAGCAAATGCTGCTCCGGCCGAGAAAAACACTTTGGGTGCACCAGGGAGGTACATTTGAGTTTCCCAGGCAAACGAAAGTGGTGACACCAAAGTTTATAGTTTCTGTTTGTGTCTCCCCTGAGGAGGTTTCATGCCAGCTATGTCTTTCAGTCCTGGCTCCTTTGGTTTGGAAGCTATTGCTGGACGTTTGGCATGTTTGGCAGCAAATGCTGCTCCGGCCGAGAAAAACACTTTTGGTGCACTGTGGAGGTACATTTGAGTTTCCAACGCAAACCAAAGCGGTGACACCAAAGTTGATTGTTTCTGTTTGTGTCTCCCCTGAGGAGGTTTAAGGCCAGCTATGTCTTTCTGTCCTGGCTCCTTTGGTTTGGAAGCTATTCTAGATGTTTGGCATGTTTGACAGCAAATGATGCTCCGGCCAAGGAAAAAACGTTTGGTGCACCTGGGCTGTGCCTTTGAGTTTCCAAGGCAAACATAAGCATTGACACCAATGTTGATATTTTCTGTTTGTGTCTCCCCTGAGGAGGTTTCAGGCCAGCTACGTCTTTCAGTCCTGGCTCCTTTGGTTTGGAAGCTATTGCTGGACGTTTGGCATGTTTGGCAGTAAATGCTGCTCCGGCCGAGAAAAACACTTTTGGTGCACTGTGGAGGTACATTTGAGTTTCCAACGCAAACCAAAGCGGTGACACCAAAGTTGATTGTTTCTGTTTGTGTCTCCCCTGAGGAGGTTTCAGGCCAGCTACGTCTTTCAATCCTGGCTCCTTTGGTTTGGAAGCTATTGCTGCACGTTTGGCAGCAATTGCTGCTCCGGCCGAGGAAAACATATTTGGTGAACAAGGGAGGTACGTTTGAGTTTCCCAGGCAAACGAAAGCCATGAGACCAATGTTTATATTTTCTATTTGTGTCTCCCTTGAGTAGGTTTCTGGCCAGCTGTGTCTTTCAATCCTGACTCCTTTGGTTTGGAAGCTATTGCTGGACGTTTGGCATTTTTGGCAGCAAATCCTGCTCCGGCCGAGAAAAACACTTTTGGTGCACCAAGGAGGTACATTTGAGTATCCCAGGTAAATGAAAGCGGTGACACCAAAGTTGGTAGTTTCTGTTTGTGTCTCCCCTGAGGAGGTTTCAGGCCAGCTATGTCTTTCAGTCCTGGCTCCTTTTGTTTGGAAGGTATTGCTGGACGTTTGGCAGCAAATGCCTCTCCGGCCGAGAAAAACACTTTTGGTGCACCAAGGAGGTATATTTGAATTTCCAAGGTAAATGAAAGCGGAGACACCAAAGTTGATAGTTTCTGTTTGTGTCTCCCCTGAGGAGGTTTCAGGACAGATATGTCTTTCAGTCCTGGCTTCTTTTGATTTGGAAGCAATTGCTGGACGTTTGGCATGTTTGGCAGCAAATGCTGCTCCGGCCTAGGAAAACACTTTGGGTGCACCAGGGAGGTACATTTGAGTTTCCCAGGCAAATGAAAGTGGTGACACCAATGTTGATAGATTCTGTTTGTGTCTCCCCTGAGGAGGTTTCATGCCAGCTATGTCTTTCAGTCCTGGCTCCTTTGGTTTGGAAGCTATTGCTGGACGTTTGGCATGTTTGGCAGCAAATGCTGCTCCGGCCGAGAAAAACACTTTTGGTGCACCAGGGAGGTACATTTGAGTTTCCCAGGAAAAAGAAAGTGGTGACACCAAAGCTGATAGTTTCTGTTTGTGTCTCCCCTGAGGAGGTTTCAGGCCAGCAATGTCTTTCAGTTCTATCTCTTTTGGTTTGGAAGCTATTGCTGGACGTTTGGCATATTTGGCAGCAAATGCTGCTCCGGTCGAGAAAAACACTTTTGGTGCACCAGGGAGGTACATTTGAGTTTCCCAGGAAAAAGAAAGCGGAGACACCAAAGTTGATAGTTTCTGTTTGTGTCTCCCCTGAGGAGGTTTCAGGCCAGCTATGTCTTTCAGTCCTGGCTCCTTTGGTTTCGAAGCTATTGCTGGATTTTTGGCAGCAAGTGCTGCTCCGGCCGAGAAAAACACTTTTGGTGCAGCAGGGAGGTATATTTGAATTTCCCAGGCAAACGAAAGCGGAGACACCAAATTTGATAGTTTCTGTTTGTGTCTCCCCTGAGGAGGTTTCAGGCCAGCAATGTCGTTCAGTCCTGGCTCCTTTGGTTGGGAAGCTATTGCTGGACTTTTCGCATGTTTGGCAGCAATTGCTGCTCCGGCCGAGAAAAACACATTTGGTTAACCAGGGAGGTACATTTGAGTTTCCCAGGCAAACGAAATCCATGAGACCAAAGTTTACATAATCTGTTTCTGTCTCCCCTGAGGAGGTTTCAGGCCAGCTATGTCTTTCAGTCCTGGCTCCTTTGGTTTGGAAGCTATTGCTGGACGTTTCCCATGTTTGGCAGCAAATGCTGCTCCGGCCGAGAAAAACACTTTTGGTGCACCAGGGAGGTATATATGAATTTCCCAGGTAAAGGAAAGCGGAGACACCAAAGTTGATAGTTTCTGTTTGTGTCTCCCCTGAGGAGGTTTCAGGCCAGCTATGTCTTTCAGTCCTGGCTCCCTTGGTTTGGAAGGTATTGCTGGAAGTTTTGCAGCAATTGCTGCTCCGGCCGAGAAAAACACATTTGGTGAATTACGGAGGTACATTTGAGTTTCCAAGGCAAACGATAGCGGAGACACCAAAGTTGATAGCTTCTGTTTGTGTCTCCCCTGAGGAGGTTTCAGGCCAGCTATGTCTTTCAGTCCTGGCTCCTTTGGTTTGGAACCTATTGCTTGATGTTTATCATGTTTGGCAGCAAATGATGCTCCGGCCGAGAAAAACACTTTTGGTGCACCAGGGAGGTACATTTGAGTTTCCAAGGAAAACGAAAGCGGTGACACCAAAGTTGATAGTTTCTGTTTGTGTCTCCCCTGAGGAGGTTTCAGGCCAGCTATGTCTTTCAGTCCTGGCTCTTTTGGTTTGGAAGCTATTGCTGGACTTTTCGCATGTTTGGCAGCAATTGCTGCTCTGGCCGAGAAAAACACTTTTGGTGCACCAGGGAGGTACATTTGAGTTTCCCTGGCAAACCAAATCGGTGACACCAAAGTTGATAGTTTCTGTTTGTGTCTCCCCTGAGGAGGTTTCAGGCCAGATATGTCTTTCAGTCCTGACTCCTTTGGTTTGGAAGCTATTGCTGGACGTTTTAGAGCAATTGCTGCTCTGGCCGAGAAAAACACATTTGGAGAACTAGGGAGGTTCATTTGAATTTCCCAGGAAAACGAAAGCGGTGACACCTAAGTTGAAAGCTCCTGTTTTTGTCTGTCCTGAGGAAGTTTCTGGCCAGCTATGTCTTTCCTTCCTGGCTCCTTTGGTTTGGAAGGTATTGCTGGACGTTTGGCATGTTTGGCAGCAAATGCTGCTCCGGCTGAGAAAAACACTTTGGGTGCACCAGGGAGGTACATTTGAGTTCCCAAGGCAAACGAAATGGTGACACCAAAGTTTATAGTTTCTGTTTGTGTCTCCCCTGAGGATGTTTCAGGCCAGCTGTGTCTTTCAGTCCTTGTTCCCTTCGTTTGGAAGCAATTGCTGGACATTTGGCAGCAATTGCTGCTCCGGCCGAGAAAAACACATTTGGTGAACCAGGGAGGTACATTTGAGTTTCCCAGGCAAACGAAAGCCATGAGACCAAAGTTTACATATTCTGTTTCTGTCTCCCCTGAGGAGGTTTCAGGCCAGCTATTTCTTTCAGTCCTGGCTCCTTTGGTTTGGAAGCTATTGCTGGACGTTTGGCATGTTTGGCAGCAAATGCTGTTCCGGCCGAGAAAAACACTTTTGGTGCACCAAGGACGTACATTTGAGTTTCCCAGGCAAACGAAAGCATTGACACTAAAGTTTCTAGTCTCTGTTTGTGTCTCCCCTGAGGTGTTTTCAGGCCAGCTATGTCTTTCAGTCCTGGCTCCTTTGGTTTGGAAGGTATTGCTGGATGTTTGGCACAATTGCTGCTCCGGCTGAGAAAAACATATTTGGTGAACCAGGGAGGTACATTTGAGTTTCCCAGGCAAACGAAAGTCATGAGACCAATGTTTATATTTTCTATTTGTGTCTCCCTTGAGTAGGTTTCAGGCCAGCTATGTCTTTCAGCCCTGACTCCTTTGGTTTGGAAGCTATTGCTCGATGTTTGGCAGCAAATGCTGCTCCGGCCGAGAAAAACACTTTTGGTGCACCAGGGAGGTATATTTGAATTTCCCAGGCAAACGAAAGCGGAAACACCAAATTTGATAATTTCTGTATGTGTCTCCTCTGAGGAGATTTCAGGCCAGCAATGTCGTTCAGTCCTGGCTCCTTTGGTTTGGAAGCTATTACTGGACTTTTAGCATGTTTGGCAGCAAATGCTGCTCCGGCCGAGAAAAACACATTTGGTTAACCAGGGAGGTACATTTGAGTTTCCCAGGCAAACGAAATCCATGAGACCAAAGTTTACATATTCTGTTTCTGTCTCCCCTGAGGAGGTTTCAGGCCAGCTATGTCTTTCAGTCCTGGCTCCTTTGGTTTGGAAGGTATTGCTGGACGTTTGGCATGTTTGGCAGCAAATGCTGCTCCGGCCGAGAAAAACACTTTTGGTGCACCAGGGAGGTATATATGAATTTCCCAGGTAAAGGAAAGCGGAGACACCAAAGTTGATAGTTTCTGTTTGTGTCTCCCCTGAGGAGGTTTCAGGCCAGCTATGTCTTTCAGTCCTGGCTCCCTTGGTTTGGAAGGTATTGCTGGAAGTTTTGCAGCAATTGCTGCTCCGGCCGAGAAAAACACTTTTGGTGAATTACGGAGGTACATTTGAGTTTCCAAGGCAAACGATAGCGGAGACACCAAAGTTGATAGCTTCTGTTTGTGTCTCCCCTGAGGAGGTTTCAGGCCAGCTATGTCTTTCAGTCCTGGCTCCTTTGGTTTGGAACCTATTGCTTGATGTTTATCATGTTTGGCAGCAAATGATGCTCCGGCCGAGAAAAACACTTTTGGTGCACCAGGGAGGTACATTTGAGTTTCCAAGGAAAACGAAAGCGGTGACACCAAAGTTGATAGTTTCTGTTTGTGTCTCCCCTGAGGAGGTTTCAGGCCAGCTATGTCTTTCAGTCCTGGCTCTTTTGGTTTGGAAGCTATTGCTGGACTTTTCGCATGTTTGGCAGCAATTGCTGCTCTGGCCGAGAAAAACACTTTTGGTGCACCAGGGAGGTACATTTGAGTTTCCCTGGCAAACCAAATCGGTGACACCAAAGTTGATAGTTTCTGTTTGTGTCTCCCCTGAGGAGGTTTCAGGCCAGATATGTCTTTCAGTCCTGACTCCTTTGGTTTGGAAGCTATTGCTGGACGTTTTAGAGCAATTGCTGCTCTGGCCGAGAAAAACACATTTGGAGAACTAGGGAGGTTCATTTGAATTTCCCAGGAAAACGAAAGCGGTGACACCTAAGTTGAAAGCTCCTGTTTTTGTCTGTCCTGAGGAAGTTTCTGGCCAGCTATGTCTTTCCTTCCTGGCTCCTTTGGTTTGGAAGGTATTGCTGGACGTTTGGCATGTTTGGCAGCAAATGCTGCTCCGGCTGAGAAAAACACTTTGGGTGCACCAGGGAGGTACATTTGAGTTCCCAAGGCAAACGAAATGGTGACACCAAAGTTTATAGTTTCTGTTTGTGTCTCCCCTGAGGATGTTTCAGGCCAGCTGTGTCTTTCAGTCCTTGTTCCCTTCGTTTGGAAGCAATTGCTGGACATTTGGCAGCAATTGCTGCTCCGGCCGAGAAAAACACATTTGGTGAACCAGGGAGGTACATTTGAGTTTCCCAGGCAAACGAAAGCCATGAGACCAAAGTTTACATATTCTGTTTCTGTCTCCCCTGAGGAGGTTTCAGGCCAGCTATTTCTTTCAGTCCTGGCTCCTTTGGTTTGGAAGCTATTGCTGGACGTTTGGCATGTTTGGCAGCAAATGCTGTTCCGGCCGAGAAAAACACTTTTGGTGCACCATGCAGGTACATTTGAGTTTCCCAGGCAAACGAAAGCAGTGACACTAAAGTTTCTAGTCTCTGTTTGTGTCTCCCCTGAGGTGTTTTCAGGCCAGCTATGTCTTTCAGTCCTGGCTCCTTTGGTTTGGAAGGTATTGCTGGATGTTTGGCACAATTGCTGCTCCGGCTGAGAAAAACATATTTGGTGAACCAGGGAGGTACATTTGAGTTTCCCAGGCAAACGAAAGTCATGAGACCAATGTTTATATTTTCTATTTGTGTCTCCCTTGAGTAGGTTTCAGGCCAGCTATGTCTTTCAGCCCTGACTCCTTTGGTTTGGAAGCTATTGCTCGATGTTTGGCAGCAAATGCTGCTCCGGCCGAGAAAAACACTTTTGGTGCACCAGGGAGGTATATTTGAATTTCCCAGGCAAACGAAAGCGGACACACCAAATTTGATAATTTCTGTATGTGTCTCCTCTGAGGAGATTTCAGGCCAGCAATGTCGTTCAGTCCTGGCTCCTTTGGTTTGGAAGCTATTACTGGACTTTTAGCATGTTTGGCAGCAAATGCTGCTCCGGCCGAGAAAAACACATTTGGTTAACCAGGGAGGTACATTTGAGTTTCCCAGGCAAACGAAATCCATGAGACCAAAGTTTACATATTCTGTTTCTGTCTCCCCTGAGGAGGTTTCAGGCCAGCTATGTCTTTCAGTCCTGGCTCCTTTGGTTTGGAAGGTATTGCTGGACGTTTGGCATGTTTGGCAGCAAATGCTGCTCCGGCCGAGAAAAACACTTTTGGCGCACCAGGGAGGTATATTTGAATTTCCCAGGTAAAGGAAAGCGGAGACACCAAAGTTGATAGTTTCTGTTTGTGTCTCCCTTGAGTAGGTTTCAGGCCAGCTATGTCTTTCAGTCCTGACTCCTTTGGTTTGGAAGGTATTGCTGGACGTTTGGCATATTTGGCAGCAAATGCCTCTCCGGCCGAGAAAAACACTTTTGGTGCACCAGGGAGGTATATTTGAATTTCCCAGGTAAACGAAAGCGGAGACGCCAAAGTTGATAGTTTCTGTTTGTGTCTCCCCTGAGGAGGTTTCAGGCCAGCTATGTCTTTCAGTCCTGGATCCCTTGGTTTGGAAGGTATTGCTGGAAGTTTTGCAGCAATTGCTGCTCCGGCCGAGAAAAGCACATTTGGTGAATTACGGAGGTACATTTGAGTTTCCAAGGCAAACAAAAGCGGAGACACCAAAGTTGATAGTTTCTGTTATTGTCTCCTCTGAAGAGTTTTCAGGCCAGCTATGTCTTTCAGTCCTGGCTCCTTTGGTTTGTAAGCTATTGCTGGACGTTTGGCATGTTTTGCAGCAAATGCTGCTCCCGCCGAGAAAAACAATATGGTGCACCCGGGAGGTATATTTGAATTTCCCAGGCAAACGAAAGCGAAGACACCAAAGTTGATAGCTTCTGTTTGTGTCTCCCCTGAGGAGGTTTCAGGCCAGCTATGTCTTTCAGTCCTGGCTCCTTTGGTTTGGAAGCTATTGCTTGATATTTATCATGTTTGGCAGCAAATGATGCTCCGGCCGAGAAAAACACTTTTGGTGCACCAGGGAGGTACATTTGAGTTTCCAAGGAAAACGAAAGCGGTGACACCAAAGTTGATAGTTTCTGTTTGTGTCTCCCCTGAGGAGGTTTCAGGCCAGCTATGTCTTTCAGTCCTGGCTCTTTTGGTTTGGAAGCTATTGCTGGACTTTTCGCATGTTTGGCAGCAATTGCTGCTCTGGCCGAGAAAAACACTTTTGGTGCACCAGGGAGGTACATTTGAGTTTCCCTGGCAAACCAAATCGGTGACACCAAAGTTGATAGTTTCTGTTTGTGTCTCCCCTGAGGAGGTTTCAGGCCAGATATGTCTTTCAGTCCTGACTCCTTTGGTTTGGAAGCTATTGCTGGACGTTTTAGAGCAATTGCTGCTCTGGCCGAGAAAAACACATTTGGAGAACTAGGGAGGTTCATTTGAATTTCCCAGGAAAACGAAAGCGGTGACACCTAAGTTGAAAGCTCCTGTTTTTGTCTGTCCTGAGGAAGTTTCTGGCCAGCTATGTCTTTCCTTCCTGGCTCCTTTGGTTTGGAAGGTATTGCTGGACGTTTGGCATGTTTGGCAGCAAATGCTGCTCCGGCTGAGAAAAACACTTTGGGTGCACCAGGGAGGTACATTTGAGTTCCCTAGGCAAACGAAATGGTGACACCAAAGTTTATAGTTTCTGTTTGTGTCTCCCCTGAGGATGTTTCAGGCCAGCTGTGTCTTTCAGTCCTTGTTCCCTTCGTTTGGAAGCAATTGCTGGACATTTGGCAGCAATTGCTGCTCCGGCCGAGAAAAACACATTTGGTGAACCAGGGAGGTACATTTGAGTTTCCCAGGCAAACGAAAGCCATGAGACCAAAGTTTACATATTCTGTTTCTGTCTCCCCTGAGGAGGTTTCAGGCCAGCTATTTCTTTCAGTCCTGGCTCCTTTGGTTTGGAAGCTATTGTTGGACGTTTGGCATGTTTGGCAGCAAATGCTGTTCCGGCCGAGAAAAACACTTTTTGTGCACCAAGGACGTACATTTGAGTTTCCCAGGCAAACGAAAGCAGTGACACTAAAGTTTCTAGTCTCTGTTTGTGTCTCCCCTGAGGTGTTTTCAGGCCAGCTATGTCTTTCAGTCCTGGCTCCTTTGGTTTGGAAGGTATTGCTGGATGTTTGGCACAATTGCTTCTCCGGCTGAGAAAAACATATTTGGTGAACCAGCGAGGTACATTTGAGTTTCCCAGGCAAACGAAAGTCATGAGACCAATGTTTATATTTTCTATTTGTGTCTCCCTTGAGTAGGTTTCAGGCCAGCTATGTCTTTCAGCCCTGACTCCTTTGGTTTGGAAGCTATTGCTCGATGTTTGGCAGCAAATGCTGCTCCGGCCGAGAAAAACACTTTTGGTGCACCAGGGAGGTATATTTGAATTTCCCAGGAAAACGAAAGCGGACACACCAAATTTGATAATTTCTGTATGTGTCTCCTCTGAGGAGATTTCAGGCCAGCAATGTCGTTCAGTCCTGGCTCCTTTGGTTTGGAAGCTATTACTGGACTTTTAGCATGTTTGGCAGCAAATGCTGCTCCGGCCGAGAAAAACACATTTGGTTAACCAGGGAGGTACATTTGAGTTTCCCAGGCAAACGAAATCCATGAGACCAAAGTTTACATATTCTGTTTCTGTCTCCCCTGAGGAGGTTTCAGGCCAGCTATGTCTTTCAGTCCTGGCTCCTTTGGTTTGGAAGCTATTGCTGGACGTTTGGCATGTTTGGCAGCAAATGCTGCTCCGGCCGAGAAAAACACTTTTGGCGCACCAGGGAGGTATATTTGAATTTCCCAGGTAAAGGAAAGCGGAGACACCAAAGTTGATAGTTTCTGTTTGTGTCTCCCTTGAGTAGGTTTCAGGCCAGCTATGTCTTTCAGTCCTGACTCCTTTGGTTTGGAAGGTATTGCTGGACGTTTGGCATATTTGGCAGCAAATGCCTCTCCGGCCGAGAAAAACACTTTTGGTGCACCAGGGAGGTATATTTGAATTTCCCAGGTAAACGAAAGCGGAGACGCCAAAGTTGATAGTTTCTGTTTGTGTCTCCCCTGAGGAGGTTTCAGGCCAGCTATGTCTTTCAGTCCTGGATCCCTTGGTTTGGAAGGTATTGCTGGAAGTTTTGCAGCAATTGCTGCTCCGGCCGAGAAAAGCACATTTGGTGAATTACGGAGGTACATTTGAGTTTCCAAGGCAAACAAAAGCGGAGACACCAAAGTTGATAGTTTCTGTTATTGTCTCCTCTGAAGAGTTTTCAGGCCAGCTATGTCTTTCAGTCCTGGCTCCTTTGGTTTGTAAGCTATTGCTGGACGTTTGGCATGTTTGGCAGCAAATGCTGCTCCCGCCGAGAAAAACAATATGGTGCACCCGGGAGGTATATTTGAATTTCCCAGGCAAACGAAAGCGAAGACACCAAAGTTGATAGCTTCTGTTTGTGTCTCTCCTGAGGAGGTTTCAGGCCAGCTATGTCTTTCAGTCCTGGCTCCTTTGGTTTGGAAGCTATTGCTTGATATTTATCATGTTTGGCAGCAAATGATGCTCCGGCCGAGAAAAACACTTTTGGTGCACCAGGGAGGTACATTTGAGTTTCCAAGGAAAACGAAAGCGGTGACACCAAAGTTGATAGTTTCTGTTTGTGTCTCCCCTGAGGAGGTTTCAGGCCAGCTATGTCTTTCAGTCCTGGCTCCTTTGGTTTGGAAGCTATTGCTTGATATTTATCATGTTTGGCAGCAAATGATGCTCCGGCCGAGAAAAACACTTTTGGTGCACCAGGGAGGTACATTTGAGTTTCCAAGGAAAACGAAAGCGGTGACACCAAAGTTGATAGTTTCTGTTTGTGTCTCCCCTGAGGAGGTTTCAGGCCAGCTATGTCTTTCAGTCCTGGCTCTTTTGGTTTGGAAGCTATTGCTGGACTTTTCGCATGTTTGGCAGCAATTGCTGCTCTGGCCGAGAAAAACACTTTTGGTGCACCAGGGAGGTACATTTGAGTTTCCCTGGCAAACCAAATCGGTGACACCAAAGTTGATAGTTTCTGTTTGTGTCTCCCCTGAGGAGGTTTCATGCCAGCTATGTCTTTCAGTCCTGACTCCTTTGGTTTGGAAGCTATTGCTGGACGTTTTAGAGCAATTGCTGCTCTGGCCGAGAAAAACACATTTGGAGAACTAGGGAGGTTCATTTGAATTTCCCAGGAAAACGAAAGCGGTGACACCTAAGTTGAAAGCTCCTGTTTTTGTCTGTCCTGAGGAAGTTTCTGGCCAGCTATGTCTTTCCTTCCTGGCTCCTTTGGTTTGGAAGGTATTGCTGGACGTTTGGCATGTTTGGCAGCAAATGCTGCTCCGGCTGAGAAAAACACTTTGGGTGCACCAGGGAGGTACATTTGAGTTCCCTAGGCAAACGAAATGGTGACACCAAAGTTTATAGTTTCTGTTTGTGTCTCCCCTGAGGATGTTTCAGGCCAGCTGTGTCTTTCAGTCCTTGTTCCCTTCGTTTGGAAGCAATTGCTGGACATTTGGCAGCAATTGCTGCTCCGGCCGAGAAAAACACATTTGGTGAACCAGGGAGGTACATTTGAGTTTCCCAGGCAAACGAAAGCCATGAGACCAAAGTTTACATATTCTGTTTCTGTCTCCCCTGAGGAGGTTTCAGGCCAGCTATTTCTTTCAGTCCTGGCTCCTTTGGTTTGGAAGCTATTGCTGGACGTTTGGCATGTTTGGCAGCAAATGCTGTTCCGGCCGAGAAAAACACTTTTGGTGCACCAAGGACGTACATTTGAGTTTCCCAGGCAAACGAAAGCAGTGACACTAAAGTTTCTAGTCTCTGTTTGTGTCTCCCCTGAGGTGTTTTCAGGCCAGCTATGTCTTTCAGTCCTGGCTCCTTTGGTTTGGAAGGTATTGCTGGATGTTTGGCACAATTGCTGCTCCGGCTGAGAAAAACATATTTGGTGAACCAGGGAGGTACATTTGAGTTTCCCAGGCAAACGAAAGTCATGAGACCAATGTTTATATTTTCTATTTGTGTCTCCCTTGAGTAGGTTTCAGGCCAGCTATGTCTTTCAGCCCTGACTCCTTTGGTTTGGAAGCTATTGCTCGATGTTTGGCAGCAAATGCTGCTGCGGCCGAGAAAAACACTTTTGGTGCACCAGGGAGGTATATTTGAATTTCCCAGGCAAACGAAAGCGGACACACCAAATTTGATAATTTCTGTATGTGTCTCCTCTGAGGAGATTTCAGGCCAGCAATGTCGTTCAGTCCTGGCTCCTTTGGTTTGGAAGCTATTACTGGACTTTTAGCATGTTTGGCAGCAAATGCTGCTCCGGCCGAGAAAAACACATTTGGTGCACCAGGGAGGTACATTTGAGTTTCCCAGGCAAACGAAATCCATGAGACCAAAGTTTACATATTCTGTTTCTGTCTCCCCTGAGGAGGTTTCAGGCCAGCTATGTCTTTCAGTCCTGGCTCCTTTGGTTTGGAAGCTATTGCTGGACGTTTGGCATGTTTGGCAGCAAATGCTGCTCCGGCCGAGAAAAACACTTTTGGCGCACCAGGGAGGTATATTTGAATTTCCCAGGTAAAGGAAAGCGGAGACACCAAAGTTGATAGTTTCTGTTTGTGTCTCCCTTGAGTAGGTTTCAGGCCAGCTATGTCTTTCAGTCCTGACTCCTTTGGTTTGGAAGGTATTGCTGGACGTTTGGCATATTTGGCAGCAAATGCCTCTCCGGCCGAGAAAAACACTTTTGGTGCACCAGGGAGGTATATTTGAATTTCCCAGGTAAACGAAAGCGGAGACGCCAAAGTTGATAGTTTCTGTTTGTGTCTCCCCTGAGGAGGTTTCAGGCCAGCTATGTCTTTCAGTCCTGGATCCCTTGGTTTGGAAGGTATTGCTGGAAGTTTTGCAGCAATTGCTGCTCCGGCCGAGAAAAGCACATTTGGTGAATTACGGAGGTACATTTGAGTTTCCAAGGCAAACAAAAGCGGAGACACCAAAGTTGATAGTTTCTGTTATTGTCTCCTCTGAAGAGTTTTCAGGCCAGCTATGTCTTTCAGTCCTGGCTCCTTTGGTTTGTAAGCTATTGCTGGACGTTTGGCATGTTTGGCAGCAAATGCTGCTCCCGCCGAGAAAAACAATATGGTGCACCCGGGAGGTATATTTGAATTTCCCAGGCAAACGAAAGCGAAGACACCAAAGTTGATAGCTTCTGTTTGTGTCTCTCCTGAGGAGGTTTCAGGCCAGCTATGTCTTTCAGTCCTGGCTCCTTTGGTTTGGAAGCTATTGCTTGATATTTATCATGTTTGGCAGCAAATGATGCTCCGGCCGAGAAAAACACTTTTGGTGCACCAGGGAGGTACATTTGAGTTTCCAAGGAAAACGAAAGCGGTGACACCAAAGTTGATAGTTTCTGTTTGTGTCTCCCCTGAGGAGGTTTCAGGCCAGCTATGTCTTTCAGTCCTGGCTCTTTTGGTTTGGAAGCTATTGCTGGACTTTTCGCATGTTTGGCAGCAATTGCTGCTCTGGCCGAGAAAAACACTTTTGGTGCACCAGGGAGGTACATTTGAGTTTCCCTGGCAAACCAAAGCGGTCACACCAAAGTTGATAGTTTCTGTTTGTGTCTCCCCTGAGGAGGTTTCAGGCCAGATATGTCTTTCAGTCCTGACTCCTTTGGTTTGGAAGCTATTGCTGGACGTTTTAGAGCAATTGCTGCTCTGGCCGAGAAAAACACATTTGGAGAACTAGGGAGGTTCATTTGAATTTCCCAGGAAAACAAAAGCGGTGACACCTAAGTTGAAAGCTCCTGTTTTTGTCTGTCCTGAGGAAGTTTCTGGCCAGCTATGTCTTTCCTTCCTGGCTCCTTTGGTTTGGAAGGTATTGCTGGACGTTTGGCATGTTTGGCAGCAAATGCTGCTCCGGCTGAGAAAAACACTTTGGGTGCACCAGGGAGGTACATTTGAGTTCCCAAGGCAAACGAAATGGTGACACCAAAGTTTATAGTTTCTGTTTGTGTCTCCCCTGAGGATGTTTCAGGCCAGCTGTGTCTTTCAGTCCTTGTTCCCTTCGTTTGGAAGCAATTGCTGGACATTTGGCAGCAATTGCTGCTCCGGCCGAGAAAAACACATTTGGTGAACCAGGGAGGTACATTTGAGTTTCCCAGGCAAACGAAAGCCATGAGACCAAAGTTTACATATTCTGTTTCTGTCTCCCCTGAGGAGGTTTCAGGCCAGCTATTTCTTTCAGTCCTGGCTCCTTTGGTTTGGAAGCTATTGCTGGACGTTTGGCATGTTTGGCAGCAAATGCTGTTCCGGCCGAGAAAAACACTTTTGGTGCACCAAGGACGTACATTTGAGTTTCCCAGGCAAACGAAAGCAGTGACACTAAAGTTTCTAGTCTCTGTTTGTGTCTCCCCTGAGGTGTTTTCAGGCCAGCTATGTCTTTCAGTCCTGGCTCCTTTGGTTTGGAAGGTATTGCTGGATGTTTGGCACAATTGCTGCTCCGGCTGAGAAAAACATATTTGGTGAACCAGGGAGGTACATTTGAGTTTCCCAGGCAAACGAAAGTCATGAGACCAATGTTTATATTTTCTATTTGTGTCTCCCTTGAGTAGGTTTCAGGCCAGCTATGTCTTTCAGCCCTGACTCCTTTGGTTTGGAAGCTATTGCTCGATGTTTGGCAGCAAATGCTGCTCCGGCCGAGAAAAACACTTTTGGTGCACCAGGGAGGTATATTTGAATTTCCCAGGTAAAGGAAAGCGGAGACACCAAAGTTGATAGTTTCTGTTTGTGTCTCCCTTGAGTAGGTTTCAGGCCAGCTATGTCTTTCAGTCCTGACTCCTTTGGTTTGGAAGGTATTGCTGGACGTTTGGCATATTTGGCAGCAAATGCCTCTCCGGCCGAGAAAAACACTTTTGGTGCACCAGGGAGGTATATTTGAATTTCCCAGGTAAACGAAAGCGGAGACGCCAAAGTTGATAGTTTCTGTTTGTGTCTCCCCTGAGGAGGTTTCAGGCCAGCTATGTCTTTCAGTCCTGGCTCCCTTGGTTTGGAAGGTATTGCTGGAAGTTTTGCAGCAATTGCTGCTCCGGCCGAGAAAAGCACATTTGGTGAATTACGGAGGTACATTTGAGTTTCCAAGGCAAACAAAAGCGGAGACACCAAAGTTGATAGTTTCTGTTATTGTCTCCTCTGAAGAGTTTTCAGGCCAGCTATGTCTTTCAGTCCTGGCTCCTTTCCTTTGGAAGCTATTGCTGGACGTTTGGCATGTTTGGCAGCAAATGCTGCTCCGGCCGAGAAAAACAATATGGTGCACCCGGGAGGTATATTTGAATTTCCCAGGCAAACGAAAGCGAAGACACCAAAGTTGATAGCTTCTGTTTGTGTCTCCCCTGAGGAGGTTTCAGGCCAGCTATGTCTATCAGTCCTGGCTCTTTTGGTTTGGAAGCTATTGCTGGACTTTTCGCATGTTTGGCAGCAATTGCTGCTCCGGCCGAGAAAAACACTTTTGGTGCACCAGGGAGGTACATTTGAGTTTCCCTGGCAAACCAAATCGGTGACACCAAAGTTGATAGTTTCTGTTTGTGTCTCCCCTGAGGAGGTTTCAGGCCAGACATGTCTTTCAGTCCTGACTCCTTTGGTTTGGAAGGTATTGCTGGACGTTTTAGAGCAATTGCTGCTCCGGCCGAGAAAAACATATTTGGTGAACTAGGGAGGTTCTTTTGAATTTCCCAGGAAAACGAAAGCGGTGACACCTAAGTTGAAAGCTCCTGTTTTTGTCTGTCCTGAGGAGGTTTCTGGCCATCTATGTCTTTCATTCCTGGCTCCTTTGGTTTGGAAGCTATTGCTGGACGTTTCGCATGTTTGGCAGCAAATGCTGCTCCGGCCGAGAAAAACACTTTGGGTGCACCAGGGAGGTACATTTGAGTTCCCAAGGCAAACGAAATGGTGACACCAAAGTTTATAGTTTCTGTTTGTGTCTCCCCTGAGGAGGTTTCAGGCCAGCTATGTCTTTCAGTCCTGGCTCCTTTGGTTTGGAAGCAATTGCTGGACGTTTGGCACAATTGCTGCTCCGGCCGAGAAAAACATATTTGGTGAACCATGCAGGTACATTTGAGTTTCCCAGGCAAACGAAAGTCATGAGACCAATGTTTATATTTTCTATTTGTGTCTCCCTTGAGTAGGTTTCAGGCCAGCTATGTCTTTCAGTCCTGACTCCTTTGGTTTGGAAGCTATTGCTCGATGTTTGGCAGCAAATGCTGCTCCGGCCGAGAAAAACACTTTTGGTGCACCAGGGAGGTATATTTGAATTTCCCAGGCAAACGAAAGCGGAGACACCAAATTTGATAGTTTCTCTTTGTGTCTCTGTTGTGGTTTAACCTCAGCGGAAAGCTGAGGCCACAAATGTCAGACAAAAATTCCCCCTACCACTTTAAGAGGTGGAGGATGGGCGAACGGAGTTAAGAAAGGGGCTGCAGAGCCAGAGGAAAAAAAAACCACAGGCTTTGCAAGGTTGAGATAAGGATAGTTTACTAAACAACAGGGAAAAGTATGAAAACAACTAACTACAGTGCTATTATATACAGTGCAAACCTCTCCCCACACTATGTCATTTGAGCCGTGCCCGAACCGATTCAGATTCAGATTCCCGAACGCAGCACTCCCCGAGCCCAGCACACCCGAGCACCCCCCTCACCATCGCCTGCCACGCCAATCCCGAAAAAGAGAGCGAGAGAAAAGCCGGAACTCCCACACATCTGCTCAGACCAGCACTTCCCGTGCCCGGAGCAGGTTCTGATAGGTCCGGAGTCTCCCCCGGAACTGGCACTGCGGCTGCCCAGACCGGGACTTCCCGTGCGTGGGTCCGGAGTCGCCCCTGCAGAGGGGGGGGGCAGCCTGTCGGATCATGATGCAATTGGTATGGAATACTCTCAAGGCTAACACAGCCTGCTGCTGGGCTGAACCCAAGACAGTCTCCTCTGAGGAGGTTTCAGGCCAGCAATGTCGTTCAGACTCCTGGCTCCTTTGGTTTGAAAGCTATTGCTGGACTTTTAGCATGTTTGGCAGCAAATGCTGCTCCGGCCGAGAAAAACACTTTGGGTGCACCATGCAGGTACATTTGAGTTTCCCAGGCAAACGAAAGCAGTGACACCAAAGTTTCTAGTTTCTGTTTGTGTCACCCCTGAGGAGGTTTCAGGCCAGCTATGTCTTTCAGTACTATCTCTTTTGGTTTGGAAGCTATTGCTGGACGTTTGGTAGAAAAAGCTGCACCGGCCGAGAAAAACCCTTTTGGTGCACCAGGGAGGTACATTTGAATTTCCCTGGCAAACGAAAGCAGTGACACCAAAGATTCTAGTTTCTGTTTGTGTCTCCCCTGAGGAGGTTTCAGACCAGCTATGTCTTTCAGTCCTGGCTCCTTTGGTTTGGAAGCTATTGCTGGACGTTTGGCAGCAAATGCTGCTCCGGCGGAGAAAAATACTGTTGGTGCACCAGGGACGTATATTTGAATTTCCCAGGCAAACGAAAGCGGAGACACCAAATATGATAGTTTCTGTTTGTGTCTCCTCTGAGGAGGTTTCAGGCCAGCCATGTCGTTCAGTCCTGGCTCCTTTGGTTTGGAAGCTATTGCTGGACTTTTCGCATGTTTGGCAGCAATTGCTGCTCCGGCCGAGAAAAACACTTTGGGTGCACTAGGGAGGTACATTTGAGTTCCCAAGGTAAACGAAATGGTGACACCAAAGTTTATAGTTTCTGTTTGTGTCTCCCCTGAGGAGGTTTCAGGCCAGCTATGTCTTTCAGTCCTGGCTCCTTTGGTTTGGAAGCTCTTGCTGGACGTTTGGCAACAAATGCTGCTCCGGCCGAGAAAAACACTTTTGGTGCACCAGGGAGGTATATTTGAATTTCCCAGGCAAACGAAAGCGGAGACACCAAATTTGATAGTTTTTGTTTGTGTCTCCTCTGAGGAGGTTTCAAGCCAGCTATGTCGTTCAGTCCTGGCTCCTTTGGTTTGGAAGCTATTGCTGGACTTTTCGCATGTTTGGCAGCAATTGCTGCTCCGGCTGAGAAAAACACTTTGGGTGCACCAGGGAGGTACATTTAAGTTTTCCTGCCAAACCAAAGCGGTGACACCAAAGTTGATAGTTTCTGTTTGTGTCTCCCCTGAGGAGGTTTCAGGCCAGCTATGTCTTTCAGTCCTGGCTCCTTTGGTTTGGAAGCAATTGCTGGACGTTTGGCACAATTGCTGCTCCGGCCGAGAAAAACACATTTGGTGAACCAGGGAGGTACATTTGAGTTTCCCAGGCAAACGAAAGCCATGAGACCAAAGTTTACATATTCTGTTTCTGTCTCCCCTGAGGAGGTTTCAGGCCAGCTATGTCTTTTAGTCCTGGCTCCTTTGGTTTGGAAGCTAATGCTGGACGTTTGGCATGTTTGGCAGCAAATGCTGTTCCGGCCGAGAAAAACACTTTTGGTGCACCAAGGACGTACATTTGAGTTTCCCAGGCAAACGAAAGCAGTGACACCAATGTTTCTAGTCTCTGTTTGTGTCTCCCCTGAGGAGGTTTCAGGCCAGCTATGTCTTTCAGTCCTGGCTCCTTTGGTTTGGAAGCTATTGCTGGACGTCTGGCACAATTGCTGCTCCGGCCGAGAAAAACATATTTGGTGAACCAGGGAGGTACATTTGAGTTTCCCAGGCAAACGAAAGTCATGAGACAAATGTTTATATATTTCTATTTGTGTCTCCCTTGAGTAGGTTTCAGGCCAGCTATGTCTTTCAGTCCTGACTCCTTTGGTTTGGAAGCTATTGCTGGATGTTTGGCAGCAAATGCTGCTCCGGCCGAGAAAAACACATTTGGTGAACCAGGGAGGTACATTTGAGTTTCCCTGGCAAACGAAAGCCATGAGACCAAAGTTTACATTTTCTGTTTGTGTCTCCCCTGAGGAGGTTTCATGCCAGCTATGTCTTTCAGTCCTGGCTCCTTTGGTTTGGAAGCAATTGCTGGACGTTTGGCATGTTTGGCAGCAAATGCTGCTCCGGCCGAGAAAAACACTTTTGGTGCACCAAGGAGGTACATATGAGTTTCCCAGGCAAATGAAAGCAGTGACAACAAAGTTTCGAGTCTCTGTTTGTGTCTCCCCTGAGGAGGTTTCAGGCCAGCTATGTCTTTCAGTCCTGACTCCTTTGGTTTGGAAGGTATTGCTGGACGTTTGGCATATTTGGCAGCAAATGCCTCTCCGGCCGAGAAAAACACTTTTGGTGCACCAGGGAGGTATATTTGAATTTCCCAGGTAAACGAAAGCGGAGACGCCAAAGTTGATAGTTTCTGTTTGTGTCTCCCCTGAGGAGGTTTCAGGCTAGCTATGTCTTTCAGTCCTGGCTCCCTTGGTTTGGAAGGTATTGCTGGAAGTTTTGCAGCAATTGCTGCTCCGGCCGAGAAAAGCACATTTGGTGAATTATGGAGGTACATTTGAGTTTCCAAGGCAAACAAAAGCGGAGACACCAAAGTTGATAGTTTCTGTTATTGTCACCCCTGAAGAGTTTTCAGGCCATCTATGTCTTTCAGTCCTGGCTCCTTTCCTTTGTAAGCTATTGCTGGACGTTTGGCATGTTTGGCAGCAAATGCTGCTCCGGCCGAGAAAAACAATAAGGTGCACCCGGGAGGTATATTTGAATTTCCCAGGAAAACGAAAGCGAAGACACCAAAGTTGATAGCTTCTGTTTGTGTCTCCCCTGAGGAGGTTTCAGGCCAGCTATGTCTTTCAGTCCTGGCTCCTTTGGTTTGGAAGGTATTGCTGGACGTTTGGAAGCAAATGCCTCTCCAGCCGAGAAAAACACTTTTGGTGCACCAGGGAGGTATATTTGAATTTCCCAGGTAAATGAAAGTGGAGACACCAACGTTGATAGTTTCTGTTTGTGTCTCACCTGAGGAGGTTTCAGGCCAGCTATGTCTTTCAGTCCTGGCTCCCTTGGTTTGGAAGCTATTGCTTGACGTTTGGCAGCAATTGCTGCTCCGGCCGAGAAAAACACATTTGGTGAACAAGGGAGGTACATTTGAGTTTCCCAGGCAAACGAAAACCATGAGACTAAAGTTTATATTTTTTGTTTTTGTCTCCCCTGAGGAGGTTTCAGGCCAGCTATGTCTTTCAGTCCTGGCTCCTTTGCTTTGGAAGGTATTGCTGGACGTTTGGCATGTTTGGCAGCAAATGCTGCTCCGGCCGATAAAAACACTTTTGGTGCAACATGCAGGTACATTTGAGTTTCCCATGCAAACGAAAGCGGTGACACCAAAGTTTATAGTTTCTGTTTGTGTCTCCCCTGAGGAGGTTTTAGGCCAGCTATGTCTTTCAGTCCTGGCTCCTTTGGTTTGGAAGCTATTGCTGGATGTTTCCCATGTTCGGCAGCAAATGCTGCTCCGGCCGAGAAAAACACTTTTGGCACACAAGGGAGGTACATTTGACTTCCCAGGAAAACGAAATGATGACACCAAAGTTTATAGTTTCTGTTTGTGTCTCCCCTGAGGAGGTTTCAGGCCAGCTATGTCTTTCAGTCCTGGCTCCTTTGGTTTGGAAGCTCTTGCTGGACGTTTGGCAACAAATGCTGCTCCGGCCGAGAAAAACACTTTTGGTGCACCAGGGAGGTATATTTGTGTTTCCCAGGCAAACGAAAGCGGTGACACCAAAGTTGATAGTTTCTGTTTATGTCTCCCCTGAGGAGGTTTCAGGCAAGCTATGTCTTTCAGTCGTGGCTCTTTTGGTTTGGAAGCTATTGCTGGATGTTTGGCGGGAAATGCTGCTCCGGCCGAGAAAAACACTTTTGGTGCACCAGGGAGGTACATTTGAGTTTCCCAGGAAAACGAAATGGTGACACCAATGTTTATAGTTTCTGTTTGTGTCTCCCCTGAGGAGGTTTCTGGCCAGCTATGTCTTTCAGTCCTGGCTACCTTGATTTGGAAGCTATTGCTGGATCTTTGGCAGCAAATGCTGGTGAGGCTGAGAAAAACACTTTTTGTGCACCATGGAGTTACGTCTGAGTTTCCCAGGCAAACGAAAGCGGAGACACTAAAGTTGATAGCTTCTGTTTGTGTCTCCCCTGTGGATGTTTCAGGCCAGGTATGTCTTTCAGTCCTGGATCCTTTCCTTTGGAAGCTATTGCTGTACTTTTGGCATGATTGGCAGCAAATGCTGCTCCGGCCGAGAAAAACACTTTTGGCGCACCTGGGAGGTACATTTGAGTTCCCAGGAAAACGAAATGATGACACCAAAGTTTATAGTTTCTGTTTGTGTCTCCCCTGAGGAGGTTTCAGGCCAGCTATGTCTTTCAGTCCTGGCTCCTTTGGTTTGGAAGCTATTGCTGGACGTTTGGCATGTTTGGCAGCAAATGCTGTTCCGGCCGAGAAAAACACTTTTGGTGCACCAGGGAGGTACATTTGAGTTTAAAGGAAAATGAAATGCTGACACCAAAGTTGATAGTTTCTGTTTGTGTCTCCCCTGAGGAGGTTTCATGCCAGATTTGTCTTTCAGTCCTGGCTCCTTTGGTTTGGAAGGTATTGCTGGACGTTTGGCAGCAAATGCCTCTCCGGCCGAGAAAAACACTTTTGGTGCACCAGGGAGGTATATTTGAATTTCCCAGGTAAATGAAAGTGGAGACACCAACGTTAATAGTTTCTGTTTGTGTCTCACCTGAGGAGGTTTCAGGCCAGCTATGTCTTTCAGTCCTGGCTCCTTTGGTTTGGAAGCTATTGCGGGATGTTTCCCATGTTTTGCAGCAAATGCTGCTCCGGCCGAGAAAAACACTTTTAGTGCACCATGGAGGTACATTTGAGTTTCCCAGGCAAACGAAATGGTGACACCAAAGTTGATAGTTTCTGTTTGTGTCTACCCTGAGGAGGTTTCAGGCCAGCTATGTCTTTCAGTTCTAGCTCCCTTGATTTTGAAGCTATTGCTGGACTTTTGGCAGGAATGGCTGCTCTCTCTGAGAAAAAAACATTTTGTGAACCAGGGAGGTACAATTTAGTTTCCCAGGCAAACGAAAGCCATGAGACCAAAGTTTATATTTTCTGTTTGTGTCTCCCTTGAGGAGGTTTCAGTCCACCTATGTCTTTCAGTCCTGGCTCCTTTGGTTTGGAAGCTTTTGCCAGACGTTTGGCATGTTTGGCAGCAAATGCTGCTCCAGCCGAGAAAAACACTTTTGGTGCACCAAGGAGGAACATTTGAGTATCCCAAACAAACGAAAGCGGTGACACCAAAGTTGATAGTTTCTGTTTGTGTCTCCCCTGAGGAGGTTTCAGGGCAGCTATGTCTTTCAGTCCTGGCTCCCTTGGTTTGGAAGCTATTGCTGGACGTTTGGCAGCAATTGCTGCTCCGGCCGAGAAAAACACTTTTGGTGAACCAGGGAGTTACATTTGAGTTTCCCAGGCAAACGAAAACCATGAGACCAAAGTTTATATTTTCTATTTGTGCCTCCCTTGAGTAGGTTTCAGGCTAGCTATGACTTTAAGTCCTGACTCCTTTTGTTTGGAAGCTATTGCTGGACGTTTGGCATGTTTGGCTGCAAATCCTGCTCCGTCCGAGAAAAACACTTTTGGTGCACCAAGGAGGTACATTTGAGTATCCCAGGCAAATGAAAGCGGTGACACCAAAGTTGATAGTTTCTGTTTGTGTCTCCCCTGAGGAGGTTTCAGGCCAGCTATGTCTTTCAGTCCTGGCTCCTTTGGTTTGGAAGGTATTGCTGGACGTTTGGCAGCAAATGCCTATCCGGCCGAGAAAAACACTTTTGGTGCACCAAGGAGGTACATTTGAGTTTCCCAGGCAAACCAAAGTGGTGACACCAAAGCTGATAGTTTCTGTTTGTGTCTCCCCTGAGGAGTTATCAGGCCAGCTATGTCTTTCAGTCCTGGCTCCTTTGCTGTGGAAGCTATTGCAGGACGTTTATCATGTTTGGCAGCAAATGCAGCTAGGGCCGAGAAAAACACTTTTGGTGCACCAGGGAGGTCCATTTGAGTTTCCCAAGCAAACGAAAACGATGAGACCAAAGTTTATATTTTTTGTTTTTGTCTCCCCTGAGGAGGTTTCAGGCCAGCTATGTCTTTCAGTCCTGACTCCCTTTGTTTGGAAGCTATTGCTGGACGTTTGGCATGTTTGGCAGCAATTGCTGCTCCGGCCGAGAAAAACACTTTTGGTGAACTAGGGAGGTACATTTGAGTTTCCCAGGCAAACGAAAACCATGAGACCAAAGTTTATATTTTCTAGTTGTGTCTCCCTTGAGTAGGTTTCAGGCCAGCTATGACTTTCAGTCCTGACTCCTTTGGTTTGGAAGCTATTGCTGGACGTTTTGCAAGGTTTGCAGCAAATCCTTCTCCGTCCGAGAAAAACACTTTTGGTGCACCAGGGAGGTACATTTGAGTATCCCAGGCAAATGAAAGCGGTGACACCAAAGTTGATAGTTTCTGTTTCTGTCTCCCCTGAGGAGGTTTCAGGCCAGCTATGTCTTTCAGTCCTGGCTCCTTTGGTTTGGAAGGTATTGCTTGACGTTTGGCAGCAATTGCTACTCCGGCTGAGAAAAACACATTTGGTGAACTAGGGACGTTCATTTGAGTTTCCCAGGAAAACGAAAGCCATGAGACCAAAGTTTATAATTTTTGTTTTTGTCTCCCCTGAGGAGGTTTCAGGCCAGCTATGTGTTTCAGTCCTGGCTCCTTTGCTTTGGAAACTATTGCTGGACGTTTGGCATGTTTGGCAGCAAATGCTGCTCCGGCCGAGAAAAACACTTTTGGTGCACCAGGGAGGTGTATTTGAATTTCCCAGGCAAACGAATGCGAAGACACTAAAGTTGATAGCTTCTGTTTGTGTCTCCCCTGAGGATGTTTCAGGCCAGCTATGTCTTTCAGTCCTGGATCCTTTCCTTTGGAAGCTATTGCTGTACTTTTGGCATGATTGGCAGCAAATGCTGCTCCGTCCGAGAAAAACACTTTTGGTGCAACATGCAGGTACATTTGAGTTTCCCATGCAAATGAAAGCGGTGACACCAAAGTTTATAGTTTCTGTTTGTGTCTCCCCTGAGGAGGTTTTAGGCCAGCTATGTCTTTCAGTCCTGGCTCCTTTGGTTTGGAAGCTATTGCTGGACGTTTGGCATGATTGGCAGCAAATGCTGCTCCGGCCGAGAAAAACACTTTTGGTGCACCATGCAGGTACATTTGAGTTTCCCAGGCAAACGAAAGCCATGAGACCAAAATTTACAGTTTCTGTTTGTGTCTCCCCTGAGGAGGTTTCAGGCCAGCTATGTCTTTCAGTCCTGGCTCCTTTGCTTTGGAAGCTATTGTTGTACGTTTGGCATGTTTGGCAGCAATTGCAGCTCCGGCCGAGAAAAACACTTTTGGTGCACCAGGGAGGTACATTTGAGTTTCCCAAGAAAACCAAAGCGGTGACACCAAAGTTGATAGTTTCTGTTTGTGTCTCCCCTGAGGAGGTTTCAGGCCAGCTATGTCTTTCAGTCCTGGCTCCTTTGCTTTGGAAGCTATTGCTGGACGTTTGGCAGCAAATGCTGCTCCGGCCGAGAAAAACACTTTTGGTGCACCAGGGAGGTATATTTGTGTTTCCCAGGCAAACGAAAGCGGTGACACAAAAGTTGATAGTTTCTGTTTATGTCTCCCCTGAGGAGGTTTCAGGCAAGCTATGTCTTTCAGTCGTGGCTCTTTTTGTTTGGAAGCTATTGCTGGATGTTTGGCGGGAAATGCTGCTCCGGCCGAGAAAAACACTTTTGGTGCACCAGGGAGCTACATTTGAGTTTCCAACGCAAACCAAAGTGGTGACACCAAAGTTGATAGTTTCTGTTTGTGTCTCCCCTGAGGAGGTTTCAGGCTAGCTATGTCTTTCAGTCGTGGCTCCTTTGGTTTGGAAGCTATTGCTGGACGTTTGGCTTGTTTGGCAGCAAATGCTGCTCCGGCCGAGAAAAACACTTTTGGTGCACCTGGGAGGTACATTTGAGTTTACAAGGCAAATGAAAGCGGTGACACCAAAGTTGATATTTTCTGTTTGTGTCTCCCCTGAGGAGGTTTCAGGCCAGCAATGTCTTTCAGTCCTGATACCCTTGATATGGAAGCTATTATTGGACGGTTAGCATGTTCGCAGCAAATGCAGCTCCAGCCGAGAAAAACAATTTTGTTGCACCAGGGACGTACATTTGAGTTCCCCAGGCAAACGAAATGGTGACACCAAAGTTGATAGTTTCTGTTTGTGTCTCCCCTTAGGAGGTTTCTTGCCAGCTGTGTCTTTCAGTCCTGGCTCCTTTGGTTTGGAAGCTATTGCTGGACGTTTGGCATGTTTGGCAGCAAATGCTGCTCCGGCCGTGAAAAACACTTTTGGTACACCAGGGAGGTACATTTGAGTTTCCAACGCAAACCAAAGTGGTGACACCAAACTTGATAGTTTCTGTTTGTGTCTCCCCTGAGGAGGTTTCTGGCCAGCTATGTCTTTCAGTCCTGGCTCCCTTGATTTGGAAGCTATTGCTGGATCTTTGGCAGCAAATGCTGGTGAGGCTGAGAAAAACACTTTTGGTGCACCATGGAGTTACGTCTGAGTTTCCCAGGCAAACGAAAGCAGTGACACCAAAGTTGATAGTTTCTGTTTGTGTCTCCCTTGAGGAGGTTTCAGGCCAGCTATGTCTTTCAGTCCTGGGACCTTTGGTTTGGAAGCTATTGCTGGATGTTTGGCAGCAAATGCTGCTCCGGCCGAGAAAAATACTTTTGGTGCACCAAGGACGTACATTTGAGTATCCCAGGCAAACGAAAGCGGTGACACCAAAGTTGATAGTTTCTGTTTGTGTCTCCCCTCAGGAGGTTTCTGGCCAGCTATGTCTTTCAGTCCTGGCTCCTTTGGTTTGGAAGCTATTGCTGGACGTTTGGCTTGTTTGGCAGCAAATGCTGCTCCGGCTGAGAAAAACACTTTTGGTGCACCAAGGAGGTACATTTGAGTTTCCCAGGCAAACGAAAGCAGTGACCCCAAAGTTTCTTGTTTCTGTTTGTGTCTCCCCTGAGGAGGTTTCAGGCCAGCTATGTCTTTCAGTCCTGGCTCCTTTGGTTTGGAAGCTATTGCAGGACGTTTGGCTTGTTTGGCAGCAAATGCTGCTCCGGCCGAGAAAAACACTTTTGGTGCACTATGGAGGTACATTTGAGTTTTCAAAGCAAACGAAAGCCATGAGAACAAAGTTTATAGTTTCTGTTTGTGTCTCCCCTGAGGAGGTTTCAGGCCAGCTATGTCTTTCTGTCCTGGCTCCCTTGGTTTGGAAGCTATTATTGGACGTTTGGCATGTTCGCAGCAAATGCAGCTCCAGCCAAGAAAAACAATTTTGGTGCACCAGGGACGTACATTTGAGTTCCCCAGGCAAACGAAATGGTGACACAAAAGTTCATAGTTTCTGTTTGTGTCTCCCCTGAGGAGGTTTCTGGCCAGCTGTGTCTTTCAGTCCTGGCTCCTTTGGTTTGGAAGCTATTGCTGGACGTTTGGCATGTTCGCAGCAAATGCTTCTCCGGCCGAGAAAAACAATTTTGGTGCACCATGCAGGTACATTTGAGTTTCCCAGGCAAACGAAAGCAGTTACACCAAAGTTTCTAGTTTCTGTTTGTGTCTCCCCTGACGAGGTTTCAGGCCAGCTATGTCTTTCAGTACTATCTCTTTTGGTTTGGAAGCTATTGCTGGACGTTTGGCACGTTTGGTAGAAAAAGCTTCTCCGGCCGAGAAAAACACTTTTGGTGCACCATGCAGGTACATTTGAGTTTCCCAGGCACACGAAAGCAGTGACACCAAAGTTTCTAGTTTCTGTTTGTGTCTCCCCTGAGGAGGTTTCAGGCCAGCAATGTCTTTCAGTACCCATCAGCTCCAGAGTCCAGGAATGTTGCGGTCAGTGCAAGGATGGCAGATGCAGGCAGCCAAAGTCAAATGCTCTGGAGTTCCCTAAGCCACCAGAGGTGAGGGGCATTACTTGAGTGCTGCACTGTTTACAGTTCAACAGAGGAAACCTAGCTCCTCTCGAGCTTAGACTGAGCTGAGCAATTCAGGTAGATCCTGTACTTTAGAAATAATCTGTTACCTGGAATCTCATGGATCATAGAAGCACAGAGTGCTTAACATCCGTTGGAAGGTAACAGCTTCCAACCCATGTTCAACTTTTAAACAGTATCTGAATAGCTAAGGTTATGACCAGCTACATGTGTAGGAAGGCTTGGAGACCCTTTTCAGGAAAGTATCTCCTAAACCATCTTAGGCTTCCCCAGGACAGCTTTGCAGCGGTTGCAGATGTGTACCACCCTAGGAAGACCCATGTAATCGTATTCAGTGTCATCTGCTAAGGGCCTGGCCAATGTTTCTAAAGCTTCTCTTGTAAGACAACTGAAAAATTGCAAATTATTCTCATTAGGAAGGAAAAATGAGATGCTGACCTGAGCTAAACTGTGTTTTCTTTGCAAGACGAAATGACAGCTCAACCTGCATCCTGTCTGTCCCGTGTCCCGTCCTATGCTGCTCTGACAGCACCCTGTGATCTGCCTGCCTCTCGATGTACTGGAGAGTGATGGATTGACTGACCAGTGGGCTGTTTTACTGGCACAGGAGGACGTGGGATTAAAACCCACAAGAGTAAATCCGACAAGAGTCATAAAATTTTGATTTCTTATTCAATTTTATTCATTATAATATAAATATTATCATTAATAAAATACAACAATAATAATATCCAGAATACTGTTTTATTCTAGAACCACAATAGTATATGACAACAATAGTAAATCCAACGAGGGTTGGGTTTACCATTTATTTACCGCCTCCCTTCCCCGCCCGCAGCATCTTCGCCCGGCAGCCCGGTGGGGGCTTTCCCCGCCCGGGCTCTGCGGGGCGGGGCCGGCAAAATAGGGGGGGTCCCGCCGGGGTGTGCGGGCACGCGGTAGGCATGGGGGTGGGGGTGTGCCCTCGGGGCTGGCAAACGAGGACGGAGTGCGGGAAGGGTTCGGCGATCGGGCCGGATCCATCGGGTGCTGCCCGGCCGCGGAGCCGCAGCTCCCAGCACCGCCGCCGGGATGCTCGGGGCTGGGGAGGGGGGATGGAGTGGGTACCGGGGAGGTAAATAGGCTAAAATCCCCTAAATCGGGCACATCAGAGCTCAGGCGGCAGGGGAACAGACCCAGCGGGTCCTTCCCATGACATTAGTTTGAAATAACTGTCTGAACCGGCGAGACCAAATGAAAAACAAATAAATGCGAGGCTCCGCACCGGCCCCGGGGACCGTCAGGGCGAGAAGGGCCCGGGCAGCGGGGCCTCCGCTCGGCGTTGCCCTGCATGAAGCGCCGGGCGGGCTGCGGGACACGGACGGGTCCTGCCCGGCTCCCCGCCCGCATCGCTCGGGCCGGGCCCGGGCTGGTGGCTGTGGCAGCGAAGGGCCAGGCCCGGGGAACCGGGCCGGGACAGAAACGCGCCTGGGAACCGGCTACAGGGGAGATGGAGCGACAGGGAGATGGGGCTGCGGCGCTGCGACCCGGGGGGTATTTTCCCCCTTCTCCCCTTAAAAAAAAACCCAACCAAAAGCGTACAAAGCAACCCCAGAAAACACCAAACAGAACCCCCACCCCCCCGGGGTCAATCTTTGCGCTCACTGGTGCGCTTCGGGCCGGGGAGGCGCGGCGCAGCCCGTCAACAGGCGCTTGCTGCGGACCTGGAGGCGCAGCGGCCGGGACGCGGGTCGGGCTCTGCCACCGCCGAGGGCGCGGATACACCCGTCCGCTTTTGGGGCGGAGAATAACAGTCATCATAATGGGAAAGTCACATCCCAACCAGCCACCTCAGAGCGCGGCCGGGCGCTGCTGCAGGTCCCGGTTCCCAGGCGCTCCCCTCCCATGCTTCAGCCGCTGCTTTCGGGGGAAGATGGGAACTGCTCGGTCGCAATCCCTAAAACGCAGGGCGAGGAACCGCGCTCGACCCGGTTCGAGCAGGGCACGGCGTGGCTGGGAGCGGCCCCTCCGCCCGCCGGGCAGTGGCTCCAACCCGACGGAGCTCACCGGGGGGATGCCGGCGGGAGAAGCAGAGCAGCCCGAAGGATGCTGCTGCTGCTGCTGCTGCTGCTGCCCTTACCCCGAGGGCCGCCCCCCCGCGCCCCCGGCGGGCAGCGCGGGGGGCTGGGAGCCGGAGCCGACCTCCCCCGGCCCGGCCGCCCCAGTCACTACGCCGCCGGGGCTCTGGCGTCACCCGCCGCTGCCAAATTCGCCAGGAAATGATTTTAAAAAAAATAATAACAATAATAATAATGATGACGGTAATAATAATAAAACTCCCTTTCCTCGCTGCGGAGCCGGTCTGGCCGGGAGCGACACAGGGTTCCTTCCCTGTTACTGTTCCCTCACCGCTGGCCCTTGTCCCCCCCAAACCTCCCCCCCAGGGACCTCCAGCGCAGCCCCCCGGGAGGACCCACAGCGCAGCCCGGCAGGGCGGGGAAGCGGGGGCCGAGCCGGGGACGACAGAGGCTGGGGCAGGGGCAGCCGGCATTGCTCCCCCCACCCCGCCCGCATCCTCTCCTCTGCCGACCTCCTGCACCCACAGCCCGGGTTTCCCCGCTCCCCCTTCCCCCCCGCCCCCCGGCCCCCTGCCCTTGGGGCTGCGCGGCGGCGCAGGGACCGCGGCGCCCCTCGCCTCTTTCTGCCGCCGGTGGGGGGTGGTCGCAAGCGGCGGGCCGGGCGGCGTCTCCTCCGTCGGCTGCCGGGCGCGGAAGGGGCGGTGGAGCGGGCCTCTCCCGGGATGGGCTGGTTGGCCCGGGCAGGCCGGGGACTGGCGCTGGGCCGGGCTTGGTGGGAGCGGGCTGGGGCTCGGAGGGCAAGTGCCCCCCGCGCTGCGGAGCTGCCCGCCCGCGGCGGAGCGTGCCCGAGCGCCTTGGGCCGGAGGTGCCGGGGTGGAAAGGGGAACAAGAAGAACAAAAAACCAAGTTAAAAAGCACGGAGAACCAAGCGGGCTTTCTGAAAGACCCGCCTTCTCCCTCCGCGGCCGAAGCGGTTTCCTTTCTCCACGCACCAAAAGCTCCGCCGCAGCCCCCCAAATATCCCCCAAGCGGATGTTTGATTCTCTGCTTTTCTTTCTTTTTGTAGAGGGGTGAGTACAGAATGAATGCGGGCGCTTGCAGGTAAGTCCCCCCACGCCTCGCTCTACCCACAGCCCGGAGGCTGCCGGAGCCCGAGGGCCCGTCCCGCTGCAGCAGGGCGGCGGCCAGCCAGCATCACCCGGGCCCCGCCGGCTCCGGCTCCCCCCCTGCCGGGCCGGGGGTCCGGCTGTCCTCTCCCCGCCGCCGGCGGGGTGCTGGCACTGCGGCCGGCGCCCCTCCTGGCACCCAAATCTCGCGTTTTGCACCCTCACTTCAAACCCTTTGCGAAAACAAATGACCCCTCCCGCCGGGACGGACGATTTAAGCCGAGGGAGCGATTTAATTCCCGCGGCTCAAGTGGGAGATTTCCAGCCGGCCGGCTCGTAGGATTTTACTTGATGTTTTTATTCCCTCCCGTTGCTTCCCGTCCCCGCTGCCGCGTTTAGCGAGCCGGCTGCCGGCTCCGGTCTCGGCCGCTAAATGCCCCGGCGGCACGGCTGGGGTTGTTGATGGAATTCATTCACCCCTCGGGAACATCAGCAAGCCACGCTGGCTGCTGGAGGCGAGCAGCTTAGCTCCGCTCCGCAGCCGCTTCACACGGTTGGTTAAGCAGCTCTGCCCTCAGTTCTCTGCCAAGCCTCCGGGGAAGGGGGCTGCGGGCCGGGCCGGGGATGCGCCCTGCTCCCCGCGCACACACACACACACCATTTCCCTTCTTTTCTCCATTTTTTCTCCCTTTTTTTTCCTCTCGACAAAACGGGCTCCGACACATTAACTTTTAGGGTTTTTTGGGGTTTTTTTGTTACTACCGTTGCAAATTATTTCCTCCCCCCTTCTTGCTTAATAAGGGAGCTTCCCCAGGTCTGGAAACACAACTGGTTATTTTGACTTGACTGGCAAGTGATGTCATATTGTTAAGGGAGGGGGGAGACAACATGTTTTAGCAACAGTTAGTAGCGCCATGTGATGGAGGTGACGCCTCTGCCGGTGCGGAGGCGAAGGCAGAAAACAAATACTGCCGGCCGTGCACGCAGACTATTATTTACACGCCAGCAGTGGGGATTCTTTTATTCTTCCTCTTTTATATTTTTTTTTCTGCTCCTGGGTGTTTGAATCAAGGAATAAACTGGACCCGAGCAAACGGGACGGAGCTGGGTGGGACCCGTAGCCCCCGGACACTCTCCTCCAGCGAACTCCCCTTCCCGGGGAACCCCGGCAGCTCCCCCAAGGGGCCACGCTCCCTCCCGCCGCCCGGGGAACCGAGACCCGGGGGTCGAGATCTCCCGGGGCGGCCGTTCAGCATCACCCCCCTGCCCCCATCGCCGTTCCCCCGAAGTGGGACCCGCGGCGGCTGCGAGCAGGGAGGGCAGGACAAACTCCGTGAAAAGAAAGAACAAGAGGGCGAGCAGCGCTCAGCCCCGCCGGGCCGCCCTACGCGCCGCCGCCGGTGCCAGCGGGCGGTTTACGGGCCCCGGGGCGGGCCGGGGAAGGTGACAGCCCGCCGCCGGGGAGGGGGCTGGGAGGGCCGGCGGCGGGCTGTGGGCGTACCGCCCCGACACCCCCCTCCCCCGGGGGCCGCGGCAGGTAGAGGACCGCCAGCCGGTGCGAGCGGCTCCCGCCCGCCCGCCGCCCGCAGGTAGGAGCCCCCGCACCCCCCGGGGCGGCCGGCACCGGCTGCAGCGGGCAGCACCGCCCCTTGGGTTTATTTCCCTGGGTGTGATTTCTCGGGGGAGGGGAAGTTCTCGCTTTCTGCCTTTTTTTCGGTGTTTTCCTCCCTACGGTCTGGGCTCCGCTTGGCTTTTCTTACCCCTCCTCCCGCCCCGGTCTTGCGTTGCTGGCACGTATTAACGGCTGCGAATAGGGTTATCAAGTTACACAGTTGCCTCTTCACCACAGGACCCTATTGAAGCTCAGAAAAAAACACCCCAAGAAACCCTCGAGGAACAAATCACGGAATACTCAATTGTTCCTTATTTTCTTGGTAAATACCGTAGGCGTCTTCTCGCTCGGCCCCCATCCCGCAGACAGTTTCTGCGGGGCACGTCCCCGGCCGTGGGAACCCGCAACCAAAACCTCCCTGCCCGCTCCCACGTTCCCTGCGGTCTGCCCGCAGTCTGCCCGCAGCCCCCCGGCTCGGCTCGCTCGGCTGCAAAGAAAAGGGAGGAGAAAGCTCCGAGCCGACCCCAGCCTGGCCACAGAACACAAAAAAAAGCCTTTTGTGCAAGTTCCCAAAGAAAAAGCGTGCGGGAGGCAGATAGCGCCTTCCCCGTTTCTCTCTCGGCAGCCGTGATTGCAGCCGATACCGGCCGCCTAATTGGGCTCGGAGCAACGTGCAGGCGGACGGCGTCACCCTCTGGCTGAGGCGGGTGAGACAGCGGCGGCGCAGGGTCAGGCCCGGGGGCTGGGGGTGGCTTTAGCATCCCCCCAGCCCGGCACCGCCGGGGACGGAGGCGGGAGCAGGGCGGGGAGCGGGTGATGCGCGGGTGCGGTACCCCGGGGGTGCGCAGGACGGGACCGCTCACCTCTGCGCTGTAGGAGGCAACGTCACCTCGCTATACAGGCCCGCAGACACGCCGGGAGTTCGTGTCTGCTTGTTCCGGCCGTGCTTAAACGGGTTTATTTGTTAGCGAGTCCCGTCAGCGGCACGGCTCAGGCCGAATTCGAGACCGGGCCTATCAGAGCTGGTCACAGCGCCTCTGGGAATCACATACAGGAGACAAAAACTGCTGGCAGGGGCACTTTGCCTCTGGAGCTGAGGGAGAAGATGTAACAAGCTGCAGACACCAAGGCCAGGCCTGCAGGAGGGGTTGAAGAATGTGAAAAGAGAGTCTACCCTGCAGCTCGTGGTGAGACCATGGTGAAACGGGTGTCCCCCCACAGCCCATGGATGGGGACGGGGAGCAGAGACACCTGCACCCTGTGAACATTGATCTACACCTCAGCAGGTTTGCCGGGGGACTTGTGACTTTGCGGGGGACCAGGCCTGGGGGTCTGGACCCGAATGTCAGCACCCTATGGCGGGGAGTCCAGCTGAGAGGCCTGTGGTGAGGAGATGGCTCCCCGATGGAGAGGACTCACACTGCAGAAGTTGTGGATACGACTTCCATTTGTATGGCCAATGTGGCTTTATTTATAGTCTCATGGCTCATAATAAGGAGAAGCCTGGAATTCTGAAGGAGGAGTTCAGAGCATCACCAAACATAGGTGGGTTTCTTTTTTAACTCCTGTTTTTCCTTTTCTTCCCTACCTCACCCTTGCCATCCTGGGCAGCAGCAGCTGATGAGGTGTTTGCGTGTCTGGCCTTGAGAAAGCCTCTGGAAATGTGGGAGGAGGTGTGTCTTTCAGCTACAAAGGGGTGTTCTCCTGCCTACAGCTCCTGGGGAGGTGGTGATGGTGGTGTTCTCTCATAGCTCTGGCTCCTGGGGTTAGGTAGAGGCTGAGCTGCCCCAGTGCTGGGAATATGGGTGCTATGGGTGACAGAGCTCTCTGTGAGGATTCTTGTCCTCTGGCAAGAGGGGTGTCTGTGTGCTTGGGAGGCTGCTGGGGACACTGTGGAGCCACGCTGGGTGCTGTTGGAACCCAGCATGGGGAGAAAATTGGATAAAAACCAACCCCAAGTCCCCTTGGGCTGCAAATATTTAGATTATTTCCAGTGGCCAGTCACTGGTGGGGAAGCCTGGGGGTATGTGGGACTGCTGACATGTGGTGGCTTTTTGCAGGAGCTGGGTGGCTGCTCCTGCCTGGGAGGAAAGGGCTCCTTCCCACCCTGGAGGCTCGGGTGCCACCGGTGCCACGGAGGAGATGCTCCCTGCTCCCCCTCCCTGCCAAGCCTGGCACCGGGTGGTTTGGGATCCAGGGCAGTAGTGAAATGCCCCGGTTTGGCTCCTGGTTGTTTTTCTGTCTCTGGGTGACATCTAGTGTGTTGCTGCGAGTTCCCAGACAGAGGCCCTGATGGAGGATGTCAGGGTAGGGAGAAAGGAGCTGACCTTGCTATTAAGAGGCAACAGAAATGGAAACGTTTCAGCCTGTTTCCAGCAGTCGTCTCTGGGGAGAAAAAGCTTGCTCTGCTCCATCAGGCCCCTGTGGGCAGCTTCTCCCTGCTAATTACCCACTTGATGCCACACTGAAGTTGTTTAATTTATCCTGTTCTGATGATCTTGGATCAAAAATTATCATCTTGAGTGGGAAGACTTTGGGGCCAGATCATGCTCTGAGTCCCAAGGAATCACACTGAGTCCAGCCCTGTGTTCCCAGCAGCACCTCTTTTGAGAGGGAACTTCTTTCAAATCTGCTCCATGCTCTGAGCGGGGTCCTGTGGAGGAAGGAAGCCCCACCATTGCACGGCTGCCCCTCATGATGGGGGAGAAGCAGAGTAATTCTCCAGATTAGTGAGCTTTGCTTACAGCTGGAGAGGAATGAATGTTTTAAACCCTCTTGGCTTTTTGGCTGAGATCAAACGTGGCATCGGTTTCACATCTGTATCCTTTATCTGGGGAGTGGGGAGACTAGCCTTTCCTGACACAGGGCATGAACTTGATCTCAAAGGGCTCTCCTTCACTGTTTTTCCCCCTGTGCTGCGCGATCCTGCTCGGTGATCCCACTGCTTTGCCTGCACGGGAGGGAAGGGGAGGAGGAGGATGAGAACAGCCTGGGAGGCTGAGCTGGATATTTGCAGAATGAGGAGAAGAGCACATGTGAAACGTGGCTGGGGGTGGATCTGTGTGCTGGAGGGCAGCACGGTGACAGCAGGCAGCCATTGGGATTGGGATGTATGGATAGTCCTGACTGGCCACGGAGCGATGGGCTCCACCAGTTCAGTCTCCTCCGAGCTGTTGTCTTGTGAGCTGCAACTGACAGTGTATCTTGGAAAACCCAAACAATGCATCTTCTGCAAAGGCATAAATCATCCCAGGTGCCACCTACCTGTGCCCCAGCGCTCCCCTGTGCCACACACCGTGGCTCTCGCTTTGTCCTGGAAGCGCAGGGCCAGGAGGGAGCTGACAGCCGGCATGTGCTCAGTGTGGGTGGTAGAAGGGGCTTGATAGCAGGCACTGGAGCTAATGATTTAAATCATTAGCACAGGGCAGCTGCTATCGACTTCAGCCAAGGTGCTCCCATTGTTCAGGCTGGTGTTTTCCAGGCTCTGCCTATGGAGATGCCACTGGGTGCTGCCTTGCCAGGGCTGCAGTGGTGGGATGCATCAACGAGGCACTTCCCAGAAGCTCTGGGAGCAGAGCAGAGACAGCTGAAGGCTTTCTGAGCTCTGCCTTCAAGTGCTTTTTGGTGATGAAAGTGGCTGTTTCCTTGGGATGGGAGCACCTGGATTGGATTGCACATCATCCCCTCTCACCCATTCCAGCTTTGGGGTGCTGAGCATGGGTGAGCTGTGCCTGGGCTAGTGTAGCACATGTTGCAGCAGTGGTTGAAGCTGGGGAGTGAGGCTGGTGTGCCCAAACAGGGAAGATTGGCATGGCCGAGACCAGGGCCAGGCTCTCTCTCAGGGTTTCTGCACCCTCCATCTATTAGGTCTGTACTGGGCTGAAGGTGCTGCTTTCACCTTCCCCATTGCTTTTCCTCTGCATGCTGCTCTTGGTATGTGCTAAGGACTAGTCCTCAATGGTGACAAGCTGCTGAGCAAAAGAGCACCAAGTACTTCTGTCTTGCACCCAATAGAGGGAGATGGTGCCTAGTACAGCCTGCGAGCCTCTTACCCTCTTGGGGCCAGGCCTGGCACTTGTTTGAACAAAATCAGCCTGGGCTGGCTCTGCCCATCCTTGCAAAGTGGAACCCCTGTGTGTTGGGAGGAGGTTTTATTTGCTGGGCCAGAGAGAGTGAAATGCAACCTGGGAGCAGGGCTGGAGCCCAGCTCACCCCCCATGCTCCAGCAAGTAGCGTGCAAAGCAGCAGAGCTGCAGCCAGCACGTCTGCTCCTCAGATCTGCTGCACATCCGAGCAGCCCCTTGAGCTGTGTTGTTCCAGCACAGGCAGCTGCCAGGTCAGTGGGTGGCCGTGATGACCATACCCACAGGGTCTCCAGGAAGGTCCTGTCCCCTTTGGATGCTGGAATGGACGGTGCTGGGAGGCAGAGTGGGTTGTGCTTGACTGCTGTGGGCTCCCAAGGCCTGCTGGAACATCTGGCTGAGCCACTGCTGGGGACAGGATGCTGCAGTGGGGAAAATTGGAGCTGGTCCACCAGGCAATTCCTGTGCTGTGGGGTATGTGCATGGTGTATACTGTGTGGAGTGTGTCTGTGGATACAGTCTTTTTTTAGGTGAAATGAATCACTACCACTTCCCTCTGGGCTGAACCTTTACCTGCTCCCCCAGCTCAAGGCAAATGCTGCTGCTCCAGAGCACAGGAACCTCTTCCCAGCGTGGTGAGTGGACATTGCCCAGACCTCAAGAGAAAAGCCTTTCCCCTCACTCTCTAATGAAATTGCTCCCTCCCCCTTACCCATCTTCCCACTCACTTTTTGCCTGCAGTTCCAAAGGCTAGTTGGGCTGCTGCTCTGCCCCTTTCTCCTGTTTTTACCAGCTGTTTTGGAACCCAGTGGGTGGCTTGGGACAGAAACCTGTCCAGCCCACAGAAGCCATAGAAACACTTCCTATGGGGCTCTTAAAAGCAGGAGGGGTTTTTTGTTTGGTTGGTTGATATTTCTTTTGCCAGACCCCAAGATTGTGATTTCCAGCACAACAGGCCTGTCACCACCAAGCCAGCTCAGCAGAGTAGCTGCAGGTCCTGCAGGATGCTGATGCTTTGGAGGAGGCAGCTGGGCTGCTGCTCTTCCCAGCATGCACAGGGGAACTGGGATCAGCGTGGCCACTGCAGGCATCCCTCAAGGCTGTGCTTTCCTTAACTGGTTGGTCTCAACCCTTGCCTGCTGGCCTTCTCAAGGCTCCTAAACAAAGCTCATCCCTCATTTGGTGAAGTGGCTGCATTTTCACTTTTTTGTAATGAATGGATGTATTTCTTCATAGATCACTTGATGTTTCCACCAAATTAAGAGGGAAGAGATGGGAGGAAGGGAAACGCCCCAGTCCTTGTCTTGGTGACTTGTCGTGCCTGCTTTTCATTGACAGACCTTGTTAGTAATGTTTTCCAGCCACCCTTCATCCAGGGCTCAAACCTCTCTTTTAAAGCCCTGCCATGTTAAAAATTGACATGTGTTGACTTTGGCCTGGGAGAAGCTGGGCCCTGGCTGTAGGTAGGAACTGCACGTGTTTAGTCTGGCTCACATTTTATTTTCCCCTTTCATCAAATTAGTTCAGCTGTATTTTTTTTCTGAAGGAAAGAAAAGAAAACCTGTTTGCCAATCTGAGGCTCTGGGTTAGAATTCCAGCATTGCATTAAAACAACAAAATATAGCTTACAAATGGGGGCTGTGGCAGGCTGGGTGGGGATGGGGCCACTGGAGTTGGGATGGGAAAAGCCATTGCTAGTAAACACCATCTCCAAGGAGGCACAGAGGTTCCTCCTGCAACCCCACAGCCTTGGAGGTTTACTTCATTTGTACTAATTGAGGGTAGTTACATTTAGACTTGATGAAATTAGTGCTGTCCTGACTGTGACAGGGTTTTTTTTCCACCTTCCTCCTGGTTCAGTCCATGCAGGAGCCTTGCAGCAGGTACCCGAGTGTTTCACTCCAAATCTCAGTCACGGTGATGGCCTGACTGTCCTGGGAGTGTAAAGCCAAGGGAATTCTGCTTCTCCCTTCCTAGGTGCCTGGGATTAGGAGCCATCTGGTGCCTTCCATTTGGGTTGCAGCTAGGATCCACCCAGCATCCATCAGGGATGAACTCCATCCATTCATGAACTTAGTGAGGAGGAGCTCCCGTGTGCTGGGAGGAGCATCTCCTGCTCTCCCAGGGTTTTATTGACCCCTTAGTGCCTTGCAGTGGGTGGCATCTGCTCACCCCCCTCCCAGTCTGTTTCCCCAGATGGTCTGGGGTTAAATGCATATGGTCCTCAGATACATCCTCCAGCAGTTGTAGTCAATGTTCAACTCCAGCTCTAGCATTTGATAGCTTTGCCAGCACTAGCCAATCCTAGTCCTCTAGTATCACACCAGAACTGGCGTGATCCTGACCTACAGCCGTATCGATAACAGAGTGGGAAAAGGAACACCTCTAGTGAACTTGTAGGAAGTGATAAAGTGCAGTGTTAAAGCCACAGGGTTTCAGGAAAGGAGAAAAGAGTTAAGACCAATAATGCCAGAGAAGGGATTGTACATGAATGGCATAGAAACAAAGCAAGCATTTCAAAGAAATGTGGTGAACAGATCATACTATCACATTTAAATGCATGGTTTTGTATGAAGGGTACCCCAGTAAAGTGTTTTAATGTGCAAGTTTGGCTGGTTTGGGAAGTGCTAAGACAAAATACAAGTTATTTGAAAAACAGTTTCAGATCCTGATGTCATATTAAGGAACTCTTTTCTGTTTGGTTTTCTTTTTTCTTTTTAACAAGAGATACTTTTTTCCTGAGCACTAGCCCACATAGGCATCCTCAGGCACCCTACTCAAATGAAAGGAGCAGGACAATGCCTGCCTGTAAACTTCTATTAGTTTACAACCTTAGATAATCTTAATAACATTTATGTTCTTGCCAATATAGAAATGTCAAAGGTCTGAAGTGCTTTCAAATAGAACTAGGACATGAATCATACATTTTTAACAAGATAAATTATAGGTATGAAACAGCTTTCTATCCCTACTGAAATTCACTATTGTGCTTTCCATTTGCAGTATGTGTGTATCACAGACAATCATAGTGGACAGAAGCAGAATCTGAGAGCACAAACCATGGAGATTCAACCCATTCTGTTCTTTATAATGAAAATTATTTCTTTATTTTGGCAACCTATGGGCTTTTGACATCACTATGGTATATGCAATATGCATTTGTGTTTCTGTGGGAAGCTGGGCAAAGGTAGAGAGATGGAAAGTGTTTTATTACAGAGGAAGTTGAGATATAAATCTTGATGAAGCTTCAGCTTACTAAGAATGTTCGTAGTGAGAAGAGTTTTATGTGTTTTGTCTGCAGAAATACATCGGTATCTGTTGGACTAGACTTATTTTGCAAAAGTAAATAAAATTACACCTCCCCATTTCCTTTCTTTCCTTCCTTCCTTTCTCAGCCAGACACTTTATTTGACTGTAGAAAAAATTAAATACTGAAGGGTTTTTATTATTATTTTTTGCCTGTGAACTACTACCTTCTCAAACAATGCCTTTTAAATGTCTACTTGATTGCATGTGTACCTTTTGTTCTCAGGTGGTGTGCAAATGCTTTAAGCTGTAGCAACAAGAGTAGCTGGGAGTTTGTCTGTTTCGTGGCCCAAAAACACAGATTGCAGAGGGACTTAAGTGATTCACAGGAAGTCACCAGAAAGCTGTGGGAGAGTAAGTGGACTGATGAACTGGTGGTACAGTTACAGAAGTGCTTTAGCGTGTGTTTGAAGTCAGTCATCTGGTCATCCCAGAGGCTGTGCTTCGCTTGGCTTCCCTGATAATTTCCTTTTGGATGAAACTCAACTGAAACATGTTCTGCAGGGATGCTCTGAACATTCTCCAACTAGGAATGGTCGTTTGGTCAACAGGGTCCAGCTGCAGTGGATGTGAAACAACTGTGCAGCGCCTCCACACCAACTATTTAATTGGGTAGATCCATCCCTCTCTGGACTGTGTTATATGTTAATGCAGTCTGAGCACATTTTACACCACCTGGATTTTTTGGAGTCCACCATATGACAATCACCCAATCTTGATAGTTTTTTGTTTGGGGTTTTCTTGTAGCACAACTGCCCTCTGAACATGAGAGAACTGTGAACAAGACATAGATGTTTGAAATGTACTACTACGAATATTCAGGGCACATGGCTCTAAGGAAATAAAAGTTCTTTTCTTGTTTGCTCAAAATCTGAAAATCCTTCTCTCTAAAGGAAATCTCCTCATACATACACAGGCAATGTACAGACAAGTCAGGTTTCCCTAAGTATTGATCTGACCCCAAAGCATTCTGCATAAAATTTTGTGTGGACAATCTTTTTTATCTAGGAAAAATAAAGAGTGAAACCACTACCAGTCTCTGATTGTTACATACTGAGAAATTTCACTTCATGATATCCAGGTTGTATTCCCCCCCAAATAATATAAAATCAGGTAAGAAATATTCATCTGCTTCATGTTGTACTGAAAAGAATTACTCTCCAGTTCCATATATGATAGCCATTTCTCACACCGTTTATTTATTGGGTAGCTCTTAGTTTGTTTATTTTTAATTATCTGTGTTATGACCTGAGATCATTAACTATTTCTCTGCAAAACAAGGTAGACCTCAATGATTTTTCTCCTGACTTGATAAATATCTAGAAGAATGTGAACTAATACATCTCCATATAGAAATCAGTCAAAGCTACTTTTAATATGTCATGAGAGTTGGGACCATTGGTTTCATGCAGATGTGGCTCTTTCAGGGTCTTCTTTAAAGTGTTTTATGGTGGTTCTTTTTACCTCCCAATAAAAATATAGCAACAGAACCACTTAAATAATGTTTCCTTAGATATATGCCGAACCAGGTAAGTTGGGCAAGGAAGTTTCTGATTGACATCTTGTTTATTGAGCTAATAACAATCAGGCTTTTTCTTCCTGCTTCTATAGAAATACTTTGTTCAGCTTTGTGTGAAATATGTCAGTCCATATTCACAGGGAAAAAAAAATGGAGAGAGACTGATAAAACTAATAAGGAATTTAGCTATTTTAATGCAAAAGCCCAATGCACTCGCCCAGCAGCAAATCAAAAGGTAAGTTAGAGTTTCCTCCATTGCTCTATAGGTTATTCAGATTTTCCTCAAAGAGCTCTATCAAATATGCTGGGATAAGTTGCTCTAGAAACCTTATAGAGATGTTCTCTGCCTTCATATGAATTATTTAAAAATATTCTGGAACAGGAACAGGAAACTAGGCAAATGGCTTTGTCAAAGACTATAGGATCACATGCATTTTTCTTTTGGCTCAATGCATATTTAAATATTTCATAAGCAGTGAAAAAGCTCCACATACAAAGACTGTCATTACAAAGGGGAACATCCATATTCTAATAACAAAACAGTTTATACCCAATGGAGCAAAACCAACAAGAGACTGAGATCCTTTTCCCTCCAAAAAAAATGTTATCCTTTCCTCCATGTGAGAAACACAGAGTGAAATGTTCTCAAACGGAGGACAGTACTTTGTCTGGGGCAAAGGGTCTAGCTATATTAATGGAAAGCAGCTGCTGCTACTTGCTCATGAACCAGAATGTCTACACTAATTTCAGACCAATATACTTTGGTGAACTGTATTTTTTTTTTAAAGGTTCACTGCTACTGTCTAAGAAATACTTGTAACAACTTTTTGCAATAATTTTTCAGCAAAATAAAACATTTTTCCCCAGGGAGGGAGAGCCAGAAACACAATGAACATCGTTCAAAGTGTAAGATCACTTAAAGCACTATAAGCCACGAAGGCCAGGAGCATTCCTGACTTTCTCTAGATGTGATGACACCTTGGTGAAAGATCCTGTTCTGAAATGGTGATGGAACATCGTTAGCCATACCGTTACCCTGTCTGTGGGCACTACACCAATGCTCTGTACCTGACCTGGGAACAAAGACAGAAATGTACTGTATCCCATTAGGATTTGTCTGTGCTTACAGTCTCTTACGTACATTGGCGCTAGATTCAGCATATTTTTCAATAGATGGACTTCAGTGTTAGCACTCTGTGGCAAACTAAGTGTGCAAGGCAGGGCAAATGGGTAAAGCAGGAATGGGGAGGAAAAAACCCAGACCAACTGAAAAAGTCTCATAAGCTTCTAAATTGCTTTCCAGGACCAAAGATTGTGGGTTTCATGCAATCACCTCCTACTAACTTGTGTAAATATTATATGCATACTATTTTAGGAGGGAGTATGACAGCAAAACTTATCTGGTAGGCAGGAACTGGTCCCCCTTTTTCTTCTTGCTGTCTTCCATCTAATTTGAAGAGGCAGTTTAGGCTGAGGTTTCCCTAGAACATCTGAAGTCTCACAGGTGTTAGAAAGGGACAGTATCACCTGTCTTTTCATGCTCCCAAGTATATAATTCTGAGCCTCCCCAATGCCTTCTGAACAACCCAATTCATCTAATTAATCCCTAGTTATCCTCTTTTTCTTTTTTTTTTTTTATTTTATTTCCCCTGAGTTCCTGAAATGAGAAGGGATTTGGTAAGGACCAGAACACTGTAAGACAAATCAGACAAGCATGTGCCTGGCAGCAGGGAGCGAGACACTCATTGGGGGCTCAGGACTCCTTCTGCCAGGGTGGTTTGCTCACCTCTGGAAATAGCTGCCACAGGCTCCTAAGGAAAGAAGTAGGTTTGATCTCTGGGTTCTGGTAAGACAGCATTTCAGGAAAGCCTGTATTGGGAGAAGAAAAAAATCCAGCAAAACAAGCAAGGTCTTTTAGGCCCCTTTCTGCAACTTTCTTCAAGTTTCCTAAAGCTGCTGCGAATTGCCTTCTTGGATCCCTGGTGATGTTTCCCCTTATCGAACAATAAGGGGGAATTTAACTAATTAACTAATTGCTGTTAGTCACATTTCTACTGAGAACCCAGCTACATCACTCTACCCGAATGCCTTTTGAGATGTAATCTGAAGAGCCTGCCCTGTGCCAAACCACTGTAGTAATCCTTGCTTGGGTGTGCTAAGGGACCCAATACGCCTGCAACATGTGCAGCATTGGAAAAGGAGATGACTGAGAGAAGCAAGAGAAATACCACAACTCCAGGAGAAGAAAGGCAGGCAAGGGTATGCTGAAGCTGCTACGTGCAGACCTCAGCCTGAGCAACTCTGGAAAAGATGTGCAAACAGTGGTGGTTATTGCTTCCTGTGCATGTATCCCCCTGAGAATCTCTGTGCCCACATCAGTGTGCTCATCGTGTTGTTCTCTAGGTGTTAATGGTAACAACTACAATTGCCTGTTAATGGTCAGAGGCCTCTATAAACAGATGTAAGCTGTTTCTATCTTCAGAAAAAATGAGTAAGTGGGGCTTTCAAATCCACAGAAATGATTGGCACATTTTCCTGGGTGTACATGGTGTGATACATATCCTATGTTCACGTTTCTGACAGTTTCCAATGTAATACAAAATGGCACTTGATTCATAACCGCATTAGAAAAGGAAAAGAAGGGAGCCCTGAAATAGATAAGGTGTTTATCTTCATAGCATAGTGAATGCTCCCTGAATAAGGTGTCAGGATGCTAAATCAGAGCCACAAAGCCAACAGTTTTTATTAACATGCTTTGATCCATCTCTAGTGCTGCTTGATGTGTGGTTTGGAAGCCTTCATAAGCCAGAAGTGTTATTTCTCTGGGGCTGTGGCTTTCTTTTATTCCTGTTAGTTCCTACTGCTAAGGAAATGTTTTGTACTGATAAACTGCAGGGAAGTATAAAGAGCATTAAAATTTCAGGTCACAAGCTCACAGAAAGGTTGGACAGAAGGGACCTCTTGAGATCATCTAGTTAAACCCACATGCTCCAGCAAGACTGGCTAGGCCGGGCTGTCCAGGACTGTCCCCTGATGGGTTTTGAATATGGCCACAGATGTAGACCCCACAACCTCTCTGGGCAATTTATTTGGCAATACTCACAGTACAAAAGTGTTTTCTTCTTTTCGGATGGAATTTCATGTGCCCATTGTTTCTTGTTCTGTTGGTGAGCACTACTGAGAAGAGTTACTTGTTTGTCTTCATTGCCTCCCATCAGGTATTTATGCATTGGTAAGATTCCCCTGAGCCTTCTCTTCTTCAGGCTGAACAGTCCTGTATCTCTCAGCCTCCCCTTGTATAAAAGATGCTCCAGTGCCTTCATCATCTTAGTGGTCCTTCACTGGACTTACTACAGGAACTACCTCAGTCTCTTGTGCTGGGGAACTCAGAGCAGGAAACAGCATTCCAGGTGCAGCCTCACCTGTGCTGAGCAGAGATGGATTGTCTCCCTCAACCTGCTGGCAGCACTCTTCCTGAAGTATCTTAGGATGCTATTGGCTTTTTTCTCAGTGAGGGCACATTGCTGGCTTGTGATGAGTTTGTTGTCCACCTGGACTTCAAGCTCATTTTTGAGAAAGCCCCTTTCCAGGCAGCTGTTCCCCAGTATGTACTGGTGCTTAAGGTCATGCCTCCTGAGATGCTGAGCTCTGCATTTCCCCTTGTTGAACTTCGTAAGGTTTTTGTCAGCTCATTCCTCCAGCCTGCCACAGTCCCTTTGGATAGCAGCACAAACCTCTGTTGTATCAACCACTCTGTCCAGTTTGGTACTATCTATGAACTTTCTGAGGGTGCGTTCTGTCACATCATCCAGGTGATTAATGAAGATGTGAACCTAATGAGGGTCAACACTGCCAAGTGTCAGGTGTTGCACTTGGGCTGGAGGAATCCCAGTCATAGATACAGACTGGGAGAAGAGCTTCTTGAGAGTAGCCCTGTGAGAAGGGCCTGGGGATTCTGGTGGATGAGAAACTTAACATGAGCCAGCAGTGGCTCTTGCAGCTCACAAGGCCAATGGGGTCCTGGGCTCCATCAGAAGCAGAACCGGGCAGGGAGGGACCCAACGCAGCGGCACAGCCAGGAAAGGAAGCACTGTGGGCAGGCAGAGTCTCCAGTTCCTCGCATCGTCTCGCTCCCCTCCGGGGCAGGTTTGTGAAGAAAGATTCAAACCGACTGGCCCGGCCATGGGGCGTTGACAGCCGAGGCAGAGCCAGTCCCTGCTCGTTCCTAGCTTCTATCTGATTGTGTTTCTAGGTGTCACCAAGACCCAGCTGAGTTACGGTGCCAACTCCTTCAGGACACACATGAGAAGTAAGGGGGAGTGAAGGGGAAGGGAGTGAAGGGGAGGGGAGGGCAGAAGAGGAGAGGAGAGGGGAGGAGAGGGGAGGAGAGGGGAGGAGAGGGGAGGGGAAGGGAAGCAGGAGGAGGGGAGAGGAAATTTACTGTCGTGGGGGAAATTCTTAACAAAATATGCAGTCATTTCTTTTTGTAATAGATTCCTTTAGATTCATCTATTTTATTAAGAGCTGAAATATTCGTTCTAGTAAATCCAAGCACTCATTTACATCGAAATTATCTTAATTTTTTTGCTAAACTTGGATTGTTCAAAGTACCTTCCTTTTTAATAGTTACTTGGTCCCATTGTCTTATTGAGAATAATTGCATTGTTTCTTTTCAGCATTCTTGAGAGTAGAGGCCATTGACTATTCAGTACATAAGGGAAAGAAGTTGCTTAACCATAGTCAGAAAATTAATTATTCAGCTAATATATGATGGCTTTATGCTTATATGGCTTTTTTTTTTGTAGCCTAAATGGTTTTGCTTTATTATATATCAATAGTTTCGTTCCTGTACAGTAAGAGTACCAGGAAATTATAACCTATCATTTTGAGAAGTTTGTCATCTCAGTGATGTAAGGAACATGTTTCTAGGTGTCACCAAGACCCAGCTGAGTTACGGTGCCAACTCCTTCATAAAGAAAAAAAAAAAGAAAGAAAGAAGAAAAAAGAAAGAAGAAAATGACTCTGCTTCCCATGTCCAGCCCGTGTGCAAGGTCAGGGATTGTGGGAATAACTCCCATGAGTTTAACGTGTTTGTTTTTCCCCTCTGTGCGGTCGGACCCGGTGATCTCTGGAGGCCCCTTCCCACCCCTACGACTCTGTGCTCCAAAAGGAGCAGAAGGAAGCAAAGCCCAAAGGGCAGGAAGGGGGCAGGGGTGGGCTTTTATAGGTGCACAGGTGCCCCAGGTGAAGCAGTTTCCACGTGGGGAAGCTGCTCTGGCATCCCCCTTTCAGGGGGGCTTCTGCCTGGTTTGGGGAGGTGAGCAGGTGAGTTTAACGTGTTTGTTTTTCCCCTCAGTGTGCGGTTGGACCCGATGATCTCCGGAGGCCCCTTCCCACCCCTACGGCTCTGTGATACCTGAGCCGTGCCGCTGACGGGACTCGCTAACAAATAAACCCGTTTAAGCACGGCCGGAACAAGCAGACACGAACTCCCGGCGTGTCTGCGGGCCTGTATAGCGAGGTGACGTTGCCTCCTACAGCGCAGAGGTGAGCGGTCCCGTCCTGCGCACCCCCGGGGTACCGCACCCGCGCATCACCCGCTCCCCGCCCTGCTCCCGCCTCCGTCCCCGGCGGTGCCGGGCTGGGGGGATGCTAAAGCCACCCCCAGCCCCCGGGCCTGACCCTGCGCCGCCGCTGTCTCACCCGCCTCAGCCAGAGGGTGACGCCGTCCGCCTGCACGTTGCTCCGAGCCCAATTAGGCGGCCGGTATCGGCTGCAATCACGGCTGCCGAGAGAGAAACGGGGAAGGCGCTATCTGCCTCCCGCACGCTTTTTCTTTGGGAACTTGCACAAAAGGCTTTTTTTTGTGTTCTGTGGCCAGGCTGGGGTCGGCTCGGAGCTTTCTCCTCCCTTTTCTTTGCAGCCGAGCGAGCCGAGCCGGGGGGCTGCGGGCAGACTGCGGGCAGACCGCAGGGAACGTGGGAGCGGGCAGGGAGGTTTTGGTTGCGGGTTCCCACGGCCGGGGACGTGCCCCGCAGAAACTGTCTGCGGGATGGGGGCCGAGCGAGAAGACGCCTACGGTATTTACCAAGAAAATAAGGAACAATTGAGTATTCCGTGATTTGTTCCTCGAGGGTTTCTTGGGGTGTTTTTTTCTGAGCTTCAATAGGGTCCTGTGGTGAAGAGGCAACTGTGTAACTTGATAACCCTATTCGCAGCCGTTAATACGTGCCAGCAACGCAAGACCGGGGCGGGAGGAGGGGTAAGAAAAGCCAAGCGGAGCCCAGACCGTAGGGAGGAAAACACCGAAAAAAAGGCAGAAAGCGAGAACTTCCCCTCCCCCGAGAAATCACACCCAGGGAAATAAACCCAAGGGGCGGTGCTGCCCGCTGCAGCCGGTGCCGGCCGCCCCGGGGGGTGCGGGGGCTCCTACCTGCGGGCGGCGGGCGGGCGGGAGCCGCTCGCACCGGCTGGCGGTCCTCTACCTGCCGCGGCCCCCGGGGGAGGGGGGTGTCGGGGCGGTACGCCCACAGCCCGCCGCCGGCCCTCCCAGCCCCCTCCCCGGCGGCGGGCTGTCACCTTCCCCGGCCCGCCCCGGGGCCCGTAAACCGCCCGCTGGCACCGGCGGCGGCGCGTAGGGCGGCCCGGCGGGGCTGAGCGCTGCTCGCCCTCTTGTTCTTTCTTTTCACGGAGTTTGTCCTGCCCTCCCTGCTCGCAGCCGCCGCGGGTCCCACTTCGGGGGAACGGCGATGGGGGCAGGGGGGTGATGCTGAACGGCCGCCCCGGGAGATCTCGACCCCCGGGTCTCGGTTCCCCGGGCGGCGGGAGGGAGCGTGGCCCCTTGGGGGAGCTGCCGGGGTTCCCCGGGAAGGGGAGTTCGCTGGAGGAGAGTGTCCGGGGGCTACGGGTCCCACCCAGCTCCGTCCCGTTTGCTCGGGTCCAGTTTATTCCTTGATTCAAACACCCAGGAGCAGAAAAAAAAATATAAAAGAGGAAGAATAAAAGAATCCCCACTGCTGGCGTGTAAATAATAGTCTGCGTGCACGGCCGGCAGTATTTGTTTTCTGCCTTCGCCTCCGCACCGGCAGAGGCGTCACCTCCATCACATGGCGCTACTAACTGTTGCTAAAACATGTTGTCTCCCCCCTCCCTTAACAATATGACATCACTTGCCAGTCAAGTCAAAATAACCAGTTGTGTTTCCAGACCTGGGGAAGCTCCCTTATTAAGCAAGAAGGGGGGAGGAAATAATTTGCAACGGTAGTAACAAAAAAACCCCAAAAAACCCTAAAAGTTAATGTGTCGGAGCCCGTTTTGTCGAGAGGAAAAAAAAGGGAGAAAAAATGGAGAAAAGAAGGGAAATGGTGTGTGTGTGTGTGCGCGGGGAGCAGGGCGCATCCCCGGCCCGGCCCGCAGCCCCCTTCCCCGGAGGCTTGGCAGAGAACTGAGGGCAGAGCTGCTTAACCAACCGTGTGAAGCGGCTGCGGAGCGGAGCTAAGCTGCTCGCCTCCAGCAGCCAGCGTGGCTTGCTGATGTTCCCGAGGGGTGAATGAATTCCATCAACAACCCCAGCCGTGCCGCCGGGGCATTTAGCGGCCGAGACCGGAGCCGGCAGCCGGCTCGCTAAACGCGGCAGCGGGGACGGGAGCAACGGGAGGGAATAAAAACATCAAGTAAAATCCTACGAGCCGGCCGGCTGGAAATCTCCCACTTGAGCCGCGGGAATTAAATCGCTCCCTCGGCTTAAATCGTCCGTCCCGGCGGGAGGGGTCATTTGTTTTCGCAAAGGGTTTGAAGTGAGGGTGCAAAACGCGAGATTTGGGTGCGAAGAGAGGCGCCGGCCGCAGTGCCAGCACCCCGCCGGCGGCGGGGAGAGGACAGCCGGACCCCCGGCCCGGCAGGGGGGGAGCCGGAGCCGGCGGGGCCCGGGTGATGCTGGCTGGCCGCCGCCCTGCTGCAGCGGGACGGGCCCTCGGGCTCCGGCAGCCTCCGGGCTGTGGGTAGAGCGAGGCGTGGGGGGACTTACCTGCAAGCGCCCGCATTCATTCTGTACTCACCCCTCTACAAAAAGAAAGAAAAGCAGAGAATCAAACATCCGCTTGGGGGATATTTGGGGGGCTGCGGCGGAGCTTTTGGTGCGTGGAGAAAGGAAACCGCTTCGGCCGCGGAGGGAGAAGGCGGGTCTTTCAGAAAGCCCGCTTGGTTCTCCGTGCTTTTTAACTTGGTTTTTTGTTCTTCTTGTTCCCCTTTCCACCCCGGCACCTCCGGCCCAAGGCGCTCGGGCACGCTCCGCCGCGGGCGGGCAGCTCCGCAGCGCGGGGGGCACTTGCCCTCCGAGCCCCAGCCCGCTCCCACCAAGCCCGGCCCAGCGCCAGTCCCCGGCCTGCCCGGGCCAACCAGCCCATCCCGGGAGAGGCGACACAACACACACACACACACACACACACACACACACACACACAGACACACACACACACAGACACACACACACAGACACAGACACAGACACAGACACACCCCCCCCCCATTTCACAGCCTCCGCCCCGCAGGGCGTGCGGAGCCCGGGCGGGGAAAGCCCCCACGGCGCTGCCGGGCGGAGATGCTGGGGGCGGGGGACGGGAGGCGGAGGAGGGGTCTGCGCCGCGCTCCCCGCCCCCCGGGCCGTCTCCGTTTGGGGCCGGGGGTGCGGTTGGGGGCGTTTGGGGGCGGTGTGGGGCAGCGGGATTGGCTGGCCCGGCCGCCGGCCCTGCGCGCCCCGGCCCGTCTGCGGCGCCGCGGGCAGCCGGCGCCAGCGCTCAGATGGATGCGCGGGGACCGGACCGAGCCGGCCCAGGCAGCGGCTTTGCTGCTCTTGGAGGGCGCAAGGCGAGGACTTTGGGAGAGAGGGTATTTTTGTAAGCGGGGAGGGGCTCCGCTTCCCCTTCCCCGTCCATTTACCGCTGGGGAAAGGAGCCGGTGGGGAGCCGGCGCGGCGGGCAGCGCACCCCGGGGCTGCCGAGCCGCTCACCCGCTCGCCTCTCCCTACAGGTGCTGCCCCGGCGCTTCCCCGGACCTGCCTCCGCACCCGCCTCTTGACAGAGGGACACGCTGGCTGCGGGGCTCCTCCCCCACCCTTCCCAAGGCGCACTCCAGTCACCCGCCGGTTTTCTTCTCAAGAAAAGCCCCCCCGTCTCCTAAAAGCCGCCAGCAGCGCCAAAGCCACCCCCTAGCAGCACCACCCCTCACCGAGCGCCGCCCGCGCCGGGTCCGGGGGTGGGTGGGAGGCCCGAGGCCGTGGAGGTGGCCACGGACCCGCCTCGCTGGATGGCCCACCACGCCGCGGGTCAATCAGCACCCGCTTGCTCTCCTTTGCACCCCCGGCCCCCTCCCCGCCCGCCTCCGCTCGCCGGGCCCCTCCGTGCGGCTGTCCGACGTGGAGACCGAGGAGTTTCACTCCGGGGCCGCTTCGGTGTGCCGGAGGGGGAAGGGGATCTAAGAAAACAGGATAGCAAGGGAGGCACGGGCGGATTTTTACCCTAGAGATGTACCAAGGACTAGCGGAGGGGAGGGAAAGAAAAGGGGGGAGGTGGGAGAGGAGGGGGAAGTTGTGTACGCGCAGGCTAAAGCTTCTCAGACACGGCTACTTCCCGGATGCAAAATACAAGCGGATTCCAGTCGGCGATGGATTTTACTCGGGGGTGCTTTTAGGAGCCGAAGAGTGAGCGTTGCAGCAGCTCGCTCGGAAGACCGAGCAGAAAGGGGTTCGGTGCTTATTCCCCGGGGCGGGGCGGGAGGAAAGGGGGTGCCTCTAACTTCCTTCCCGGGTCGCTGGGTCCCCCTCCTGCTGCCCATGGCTCTTACTCGCTGGTCTGGCTGGCGTCTCCCTCGGGGGGGACAGGGCGAAGGGGCTGCTGGGCCAGTCTGGCTGCTCTTCTCCGGGTAGTGAAACGTCTCCCCACGCCCGGCTCCCCTCTGGCTGCCCGCAGGCTGGGGAGCTGCCCGGGCCGGGAGCCTGGGGACTTCCCGGAGGCGCTCCGGGCTGAGCCCGCTGATCCCAAATGCTCTTGTGTTCCTACAGCCCGCCTGACCGGGAGTCAATGGGCCGGCCTCATCTTATCCACAGCCCCGGGATGCCTTGGCTGGACAGCAGCAAGGCGGCACTGTCTGCCCATCACCACAACCTGGACCGTCAGCCCCTTCAGCAAGACACCCCTGCACCCCTCGGCGGCCGGCGCCCCCGGGGCCATCTCGGTGTACCCAGGCAGCAGCACTTCCAGCACCGCCTCCGTGTCCTCACTCACCCCGGCCTCGCACTCCGGCTCCCACCTTTTCGGCTTCCCCCCGACCCCTCCCAAGGAAGCGTCCCCGGACCCCGACTCCCCCAGCGCTGCCTTCATCCCCCGCCGGGGCAGACAGCATCAAGTACCAAGTGTCGCTGTCGGAGGGGATGGAGATGGAGAGTGCCAGCCCGCTGAGAAGCAGCCTCACCAGCATGGGGGCCCAGCCCTCCACCCACCCCCCCATCCCCCCTTACCCCTCCTACGTGCCGGCCGCCCATGACTACAGCAGCAGCCTCTTCCAGCCGGGCAGCTTCCTGGGGGCCCCCGCGTCCAGCTTCACCCCCAAGCCACGAAGCAAGGCCAGATCCTGTTCGGGTAAGTCGTGCACCCCCTGGCCTACCCCGTTGCACATCGGTTGTGTCCCGGGGGCAGGTGGAAAAGGGGGGCGGGGGGGAGGTGGGTGCGTGCATGTGACGAGTGCCTTTCCTGGCTGTCTGGGGTGAGGTTGCCGGCTGCTGCAAGGCTGGGTGCGTGGGTCAGTTCCCCTCGGGACAGAGGTGCAGGTGGCTGCTTGGTCCCCCTTTTTAAACTAGGCAATGGAGAAGCTTGCACCAGGCTTCTGTGCGTGCCAACGTGCCCGTAGAGGCCCCTAGACCCTCAGACTGGGCCAGGAACACGGGCACCGGTGGGGTGTAACCTGGCAGATGAAGCTGTACAGAAATTTACATGAGGAAAAAATGTTCTCCCTTGGAGAAAAAGCTGGCCTCAGCCACCCGAGGGGCTCAGGCCCGACCCTGCTCCCCAGAGTCAGTAACAAAACCCCACAGCTTCCCCGTGGGGCCTTTCTTAGCCATGGGTAGTTTTTCTCCCTCAGTAACTGGCACGTCTCTTCATTAATACAAACCAAGGCCTCAGCACAGGATGAAAGTGAAACTTACCCGTCCAGGCCGCTTCAAATCGCAGAGGGCCTTATTTCCTTCACATTATACAAGAGCAAAAGGTCAAATATAGTTTACATACCACTGCAAAAGACTTAAGGTGTCCAGTCATTGCTAACTTACTCCAGCCTAACTAGGAAAAACACTTGATTTTTGTTTCTCTTTCCCCTGAACCAGCTGTCTCTGCTTCCAGCCAGCTGACCGCAGGCTTTTCCCGTGTTCGCAACCTTTCCTTGCGTTTCCTCCTAAAAGTGCAGTCCTAAATCAGCAAATTAGAGGATGGATGAAGTTTTGATCCCACTTTCCAATCATAGTAGTGCTACAACTAGACCGACGAATTCCAGACAATTTGTGTAATTCTACTAATATTGCTGCATTGCCTTTCATGTACAATCCCTTCTCTGGCATTATTGGTCTTAACTCTTTTCTCCTTTCCTGAAACCCTGTGGCTTTAACACTGCACTTTATCACTTCCTACAAGTTCACTAGAGGTGTTCCTTTTCCCACTCTGTTATCGATACGGCTGTAGGTCAGGATCACGCCAGTTCTGGTGTGATACTAGAGGACTAGGATTGGCTAGTGCTGGCAAAGCTATCAAATGCTAGAGCTGGAGTTGAACATTGACTACAACTGCTGGAGGATGTATCTGAGGACCATATGTTGTATGGATCTGTGACAGCAGCAGAAAGTATATTTTTCCAGGTTTTTTTAATTTTATTTTCTCACTTAAAGAAAAAAAGAAAAAAGAACCTAGTTCTCCTGTTACACAGCAGAACAAGTTGTAAGAGAGCAAGAACCTCCTCTTCTCCCTACCTTCCCTAAAGCAGTTTTAGCCCAAGGCAGGCAGTTGGAGGGCACTGGGTATTTGAGTGGAGTTGGACAGTACTTCCATTTTTTTTGTCTTGTCTTTTTTTCTGTCTTACTTTTTTCCTTACTGCACATGAAGAGAAGAGTGATTTCAGGATAGGAATTAACTCTCACTCCAAGGTCAGACCATTTTAGCTACTCAGAGAGAGTCCTACTCAGATATCAGCAACCCTTTCAATTGACTCAGTTCAGAACCCTATTTAAATCTCAGCCCGCATCATTCACCTTCACTTTCCAAAATATCATTAATTCTTCCTGTTCTTCCAACATCCTTTGTCATCCTTTCTATGTCCACGTTTTGTCCTTCTCAAAAAGTTGGAAAAATTCAGTATCACCTATTCTACTGCAAAGTTTTGTGTTACCCTGCTTAGGCACAGAACTCTTCATAGTCAGTAAAAAATATTAAAAAATAGAACAAATATCACTGCTCTAAGTGATAACAGTGATAACTTATCATTGATAAAACAGAAGCTTCAGTGACCACCTGAAGGTTATGTTAGAACTGTCAGTTTTCCACAGAGCCTAATTTGAAGACAGAAAAACTCTCAGTGGTATTAAAAAATAAAATTACCTGTATTCAAGTGAGGAATAGGTCTGCCAGTGTTTTCAAAAGGACTTGAAGAAGAGTAGGAAACAGATTGTTCAGAGAATTCCTGTTCTAGAAACTGTTGCAAGCACACATCTACCAAAAGCAAGAGTAAGGAGGCCTGAGAATAGAAATGACTTGGAACAGTGTGGGAGATGCTCTACTTATGATATGCGTTATCATGTGAATATAGAACTTCTCACAGCCTGTAGTTACAACAAAATAGGTCTTATCCATCCCTGAGGATGTCTGACCATGCCATATCAGCAAGGACCAACTCAATTTCTCTTTGTCTAGGGTCCTTCAGCTGTGTCCTACTTGGCTTTCCTGTCTGTTACCAAACTTTACTTCCAAGTTCAGGTATTATTAGTACCCTTTCTATGACTATATAAAAATGCATTTATCTTGGAGAAGGAGTTTAAAGAAATCTAGCTGAAAGGTTTGTGACTAGCAGCTGACTATATTCTACAGCTATAGTTGATGGTCTCACTTCAGTTTTAATTCTTAACTCTTCCCAGCAACAACTAAGAATGTTCTGGATGGATTTACAGAATTTAATACTAACATGGTTGGGGAGGGTGTTTGATGAAAACATTAAAATATCAGATATATATCAGTATTTGTACACTGAGGAAAAAGGAGACTTTTTATGACTATGGTTAAATGAAATCAAGAAGTAATTCTGGATTTGTTTTGTTTGTGCAGCTGTTTTTAAGGAGGAATGGCACAGCACAACATAGACATTAATATTTGCTCAATGCATATTAAATGTTCCATAAGCAGTGAAAAAGCTCCACATACAAAGACTGTCATTACAAAGGGGAACATCCGTATTCTAATAACAAAACAGTTTATACCCAATGGAGCAAAACCAACAAGAGACTGAGATCCTTTTCCCTCCAAAAAATAATGTTATCCTTTCCTCCATGTGAGAAACACAGAGTGAAATGTTCTCAAACGGAGGACAGTACTTTGTCTGGGGCAAAGGGTCTAGCTATATTAATGGAAAGCAGCTGCTGCTACTTGCTCGTGAACCAGAATGTCTACACTGATTTCAAACCAATATACTTTGGTGAACTTCATCTTAAGTCACAGGTAGTCACAAGTTTTGTGCAGCTATTTTTAAGGAGGAATGGCACAGCACAGCATAGACATTAATTAGCAGTATTACAAGTGAAGTGAACAAAATGGACAAAGAGAAATCCCCAAGGGAAAAAGAAATAAAAAAGCACTGGTTATTTTAAAAGACCCCCGTGCCTGCCTCCCCACCCCTGAATTCAAACATGTGGAGGGACAAAGCAGGAGCCTGCAGACCCACACATACAGAGGCTTGGACAGCTGCAGAGTAGTGTCCCAGAAGAGAAAACTTAATCCAAGTAAACAGAGCGGTAGTTCTACTTTTCCTCTCTGCCCATTCATATAGCAACACCAAACACACCTAAGCAGTAAGAAGCAAATCACTGCATCACAACTGATGCTTTTGGCACAGTAGTCCCATCTGACCAAGATGCCTGAGTAAAGAGCTGGGGCAGCTTCTGCAGTCAGAGCGCCCTGGAGCACCAGAGGCTGGAAATGAGAGCAGAGCCTCAGTATTTCCCATCGCTCTCTGGAGACATCATCAGATAGTCTAGGCTCCCAATTCAGGTAGTTAGATGACTGAAGTTAGGTGGTGTGAATAGGCTGCCTATTTCAGCCTCTGTGATCTTCCATTTTCTTTATTCTGAGCACCTGGAAAATAGCTGAAGAGCCAAAATTTAGCCTCTGTTATCTGTACAGTACTCTCTGGTCACCAGATGAAACAATTGCAAGTGCAGACTAATTTGTCCTGAAAGGTTGCTTATTGGTCCTAACAAGGATAAACCTTTATGTGCAGAAAATTGGATACCACTGCAGGCTTTCTAAAAGCTGATTGGAAAATAGATTGCATGATTTGTTAGACATACGTCTTCCAATATTCCTGTGTTGGTTCCATCAACTGTGCCATTATTGCTAAATCAATACAATATTGAAAAAAATATTGCTGCAAAGTCCTTAGGCAGCTGGCTTTTGGTGGTCTCTAATAAATGAGCATAACTGGCAGTTTTAAGCCTTGTGTTTCAGATGCATAAGTATATATCCATTAACAGGCTAAAGATGCTGAATAAGCTAATGTACTTGTCACTGTTGCAGATCCAGACTTAGCTGTGCTGTTGTTTTCCTTAATAAACACTCGCTCAAGGAGTCCACAAGAAAAGTCTGTCATCCACCCAGTTGGTTGAACTTGGCTGAACGCCAAGTGTCCACCAAGCCCCACCATCAACTCTTCTCCTCAGAGAATCAGGGAGGGGAGAAAAATGAGATGAAAAAAAAGAAACCCTCACGGGTCAAGATAAAGTCAGTTTTATAAAGAAAAAGCAAAAGGACACATGCAAAATAACGCAAAAGATTTATTCTCTACTTCTCTATTTTCAGCAGGCAGTGTCTGTCCACTTCCCAGGGATCAGGGCTTCAGTGTACATCACAATTGCTCTGGAGGATGAAAGCCTTTCCCTTCTCCTTTCTCCCAGCCTTTCATTGCTGAGCAGACGCCACAGGGTACGGAATCTCCCTTTGGGCAGTTTGGGTCAGCTGTCCCGCTGTGTCCCCTCCCAAGATCCCAAGTCCAACCCCAGCCTGGTGGTGAGGGGTGTGAAATGAGTCAACCCTACTGCTGTGACAGCACTGCTCAGCACTAGCCAAAAGCCTGGCATGTCATTAACACTGTGCTCACTACCGATGCACAGGGGAAAATGAACTCCAGCTCAACCAGACCCAAGACAATCTCCACCCTTATTCCATACACCTGGCATCATGCTAAGGTCCCACATAATTTAATGCAACTTTAATATATCTTTTAAGCATTCAATTTTATTTAATTCTTATTAATGAAATCCCTTCTTACCAATACTTACAATTTAAACTGCATACTTACACCATCTTTATTTCCAACATACAGATTTAAATATTCTCATTAACTACCCTCTCTAATGATGGGGGTTGGACTCGATGATCTCTTATTATTAATTTCCCTTCATCTCAGTGGACTAGTGGTGTTCACATACTGTTAGAACTTTATCTGAAATGTCTTTTTGTTTGTATGGAAAACTAAAACAGCTAACAAGCCTCTGTAAAAAACAGAACTCTCTCTACTTTTCCACATCTCTAGCTCTTACAGGAATTGCAGAGGTAAAAGCATAAATCAACTTGATCAATAAACGAGGAACTGCAAATACTTTGAGGAGTCATCAGTTTTGAGTAGACTGTGTTAACCCCTACCTAACTGATTCTGTTCTTTGAGCAGAAAACAGTTCTGAAAAATGATCATCTGAAGATTTAATGGCTCCTCATATTTTTCCAGATAAAAAATTCTATTTCAACGCATTATCATGTTCCTCCATCATATGCTTATACTGATTTTAGCACGCTTTTCACATTTTGAGATTTCTTTTTTCTGAAAAATAGTCATAGGTTTGCTTACTTGAACGTATATTTAGCATTATTTGTGCTTGTGCATCTGAATGTTTGTTAGTTTTGTGAGGCTTTTTTCCAAGAAAAACATGTAAAATATTTCCTCAGAAGACATACAAGGAAGGAGACAGAATTGTCATTCTTAGATATTACTAACATGACCCAAATAGGTTTCAATTCTTCTTGGAAGAATTTAGAAGAAAATACCTGGATCTAGGGACAGGAAACTAAAACTTAGTACTATATAAAATTAAAGTACTATATAAACCTATGTAAGATATGATCTTTGCCATGTGGGATGTAATTCATATTAAGCCATTGTTAAGGAAAATGGAAGAGGAGAACGAAAGGAAGAACATAAACTGAGCTCCTCTAATCCTGTGGGCTTTAACTCATAAAGTCATCCTCATTTGATCATTCACTTTGAAACAAAAGAGATGTGAAGGGCTCCACCACTGAGCTACTAAACTGCCAGAAATAAATGTTGCTAACTCCACAGCATGTCATTTTCAAAGTTCAACTCACAGTCCTTTGCTTTGTGAGCAGGGAGGAGAGAAAGCATTAAAAATACTATGGCTTGAGCTGTGTAACAGGCACAGGGAGAATGGAGAGTGATGGGCAGTTCTTTTGATGCTTCCTAGCCAGAAAGCAAGGTATAAGGGGTGAGTAGATTATGCAGGCATAACATATTTTAGGGCTTCTTTAACACTGGTGAGCCATTTATTTAAGAATCCTTGGGCATTAGCACCATTTAGCCCAATCTGATCTTTTTTTTTTCCCCAAGGATGCTTAGTCACCAGGTAAGTTTCTAGCAATTGAAAAGTATGTAAGAGTTAATGTAGCTCTTTCCTTCTCCTCCACATGTGTTCTCCAAGAGGGATTCTGGGGGGATAAAGAAGAATCTAGTAAGGTAATTTCTGTAAGACCACAGGCAGACACAAGATTTTCTAATTAACTCCTCTTGCTTATTTTAGCTTATGCAGATGTAAGTTCTCTAATTGCTAATTTATTGGCTCTGCATAGATTGGTTGTCTTTTAATGGCATCTGTATGTTTTTTGCTTCACTGGCATTATAGGACCCATTGCTGTGATCTATATAGAAAAGCTATCTTGCCTGAATTGTAGATAGAAGGAAATGACATAGCAAAAGCTCAACACACAAACTCTTCTTTTTTGCTGTTTAGCGTAAGAACCAGAACACACAAAGCAGCTCCATGTTCTGAGTCTAACTTAACAGCATCTCCTATAACAGGCTGATTTACCTATCTGCTTACAGACACACTGCCCATTGTGTGGGAGCATATAATTGGTTTATTTTGTACTAAGAAATAATATGTGCAAATCATCTACAATTCAGAATATTCCACTGCTTTAATGATGGCATTAGTCATCACCTTCCTTTCCTTGCTCTTATTTCAGCATCTCGTCCTATTACAGTTCAAAATGCAAACACCATGAATAGCATTCCCAGACATAACAGGAAAAAGGTAAGAGAACAGAAAAGTATGTGTGTGAAAATGTGGGGAGAAATCAGGGATCTTAGCAAGAGAACAAAACAGAATAACCCTATTGGAGAGAAGAAGAAAGAAGGGGAGAAGAGAGGGAAAGGCGAGGCAATATGGCATTATGAGTATTAGTAAGACTGGGAAAACACTGTGTTTCATCAACAAAACATGCTGAAATTGAAGGTATTTTTAGCTCCTGGCAAGATAGGAGATTAAATGCAAGTACAGTTATATTTGATATAGCGTAAAGAATTTATGAGATGAAAAGATCTCTGAAACTTGTAATGACAAGAAAAAGTAGTGCTGAATAGCAGCCCTTTGATAGGGAGGGAACTTGATAGATCTTTCCAAAAAGAGAAAAAAAACCCAACTCTATATAGAGTTGAGTTCTATGGAGAGACACCATGGAAATAGGAAATTTGGATCTAAATAAGGGGAATAAGCAGACTAGAACTATGGCATTAGGGAAGGAGTTTTCAACAAATCCCTGAGAGTAGGAGTTCTAGGAAATAATGGGGTACTGAGTCAGGTCCCTGCCGCCTGTTACAGACCGTGTAACAGGATCATTCAGTAATGCCACAACTGATTAATGAATTTGAACGCAACACTTGCATTTACCAGTTGTAGTGAATAGAATCATTTTAGATATGGGACGTGTTGATTTTAAGGGTTTGTGTTTAAAAATAGACTTTTCTCTGAATGAGCAAACTGCTAAGGTTTAATTTTAGTTCGTTGATTTAGATTATTCTAGTAAACTTGACACTTCTGCTCTTTAATAACCACTTGAAAAAGAAGATGTCTGTTTAGTGCGAAACAGTAAACTTGTGTACTTTACTGGTTTCTGTAAGCTACTATTTTTCCTCCATTGTTGATTTAACCTTGTCCTTTTTTAAAAATTTATTTTCTGAATTTTATCAGCAATCAAACCTGCTATCAAAATTGAGAATGAATGGTTTCCTCCAAAGCAAATTGTCACTTGAACCACTCATGTTTAAGGACAGGTAGCGCTCAAAGAAGATTGCTTTTGTGAGTGCATACCTAAGTGAAGCTGAAATACCTGGCAGCCACAGAAACAGTTTTTTAAGACTATTTTCTATTGTTGTGGAAGATGTTAGCTTTATTCCTAGAGTGCAGTGAGTTAAAATTTATAAAATGAAATTATAATAATATTTATAAATATTTATAAAGATAAAATAAAGGTGAAAACTGTCATACTGAAGTCAATTTCACATCCCAAATTTATAGAAGGGATAGCTCTAATGATGGGGGTTGGATTCGATGATCTCTTGAGGTCACTTCCAACCCTTATGATTGGGTAAATAATTGGTGTAAATAATCACAAAGGTTTTGTACTTTTTTCATAGGAAACCAACTGAGAACACTGGTATCCCACTCACAGAACCACAGAATTGTAGGGGTTGGAAGGGACCTCAAGAGATCATCAGGTTCTACCCCCCTGCCAAAGCAGCTCCCTAGCTCATATTACACAGATAGGCATCCAGATGGGTCTTGAATATCTCCAGGGAAGGAGATTCCACCACCTCCCTAGGCAGCCTGTCCCAGGGCTCCCTCACCCTCACTGTGAACAAGCTTTTCCGCATGTTGGTGCGGAACTTCCTGTGCTCCAACTTGCAGCCATTGCCCCTTGTCCTGTCTCCACTGACCACTGAAAAGGGGCTGGCCAATTCCCCCTGCATCCCATGCTTAAGATAATTGTAAAAAGCCTCATGAGCATGCAGAGGTGGAGGTACAACAGCAGGACATGCTACCACAAGAGAAGCAAGTGTTAGAACACAGCAGGTTTGCAGCAGAGGTGGCTTGCACTGTGCAAAGCAAAAAGCGCTCCCAGTGAGAGGCAAGACGCACACGAAAAACTACATATAAACCCCTCTGCCTGAGGCCACTGCAGCTCAACCAGCAGAGCAGGTCAGCGTGGAGAGGGTAGGAACAGTGAGGTACATGTGTTGTGTCTGGTTGGTTTCTACCACAGGGCAAAACAAGAGAAGGATATTGGGAACTTCCCATCCTAAAAGGTCTTACAAGAAACCTCCGTAACATTAAAGACCTGGACACAAGTAGACTTCAGCAGAGTAAAAGAAATCTAAACATGAATGCTGTCTGTGTGAATGAGACTAGAAATGCTCTATTCAAATGCAGGGACAGTCAATGATAGGAAAATATCAGCATCCTGGTGTCTTCTATACTAGATGTGTATTTTGCATCAGTGCTACAAAGAAAAGTCTTTCAACAGGTGATAGCAAACCTGCTGGCAGTTGAAAGGAAAATTTCACCTCAGAGGAAACTAAGAAAAGGCCTCCTGATTCATTTCAAATCCTAACAAACCTTGGCAAAGCCATGCTACCTACAAGGACTGCTAATATTAGGGGCCAGAATAAAGTAGAGATGTCAACTTACAAGGGAATTATGGCAGCAGAGCCATTGGTGTAGGCAAGAGACACACACACAGATATAGACATCCCTGTAAGAACCAGGCAGAACAAGGATACTGCTGTCTACCCAGCCCAGGATGTCGAGTGTGAAGGCCAGCACGTCTCTCATCAAAATTAGGAAGAACACCACACTGAACATTTGCAACATATATTTCTGTTTGGAGGAAGAAAATCTTATTTACGACGGCCCCAGTTATATCATCATTCATCCCAAAGGGGGTTCAGACAGTTGCAGGGGGAAGCAGTTTCTGGAGTGAATCAAAATATCTCTACTTGTAAATGGCCTGACTGGCTTAAGGGATTGCTATTTACCTGTGGCTAGTCTAGTCATCAATAGATCTGAAAAGTTGTTTAACAGGTTTGTTTATTTATTTCCACCCCCCCCCCCCCCCCACACACACACACAAATAATAAGTGTCTGTAGAGCCTGGGGAGAAGTTGGCCTTGTGCATCCAGATCCCAGCAGAACCTTGGCCCTTCCCTAGACTCACTTCTGACCTGCATCACCTTATTCTAGACGTACCCATGGGAATAAATACTCCACTCACGCAGCAGCTGTCTCTGGAAGGAGACTTTTCTAGAACTGCTTCAATCATTAGATGAAAAGACACTTTGGATGCTAACAGTTGCTGTGACAGTCACTACAGGAATCAAAGTCCGTAACTGTTGCAGGCTTCCTAGTCCTTGGCAGGTGAGACTGATTTTTCTCACACTCTGGGAGAGGAAAAAAGAAACACACACCCCCCCCCCAAAAAAAAGTATTTAGCTAATAATGTTATGCTACACTTATCTTAGAAGCAGCTTTTTGCATCTCGTATCAGAAGCAGCCTGCACCATCCTCCACCAGAACCCAACCATGCAAAACCACAGCTATTAGTTACTTACTTCATTGAGGAAATCTAGCTGTTTTGGAGACAAGTTATTGTGTAAATGAACATTGATCAGGGAAAAGAGGTGACTCGGCAGAAGTCAGGAAGGGTGGCATGTGGTAGAAAGAAAAAAAAGAGTCTTTAGCTAATAATGTTATGCTACTCTTATTTTAGAAGCAGCTTTTGCAGCTTTTGGCATCTGTTAGGCACTGTACAAATATCCTGGGACATTTGTCATGGGAGGAACGTATTAGAAACAACCACTCCCTAATCCTAAGAGATGCTGTGCATAAGTCCCCACAAAGCAAGGGAAGGCAGCTCCCCTGGAGCTCCACCTGCCTATGGAGAAACTGACAAGTGGAATGATTGGAAAGATTCTGTTAGCTGGCCAGAACTGAGCACATTCGGTCTGAGGTTTATTGAGGGCAATGAGACTCTGGGCTGTCTTGCATGCACTGTGTGTCAAAGTCTATAATCCAGCTAATTTTTGGAGCTATGTGCAGCTGAGGGCACAGGGCACGTGCTGGGAAGAGCTAGTGAGAAGAAGATATTTAGTGCCTTGTAGCACTCATCAGCAGGTAACTGAGGAGGGACTCGGAACGATGGGATAAGCCAGAGGAAACGCTCCCACTTTGGAACACATCATTTGTTCTAAGAAAGAGCATGATATCTGCCCATTGGTGCCAGTAGCTACATGTGCAGAAGCTGTAAGCATCTATGCAGGGAGGGTCAGGGTTTGGACATTTCATTTCATTCTGACCTTTACCACACATTGAGCAGTATAAAATAAAATTACCTCTGGAAACAAAGATCACACCTGTACTATGAATTTTTTCTCACACATTTCTGCAAATGAAAAATGGAGAGAGAGATAGATATATATGCCCAAATAAAAACACATGGTGTGAAAGATGTCTAACCAGAACATTTTTACTCCATTTTTTCCCTCCAAGGTGCTCTCAAAAACCATTGAGTGAAACTGATTTAGTTTGCAAAGCAGGGCCCTTTCAGCACTCTGGCAGAATACCTACCAGCAGCTTGAGGTGGAAGCCTATAATAGACACAGAGAAGCAACCTTGTCAACAGATTAGCACAACATTAAAAGGACGTTTTCCAGCTGGTTAAGCACCACCCTCTTCTGTCCAAAGCAGCAAGCTGAAGTCTGAGGGGGCTGCTAAGCCTTTCCAGAAAGGTGTGGAGGATGGAGAGCAGAGGAGGAAAAGCGCCCTTGGAGTGAAAGGGAAAATACACCCAAGAAGAGAAGACAATTCAGGACTCCTGTGATTCTGTGACAATGGGATTTCATTCCACAAGGAAGACCTCACTGGAGAGTGCAGCAGCAAAGCTGCCTTGGCGCAGGGCAGAGGAATGGGGAGGCACTCGGGCATGCTGCCTGTGTCCCTGCAGAGCTCCCGCCGAGGGCAGCCAGCCCCTTCCTTTCCCCTGGAGCATCACCACAGCCAAGGCAATGTGGGTGGTATCAAACCCTTCCTTATTGGCGTGGCCTGAACAAGCAGAGGGATTCCCAGGGGTGCCCAGCCAGCAGCTGTGCCCGCTGCGTGGCCCCCACGGGCAGGGAGAGGGCCCGGGGCCTGCTGGGCACAGGGACTGCCTGGGGGCCAGCACCCCAAAGGCCTTCCTCCCAAGGGTGCTGGGCCGGAGGAGGGGGGGTGTTGGGGGTTGAAGGTGGGGCCTGGGTGGGGGTTGGGGATGGCAGGTGGGGCCTGGGTAGGCGGGGCCTCGGTGGGTGAGGCTTGGATGGACATGGCCTGGGTGGGCAGAGCTGATGCAGGTGGGGCTTGGGTGGGCGGGGCTCCCCCACTATGTCACAGAGCCATCACCTGGCAACCCAGCAGTGACAGTGTCCAGGGCAGTAGAGAGGGCAGCAGCCTGCCCTGGCCCGCAGGCAGAGCTGCTGCAGGGCCAGCCTGAAGCAGACAGCTCAGAGGATGTCCTCAGGAGCTACTGCTGCAATCCCTCAGGGAGGAAGGCCTGGACCAGGCTATACTGGAGGTGCTTCACTGCAAGGGATTCTGCAGCCGGGCTACGCTGGAATCTTATCTGATGGATACAAATCCTGCTTCAGCCTTGGGGAACGGGCAGAAGCTCTTCACAGCATGGGATCCACCACCTATCCCTGGAGGTGCCTGAGGTTCTCAGGCCTTTGCTGATGGATAGCCATGGCAAGAGCAAGGGAATGCCTTCTGGAGAAGCACTGCAGAGCTCACCATCCTCACCTGCCACGGAGACAGGGGCAGCAGCGCAGCTGTAAGAAATGGGATGTAGAGAAGTGGCAAAGGTCCCACTGCTTTGCAGGACCAAGGTGTCCCAGCAGGTGCAAGGGAAGGACACTTTCCCCCAGGGTCCATCAGGCCGGGGGCACCTGGCCACTCGGGGCAGCCCCTGAGATGGCTCCAGGCTGAGGGAGAACAGGGCTAGGGCATCTCCTGGGAGGCGTGACCAGCCTGTGGGAGGAGGGAGCCGGTCTTGCTCACATGCTCAGGGAGTAGCTGATAGCCAGCTCTGCTGCTGGGGTCAGGAAGGAATTTTCCCCCGGGGCAGATTGGCACTGGGCCCCGGGGGTTTTTTGCCTTCCTCTGCAGCACTGAGCAGGACCCCTTGCCAGGGCCCCTCCGGCCCATCTGGGCTGGCTCACTGCCCGCTGCTGCTTGTGCCCCACGAAGGTGGCCTCTCGTGCCCTGCAGCTGGGGGGAGGAAGGCTTTTTTCCCCCCTGGCAAGCTACAAGCTGTGCCTGGGGGTTTTTTGCCTGCCTCTGTAGCACTGAGCGCAGCCCCTTGTCAGGGCTCCCCCGCACCCTTTGGGCTGGGTTCTCTCCTGCTGCTCTGGCACCTGCAAGGTGCTACTCGCGCCCTGGCTCTCTCCGGCTCTCTTGCCCCAGGCAGGTTCCTAGTGGGAGCTCTGCAGCATCGGGCAGTGGCTGCCCCTTTCCAGCTCTCCCTGCAGGCAGGAGCAGCACAGGGTACGCACAGGAGCACTGTTCATCTGTCGCTGGCCAAGAAGCACAGCCCAGCCAGTTTGGGAATACAAAAAGGATGCTTTTGTCATCAATGGCTGCCAGATGGGGGAAAAGATGCCACAGCACCACACAGCACCTCCTCATCTTTTTGGGTCATTTTCATCATCTTTTTCTGCCTCTTCTTTTGTGTGTGGTCAGTCCTGATGGTCATTCTTCATGTTCTGGCTTTGGAAGGAACGGGCACTGTTTAGCCTAGGTGCCTGCGTCTGCCTTCTGCAGCGCTGGGACTTGCCTTTGCCAGGCTGCCAGGGATGTTTTTCACAGCTGAAGACTGCAGCAGCCTGCTCCTGTCTTTATGACAGTTAGCAAGGGCTCTGAAAAGACTCAAAAAAATAAAACCACATCAGGCTTCCACTGGAGTCCTTTGTGTCCTTGGGAGTGGGTTTGGGTCTGAAGAACCCCATGCTTTTCAGGGAAAGGAGAGTCTCATAGTTGGGTGACTTGGGGCAAGCGTGTGGCATGGAATGGAATAGAATAGGAGATGCTGAGTTCTGCCTGACGAGCTCTGATCTGGGTCTGAGGGCTCCATGCAGGAGAGCGGCTCTCTGCAGTGCAGGTCCTGGGCCCAGCCAGGAGGCAGCAGCAGAGATGGGCAGCACAGCTACAGCAGAGCTCTGGCAGGGATGGAAGGACCCCAAGCTGAGCTGAGCCTGGGTCCTCAGCAGGAGACTGTGTGGGTGGGGGTCCCAGCCGAGGCTCGTCCCAACCAGCAGCACAGGGGATAATCACTTTAAGTACACTAATAATTTGGTTTTTATACCATTTTAGAAGTAGACATTGTTAATAAAAAGGTTTTCACTGTTCCCTAGAGGGATAAATGAGGCATGAACCTCTTGGGCAGGGAAGCGTGTGAACCACCACCAATCTCCACCATTAGGTTTGTACTATAAGCATCCAGGCAGTCAGAGCCACCTCAGAAGGAAAGTTCCTGATCTACTTGACTTTGTTGTACTGATTTATACAAAGTACTATCCTGGAAGGGTCACGTGCTCTCCTCATTTCAACTGAGGCAAATTTGCCACCAGTTTCAGCAAGGATAAAGCCTGCCTGTCTCCAAGGCTCAACAAAGACTCCAGCAATCCAAGGTTCTCCTGTCATCAGTCTTGGATACTGGGACTGCTGAGCTGCTGGATCAACAGATAGGAAGCATGCTGCTGGCCATGGAGGAGACGCACAGCCAGGCTACCTGCTTTTCGGCCTGTTTAAGGGGAGGTAGTCCTATTATGGAAACTAAACCAGAGGGAACAGTAGTAAGGACAACACACCAGATGAAAGTCTGAAAAGAGTTTTGAGGATGCTGATGCCTGACTTGACAGCATCAGTTCTGATCTCTGCCATCTAGCACAGACGTTAACAGCCCGCTTTCATAGAACTGAAGAATCATTCAGGTTGGAAAAGACCTCCAACATCATCTAGTCCAACCATCCCACTACCACCTCTATTACTTATGAAACTGCATGGCAGTGTAAAGGAATGTAACATTCAAGAGGAAAGGCAGGAGGCAAGGCAAGCGCTGAAAGACAGGGCAAAAGGCAAGAGGCATGGCAAGAGGCAAAACTGAAAAGGCAAGGCAAGGGGTAAGAGGCAAGGAAAAGGAAAGTGGCATGGCAAAAGGCAAGGCAAAAAGGCAGCTGCTGCTGCACCAATACACAGGGCAGGCACAGCAGCACTTTTCCTGCAGCACTGGCCAAGCAGCACAAGGTTCAAAGGCTGCATGGCCTGTGTACCTGCTGCTCACTCCCATGGCTCTCTGGCTTTGCCAGGCTGCCAGGGAGCTTTAGCACAGAGTGCCATCAAATAGTAAGAAACCATAACATACAAGAACACCCCCCCCCAAAATAATGTAATTTAACATAAATCACATAACATGGTGCTGCATGACACTGCATAAGCAAACCAAATATAAAAACTCAAGAAAGAACTGAAACAAAACCAACCCCAAAACTTAACAACTGGGCAAGGAGAGCAAAGCAAAGCACAGCACAGAAATGTAAGAGATTTCAGACAAGTCCCTGGCTGCCCACACTGCGTGTCCTCAGGAACTTTACATCCAGCACAGAAAGGGAACAACTCATAGGGACAATTTCATATTTTAGTAAAACAAAGCACATGTCTTGAAGAACAAAAAAGACATCATCTAGGGATTTCTCTAATGCCAAAAGAAATTTAATCCTGCATGGCACAGTGGAGTAAAGACAGGCCCAAGAGTATATGATAAAAGAGTCCTTCTCTGAATGTGGTACCTCATTTCTTACAAGGCTTGTTTCAATTGTTTGAGAGGACAGTGATTGGTTTACAGCCAGTATTTGGTGAAGGCCTGCTTGAGAGGAAAGCTCTTCTAGAGAGGAAGAGACCGTAACACTGCACCTAGCACCTGGAAACACAGGTAAAAGTTATGCTGCATGGATATGAGGCCAGAAGTCTACAAAAGAACAAGAGAGAGTGAAAAGAGTCTTCTTGGTGAGATTTTCCTTCCTCCAGCAACGGGCCTTGCTCAGCATTAGGTAAGAATTTTCCCACCCATAGTTACTCAAACCGCTATCAAATGACACAGGCAGGGGCTGGCCCAGCCAACCTGCAGAGGTGATGCTCTATTTGCCAGGGCAACTGAAAGAGCTGATACCTGAGTGCTAAATCACAACATTTCAGAAACAGGAAATCCCAGGTCAGGTTTTCCTTTGCACTCAGCAGCTCTACTCACCAAGGTTCAGCCTATAAGGAATATTGACAGCCTCTATCCAGGTATCAGCCAAAACTTGGGAAGAAATGTTGCAGCACAGTCTCCTACAAAAAATCATGCTACACAACACAGCCAACAACTGGATGTTTCTTGTTCTTTGCTCTACACTAGTCCTTGCCAAATCTGCAGCCAAGCCCATGGCAGTAACTGTCCACACAGACACTTCTTTCCAGTAGGAATATAGTGATGTAAAAACATGTGAGCAACTCTGCCAGCCTTTGCTCTGGCTCTGTAACACAGGGTCATTCCTTCCTTCTTCTGTGTCAGCAGTTTTAGCTGCTGCCTTCAGTAGTCTAGAACAGCTCTTGTCCAACTGTTATGCTCTTACCTCTACACCCAGAGCACCAGAACAAGCCCCACTCCTGCAGACTGACAAAGCTGTGCCTGACTTGGAAGCCTCAGGGGTCTACCTGAAGCAGATTACCAAAGGGGGACATATGCCTTTTCAGTGTGAAACAGAACATTCAAAAGTGGGCACTGCCAAACCAGCAGCAGAAACAAAGCACTGGCCACCTGCCCCAATTCAGGTGACACTCTACTCCTACTACACTCAGCAGCAAAACTGCCTGAGATGCTCAGCTGCCCAGCCCACCAAAGGGTTAAACACCTGGCAGACAGCAAACAACTTGCTCCTCTCCTAAGCCAGGAGCCCTCCTGCATTCAGGTTTCCCACAGGTGAGCAGCTACAACTGGAGAAGCACACTGCATCTGGCATGACTCCTTGAAGCATTAACTGACACAGAATGCTAGGTGGCAGACCCTCCCCCACACCCCAAAACCTGCTGCCTCAATACATCATGATTTGATAAAGGAGCTACCTCAAGCCCACTGAGACACAACTACCAGCTGGTAACACGTGGGATTCAGCTGTAGAACAAGATCCCAAAAGCCAGACCTGCACCTCTCAAATTTAATGAGGCACAAAAGGCCTGCAGAGCCTGTCCCAGTCCCTGTCAGACACTGTCACCCAGAAAAGATCACCCAATAAATCATTTTATTACAAGAGCAACAGGCACTTCTTGCTCACCCACGAATTGCTGGCTAGAGCTTTATTCCTGGCAAATCCCTCCTGGTCCTCAGGGGTCTCTACGGACAGATTAGCTCCTCCTTTGGCACACTTTTCATTGAGCTCTCAGTGGAACTCTAGAGCCTGATGCTCAACAAGCACCTCCCCTGGAACAACCAAGGTCTTCAGTGTGGTCCAACACAGCCACCAGGCCTATCACGAGCATTGTGGTGCCAAAATAATAAAACAAAGACAGGTGAGAAAAATTATCCAAAGACTCATTAGAACCAGAAAACTTCTGTCTCTTTGATACAGAAGACTGGGGGAATTGTACTCAAGAGGTTACAAACACCCCTGTCTGCTTATCTCTCATGCAAATATTGTGGATGGAGATCCACAGTGGTGCTGTGAGAAGCAGCTGAAGGAGGGAGTCTTACATCAGCAGCACAGCCCAGCTCTGGCCAGACACTGCAGAGTAACTAGGGAGACGGTTTCTACACCCAAGTGTGAAGCCCCTGGTACCTGAAGTGAGACCTCTGGCTTCATTAACTGCAAAATGAATAGGAAAGTTGACATCTCTAAATATGCTAATGAGGAAACTGCAGCACATGATACACATATATGGCTGAGGTACTCAACTCTTCACCCAATTCATGTTAAACACCACCCCTGGGAGGGTGATCGACTAAGACTGGGGTATAAAGGGTATTGGGGGAGCTGCTCCCAGGGGGGAAGAGAAGAAATTGAGGACTCCAAAGGGGCAGTCAACAGGCCGTGCTCCTTCTCCCCCACCCAAATCAGGGATGTCTTCTTGGTAAGCAACTGCCATTTCCCCCTTTGGACGAGAATACCTGGGAGAGTATTTTGCTAACATTTTAATCATAAGCATAGCCATATACTGGCCCTATTGCAGTTAGTGCAGTTCTCAACAGCAAGCCCCAACTTTTTCTGACTCACTCAATGCTCAGATGCTTTAGGGAGCTGTCTGTATTATAGCAACAGAATGTCACTGAGAGGTTTTTGAGAGATCATTGAGAAAATAGGTAACTTTGCCTTCAGTCACCATGCGGAGTATCTCCTAACATTTATACTGCACTTACCATTCTATTCCAGTGTTAAGTCTGCACAGTGGACAAGATTAAAAATCACCACTGCATTGCTAGACCAGCTCAGCCAGCTGCCCAGAGAATATCAGAAAAGTAGAATGAATTTACATAAAATAGCTATCCAGCTTTCTACAGCAGGTAACTATTTAATGGGACTAAGGTACAGGAGAAGTGTCATCCTATATTTCCAGTTTTACAGGTGTGCTGCAGAATCATTATACCACTGTTTCAAAACTTATATTTAATTGAATCAGAGAATATTATAAAGAAATTACATTATTGTAAAGACACTGAAAGATCACCTTCTCTGCATTAACAAAACAGAACATGGCTGAAATTAGAAATAAATCTTTTTGCAAGCTTTCTTACCTTAGCTCTTAAATTGCTAAGGCCTAGAGAAACTCCCAGAGATGCAGTTACAGTCAGGCACTAGAACCACAGTTATAAAGAAAGCATAACATTTTAAAAGGAAGTTTCTGGATGAGTTCAGCATGAGAAAATTCCACCTTAAACTGCTGGTTTGTGAAGATTAACCCCTCAAAACATAACCAGTTTATCAGAAAGGTACCCATACACCCTCGGTAAGTTGCCAACGCCTGGAATTTAAATGAATAAATTCCTTAACTTACCTACAGCATGCAGCCAGCTTCCAGTCCTCAAGCAGTTGCACTGAAAGCAGTCAGGCTCCTTCTGGGTCTCAGCCACTCATCTTTCCTGACAAGAGTGCAGCAGTTTGAGGTAGCTGGGCTCTAATGGAGAAGGCGGGTGCTGCCCAGATGGCTTCTGCAAGCAGCAGCCAGAAGCAGTCTGCAGGCCCCGAAGGCTGAACACCAGCCGAGTCAAGGCCAAGTTGCTGCTGCTGCCCAGGGCCCAGCCAATGGGTGATGGTCACAGTGCCTCTGGGAATCACATTTAGGAGAGAAAAAAAATGCAGGCCAGCCCCAATTGGCCCCTGGAGAAGGGAGTGAGAAGATGGAACCAGCCCCGTGGCCACCAAGGCCAGGGAAGAAGGAGGCTCTCCCAGTGCCGCAAACAGAGCTTCCCCTGCAGCTTGTGGAGAGGAGCATGGTGGAGTGGCTGTCCCCTCACAGCCCAGGAACCAAAATCGGGAGCAGAGACATCTACGGCCTGTGAAGAGACTGATCCACGCCTCAGCAGCTTTGCCAGGGGACTTGTGACTCCGTGGGGGACCAGGCCAGAGGAGTCTGGGCCTGAAGGTCAGGTGCAGTTGCTGGAGTTGCTGTCACAGGCTGGATGGGACTGCTATTTCTTCCTCTCCAGCATTTATTAATTAAAATAGGGGTTCCATTCCATGGAATGGTGGAGCCAAGGTACAACATGGGAAGATTTTCTATAGATCCTGTACCATATGGCTACAAGCACTTTGTCTGGAATACTTGCAGATTTAAGTCATTCACTACAGTTATTTTTTCACTAGATGCTCATTTGCAGACAGACAGAAAACGGGAAAAGCTTAAATTCCGTTTTCTTTGTGATTTTGTGAGGACCCTGATGCTTTCACTCCTCAATTTAAACTGGTTACATCTAGCAATTTGTTTACATCAGAGGCAGAGTGTGTGTGTGGAATATCTCCCTGATGAAGTAAGAGACATTCTGAGCATAAAGATGATCACAAGGATATTTAAATATTCACTCTGCAACGAGGGGGGGGTTTCTTCCAGCTTGAAATCATCTAATATGTTTCACCTAATAAAAAAAACCCGCAAACAAAACATCTTTATTCTTGTCCTTAATTAAACATACTTAAAGGGAGAACTGGAATGGGAAAGAATTCATTTAAAAAGTCCAGATAGCTCCTATTGCCTGTATGTCTCAAAGCCACGCCGCATATTCAGACTGCCAAAAGTCATAAAATACTTCTCAGGCAGCAGGGATTTCTTCCTAATTTAGATGGACTTCCCTTGCAGATGCCCTAAATAAGCTTTCCCTAGTCACATACTACTATGGGGTATCATCACAAGGAATTGCTGGAGTCATATTCTCATTCCTACCAGACCCATGTCCTCCTAAGATGACAAAAGAAATACTTTGCCCTTTGATCCTTAGCCAAGGTGTCAGAGGGATTAAGACAGTTGCTCACTGTGTTAGGGACCGGGAGGCACTCCTTGTGAAACATGTGTCTGCAGGGGAATACTACCACATTGAAGGACTTGGATGCATCTGGGAAAGAGAAAGGTAAATTCCTTACAAGAGGACACAGGGACAAAGGATTCCACTGTTAGAGCAGCACGTGCTCGTATTCCCTTATACACATAGAACCAGCAAGAAATCTCTTTCTCTCAAATTAATTTCCAGATTACTCTGGGCTGTTCATAGAAACTAGGCAATTGGGCATGACTTGGTGTTTGTGGGTTATAATAATCTTTGAGAATGCCTGTGTTGATGGAATTAAAATAGGGGTTCCATTCCCCTATGTATTTCAAAACAGAAAATGAGAAAGTCAAAGACTGTTCATGAAAACAATTCAGGTTTCCCTCAACCAAAAAACCCCAAGTTCAAATTGCACTCCCCTCCCACATCTGAATTCATAAGCAGGCTCTGCACAGGAGACTGAAAGTTACACAGAGATTACCAAGGGAGACTGTCTCACATTTCTACCAATAAAAGCAAACAGCAGTTCCTCTAAAAATAAAGAAAACAGACAACTTCTCTTCCAGAAAAGCATCCTACCTGAAGGAAGGATTGCAGACAGGCACGAGTCACAGACATTCTCCTCTGGGTAACAAAACAAAACAAATTCCTAACAGCTTTGTTCTCAAACTCCATGGTCACAGTTTTGATCAAGCAGGCATGGACATCCTGCTAGTACAGAAACGGGGCTTGGTCTGAAAGGATTTACTTAAGGTGCAGAGATCAAAAAATTGAAGTGCAATACTGAAGCAGCATCTCTATTAACAGCAGGAGAAACACATCTTCTGACTGTGATGAAGCCAAAACTGCAAGAGTGAGGCTGCCTGGGACCAGTGCTGTGCAGGCACAAGGCAGAGAGTGCAGGATGGGTGCCTGGTTTCTCTGCAGCATTTTGTAGCAGCAGCTTTGATCTCTGTCCTTCCCTCAGCAATTGCTCTCAGCTGGTATCAGCACTCAGCTGGTGTGAATGACAGTGCTGCTCACATGCACCATTAGCACCTTGCAAAAGAGTTTCATCTATTTCTGAAAACTATGTTGCAGCTTTGGCTTTGGTTGTAGATTATGATCTGATTCTCTGTGCTGTACTCCTCAAATGCAACACAATACTCAGCAACAGAGAAGGTGGTTGCCTTGACACTATTGATGCTTTGGCCAGTGACCATGAAGTTAGGGATCCCCATAAGACTGAATAAATAGCCCTTTCTTGACTTGACAGCTAAGTGACAAGGAAGAAGAGTGCATGATAGAGTAACTCACAGGCTCATGGTTACACTGCATGTGGCGAGCAAACTGGAACAGGAGGAATGGATTGCCTTCCCTCACGTGGCAGGGAAAGGATCACATGAGAACACAACAGGAAGGAGCCCTGGGTGTTTCCCTGCCCTTTCTCCAGGGCTTGGCACCTGGACAGAATCTACCTCTGCCATTTAAGAGAGAAACCAATACTTTAAGAAGAGCTACTAATTGGCCTGCTTGGGAGGGTCATACAGTAAGTCTGGTCAGACCATAAAGAACGCTGACAAGAGAGGAAAACCACTTGTAAATCTGAAGGCAAGAAGAACGAATGCACTTCTTGACATCAGAGAAAACTAGAGCATGGAAAGAAGGGCTTGAACTGCCAAAAAAAGAGCATTTCTGTTGAGAAATTTCTGACTGAAGGTGCCTAAGTAATGGTATAGGCCATTTTAGGGAAGCTGCAGGATCTCCACTATTACATGCTTTTAAAAAGCTAGCCAAAGAACCCCAAACCACCAACTCAGCACAGCTGAGAAAATTCAATTTTTTCTGGGTTTTTTTTCTTTTGCATCCAAGTTTGAAATCATCAGGCAGCAATTTGCTTTCATGACCCCAAGGTTGCTAGAGCCACGTTAGCACATTGTAGGAAGATCTGTCCAAACACAACAAATGAAACAGGCCTTTTCCAAAGGCATTCTTGTACAGCCGTAGCCACCTCCTGCCTCAGACCAGGCACCAGCAATGGCAGAGCCCATGCTATGTACAGAATAACAACCCTTCCTGGAGGGCAGCACCTGTCTCATTTGCCTTTAGGGAATCTTCTCCTTTACAACACTTTAAACACCAGTGACACCTCAAAAAATCAAAACCCACATGAGATGCATTTTCAAGAGCTACTCAAAAAATGCACAGGAACAACCCTTCCTGAAACAGAGTTCGGAAAGTGGTGCAGCAGCACCAACAGCATTTATTGCAAGAGGCTGGCCAAGCCCTGGGGAGGCTTCCTGGGGAGGTGGTCAATACCCCAGACCTGTCAGCATTGTTAGGACAATTGCACAATGCCTTTAATGCCACACTTGATCTTTTGGTGAGCACAGAATGGGTCGGGCTGTTGGACTAGATGGTCACTGGAGGTCCATTCCAGCTGACCATACTGGTTCAAAGCTATGCTTATTCCTACCTGTTCCTTTGCTGGCCAGCACACATTGAGGAAATATAGAATGCCACTTCTTCCCACCCCTGTACAAGCAGCAGACCTTGAACACCCAGAACCATGTGCCAGCCTCAGCATTTGCCTCTTTCATGTTCTGGCAAGGAGACTTGTACATTGTGATGGTAGTAGAGCAGTGGATCACCTGGAGAAAATTGGACCCTCTGTACAACCTAACAAAAAACCCAACCAGCTGTGAAGTCTTTTCTTTAAACTCTTCTGTGTTCATGAAGGTGAGCTGCGTTTCCACAGCACTGAAAAACCCCACATCTCTAACACTACTTATCCTCAGAGATAAAGCTCCCAGGCTGAAGGACAAGCTCCTCAACTAAAGGCTTACAGATGCAATATTGAGGTGAACAATACCTGTTCATTTCCATGTAGATATTTTCTTTGATCCTTGTATACCAATTAGGAAAGGCCTGAGCTGTTTATCTTGGAAAAAACATGCTAAAATAGAAGAGCATGAGAAGAGTAGTAGTCCATCATAGAGAAGGTCCAACCAACCCGATCCTCTGTCTCCAGTGAGCAACCATCAATGTCTACAGGAGACCATCTGAGCAGCACCGGGCTCCTTCTGTCAGGCTCCTGGGGTAGGGAGGCTCATATGCCTCACTGGCAGGGACCCCCACCCACACAGATGAGGACCCAGGGGACATGGCTCAGCTCAGCTTGGGGCCTTCCATCCCTGCCAGAGCTCTGCTGTAGCTGTGCTGCCCATCTCTGCCGCTGCCTCCTGGCTGGGCCCAGGACCTGCACTGCAGAGAGCCGCTCTCCTGCATGGAGCCCTCAGACCCAGGTCAGAGCTCGTCAGGCAGAACTCAGCATCTCCTATTCTATTCCATTCCATGCCACACGCTTGCCCCGAGTCACCCAACTATGAGACTCTCCTTTCCCTGAAAAGCATGGGGTTCTTCAGACCCAAACCCACTCCCAAGGACACAGGACACAAAGGACTCAAGTGGAATCCTGATTTGGTTTTATTTTTCTGAGTCTTCTCAGAGCCCTTGCTAACTGTCATAAAGACAGGAGCAGGCTGATGCAGTCTTCAGCTGTGCAGCCTGGCAAAGGCCAGTCCCAGCGCTGCAGAGAGCAGCAGCCAGAGCAGAGGCCGAGCTGTGCCGGGTTCTTCCAGAAGGAGAAGGTGAAGTATGAGGGTTGCAAGGGACCCCACCCAAAAGCAATAGAAGATGCCAGCAAGAGGTGTGTGGTATCATGGGCTCTTTTCCAAAGTCCGGCCCCCAAAGCGTCCTTCTGGCCTTCCCAAACTTGCTCCCCTGTGCTTCTTGTCCCGTGACACGTGAAAAGCCTCTGATGAAAACCCTCGGGGGGGGGGCGGGAAGCAGGAGGGGGGGGGGAAGAGAGAGACGGCGCAAGGCAGGGGGGAGAGAGAGACGGCGCAAGGGGGGGGGAGAGAGGAGACATGGCGCAAGGGGGGAGAAGAGAGATGGCGCAAGGTGGGGGAGAGACGGCGTAACGTGGATGATGATGATGATGATGGGAAACGCCGAAATGAGATGAGGATGAAGACGAAGCTGCTGAGAGGTGAAGGCGATGGAGGCAGCGAGTGATGATGGAGACGAAAGGAGACAACGAGGAAGAAAATGACGATGAGGGAGAACGGCAGTGATGGGAGATGACGATGAAAGGAGATGACGACACCATGAACAGTGATGGAGGGAGAAGGCGACCAAGGGAGACGATGAAGACAATGCAGATGACACCAGGAGGTGACAACGAAGACAGTGAATGATGAGAAGGTGACAAGGCAACGACAATGACCAAAGGGCAGCAAATGACCAAGACAAAAGACTGCGACAGGAGGAGACGAAGGAAGCAAAGGGAACGACAGAGACAGAGGCGGCGAAGACGATGATGACACAGACAGACAGAGATGATGGCGAAAGGTCAAGACAAAGACCATGAAAGATGATGATTATGGAAGCAGGAGATGAAGCATCCTTCTGGCCTTCCCAAACTTGTGCTGCTGTGCTTCTTGGCCAATGACATGTGAAAATCGCTCCCTTGAAAGTTCCTGGGCTGGGCCTGTATTGCCTGCAGGCAGAGGGGAAACGCAGCAGCTCCATCCTGATGGTGAAACAAGTCCAGAGCCCTTCCAAGCCCTTCCAGGCTGTTTTGCACACGCAAGAACTGCTGGGGAAATGGAGCCAAGGGGCAAGCAGAGTTTGCTCCCTGCTATGAACCTGCCATGGGCAAGGGAGCCCGAGAGAGGCAGGGCCTGAGTGGCACCTTGGAGGTACCAGAGCAGCAGGCAAGAACCTAGCCAAAAGGGCCCAGAGGAGCCCTGACTAAGGGCTGCGCTCAGTGCTACAGAGGCAGGCAAAAAACCCCCAGGCACAGCTTGTAGCTTGCCAGGGGGGAAAAATGCCTTCCTCTCCCCAGCTGCAGGGCACGAGAGGCCACCTTGGTGGGGCACGAGCAGCAGCGGGCAGTGAGCCAGCCCAGATGGGCCGGAGGGGCCCTGGCAAGGGGTCCTGCTCAGTGCTGCAGAGGAAGGCAAAAAACCCCCAGGGCCCAGTGCCAATCCGCCCCGGGGGAAAATTCCTTCCTGACCCCAGCAGCAGAGCTGGCGATCAGCTACTCCCTGAGCATGTGAGCAAGACCGGCTCCCTCCTCCCACTGGCTGGTCACGCCTCCCCCTTGCTACTTCTCTACATCCCATTTCTTACAGCTGCGCTGCTGCCCCTGGCTCCATGGCAGGTGAGGATGGTCAGCTCTGCAGTGCTTCTCCAGAAGGTGTTCCCTTGCTCTGGCCATGGCTCTCCAGCAGAAAAGGCCTGAGAGCATCCGGCCTTGGTGGTGGTCCTCAGGTCATCAGGGTCTTGCTTCTGTTCCACAAGGCTGAAGCAGCATTTGTATCCATTAGAGGACCTTTGAATGTAGCCCTGCTGCAGGCTCCCTTGCGGCAGGCCACCTCCAGCAGCATGGTGCCGTCTTCTCAGCAGTGGCTCCTCAGACATCCTCTGAAACGTCTTCCTCAAGCTGCCCCTGCGGCAGCTCTGTCTGGGACAGGGCAGGCTGCTGCCTTTTATACTGCCCCGGGGCATTGTGACTGCTGCGTTGCCAGGTGACAGCACTGTGACATGGGGGTGACAGACACTGGGGTGGCCCCGCCCACCGAGGCCCCACCCCCTGCAGAGGAAGGCCTTGGGGGGGCTGGCTCCCAGGCAGTCCCTGGGCCCAGCAGGCCCTGGCTGCTCTCCCAGCCTTTGGTGGCCATGCACTGAGCACAGCAGCCAGATCTCCCTGACACTTCCTCTACTACTTTCTCTTAAGGACAAGCCCCGTGCTGTCCATCTTCACTCAAGCCATGGCAGAAACCAGCCCTTCAGCCCAGAGTCCACACAGATGAGCTTTCCTCTCCCTGCCAGAACTGACAGCCACAGGGCTTTCTTCAGCTGCTCTAAGGTGGAGGACCGTGACTGCAGGGACAGTACCTTGCCACTTCTGGACACTGGCATTGTCAGGGACTAGCTGTATCAGTCAGTGTTCACAGGTCAATGGGTGCTATGAAATTCACTACAGACTACTCAAGGAATTAAGGGATGTTATAGTGGGATCCCTTTTACTCATCAGTAAAAGGCTCTAGTAGCCTGGGGAGGTCCCCACTGACTGGAAGCTAGCCAACATTCTTCCATTGACAATAAGTGAGGGAGGAAGACAGGAAAAAACATACTTGTTAGTCTAATCTCCAAAATGGAGGAAGAAAGCCATACTAGGTGATCACATATTCAGATAGGAATGCGACTGTCAGGTCCATGTTCACACCTGACATAAGGAAACATTTCCTTCCTGAGAGGGTGGTCATACCTTGGAAGAAGCTTCCCAGAGAGGTGGTTGATGCCCCATGGCAGTGCTGAAGAGGCATTTGCACAACACCCTTAGCACCATGCTCTAACTTCTGGTCCACCCTCAAGTGGGCAGGCACTTGGGCTGGATGGTGGCTGTAGGTCCCTTCCAGCTGAACTACTCTATTCACGTGGAAGCATTGTGTTACCAAAGAGAGGCCAAGGAGATAACTAGTGTTATCAACAGCATTAGCAGCTGAAATGCAGATTTCCAGAGAAACCTAGAGATACTACCTCAGCCTTTTCATGCAAGTAATATTTGCCACAGGCTAACTCAGCCAGCCACAGTTACAAAGCCATCTATCTTTTCAGGTTTCACTCTAAACAGACATTTAAATCCATCAGTTGCATTAACTTTGATGACTGGGATGTAGGCTCCTCAATTGCTCAGATGATTTCCAAATTCTCATCCAAATTCTTCAGCTGACTCTTGGCAGCTTCCAGCAGATGCTGCAACCTCAGCACCTCCACGCTTCCTCAGTTGTGGAAGAAAAAGTCAGTGAAGAAACGCAGTGAAGAACAGTCTGGTTTAGTAGATGGGACACTGGTGATTCCAAATCAGGGTGCCAAAGGCACCTGTGCTACAGCACCATCTTCTGGATGACGTGAGAAATGGAGCGACCAATTATTACTTCTACTTGTTTCAAACTCTTTCATTTTGAGCACTGGCCTGGTCCAGCCCCTTCTGAACCATTGCCTCCTTCCCCTTCAGTTCAGTACCCACAGGAGGTGGGCGATTTCTTTAGCCTTGCTTTCTTCTTTTAAAGCTGTGCTCTGCCCTGTCAAGCCACTGAAATTTACTGCCACACATTTCCCCAGTGTAATCTAAATATTTCTGGGATCTCCTAAGAAGAACAAGATTATTGAATCTGCTTGGTCACAGATGCACCACCACTTTTGGTTAAGAAAGCAGGATGTATCCATCTAGCTCTTGAGTTTAGCTCTTCCAATGCAAGGCAGATAGATGTGTCCCACAGGAGTTGTTTCCATGTCAGCCATCTAGCTTTTGCCATACACAGTGTGGCTGGGCACACACGCACACGGGCGCACGCGCTGCTGAGACCAGGCAACTCACATTTCCCCAGACTGCAAGGAACTGCAGATCAGCATTAGAAAAGCAGTTTCTGCAGGTGAAGGTTGAAGTTTTAGAGCCACCCCATGCTTGTAATGCATGTGTTGCCTCACTGACAAATAGAAAGCTGTGTGTAAAGGCTTTATAAACACAGTTGAACATAGGGACACCTCAAGCAACCCTGAAGGTGTCTAAATCCAGTGTAAGCAGCAAGATAAAGCAACTCAATGCTTTTAAAATCTCTTTAAGCCAGTGTGATGTTACACACCTGTCACAATGCCATCCTTATTTACACCATCAGAAAGGAGGTAAATCTTGGACTTTTACCTTCTAGATACAATTGATGGTTGTTGTACTCAAGTACCCAAAGCAAACAAGCCAAACCCAGTCTGTCTGTGTCACTGCCCTTTGGGGGCCCTTTTCAAAAATGTTTTTCAAGTCATGTTTTAGCAAACATTATGACTTTATGTAGTATCATCAGGAAGGAATGCAAAGATAACCAGAAGTGTAGGCATGAGTAGATGTGCACAGCTCAGGCACTAACTATACATGCATGCCAGGAAGAGGGGAACAAGGACACAGAGTTACATGCTACAGTGAGCTACTCTGTCAGGTCCCTCACAGCCTTCATTCCCTGTAAAGAACCAATGTTTGGAGGCAGTGACATAAGAAACAACCACCCCAGGTGCAATAACGAGGCCAAAATCACCAGATGTCCAACTGCAACACACACAGATCAAGCCAGAGAAATTCTCCCCTTGATAGTGTGGCTGATTGCTGAAGCAAAGGTTGAGCAGTCCAGCCATCAGGGCCCACCAGCATCCCTGCTTTGCACCCAAGGCACCCACCAGGCTGGAGGCAGCTGCCCTGGGGCGGGCACATAAGCAGCCTTTGCCAAGACACCAAGACCTCAGGTACTCAGATTAATGGATTCCTCTGTAAACCAGACCTCTCCTGTCTGAGCAGGCATACCTGGAAGCAGCACATGTGACTTTTAAGATCAGCACCAATGCTTTACCAGATGGTTAAGCACTGACAAAGACACAAGCAAATGAATAGTGTTTTTAGGCTTCTACTCCAACTACTGACCTTCCCCACCTCACACCACAGATCTCTTCAAACTATTAAGGAGCAGATTAGGCGTTTCACTCAAAAGCAGTTGCAGTCCTGACCTGCAAGAATGGAAATGCACCATGACCTTGGGGAAAGGAGCCAAAGAGGACATTTCCATCTCTGTCACAGGGACTGACAGTGGAAAGGGGAGTTCACAGAGCTTCCTTAATTTCCCTATTTTTCCCACGCTTCTTTTGTTAATAAAAATCCTTGCTATTTCACAGCAGTTTCAGCTATCTCAGTGTGTCCCTTTTCCTTCTGAGTCTTCTAATTTGTCTGCAACCCCACCTCAATGGTCAACTTTCTCTCTATCCACTTTCAGAACCTTTGCTAACATAATTGGTGCTGCATCATAACAGTCCAGCAAGCTTTCATCATCGTTCTCAGTACTTTGGAATTTCCAAATCCCTTTCAGGGATTCAAGATCTCTGCTTTCCCTGCATTTCTTCAAGTTTCTTTCTAAACCCTTCTGCTTTCTATGTGAGAATGGCCAGCAGTATTATAATGGGATTTTATCAGAAAAAGCTTACTAAATTCCTGTGCTCAGTATTTTCTAGCAAATCCACATCTCTGTGGAGGAGGCATGCATGGACTCCTTAGGCCATCAACTCCTTTAGCTGTCTTCTCACTAGCTCTTCACAGCTGACCAGAGAGGCAAGACTCAGTTCTGCTGACCCACAGCTTCCAGAGCAGCAAGAACAAAAGGTCAAGAGCTGAACGTTGTGGGATTTGTGTCTCCTGCTTGTGCTACTTGTCTGATTGCCAAGTAAAACAACCCCCTGCCCATCGTGTCAGGGGGCTTCTGCCACACACTGAGCATGGGCCATACCACAGGTTACCTCAGCCTTGTCTTCTGCGGCCTTCTCAGCCCAGGCATCACCCTGCATCCACCAGCTGCCTTGGCTGCAACGTGCAGTCCAGGGACTCTTCAAACAAGGGAAATCACTTGCCAGCAAGGTACCCTCCAGCACTTTAAACCAGCATCTCCAGGTGCCACTTCTCTGTGAACACAAGGCAGCCAGGTCTGCCCAAACTCCATCGTGTGGTCCTGCCCAGATGGGTGTAGGACACAGACCTGCATGGCACAGCCTGGAAAACACCTCCATGGTGTCTGCAGGTATCGGGCACTGCCACAGGCAGGGGGATGCGTGCTGTCCTCCTGAGCCCACCCGCCTCCTGAGCAGAGGGGACCCCCCAGGGCTACTTTGCCCTGCATCAGGTCACATGTATGATTTGGCCTTTTTCCAGCACCTTGTGGTGGAGCCACACTGGGCTTCTCTGCATCCTGCTTGTGACCTTGGTACTAAGGAAGATGCTGTGTAATAGGAAGGAGTTTGTTTTTCATGTGTTGGCCTGGCACACAATGCTCTTAGCAATCTTTTATTCCTCTTAACTGTGTGTCTTGCCTTCTGAACAGCTTATAAGTCTCTTTCTATGTCCTCCCACTGAGAACAATGTCCACCAATAACCTCTGCTCAGTGACCCTCACTTGCTGCTTCTCCATCCACCAGTCCCTCCAGTCCACAGAGGCCCCATGTTGACATCCTCCCCGGCATCTCAGATCCCTCTCTCCCTCTGGTTTGTAACATTTTCCCTTTTGGGATGCCAAATCCCCTCCCTGCTCCCACTGTCATCTCATCTACTGATTACTTAAAACTCATGCATCACCTCTCTCACCATTGCCATGTAAAAGTGTGTGCAGCTTTTGTGACAAAGCTGTCATGGCAACGTGAAGTTGCTCAGGTTTTCACATGACACAGAATCTGCAAAACTGCCTATGATTAGACACGTTCTGATGCTCCCAATTACTTACAAGTTATTCCATTGCCAGATCCCACTGCTATATTCAGTGAACATTTGCCATCCTGAAGAAAACTTCCAGATTAAGTTGCTCTTGCTTCAGGGCATTGAGGAGGAAGGGTGCTCTTCTGTCATCCCTGGACTGAAGAGCTGCAGTAGGATGGGCTGCTAGGGAACACGATTCCTCCTGCATACATCTGCTGAGCCTTAAAGACATGAAACAATAGCTGCTGTCATTCCTTTTGGACCACATTTCATGTTAACACCCACATTTTGGTCCACTGGGGTCAAATAAATGAAAGAGTGGCTATTGACAAACTACTTTCAAGTCAGGATCAGTTATATGGTTTGAACTGTACCCCTCTCATGGAGCTGGAAATTCAGTTTGTCCTCCACCCTCTGCTGAAACACTCCAGGACACGATTCATGGCCTCATCCCAGGGACAAGGTGTGTTCCTCCTCTGTGTAGTCCCTTGTCTCCTCCTCTGATTTTACCAAGTGAGTAGGACAATCATGGTGTGAGTTCTGGCTTGCTACAGGAAGGAATGCCTTAACCTGAAGTGCCTCAGGAATGCTAAGAAGTTAGCATTTCTGACTTGTAGCAGTCTCTATGAACTTGCTAGCCTCCAGGTACTGTCTGGCAACTACCAAATGACCCACCTGCTGCTTTGATATGTCACAGCATTTCTCAGCTTTTTCTGCAAGGTCATCAGAAGCTGGAGCACACCTCAGCTTGCAGTTCTGTCATCTTCTGCTTGAGTTTCTGGATTTCACCTTCATCTTTTCTTTATCTGTCCCCCAAATTTGTCACATTCTGAGGGAATCAATGCCAGGTGCTGCCAAAACCTTGCCTACACATCTTCCCAGAAAACCTAGTGTGCTGTATCTCTTACCTACTGCTCCCAGTAACTCTTCATTCACCTTCTCAAGGAAGAGCCCAGTCTGCAAACTGCCTGCAAAGAGCACTGTGTTTGTCCCTCTGGGAACATCAGATTCCTGACCTCTTTGAATCTTACTGGTTTTATAAACTCTCTCCAAATCCCATCCTACATCTACAGCACTAACATCTCTCTTTGTAACTCTTTGGATGTCATGGCAGGTCCCATTCATTTGGGTCAGTTATCATTATTTTGTATAGCACAGGCCTTTCCTGCAGAAGACAGCAGTAGGGTTTTCCAGTGTAAGTAGACTTCTCAGTAGTCTACTTCAGCCTTTTCTTCCTCCATAACACACCATTTCCTCTTACTTACTACACCTGCACTCAGATTTCTTGGTCCATGTACACACATGGTCTCCTTTTATTGCAGTTCCCAGTGACCTATGAGGATTCCCCAATGCAGGAGGATTTCCAGCTGTTTGCAGATGTTGTAGAGAGACTCTTAAGTAAAGAATTCAAGAAGCCAGCACTGCTCAAGAGAGTGACACATGTCTCAAATGAAGATGCAGACAGAGACATTTCAGCAAGTAATCCATCCAATAGGGTAGGCAGGAAAGCAGAGCACTTCAGCTGGAATTTAAATACCTGCGGAATTCCACTGAGGTCAACAACATGACACAAGGAAGGTGCCTTCTGAACTTCTTCCTGATGAGTGAGGATGGGTGGATGGATGGATGGATGGATGGATGGATGGAATGGCAGAAGTAGAAACAAACATGGAATATAAATGAAAAAAAGATGTATCAGTAGGATAGTGGAAGGGAATAGAATACCTGTGAGAAGGAGTGTATCCTGTCATTTCCCCTAAAACTCCTCTTCCTCAGAGCTCTGCCACCTTGCTCTTCCTTTTATGCCTGGTTTAGTGCCTCCTCAGGCTTTGCTCCTCCCATTCTGCTCCTTGGATGATCCTGTTTCTGCTGCAACATTCCTATTCTGTCCTGCTATTCTGCAAGCCCACCTGGCCTCTGTGTTGTAAGCCTCTTCCTCCTTTCCCTAGATCAATTCCATAAAATCACCTGTCTCATCAGCACTTCCAAGAACATTACATTTCCTACTCTGGCCACAAGTCTCTCTTTCTATTTAAGAAGGCCTTCTTTTGTGAACCCCAAATGTGCTGCTTCCCAGCCCCTTCTTTTCACCAAGACAGGTATTCTTTACCATTTTTACAGGATTGCTACTTTTATGCAAACCACTCCAACTCCAGTTCTGCCATTTACAAATTACCTTGTCTTCTTCCATGTCCTCAGGGCTTCACTCTCCTGCCCAACCATCTTTCTCCTATTGCCAGTCCCTCAGGCTCCCTCTCCTCTTCCAAACCCAACCCCAGATGCTCCTTCCCACAGGACCCTCCCTTCTCTCAGGCCTCCTCCAAGGCCTGCTCTCACTGGCTTTTCTTCCAGACGCTTCTCTGGCTGCCAAAACCCGAATTCCACCTGCACACCTCACCTTGCTTTAGGTTGCTGAGCCCTTCCTCACTTGCACTCAGCTCTCTTCAGGCCTTTGGCTGGTGCAAGGCCAGCCAGGACACTGAGAAACATCCACTTCATCACTCTCCAAAGGATTTCCACAGAGGCCTCTCACAGGAGAAATGGATCACCATTTCTTTGCCACTATTTTATCCCCATCTGCTCTAGGACAGCTCATTTCAAAAACAACCAACCACACCAGGGGATTTGCTCTCCTGACACCAAGAGCCAACAGTAAGGCACAGTTAACAGAAAGATAAGGTATTATACTGGTGACATCAGCTCAAGACAGCATTTTGCTGCCCTTTTGCTTTTGGTTCAGAAACCCCACATGCTCTAAGAGAGTTGAATGTTTCATGTGTTTTGTTTGTCTTGATTAAACTCTAAGCCACTCCAGCCAAACCGTAAAGTCTGTGCTTCAACAAACCACACCAAGTGGGCTACTCTAAGTCAATTCTACTCAGGATGACAGGTTGTTACAGCAATTACAAATTCTCTTGCACAAACTGAGTCAACAGGCTCTGAATTTCATGGTAGGGCAAACAGAACAAGCAAAGAGACACTAAGAAGAGGAGTCAAACCCCTGAATGATTACTGGGTTTGTATGCAAGCAGAAATAAGATCAATAATTTCAGACTAACATACTGCAGGGGAGGCTTGCTGGACTGCCAGAAAAAGATTGTTTCCATGGGACAAGCGCAACAAATTAAATGTATCAGCCTGTGATGCCCTTGTTTTGCACAGAGCTCTGGGATGCCACTTCTGTAGCTAGTCAGGGTCAAGATGAAGCACGACTTGGTCTCTGAGGATGAAAGATCAGCCTGAGGGCTGAATTCACAATAAGGGAAATAGAGGAAACTCAAGAAAGTGGGCAGGACAGAGGGCTACCATGCCTCAGTTCTGACTGCCTCAGGCCAAAATCGTACAGCGCAGGAGGCAAGGAGGCTTCAGTCACACTGGACACATCTCTTTCCACAAGAAAAGTAACTTGGCACCAGTTAGATTTACCTAGCTTTGGGCAGAGCTCTTCTTGCTAATGATTTCTGGTGACAGGCAGGTGGTAACAGTGGGAAGGACCGTGTTTCAAGGAGAAATGAATTCTCTTCTGGTCTCTGCTGTTAGAAACTGCACCTTCTCTGAGTCCCCATCATGTTGCTCCTTGTTCTAGTCTCTACCCAGCCACAAGATCTTCCAGTTTCTCCAAAGCTCTGCTGATTCCCCAATGCAGATGGAGGAATATCTCCCCAGGGAGAAGAGTTAGCTCCCACTTTGGAAACAGATAGCTTTCAGATATCCTTCTTTTACCACACAAGGAAGGGGTATCCATTCTTCCTCCTGCCTCCAAGAACAACAACAAATTCTGTCATAAAACAGGAATTAATAAAGAACCAAATTAATCCTCATTCTAGCTAAACCTTCTTGCAAAACACAGTGAACATCTGCCTCTCAGGGAGTGAAACCAATGCCAGGCTTGTATTTGAAGTAATGCTATAAAGGTTAATTCTCCCATGGGCTTTTTTGGTGTGTTGAGGGTGAGGCTTTTTTCTAATAAGAAAAAATAAAACCACCTTGAGATTGAGGAATAAACAGTACATCTTTTTTGGACTTTTATTTTCAAAATATTCTTTTCCACAGAAACCCACCTGAGTGCCCAAGCTAACAAGTAGGACAGCATTTGAACTCAGCACATCTTTTTGGAGAAAAAGGTAAAAAGGGGAGTACAGAGGAGGGGAGGGGATGAAATGGTGTCTCATGCCCTGCAGCTTGGGGGATTAAGTCTTGGAATGGATGGGATGGGATGGGATGGGATGGAATGGGATGGGATGGGATGGAATGGGATGGGATGGGATGGGACAGAATCAAACAGACGGGAACAGAACAGAAGATTCCATGTTATGCTTGACAAGTTCTGATCTGGCTCTGAGGGCTCCATACAGGAGAGCAGCTCTCTGCAGTGCAGGTCCCCAGCCCATCCAGGAGACAGGGGCAGAGACAGGCACAGCTCTACTCTGCTCTGGGAAGACCCCACATGGAGTACTGCGTCCAGCTCTGGAGCCCTCAACACAAGAAGGACATGGACCTCCTTGAGCGGGTCGAGAGAATGGCCACGAGGATGATCAGAGGGCTCTTCCCTATGGATAGCCATGGCCAGAGAAAAGGAATGCCGGGAAGGCAGGGAAAGCCCCTGGGCCTCCTGGGCACAGGGACTGCCTGGGGACCAGCACCCCAAAGGCCTTTGCCTAAGGGGTGCTGGGCGGGGCTGCAGCGGGGGGGCTGTGCATGGGGGGGCGCCCCCAAAGACTGCCAGTGCCTGTGTTATGGGATCATATGAACGTGCCTCTGTATTGTGAAACTACAAAACCTCTCCTCAATGTTTGAACACTGACAGAAGATACACAGAATAAAGAGTACCCAAGTGTTACTCTTTACTCTTCATTTCTAGAGCAATGGGATGTGGTAAGAGACATTTAAACATCCTGTTCCACGTCCAGTTGTGGTGCAGCTGTATCGAGTTTTCACTTAACTCTAAGAAAGGGAAAATAACAATGTTTTAATATAAAGAACAAAAGACTGAGAGTTCCTACAGCACCCAAAGGACTTCCTCTAAGGGGGGCTGGGGGGGCTGCAGTGGGCGGGGCTGCTGTGGGCGGGGCTGTGGATGGGGGGCTGCCCATTACCCCCCATCGCCAGGCACCAGTGAGGTCACAATGCCCCGGGGCAGTAGAAAACGGGGTGTCCTGCCAGGCCCCTGCCAGAGCTGTCCTGGGCACAGCCCCGGGCAGACGCAGGAGCAGCAGCTCCTAGAGGAGCTGGGGAAACTCCTCCCCGAGGGCTGAGGGAGGACCACACTCCCAAGCCTGTGGCCGCACTAAGGATATGCCTTCCTGAGGAGCGCTCCACAGATCGCCATCCTCATCCCCCGCCGAGCCAGGGGCAGCAGCCGTGAGCAAACGGGGTGCAGCAATGTTGAAGCTTTGGAGCCCATGCCGGGACCCTGCCAGGCGCCCGAAGGATCCTTGCCCCCAAGCTGATGGGGAGGAGATCAGGCTCCGGGCTGAGGGAGAACAGGGCTAGGGCATCTCCTGGGAGGCCTGACCAGCCGGAGGCAGGAGGGAGCCGGTCTTGCTCACATGCTCAGGGAGTAGCCCATCCCCAGCTCTGATGCTGGGGTCAGGAAGGAATTTTCCCCGGGGCGGATTGGCACTTTTTTGCCTTCCTCTGCAGCACTGAGCAGGACCCCTTGCCAGGGCCCCCCCCAGCCATGTGGGCTGGGTCACTGCCTGCTGCTCGTGCCCCGGGAAGGGGCACTCGTGCCCCACACGCTGGGGGAGGAAGCTTTCTGGACTCCCGGGGTTTGCCCCAAGGGAGGCTCCCCCCAGGACTGTCCTCTTTCCCTGGGGAGCACTGAGCACAGCCCCTTGACAGGGCTCGCTTTCCCCAGGGCTTCTTGCTTGGGCAAAACACACCCTGCTTAGAAGGGCTCCTGGCTCCCTGCACCCACACGGGGCAGGCACAAGAGCACTTCTCCTGCAGCACTGGCTGAGCCTGACAGGGAAAGGTAGCAAAGATCACAGGCCAAGGAAAAGCAAAGCACAGAAATGTAGAGGTTTAAGACAAGTAGTGTAGCTTTGTATGAGGTAACAGAAGGGAATTTAAAAAAGAGAAAAGGAAACAAAATGGAAAAGGAAAAATGAAAGGAAGAATGCATAAGGAAAGGGAACAGGCTTCACTGCAAAAGTGAAGAGGAAAAGCAAAACACCAAGCGCCTCCCGAAAACAAGAGGAAAGAGGCCGGTGGGTTGGCGAGGCAGAGACCCCCCCGAAAAATCAGGAGAGGAATGAGGCCAGTTGGTTGGCAAGTCCGAGCCCCCTCTGAAAACGAACGAGAGGAACGAGGCCGGTGGGTTGGCGAGGCTGAGCCCTCCCCCCGAAAACGCAGGAGAGGAATGAGGCCGGAGGGTTGGCACAGCCCAGACCCCACCGAAAATGAAGGAGAGGAAAGAGGCCTGTGGGTAGCAAGGCAGAACAGCCCCCCCACAAAAGCAGGAGAGGAGAGAAGGACAGTGGGGGGCGAGGCCAAGATCCCCCGAAAACCACTGAGAGGAAAGAGGCCGGTGGGTGTTGAGGCCGAGTGACCCCCAAAAATGACAGAGCGGAACGAGAGAGGTGGGTGGCGAGGCCGAGCCCCCCCCCCCAGAAACGCAGGAGAGGAGAGAGGCCGGTGGATGGCGAGGTCGAGCCCCCCCCCAAAAACTGCAGAGATGAAAGAGATGGATGGGTTGGCAAGGCCGAGCCGTCCCCCAAAAAGCAAGAGGAATGAGGCCAGTGGTTTGGCAAGGCCGAGCCCCTCCCGAAGCCGCAAGATAAGAGAGTGGTTGATGGGTGTAGAGGCCGAGCCCCCTCCCCCCTGCGCCTTCCCCCCCACCAAAAACGACAGAGAGGAATGAGACCGGTGGGTTTGCAAGGCGAGCCTCCCCCCCCCGAAAACAACAGAAAGGAACGAGGCAGGTGGGTGGCAAGGCTGAGCCACCCCTCAAAAACAAACAAGAGGAACACGGCCAGTGGGTTGGCGAGGCAGAGCCTCCCCCCCAAAATGACAAAGAGGAACGAGGCCGGTGGGTTGGCGAGGCTGAGCCCCCAATGAAAACAAAGGAGAGGAAAGAGGCCGGTGGGTTGGCAAGACGAGCCCCCCCCGAAAATGACAGAGAGGAAACAGGCAGGTGGGTGGTGATGCCGAGCCCCCCCCCCCCAAAAACCGAAGAGAGAAACGAGGCTGGAGGGTGGCAAGGCTGAGCCTCCCCCGAAAATGACAGGGAAGAACAAGGCCAGAGAGTTGGCACAGCCCAGCCCCCCCCAAAAATGACAGAGAGGAAAGAGGCAGGTGGGTGGTGATGCTGAGACCCCCCTAAAACGACAGAGAGGAACGAGGCCTGAGGGTTGGCGAGGCAGAGCCCCTCCCAAAAACGACACAGAGGAATGAGGCTGGCGTGTTAGCAAGGCCGAGCCCCCCACAAAAACAAAGGAGAGGAAAGAAGGCCGGTGGGGGGCGAGGCCAAGTCCCCACCAAAAACCACAGAGAGGTAAGAGGCTCGTGGCTGGCGAGGCAGAGCCCCCCATGAAAATGAAGGAGAGGAAACAGGCTGGTGGGTGGTGAGGCTGAGCCCCCCACAACCGCAGGAGAGGAACGAAGGCATTGGGGGGCAGGCCAAGCTCCCCCCCGAAAACCAAAGAGAGGAAAGAGGCCCGTGGGTGGCGAGGGAGTGCCCCCCCCAAAACGCAGGTGAGGAAAGATACTGGTAGGTGGCAAGGCCAAGCCCCCCCCCGAAAACCACAGAAAGGAATGAGGCCCGTGGGTGTCGAGGCCGAGTGACCCCCAAAAAAGACAGAGAGGTCCAAGGCAGGTGGTTGGCGAGGCCGAGTCCCCCCCAATAAACGCAGGAGAGGACCGAGGCAGGTGGGTGGTGATGCCGAGCCCCCATGAAAACGAAGGAGAGCAAACAGGCTGGTGGGTGGGCGAGGCCAAGCCCACCACGAAAACCACACAGAGGAACGAGTCCAGTGGGTTGGCGAGGCCGGGGACCCCCCCAGAAACATGAGAGGCAAGAGGCCAGTGAAGACATGGCCAAGGGGAAAAGGTAATGGCAAAAAGCAAAAGCAACGGCCAAAGGCAAGAGACGGGGCGAAAGGAAATACCAAGGGCAAAGAGCAAAATGGCAAAGAAAACACAAAGGGCAGGCAAAAGTCAAAACAAGAAGTAACAGGCCAGGCAAGAGGCACAAGGCAAAAAAGAAGGCAAAAAGGGAAAAGCCTCGGCATCTAGAAGGCCAAACCAATAAAATAAAAGAGAAAAAAATGCACAAAATTGTGTTCTTCATGGTGTTTTGGAACTGGCTAATGATTGTATTTTCAGATTTCAAGGTCCAAAGAAATCATATATCGGTACCAAAGGGATATAAACCTCTGAAAATCTGGAATTAAGTCAGCAAGGAAAATCAGTTCAAATTAAAGAGCAGGATTTCACCCTGTTTCATATGCATTTTGTGAAGCCACAATTTAACTGCCTCTGTGACTAATCATGGATAAAATCACAAATTCTGATTTCCCTTGTACTTTTCTTCGGACACTGATAGTGCAAGGATGCAAATGCTCCTATAACTCGAGTGCATACACTCAGATTCCCACTGACAGTATTTTATTATTAAAAAATGACAGTTCTTACGGATTCAGCTATTAATACTGGCATCACAAAATGGAATTACCGCTCCCCCCCAGCCCCACCACCTGCTCTGCTCTAGACGTGCTCAGCTTGGTGTTTATTCACCAGGCAAACAACGTGGGTCTAGTTCTGGATCCACACACTTCCAACTGAACACCTCCCTTGAGTACCTCCTGCTCATTGATCATCCCACAAGCAATTTGCTTTGCACCTTCCACCAACAGGTGTCCCTCCAGGACAGGTCTGAAGCCTGTTTGCTTTAGTCAGAATTAGCTGAGCAGTCAAAAAAGAAAGAGCTGCAAGACATTGTTTAAAACAAATCTGTTCCCTGATGGTACTGGTTCAAACCAGACCGGCAGATTAAACTGGGATGATTTAATGCGTTCAGAATCAGTGGGATATGTTCATGTCTGAGTTCAGGTTCTGAGTTTCCAAAAGATCAGAGCTGCACTGACAGCAAGACACTACTCCACCAGTAAGAACTGCCTGACTACGATTTACTGACCTTCCCTGCCTAATAAACAAGCCTTAACATACTCAGTGACCAGAGCACTGGGAGTGACATCTTCTTAGAAGCTGCTGCTGCTGCAAAACGAGTATCAAGGCACAAAAATTTCCTGGGCTGGCAACCTGAATCTCTACAAAATGCACATGAAGACAGAAGAGAGGCACACACAGACACACACACACTGGAGTAAGGAAACAGGCTGACATTCAGCACTTTGTAGTATCTGCAGTGCTACAGACGACACTCTCACTGAAATTTTACTTGGACAAACCATACGCTCACCTGAAGGTGTTGTAGAGTGTAGGACTGGCCTGACACAGCAGCACGGCCACCCAAACTTGCACAGATGCTCAAGGCACTTGCTTCTTCCTTCAGAGGATGACTTTAGAAGAGCTGCCATACAGAGGCGGGACATGTGGGAGACGAAGAGTGGCCCTGGAAAGGAGACACAGGGATGCTTGCTGGAGGGAAAGCAAGAGAAAAAACAGTAAAGCACGAGGTGGAGGGGCTGGCAGAGGTGTCAATTTGTGCCTTGTTCAGCAGGGAGCTGGCACCACGGGGTGCTCTGTAGTGTTAAGGAAGCTGCAGGCAGAAAGACTCTTTCAACAGGTGATAGCAAACCTGCTGGCAGTTGAATTCATAAAGGGAAATTTCACCTCAGAGGAAGCTAAGAAAAGGCCTCCTGATTCATTTAAAATCCTAACAAAACTTGGCAACGCCATGCTACCTACAAGGACTGCTAATATTAGGGGCCAGAATGTGATATACCTGCATCACATACAGCAAGTAGGAAAAACCCCAAATGCTGCCAGCACGCTGCTTCCCAAGTCATGCAAAGAGACTATTGGAATTATGTCAGAGAAAAAACAGAGTTATAGTTTACCCACTCCTTCCTACTAAGAGAGAGAGATCCTCACCCTATCTGTTTCTGGACTGGTTTCGAAATCCCTTGTGACCCATTCTTCACAAAGGGGCATTCATTATTGTTGATGCTGAGCTCTGTCAAGCTTCTTTCTTCACTTTCTGCTATTTAACCTAGCAAACTTCTAGCTGCTTCCAGAAGCCACCCCTGTAGGTCCCTCATCCTCCACCAGAACCTGGGCATGCAAAACCACAACAGTCCACCTCTTGCCTTTGTGAAGCACATATTTAAGAATTACCATTAAAATCCACATTCCAACTGAAATTCCCCACAATCCCTGGCTATACACACACACACACACACACACACACACACACACACACAGAGAAACTGAGTGGGATAATGAGAAGTAAAACCAAATCTTAAAACACCTCCCCCCACCCCTCCCTTCTTCACAGACTCAACTTTATGCATGATTTCTCTCCCTTCCCTCAGCCCTCAGGTGTCACAGGGGGAGATGGGGAATGGAGGCACTGGGGAGTTCACCACAAGTTGTTTTTCTTAAAGGGGAGAGGGGTCATTCCTCACCCCCTTCCCCTGATCCAGCATGGGGTCCCACCCATGGGAGACAGTCCTCCCCAAACTTCTCCAACATGAGTCCTTTCCCACAGGCCTTCAGCTCGTCACCAGCAGCCCCAGCATGGGTCACTGCTGTGGGGTGCAATCATAAATCAGAGAATGTCTCTCAGTCTCTCAGGCCCAGACTGCTCCAGCCTGGTCCCCCACAAGTCACAAGTCCCGTCCTGTCCCAGCAAACCTGCTCCAGCGTGGGCCTCTCTCTCCACAGGCTGCAGGTCCTGCCAGGAGTTTGCTCCAACGCAGGTCTCAGGATCTTCCATATCTCTGTACCCACTCCAGCATGGGGCCTCTCCATGGGCTCCAGCCTGGTCCCCCACAAGTCACAAGTCCCCCCCACAGCAAACCTGCTCCACCATGGCCTGCTCCACAGGCTGCAGGGGAATCCTTCCCTCCAGTGCCTCGAGCACCTCCTCCCCCTCCTTCTTCACTCACCTTGGTGTCTGCAGAACTTCTTGTATCTTCTCACTCCCTTCTCTAGTGGCAAAAAGCAGCCACTTGCATTTGTTTTTCCTCTCAAATATGATTCCCAGGGGCACTGTTGAGTGTTGCTGATGGGCTCGGCCTCGGACAGCAGCAACTCTGGCCTTGAGCCGCCTGGTGGTTGCTCTGTTGGGCCTACAGAGAGCTTCTGGCTGCTGCTTGCAGAAGCCACCCTGCAGCCTCCCACCCCCACCAGAACCCAGCCATGCAAAGCCAAAACAATTAGTTATTGAGGAAATCTAGCTGTTTTGGAGACAAGTTATTGTGTAAATGAACCTTGATCAGGGAAAAGAGGTGACTCGGCAGAAGTCAGGAAGGGTGGCATGTGGTAGAAAGAAAAAAAATAGTCTTTAGCTAATAATGTTATGCTACTCTTATTTTAGAAGCAGCTTTTGCAGCTTTTGGCATCTCTTATCAGAAGCAGCCTGGGTAAAAATTTCAGTTCTACACCATCCCAATTACATTTTAACACCTTCTCCCTTCCCTTTCCCCTCTTCAAATTGGCCCTGAGAAATGCTCACACGTTGCCACTCTTCTCCCGGCTGTGTCTCCAGAAACGACCTGCAGCAAGATGGGAGAGCGGGCTACGCAGGGAGGGAATGTTCTGACTACCAGTTAGACAGAGAAACAGCCCTTTTTTAAAGGGAAACTGAAATCAGGTCAGGCACTTTACGAATATCCTGGGACATTTGTCATGAGAGGAACGTAGTAGAAACAACCACTCCCTAATCCTAAGAGATGCTGTGCATAAGTCCCCACAAAGGAAGGGAAGGCAGCTCCCCTGGAGCTCCACCTGCCTATGGAGAAACTGACAAGTGGAATGATTGGAAAGATTCTGTTAGCTGGCCAGAACTGAGCACATTCGGTCTGAGGTTTATTGAGGGCAATGAGACTCTGGGCTGTCTTGCATGCACTGTGTGTCAAAGTCTATAATCCAGCTAATTTTTTGAGCTATGTGCAGCTGAGGGCACAGGGCACGTGCTGGGAAGAGCTCGTGAGAAGAAGATATTTAGTGCCTTGTAGCACTCATCAGCAGGTAACTGAGGAGGGACTCAGAATGATGGGATAAGCCAGAGGAAACGCTCCCACTTTGGAACACATCATTTGTGTGATTGTCCCTCTCTACTCTGCCCTGTGAGGCCATATCTGGAGTACTGTGTCCAGATCTGGGGTCCCCAGTACAAGAAAGATGTGGAACTGTTGGAGAGGGTTCAGAGGAGGGCCACAAAGATGATTAGAGGGCTGGAGCACCTGCCCTACAAAGAGAGGCTGAGGGAGCTGGGCTTGTTCAGCCTGGAGAAGAGAAGGCTGCAGGGGGACCTCATTGCAGCCTGCCAGTACCTGAAGGGAGCTTTTAAACAGGAGGGGAATCAACTTTTAAAAAGAGCAGATAATGGCAGGACAAGGGGAATGGATTAAAGCTAAAGGAAGGGAGGTTTAGATTGGATATTAGGGGGAAGTTTTTTACAGAAAGAGTGGTGAGGGGCTGGAACAGGCTGCCCAGAGAAGTAGTGGATGCCCCATCCTTGGAGGTGTTCCAGGTCAGGTTGGATGGGGCCCTGGGCAACCTTGTGTAGATCCAGGCCTGAGGTATGTGGCCCTGCCTGTGGCAGGGGGGTTGGAGCTGATCATCCTTGGGGTCCCTTCACACCCATGCCATACTAAGACTCTATGATTCTATGAATCGAAGCTGTAAGCATCACTGCAGGGAGGATCAGGGTTCGGACATTTCATTTCATTCTGACCTTTACCACACATTGAGCAGTATAAAATAAAATTAACTCTGGAAACAAAGATCACACCTGTACTATGAATTTTTTCTCACACATTTCTGCAAATGAAAAATGGAGAGTGAGATATCTATATATGCCCAAATAAAAACACATGGTGTGAAAGATGTCTAACCAGAACATTTTTACTCCATTTTTTCCCTCCAAGGTGCTCCCAGAAATCATTGAGTGAAACTGATTTAGTTTGCAAAGCAGGGCCCTTTCAGCACTCTGGCAGAACACCTACCAGCAGCTCTAGGTGGAAGTCTGTGGTAGACATGGAGAAGCAATCTTGTCAACAGATTAGCACAACATTAAAAGGACGGTTTTTAGCTGGTTAAGCACCACCCTCTTGCTTCTTCAAATAGTAACTGGGAACAAGGAACCAGAATGTACCTTGAATGAACACCATTTTTTTTCTGTTGCTTTGCATGGTTAAATTGAGCTTTAATACTGTCCTGAAAAGAAGGAAAGGAAGGAGGAGAGGGGAAGAGGAGCTAAGTCAAATCGCAAAGGAAACTACAATGACCACCTAGGAAACTGCCTGACAAGATCAGAGTGCTGAAAATGAAAACCAGAAGCAGCAAGCTGAAGTCTGAGGGGGCTGCTAAGCCTTTCCAGAAAGGTGTGGAGGATGGAGAGCAGAGGAGGAAAAGCGCCCTTGGAGTGAAAGGGAAAATACACCCAAGAAGAGAAGACAATTCAGGACTCCTGTGATTCTGTAACAATGGGATTTCATTCCACAAGGAAGACCTCACTGGAGAGTGCAGCAGCAAAGCTGCCTTGGCGCAGGGCAGAGGAATGGGGAGGCACTCGGGCATGCTGCCTGTGTCCCTGCAGAGCTCCTGCCGAGGGCAGCCAGCCCCTTCCTTTCCCCTGGAGCATCACCACAGCCAAGGCAATGTGGGTGGTATCAAACCCTTCCTTATTGGCGTGGCCTGAACAAGCAGAGGGGTTCCCAGGGGTGCCCAGCCAGCAGCTGTGCCCGCTGCGTGGCCCCCACGGGCAGGGAGAGGGCCCGGGGCCTGCTGGGCACAGGGACTGCCTGGGGGCCAGCACCCCAAAGGCCTTCCTCCCAAGGGTGCTGGGCCGGAGGAGGGGGGGTGTTGGGGGTTGAAGGTGGGGCCTGGGTGGGGGTTGGGGATGGCAGGTGGGGCCTGGGTAGGCGGGGCCTCGGTGGGTGAGGCTTGGATGGACATGGCCTGGGTGGGCGGAGCTGATGCAGGTGGGGCTTGGGTGGGCGGGGCTCCCCCACTATGTCACAGAGCCATCACCTGGCAACCCAGCAGTGACAGTGTCCAGGGCAGTAGAGAGGGCAGCAGCCTGCCCTGGCCCGCAGGCAGAGCTGCTGCAGGGGCAGCCTGAAGCAGACAGCTCAGAGGATGTCCTCAGGAGCTACTGCTGCAATCCCTCAGGGAGGAAGGCCTGGACCAGGCTATACTGGAGGAGCTTTACTGCAAGGGATTCTGCAGCCGGGCTACGCTGGAATCTTATCTGATGGATACAAATCCTGCTTCAGCCTTGGGGAACGGGCAGAAGCTCTTCACAGCATGGGAACCATCACCTATCCCTGGAGGTGCCTGAGGTTCTCAGGCCTTTGCTGATGGATAGCCATGGCAAGAGCAAAGGAATGCCTTCTGGAGAAGCACTGCAGAGCTCACCATCCTCACCTGCCACGGAGACAGGGGCAGCAGTGCAGCGGTAAGAAATGGGATGTAGAGAAGTGGCAAAGGTCCCACTGCTTTGCAGGACCAAGGTGTCCCAGCAGGTGCAAGGGAAGGACACTTTCCCCCAGGGTCCATCAGGCTGGGGGCACCTGGCCACTCGGGGCAGCCCCTGAGATGGCTCCAGGCTGAGGGAGAACAGGGCTAGGGCATCTCCTGGGAGGCGTGACCAGCCTGTGGGAGGAGGGAGCCGGTCTTGCTCACATGCTCAGGGAGTAGCTGATCGCCAGCTCTGCTGCTGGGGTCAGGAAGGAATTTTCCCCCGGGGCGGATTGGCACTGGGCCCCGGGGGTTTTTTGCCTTCCTCTGCAGCACTGAGCAGGACCCCTTGCCAGGGCCCCTCCGGCCCATCTGGGCTGGCTCACTGCCCACTGCTGCTCGTGCCCCACGAAGGTGGCCTCTTGTGCCCTGCAGCTGGGGGGAGGAAGGCTTTTTTCCCCCCTGGCAAGCTACAAGTTGTGCATGGGGGTTTTTTGCCTGCCTCTGTAGCACTGAGCGCAGCCCCTTGTCAGGGCTCCTCTGGGCTCTTTTGGCTAGGTTCTTGCCTGCTGCTCTGGTACCTCCAAGGTGCCGCTCAGGCCCTGCCTCTCTCGGGCTCTCTTGCCCCGGGCAGGTTCCTAGTGGGAGCTCTGCAGCATCGGGCAGTGGCTGCCCCTTTCCAGCTCTCCCTGCAGGCAGGAGCAGCACAGGGCACGCACAGGAGCACTGTTCATGCGTCGCTGGCCAAGAAGCACAGCCCAGCCAGTTTGGGAATACAAAAAGGATGCTTTTGTCATCAATGGCTGAAATATGGGGGGAAAGATGCCACAGCACCACACAGCACCTCCTCATCTTTTTGGGTCATTTCATCATCTTTTTCTGCCTCTTCTTTTGTGTGTGGTCAGTCCTGATGGTCATTCTTCATGTTCTGGCTTTGGAAGGAATGGGCACTGTTTAGCCTAGGTGCCTGCGTCTGCCTTCTGCAGCGCTGGGACTTGCCTTTGCCAGGCTGCCAGGGATGTTTTTCACAGCTGAAGACTGCAGCAGCCTGCTCCTGTCTTTATGACAGCAAGGGCTCTGAAAAGACTCAAAAAAATAAAACCACATCAGGCTTCCACTGGAGTCCTTTGTGTCCTTGGGAGTGGGTTTGGGTCTGAAGAACCCCATGCTTTTCAGGGAAAGGAGAGTCTCATAGTTGGGTGACTTGGGGCAAGCGTGTGGCATGGAATGGAATAGAATAGGAGATGCTGAGTTCTGCCTGACGAGCTCTGATCTGGGTCTGAGGGCTCCATGCAGGAGAGCGGCTCTCTGCAGTGCAGGTCCTGGGCCCAGCCAGGAGGCAGCAGCAGAGATGGGCAGCACAGCTACAGCAGAGCTCTGGCAGGGATGGAAGGACCCCAAGCTGAGCTGAGCCTGGGTCCTCAGCAGGAGACTGTGTGGGTGGGGGTCCCAGCCGAGGCTCGTCCCAACCAGCAGCACAGGGGATAATCACTTTAAGTACACTAATAATTTGGTTTTTATACCATTTTAGAAGTAGACATTGTTAATAAAAAGGTTTTCACTGTTCCCTAGAGGGATAAATGAGGCATGAACCTCTTGGGCAGGGAAGCGTGTGAACCACCACCAATCTCCACCATTAGGTTTGTACTATAAGCATCCAGGCAGTCAGAGCCACCTCAGAAGGAAAGTTCCTGATCTACTTGACTTTGTCGTACTGATTTATACAAAGTACTATCCTGGAAGGGTCACGTGCTCTCCTCATTTCAACTGAGGCAAATTTGCCACCAGTTTCAGCAAGGATAAAGCCTGCCTGTCTCCAAGGCTCAACAAAGACTCCAGCAATCCAAGGTTCTCCTGTCATCAGTCTTGGATACTGGGACTGCTGAGCTGCTGGATCAACAGATAGGAAGCATGCTGCTGGCCATGGAGGAGACGCACAGCCAGGCTACCTGCTTTTCGGCCTGTTTAAGGGGAGGTAGTCCTATTATGGAAACTAAACCAGAGGGAACAGTAGTAAGGACAACACACCAGATGAAAGTCTGAAAAGAGTTTTGAGGATGCTGATGCCTGACTTGACAGCATCAGTTCTGATCTCTGCCATCTAGCACAGACGTTAACAGCCCGCTTTCATAGAACTGAAGAATCATTCAGGTTGGAAAAGACCTCCAACATCATCTAGTCCAACCATCCCACTACCACCTCTATTACTTATGAAACTGCATGGCAGTGTAAAGGAATGTAACATTCAAGAGGAAAGGCAGGAGGCAAGGCAAGCGCTGAAAGACAGGGCAAAAGGCAAGAGGCATGGCAAGAGGCAAAACTGAAAAGGCAAGGCAAGGGGTAAGAGGCAAGGAAAAGGAAAGTGGTGTGAGAAACTATGGACTAGGGTATTGTTTATTAAGATTTAAAATCGTAGTCTGTACTATTTTCTTTCTCCCTCTTTTCCTCTTTCTATTTCTGTTTTCTCTGCTGCCACCACAATATGTCAGAGCCACGGGGTGGAATCTAAGGGTTTTGTGCTGGGAAGCGCAACTACAGAAAATAGCAACAAGGAAATTCCTTGGTACCAGCCACAAAGTTTCGAAAACTGTAAATCCTTCTATAGATGCCTGTCTCTGACTGATGGTGGGATGAGCATCCATAAATAATAGGATACTTTGCAGACATGGGTTTAAGGAGTTACATTTCAAGGTCTGGACAAAGAATAGACCTTAGTCTTAATCAATAGAAGCCTTGTGCAAGGAATTTAAGGAGGAAACACTTCCAAGGACTAAATCAACTTTAATGCCAATTACGAAGGACCATTTGGCACTTGGAGGTTTTTAGAGGAGATAACCTCTGATAGCGACAGTGTCCAGCTGGGATACTGGTGACTACGCATGCGTCAGGAGGAAGAGGTGAAAAGTTTAGCATGACGAAGACTACAGGCCTTCATCCTGAAGACCCCCTTAGGACCACAGGGAGGCAGAAAACGACCCCCTAACAACTGAAGCATGCGCAGAGTACCCCCACTACTTCATTGAACACGGAAGTAAAGATGTATAAAAAGGGACTGTTTGAACTGCTCAGCACGGCAGTTGGCTGAGCGCAGACTCCCCTGCCGTCCAGCGCTGTATTTGCTCATATTCTACTTGCTATAATTAATAAAATTTTAATTGGATTATGATACTTTGTGGTCTCAATTTATAACAATACGCTCGACAGTGAATTGGTTAGAAATTTGGTGTAATTCACCTTTTAGCATATCATATTTCTTCAATATTCTTGCCAGTGCACTATGGGCAATGGCAGGCAAGTGTTTGCATCCTTGGGGAAGGTGGTTGAAGGTATATTGTACTTCCTCCCAAGTGAACACAGATTGATGTTTACCCTCCTCTAGAAGAGGAATCATCATATTTAGCTTGCATTGGGACGACTGGTTCAGCAGTGCCAGCACCAGCGGCTGAGTGGCACCGCGTTACTGTTTTGATTCCCTGCGGACTGCTGCTACTGTCAGCAGTCCCCTCCCATCTATTGTGCCTACTGACCACACTGTACACTCAACAGGGTGCTCTGGCTGCAATATCACAGGTTTGAAAATCTTTGATCACCTCTGTGATCCCCTCCTTAGCAGCAGATGGTAAAGGATATTGATTAACGTTGGTTATTCTGGAAGGAGGTGACTTGAACAGCTTCCATAAGTTCTGGAACCTCACACAGCAGGGATTCAAAGCTCCACACTGTCTGTTAGGTAGTTTCCAGACTTTGCTAGGACATCAAACCCTAGTATATTATTTCAGTATGGACCAATGACAAACTTTATTTTAGACTTTTGGTTTTCTCCTGGAGACCAAACACACAGTACTAATTGATCTTTTCAGGGACTCCAGTTACTCCTATTCATTAATTTTCTCCTGGGTAGCGGCCAGTCCCAACCTTTTGGCTGATAACACTTATTTTAGCTCCCGTATCAATCGTGAAATTTACGGGTCTGTGCCTGGGACCAGCGGTTAACATCACACGTAGATCAGTGTGCTGGTCAGGCCATTCCAAGGTGGATATTACTCGAGTGGGTCGGCCTGAAATTCCCCTCGCATTTTCTAGTTTAAATCCATCAGATCCTCCCTCAAGTCTGAGCAAAGACTGACTGGCAGGCACAGAAGACTTCCCCCTCCTATGTTTTGCTGGTATTAGAAAATTTCATAAACTTGCTAATTGGTTGCTCCACCAATTTTACTAACGTACGAATAATCTGTGAATTGCCCATTTAGGGCTGGGCGAAGTGCTAATGCCCTTCTCCACAGATCGTTGGACCGAGGATTCCTTTGTCGAGGGGGGGGGGGGT